>CM059041.1:22969207-24214707 GCA_030279155.1 Forsythia viridissima
TAAAAAATACCTCCTTTATATTATACAAATATTTACCAAACCCTAATTCTAATTTAATTACTTCAATTACTAAAATACTCAACATATTTCAAACAGAAACCCCATGATTCAATCTGCTACAAACCCTAAAGAGATGGGAATGGAGAAAGAAGCAGAACAGTCGAACACGAAGGCGTCGAAAAAGGGTGGTGGTGGTGGAGTCATTGGGATGGATAACGGAATCCTCCATTATGCCCAGAAAGCGTCGAGTCATCGAGGGGGTCGGGCCATCCTCCATCCTCAAGCTCAAGGCCCAACTCTATAAGTCACAAGATGAATCCAAGCACCAATCCAATGAGCCCATCCACTCCACATATCATCAGTACGGTGGACCTCAAGAAGAAGATCTCCGTTCACGATCCCTTCTCGCAAAAGAACTCTGGTGTAAGTTCACAGGGCTTGGCCAGGCAGCTGCCACAGTAGACAAGAGTGAACATAAGCGTTTGATGGAAGTTCATGAAGAAGTAAATCAAGCAAGGGAAAACGTCTCTCAACTCAAGATAAAACAGGCCTACCTCCGCAAGCAGCTTGAGAAATTGAAAGCATCGAAAACAGAGAAAACCTAATGCAGTGTGAATATTTGTCCTTTTCCAAATTTAATAGAGCAAACCTAGTGCACTGTGAATATTTGTCCTTTTTCAAATTTTTATTATAAGAATAGGCAATAGCATTAGTTTTACCAACATATGCATCTGAAATGTCCTTGCCTCCCATACTTGTACCTTCACTTCGACTGCAATTTAGTCACGAAATTTTGGTCTATTTGAATTCACTTCTGTATAATACGATTAGCAATAGTAACATATATGTTACTAGTGTAAAAATTATTGATTTTAATGAAAATGATGAAGTAACATATACCTTACTCGTGTAAAAATGTTATTTTCAAAAAAAAAATTTAAATATGAATTTTAAATGAAAATAATGTATTTTCTTAAAAACTATAAAAAGAAGACAAATTATAAATTATTGATTTTAATGAAGACGAGGAAATAACATATAGTAATACAAATATTACTAATGTAAAAATTATTGATTTTAATGAAAATGATGAAGTAACATGTACGTTACTCATGTGTGTTGGTGGTGGTAACACTTGTGTTATCCTAATTTAAAATATGATAACACATGTGTTACTATATTTGTGGTGGATGTGATTATAGTTGTGGATGATAGTAGCGGATTTGAACCCGATTGTAGTGGTGGTGGTGGTGGTATAAGACGAGTGGTAGTAGTGGTAGAAGGCAATTGGTAATAGTAACAAATATGTTACCAGTGTAAAAATTATTGATTTTAATGAAAATGATGAAATAACACATACGTTACTCATGTAAAAATGTTGTTTTAAAAAAAATTGAAATATGAATTTTAAATAAAAATAATGTATTTTCTTAAATTATAAATTATTGATTTTAAAGAAGACGAGGAAATAACATATAGTAACACATATGTTACCAGTGTAAAAGTTATTGATTTTAAATAAAATGATGAAGTAACATATACGTTACTTGTGTGTGTTGGTGGTGGTAACACTTGTATTGTCCTAATTTATAATATGGTAACACATGTGTTACCACATTATGGTGGATGTGATTATAGTTGTGGATGGTGGTAGCAGATATTAATCCGATTGTTGTGGTAGTGGTGGTGCTGGTATAAGATAAGTGGTAATAGTGGTAGAAGGCAATTGAAAATAGTAACATATATGTTACCAGTGTAAAAATTATTGATTTTAATGAAAATGATGAAGTAAAATATACGTTAGTCGTGTAAAAATGTTGTTTTAAAAAAAATTGAAAAATGAATTTTAAATAAAATATGTATTTTCTTAAAAATCATAAAAAAGAAGATAAATTATTAATTATTAATTTTAATGAAGACAAGGAAATAACATATAGTAACACATATGTTACCAGTGTAAAAATTATTGATTTTAAAAAAATGATGAATTAACATATACGTTACTCTTGTGTGTTGGTGGTGGTAATACTTGTGTTATCCTAATTTGAAATATGGTAACACATGTGTTACCACATTTATGGTGGATGTGATTATAGTTGTAGATGGTGGTAGCGGATTTGAACTCGATTGTGGTGGTTGTAGTGCTGGTATAAGACGAGTGGTGAAAAGAAAGTATTTTTAAAAAAATTTATAAAAATAGAGAAATGGTAAATATTGATTTTAATAAAAAATGAGAAAATAACATATGGTAACATATATGTTACTATAAAAACAACATTTTTATGCTAGTGACATATATGTTACCCATGTAAAAATGTTGTTTTAAAATAAAAAATTGAAATATTAATTTTAAAGAAAAATAACGTATTTTTTAAATAATTAAAAAGTATTGATTTTATTGCAAATGAGCAAGTAACACATAGTAGCACATATGTTTCTAGTATAAAAATGTTGTTTTAAATGAAAAATTGAAATATTGATTTTAAATGAAAAGAATGTATTTTTAAAAAATTTATAAAAATAGAGAAATGGTAAAATATTGATTTTAATAAAAAAAAAAAAATGAGGAAGTAACATATATGTTACCCGTGTAAAAATGTTTTTTTAAAATAAAAAAATTGAAATATTAATTTTAAAGAAAAATAAGGTTTTTTTAAATAATTATAAAGTATTGATTTTGTTGAAAATGAGCAAATAACACATAGTAACATATATGTTTCTAGTATAAAAATATTGTTTTTAAATGAAAAATTGAAATATTGATTTTAAATGAAAAGAATGTATTTTTTAAAAATTTATAAAAATAGAGAAATGGTAAAATATTGATTTTAATTTAAAAATGAGGAAGTGACATGTAGTAACATATATGTTACTCGTGTAAAAATGTTGTTTTAAAGTTAAAAAATTGTAATATTAATTTTAAAAAAAAATAACATATTTTTTAAATAATTATAAAATATTGATTTTATTGCAAATGAACAAGTAGCACATAGTAACATATATGTTACTAGTATAAAAATATTTTTTTAAAATGAAAATTTGATTTTAAATGAAAATAATGTATTTTTAAAAAATTTATAAAAATAGAGAAATGGTAAAATATTGATTTTAATGAAAAATGAAGAAGTAACATGTAATAACATATATGTTACTGTATAGTAACATATAGTAACATATATGTTACATGTGTAAAAATGTTGTTTTAAAATAAAAAAAAATTGAAATATTAATTTTAAAGAAAAATAGCGTATTTTTAAATAATTATAACGTATTGATTTTATTACAAATGAACAAGTTACACATAGTAACATATATGTTATTAGTATAAAAATGTTGTTTTAAATGAAAAATTGAAATATTGATTTTAAATGAAAAGAATGTATTTTTAAAAAATTTATAAAAGTAGAGAAATGGTAAAATATTGAATTTAATGAAATATGAGGAAGTAACATATATGTAAAAATGTTGTTTTAAAACAAAAAAAAAAATTGAAATATTAATTTTAAAGAAAAATAACGAATTTTTTAAATAATTATAAAATATTGATTTTATTGCAAATGAGCAAGTAACACATAATATCATATATATTACTAGTATAAAAATATTTTTTAAAATAAAAAATTGAAATATTGATTTTAAATGAAAATAATGTATTTTTAAAAAATTTATAAAAATAGAGAAAATGTAAAATATTGATTTTAATGAAATATGAAGAAGTAACAAATATAGTAACATATATGTTACCCATGTAAAAATATTGTTTTTCAATAAAAATTAAAATATTAATTTTAAATGAAAATAATATATTTTTAAAAAAATAATAAAATGAGTAAATTATAAAGTATTAATTTCAATGAAAATGATGAAATAACACATATGTTACTTGTGTAAAAATATTATTTTTCAAATGAAAAAATGAAAATATTGATTTTAAATGAAAAGAACGTATTTTTTAAAAATTTAAAAAAATAGAGAAATGGTAAAATATTGATTTTAATGAAAAATAAGAAAGTAACATATAGTAACATATATTTATTTTGTTCGTTTAGGTGAAAATTCGAGTGTAAAGTCAAAGATTTAATTGAATATGCACTTATTTTGGCCACTAAAAATGCACTTATTTTGGCCACTAAAATCAAGGATTTGGAGGGCCAAACTTTGAACATGTATAAAGTTGAAGGACCTAAGATGCAATTTTTAGAGGACTTAACTGAATGATAATTGAAAATTTGGGGACCAAAGTTTAAAGATGTAAAAAGTTGTTGGACCTAAGATGCAATTTTTGGAGGACTTAACTGAAAGATAATTAAAAATTTGGGAACTAAAGTGTAAAGATGTAAAAGATTAAGGACCTAAGTTGTAATTTTTGGATGACTTAATTGAAATATAATTAAAAATATAAGGACTAAAGTGAATATTATATAAAGTATATGGACTACCATACAATAAATAAATGTCACATCATCATGTCACATTATAAAATATTGTTTTTAATGAAATAAGGTATTTTTTAAATCAAACTATGAAAATGAAATATTTTTTGAAAAATTAAAAAAAGAGGTATTTTTCAATTTTTTTACAAAAAGTAGGGCTCTTATCAACTTTGTCCAATAAATAATTCACTTAAGTCCATTAAAGTCCATTTATATTAAAAGAAGGGAAAATTGCAAATAAGTCATCTCCACATGACTTGTTTCAAATTAGGTCAAAACTTTTTTTAAAATTGTGATTAAGTCATACTTCACATCAATATTTTATATTAATTCCAAAATCACCCCTTTTAACCATATTTTTCATTGACACAATCTTTCAACTCCACAAACCTCCTCCACCTCCGGCCACCTCCGGCGACAACCTCCGGCCACCTCCAGCACGCCTCCACCTCCGGCGACCTCCGGCGACAACCTCCGGCCACCTCCACCTCCGGCGACCTCCGCCTCGGCCTCCGGCGACCTCCAGCGACCACCGCTTCCACCTCCGGCGAGCGCTTCTAAGGCACAATGTCACTTTTTAGGCACTTTTCTTGGTGAAGATTTTGGATCACTTTTTAGGCAGTTTTTTTGGTGAAGATTTTGTTAGCTGTGAAACTAAAAAAATAACGTTTTATGGACTTTGGTCACAGTGTTTGAATCCTTATCTTTGGTTTGTATGCTTTTTTATTTCTTCATCTTCTGTGGTTGTACTCTATTCTTAATGTCTTAACAGTTAGCATTAATCTATCTGTGCTGCAAGAGAGGCTGACCAATATAGAATAGCAATTTGATATTGTATTAAACAAAACAGTATCACAACAGAAATGAGCATACAATGTTGTATATATGAGCTTGAATGCTGTAAATATGAGCTTGAATACTCTACTATCTTATGTAAATAGGAGCTTGAATGCTCCACCATCTAATTGCTGTAAATAGGAGATTGAATGTTCCATCATCTAATGTTTAGTCATGGTATTTTATTTGATACTATATTATACAAAACAGTATCACAGAAAATAGTATCACAATATGAATGGACATAGAATTGTTGTAAATAGGAGCTTGAATGTTCCATCATCTAATATTTGAATGTCTTAGTTTTAATCTATGATACTGTTTTAATGTCTTAGTTTTAATCTATGATACTGTTTAATTATGGCAAGGTTTAATAGATTGAAACTTTGTCATAATATTTCACTATCATTTGAAACATGTTTTAATCCATGATACTGTTTTAATTCTGTGATACTGTTTGAATATATATATATATATATATATATGTGTGTGTGTGTGTGTGTGTGATCTTTGATACTGTTTAATTATGGCAATGTTTGAACCTGTGATATTGTTTGAATGTCTTAGTTTTAATCTATGATACTGTTTTAATCCATGATACTGTTTTAATCCATGATACTGTTTTGTTTGGTAATTAGTATATTTTGATATCGTTTTAATCCATGATAGTGTTTTAATCCTGTGATACTGTTTGATTATAGCAATGTTTGAATCTGTGATATTGTTTGAATGTCTTAGTTTTAATCTATGATATTGTTTTAATCCATGATATTGTTTTGTTTAGGTAATTAGTATATTTTGATACCGTTTTAATCCATGATACTGTTTTTATCCTGTGATACTTCTATGTGATCTTTGATATTGTTTAATTATGGCAAGGTTTGAATAAGTGATACTGTTTGAATGTCTTAGTTTTAATCCATGATAATGTTTTGTTTAGGTAATATGCATTCATATAAATTGATATTTGTTTTAATCCATGTTTTAATCCATGATACTGTTTTACATAATAAAGTATCAAACAAAACATATGACTAATTAAACAGTATCAAAGATAAAAGCATGATATCATAGTCATGTGTGTTGTTTGATACTGTATTATATAAAACAGTATCACAAAAACAGTATCACAATAGAAATGATTATAGAATTTGCACACGTGCTCAGAATTTTTATTATAATATGTTTTCGGAATGGTCTCGACGAGACGGTCAAGACTAGTCGCTTCGCCACTGCCTATGATGGATTTTACCCGTTTGAAGTAGTCTCTTTAGCTTAAAATGTCAATCTTTAATTTTTTTTTTCAAAACAGTATCACAAATTCTTTAAAACAGTATCACGGATAAATGTACATCCTTTTGCTACAAATTAAAGCTCTTCCAAGGTATTTGAGTCCTTTAAAAGCAAACACATACTTCAGAGCAATGCTAAAATGAAGAAAGAAGAACTACCAATCATTCTCAAGTTAAAGGGAAGTCATCTAAAACTATGTAGGCATATGTATTAATCCTATGATACTGTTTGAATGTCTTAGTTTTAATTTATGATACTGTTTTATTTAGGTAATGTGCATTAGTATATTTTGATACTATTTTAATCCATGATACTGTTTTATTCTATGTGGAATGAGTTTTATTTATGATACCGTGCTTTTATTCTTTGATACTGTCTAATTATGCCAAGGCTTGAACCTGTGATACTGTTTGAATGTCTTAGTTTTGTCTATGATACTATTTTAATCTATGATACTGTTTTGTTTAGGTAATGTGCATTAGTAATTTTTATATTGTTTTAATCCATGTTCTAATCCATTATATTGTTTTGCATAATACAATATCAAAGATAAAAGCATAATATCATAGTCATGTGTGTTGTTTGATACTGTATTATGCAAAACAGTATCACAAAAAATAGTATCACAATAGAAATGAACATAGAATTTGCACACGTGCTCAGAATTTTTATTATAATATGTTTTCGGAATGGTCTCGACGAGACGGTCAAGACCAGTCGCTTTGCCACTGCCTATGATGGATTTAACCCGTTTGAAATCGTCTCTTTAGCTTAAAATGACAATCTTTAATTTTTTTTTTCAAAACAGTATCACAAATTCTCTAAAACAGTATCACGGATAAATATATCTTTATTGAAGCCACCATTCATCTTTCTCTTGTTGAACATCCTTTGAACTTGATCCTTTTTCATTAACACTCCCAGTTCTTGATTGATCAGATCCTAGTTTTTCATTATTACTACAAGAATCATAAAGGTTCACTACAAGAATCATAGGTTTAACAATCTTTAATTTTTTTTTCAAAACAGTATCACAAATCCTCTAAAACAGTATCACAGATTAATGTACATCATTTTGCTGCAAATTAAAGCTCTTCCAAGATATCTGAGTCCCTTAAAAGCAAGCAAACACATACTTCAGAGCAATGCCAAGATGAAGAAAGAATAACTGCTCACTATCATTAAAAACAGAGAGAAAAAATCAGCAAATTTCACTATCATTAGAAACAGTATCATATATTGAAACACATCTATTGAAACAGTATCAAGCATTTTACATGTTCCAACATAAAATCCTAACTCACAACAACTACATTATCAAAAACTAGTTGAATCAGTTTATCCAAACTTCATTTATTAACTGCATTACATATGTTTCAATTGGAACAATATCTCAATATTTTCATGATTATTTTTAACCGAAAATGGTTACTTTATACAAAAAATAAAAAATAAAAAAATATGTTCGCCATTGAAATATCAGCTTTCGAATTGTTTGTATGCGGTTACAGGTTACGGTGAGAAGAATCAAACACAAGAAGAAGATGAAAATTGTTAAAAGTAAATGAAGGAATTTCTAAACAGCTATTGAAATGATTTTGTTGGTTTTTACGTGTTTAAATGACAATTTTTACAATTTGAGGGTATATTGGTCTTTTAGTAATAAAGTATGACTTTAGTTGAATTAAGATTATATCATATGACTTTTCAACCCACTATGGCGTTAACAGTGACCGGCCCCAAATTTTCCCTTAAAAGAAATCTACGTATGAAGCCCATTTTATTTTTCAAAATAAAAAATTGTATTTAAATTAAATTTAACTTAGGAAATTAAGTCTAAGAAAAAAAGACAGAAGTCATAAGTGCAGAAAAAATATACACAAGTCCATGAGAAATCAACCCGCGAGAAAATCTTAAGTCCGGGAACTCAAATCAATTTCAAGCTCAAGAAGATCAAATTAGAGCTCCTTATCCCCAAAAAAACCCCTTTAAAATTCAAGTTCAAAATTAATATAAAAATGGTTACAAATTAGAATTTGTAAAATACAAAGTTGATTATCTTCTTGGGGCTGCGTACTTGCAGAATCTTTTGATTAGCAATTTGAGTGTTGAAGTAAAGGGGCCACACGGCTTACTTGTTGGACTTCAAGGCTTGATCTTCTTTGAATATTTAGGACTTGACTTGAATTTGACTTTGATTTGTCGAAGATTTTGGAAGGCAACATGAGCTCTAATTTTTTACCCTTTACACCGAGTAAAACTCAATTTCCATAGACAATCTAAGATATATATGTAATTTGTAAAAGGGAAAAATTACACACACACACACACACACACACACACACACACACAAACTATAATATGAATGAAAATTAAAAAAATATTGTCTTGTATATATTGATTGAAAATTACTTGATATGTAAAGAAACCGGTTTTATGGAAGATTTTCTTATTAGGATCAATGGAATTGTTTCTTTTGCAAAATTTGATCCCAAAATATCATCTCAACTTCAAATCCAAAACTTAAATTTCCTAAAAACAACAACAATTCACAGTTCCGTTTACTAGTTCTTTAGTTACAATCTACTATAACAATAACAATGTACATATAAAAAAAAATGTACGTGTCACAATATGAGGGAGTTACATCTTTTAGTCATGCAATCCACGAACAACGACTGCATATTCTTCTTCTTTGGGTTTGTGACATATTTAAGTTACATTGATTCCTATCGGTCGTAGAAAAGGGAAGTCTAATTCCACTTTTCATACAAGATTTACTCCCACTACATGTAAATACCATTTCTTCATGATCTGAAGAATTACGATTCGTAGTAAATAATTGTAACGCCCTAAAAATTTAGAATTTTATTTCGGGTTAAGTAAAAATTTTATTTCGGGTTAAGTAAAATTCTTAGCAAATAATTGTGGTCACATGTCTGTCTAAAGTCCAAACGGGGTCCAATAATAATAAACGATCTGAGTCCACTAGATAAATTATCCAACGATTTTTGAGATTTAATTAATTATATTTATTTTCTAAAAAGAGGAAGAATGGTAAGATATTTTAAAATTATGGTATTTTTACCATATCAAAACCTTATCAAAATCCAAAAAGGTAAGTGCTTGCAAAAGGATGGAATAAACCCCAAAAATCCTCAATTTTTCCCTTTCCCCTTTCCCTTATCCCCCTAGAATTTGGCCCCCTCCCTTTTCCCTTCAGCAAAAACGCCCCATCCCCTTTAGTATACACACTTAAGCCATTTTTTACAAAGAAAGAAAAGAAGAAGAAAAGAGAAGAAGAAGGAGGAAAAGAAGAAAGGTTTTTCAAAAGGTTTTTCATTCTCTTTCAAGAAGCAATGTAGGAATATTTTTTATGCAAGTGATTTAAATCTCTTTATGTATTGTAATTATGTGTATGCTATGCTATATGATTTAATGTTTATGGCCATCCGGATATGAATGTAGTTTGTTTCTTTGGAATGAACAAGATATGATGTTCATCCTACTTTGGATGTAAATGAAGAATGTTTATGGTTTTAAATCCTTTGAGATTAAACCTAAGAAAGAATGTTATTGGTTTTTAAATCTTTCGAGATTAAACCTATGAAAGAATTTAGGGTTTTGATCCTTTGAGCTCACTGGAATATGAATGTTAGCATGGTTTACTTACATTTAATTTCGATATATAAATTGGGATTTTCATATTTATAAATGATGATATTTCTATTGAGTTTTTCCCAGACTCACCATTCTCCCATTCTTAGATTGATTGTAGAGTTGGATGAAGGCTCGATGATGAAGGGCCTTAAAGGTGACACTTCATTGCGGTGTGCATACGCTGCATTGATAATTCAAGACATGGCCAGGTGAGTATCAGCGCTGAGGAGTATTTGATACAACAATATTACAAATGACTTATATTCTTTGACGTACAAGAGGTTGATTATTGCAAATTTGCAATGCATATTGAAGCATATATGGTAAATTTTTTAAATACCTCGTAATTCGTTACCATAATAGTTTGGACTAGGAGGACACACGTATGTTTATCTTTGCTATGGTCTCCATACCATGCTTAATGTTGTGGCTGACAAGGAAGGAGTAGGAGCTGATGTCCTCATTCGTTCATGTGCTCCTTGGTGGTAATTTTAGATAAGCAATTCGGTCAATTCTATCAATTTTTTTAATATTTTCATCCTTTTGCCTATGCTTCTTCATCTTTGTACCTAATTTGACGCATCATGGCAATCAATGCCATGAACATCCTATATTCGACGACTTCGGGAGTAATGTGGGCAACTATTTCCATGGATCTCAATTCTGGGAAGTATCAATATTTTAGTGTTGTATAAAAAATTCTTAATTAATGTTGTCTCTCTGCTTGAAAAAAGTTTCTGGTCTGCAACTACAAGTTTTCATTCTTTCCAGAGTTTATTTTGATAAAATTGCATGGTTAATATTTCACTAATGTATTTCTTTTTATTTAAGGATTGGAAATAATTCAACAGCATCGTGGTTTAAAAACTAAAAAGCCAGTTCTCCTTACAGGGCCTGAAAAGGTGAATTATGCCTTATCTCCATGTGTATTGTTTGTATCTTGATCCGGCCACCTATTTTTGTCTTCAACCAAGCATCAAATTGGATGAACTGATTTGCTATTCTTTATTAATAATTTTTTCCTCGAGTCATTTCATGCTGCATCTTATCAGTAATCATGCCATGGTACGTTCTTTCTGGCATATTACTCGTCTCCAGTTTCAAAAATAGTAACAAAGTCTCTGATCACCATGTCTGACGGCTCATGTGGGATTAAAAAAGGTGTGAATCTGTGATGTTTTGCATAACTCTCCTCATAATCTCTTAGTCCTCATGGAAAACAGCGAAGAAGATGCTTACTCCAATTGAGCACCGTATTTCTGATATTGGGACCCTCAAATGTATTTAATATTGATGAAATCCCTCCATGTACAAAAGCTAACTAAGTCCCCAATCAAAATGAAATAGTTTTGGAAGTTGCTGGTTTTCATCCTGGCCCAGAACTTGTAAATCAGCTAAGAGACTCTTTCATTATGATTACACTTGCGATTAAAAAAGTCATTGAATCATTTGTAAGAGCTAATCAAGAAACCATTCTTGATGTATATACAACTGAATTTATACCTCCTTGTAACTTATTTATGTTAAGGATAATTTTCTCCCTTTACATCTTATTCTGGAGAAGGCAATACAACTTATCTTTGATTTATGCAAGCCAGTAAAAGTTGATGTAATGATTGATTTGTTAAAGTATTGAAATGGGAGAAAATTGAGTAAACTTATTTTGTTTGTTATCTGTAGAATAAACATATTCCTTGTATCTGAGGTGAGAGTTACTGAGTTAACCATTATCATTGATTGGATTCACATTCTTCTCGGCAGTTCTTTAGTGCTCGATCTATATCAGTTTCTTCTATTTGAGAACTATCATCAGCTGTATATTACTAGGAGGCACTAATTGCAGTGTTCATATCCCTTGAGTTAATACGTAATTGTTTTATTTTGTTAGAAAACATTCCACAAATGCCTTTTGTATTGTTAACATGTGTTTATTTGACTATTTCACTTACTTTCCTAGGTCGGTCAAGCAATAGGAATTTCGACCGAGTGGTCTACCCATCCTCTTTTTAATCCTGGTAAGCTATTCCTGAACTAATATTATGTTAAGGAATTCTCTGACTTAACTAAAAGAGATTTGGCTTTAGGTGATTTGGAACTCTTAGATGGACCAGAGCCAGAAAAGATACTTGTTGGTCCACGAGTTGGAATAGAGTATGCATTACCCGAGCATGTCACTGTATTGTGGAGATTCGCAATTGCTAGTACTCCATGGATAAGTGCACCTAAAACCACTCTCAGAGCTTCCTAACTTTTAGGGCTTTTATGAATAAAATGATGAAGGAACGAGGTAAAAGAAATGAGAGAATGTAATTTACTAGAATGATGTACGTACCTATGCTTTAAATTAATTTGTGAAAAGGACGTGTGATCGTTCCCTTGGCCAATCCTTCATTTGATAAATGGCGATTCTGTGTAAATATACTCGATACAGCTTCTTTTAATATATAACTTGGTACATTTTTATAAATCTATCGAACTGTTGGCCTGTAAACATTTTCAAAGTTGTAAATGTCACAATGTTCAAAGAATACTTACTAGGCAAAAGAAACTATTTTGGTTCCAAATGACACACTTTTGAGGTTGTTAAAAGATAAAACAGACAGAAACATTATAATAACCAAACAATTTTCACCCATCTCTTATAAGCAAAAGCCAATACAAGAATATGCTGGAAACAACAAGGCAACAAACAAAGCAATCATCAGTCAGTATTTCACTAATACAGAACTATGTTGCAGATCTACAAGCTCAAGCTGGACAAAAAATTGACCCACTAATAGACAACCCAATACAACACATGTAAACTAATTAATAGTGCGACTAGCAATAGCATACCTTCAGTTACAGGTAAACAAGAATGAAAGATCTTCAACCAGATTCTGACTTGGGGAGTTAAAACTTTATACTACATTACCTATATGAAATAAGGATATGAAATAAACACTATACAAGTGCCAAAAACTGGTGTAAGTGCACATATTCGATGAACAGAAACATGTTGTATGGACCTTTGACATGCCTAACACGTTGTGTGACTCAGATGCTAAAATTACAGCTTCCTTCCTGTGCTTGGTCTCAACTTGCTATAAAATTCAGTGAAGTCAAGTCTGAACATGAGTTCACATGTTGTTGGATGGCCAATTGAGAAATAAAACCCTCAAAAATAAATGAGTATTCCTTTGCAATTTTTTCTATATCTTGACCCATTTTTTGAAGAAATTCCCTGGCATGTCTTGTTAAGTCCTTCCTACCTTCACCTTGCCATGACCCAGGTTCTGAAGCTTTGTTATTTGATTGCCTTTGTGATTTGGCTTCAAACCGAGAAGGGAAAGAAAATTTTGTGGTCGTGCTCCTGCAGTTTATGATAAACAGAAGAACTAAGCAAAAACATAATCTTTTAGTGTTGTTATCAATTTTACTAATAAAAGAAAAGGATGATGACGAGAAAAATCAACCTTGATTGGAACTCATAAATGCCTTTATATAATCTATCTTCTTGACTTCGGAACCGTACTATGACGTCAAACAAAATAAAGAGGGTCTTGTTAAGGTTTTGGGATTGTTCTCCTAGGAGAGACTTCTCAACTATTGAATAGAGGTACTTCTCATGTGCTTTGAGTAGCTCGTCAAGATCTTTAGCTACTTCCGTTCCCTTTAAGAAATTAGACCATGATACCTCCAAAACTTCAAACATGATGTAGTACTGCAGATTTGAAACAAAATGATTCATTTCATCCCAGAGAACTTGGCACTTCCTTGATGTCAATATCAACTGCAACTTAACAGCATGTGGCAAGTTACCAAAGAACTGAGAAGTGACACATTTCGATTTCATTGTTTTCCAAGCACAAATTAGTGCATGCTCTATCCTTCTAAGTTTCCACAACAGGTTAAAAACTTGTAGATACCTTGACATAACAAATTCAGTAAACACAGTATTTAGCAGAACTCTTGCATCGTATTCCAATGAAAATACATCCCAGCCTCTATCCCCAGTGTTATGTGGCATCATCTTCACCCTCAATCTATCCAGTATATCAGGATCATCAAACTGTGCATTTGACGACCTAATTGCACTTTCCAATAATCCCGCAAGCTTGAATGAGCTGATAGTGTTGGCTGGTTCAGACAGCTCTGGACCAACAATATCCATTAGATACTGAATAAAATCACCTTGCCCAAGAAGTAGATATCGCTTGATTGCAAGGAAATGCTCCTTGAACTTGTACTATTTGTACAAAACATCTAACAAATGCTTATCTATACTTTTTGCTGCTTCTATTATTAAAGATTCCAGTGCATCTGTTTCACCATACCCAAGACCGCCTCTTCTAGTTGTTGTCCCAGCCGCTGCTGCCGCTGTAGCATCGGACCAACCACGATCGTCGCAACAGACTCGAAGAAAATTAATAGACTTCCCAGTCCTTAAGATACGCTCGGCTAGAGATTGAGATATAAAGGATGGAAGCATTGCATCATGGAGCTGGTAACCTTCCCTCCAAAGAGATTCTGCTTTCACTGGCTGACTTAAAACAAAGAATTCAGCAAAAATATCTTCAAGCTTCCCTTCTAGAACCCAACTCCTCACCATCTCAAAGAGCGGAGAACAGACCCGACAAAGTAATCTCTTCATGAAATCATTGACGAGTGGATCACCACGTTGTGCATGCATATGAATTGCCCCAGCCATGGCCCCACCTTTTAAAACCTTACAACAATCAACTAAAACAGCCATTAGCCTCATCTTCACCATTGGTTCAGCAAACCAAACTGACAATCTCCTCAAGGAGAGATAGTTCCTTGACCATGCACTTTCTGAAACCAACGAAATAGGATTCATCGCCTGCACTTCGAGAACGGCCAATAACTTGTAATACTTAGACAACTCGTCTTGCAATGCAGCACAAAATGCCTGCCCAACAGTCCCAACATCCTCGTCTGGAAATCGAGCCATACTTTGTGTTATATATCCCTTCACTTTCCTAAATAACCACCCAATTTCACAGAGCTTTTGTACCATAATCCTAGTAGCCCTTGGCACCTTGTTGAAATATGGCAAGACATATGCATCTACCTTCTCGTCAAACTTCAGGTACATCCCGTCAATCCCTTAACATGCGTTTAAGACATCCCTCACCAAAACCTCCTCTAAAACCTCATTCTCTTCCTTTACCAAGTCTACAAATTCTCTATAAGCCATATCACGAATACCCCTCCATTCAATCCCGTTTTGACATTCTCTACTTCCCTCAACCCACTCAAATTATCACCTAAACCCTTTAAATTACTAGAATAATCACCCAATATTCCCTCACCTCGATTCTTCTCAAATTCCCCAAATTACTCAATGATTGAAAATTATAACCCAGACCCATCAAATTATCAGGACTATCATTAAATGCCTCATTGCTCAAATTCTTACTCAATTTTCCAAAAACCCCAGAATCATTATTAAACTCAGTGTTTTCAAACAATGCAGGCAAACCACCGTCCAAAGCAGAGTCTAAGAACCCACTAGAAATTATATTCGCGGATTGGTTTTGCCGAGATTTTATGTCCTCCGATATGGTCTTGAGCAAATAGAGGACAACCCATTTGTTCTTTACGCTTCCGGGCCCGGATTTCAGTGAAAAATTGGAATAAAGGTCGGTAAAAGAGAGGGCTTCGGAGGACTTACCGGTGGTGACAAGGTTGCGTTTGATGGACTCTACCATAGCGGATTCGTCAGCAACGATCGATGGGGTCATGCGGCGTGAGAGAATGCAGAGAGAGTATTTAAGAGCTCAAATGTATTTTTGTTGAGTGGAACTGTAGAGGAGGATGAATTAGGGTTTTGAGAAATGTTGAGTAAGCGATGCACTAGCTCTTTAATAAGATCTACGATTTTTTCCCGTCGTCTTCCATGGCGAACTATAGGGACTAAGGAGAAAGAAGAGATGGAGAGGCTGATGTGATAGAAGGTTTTTCACATTTTCTTGTTTTTTATTTTAATTTTACTATGGGCGGGGAAAGTGAATCCCACCGTGTGGGAGACTAGGGTAAGGCGGATGGATGCCCGTATTGAAAATTGTGTCGATTTCAACCTCGTTTAATTATCTTTTCTAATAATTTTGTCTTTTTAACTTAAACAAATTAAAATACCAAAAAAGAAAAAAAAAATTGCTGTTTTAAAAATATACCTTGAAGTCGTAAATTTTCTAATCTTAACACTAAGTCCCAAAAAAATAAAAATAAAAATAAAAATAAAAATAAAAATAAAAAAATAAGTGAAAAAAAAGAAATAACTCAACAACAAGAAAACCACCATGAGTTGCGGCCGCAACTGCTCTTGTCGTCAGTCACCTCTACCTCTACCTCTACCTCTACTACCTCTACCTCTACCTCTACCTCTACCTCCACCACCCATCAACCACCGCACTACCACTAAAATACTCAAACATACCACCGCCATCTTCTACTCAAACCTCCTTACTTTATTGGTACTCTCCCTCGTTCTCAAGCGACTCGATTAACCGTCTCCACTCAAAACAACCCATTCACAATAAAACATGTGCAGAACACAAATCTATCCTTAATAACATTAAAAACTTTTCTTGTTCAATGCCCCAATTAAACCCAACACTTTTCTATACAATTTCAATAAATTTCATAGTATTAAGTAAATCCATAAGCGAGCAGCCTTGAGCGACTCAACAAACTAGCATCGATAATGGTCTAGTTTTTTACTATAACAATAGAAAGGACGTTGTATTAACCATTTAATACAAATTTAATATTTTGATTTAGATGGATTTGTCTCATTACATTTATGTATATTAACTAACTTTTAACATGCAATCAATCATATGTAATAATAACCATTAATGATTATGGACTTTATCTATCTAATCTCTCTAAGCCAAAAGGAAGACTAGTTAGTCAATTCCTAGTAAACGTTGCATTCGATTATCGAATGCTAAATACAATCGTCTCCATCTCTGTTACAAACTGTATTTGCTTCTTTGTGGCCCAACTGCAACTTGTATCTTATACTAGTTGGCACACAAATCCAGGTAAATGAACATGTAGGTCCATATTAAATAAATAACTCAAAAAACCAATTAAATAAATAATAGGCTCGCAAGTCCAACCAACAATAAATATGAATAAATTAACCATACAACCAATCATATTGGTTGAGTCCATAATCATCCACTAAAAATATATTTTAATATCTAATATTAAAAATATATTAATTTCTAAATTTGCAGCATTGATAATGTAAGTCTAAACCTTTTAGATATTTTGAACGGACTAGACAGAATTAATTAATTAACTAATTTTTTAACAGTAAAATTAAACAATTAATCAATTAATTTTATTAATAATGTACATTTTTCAAAATTTATTTTATCTCCCAATTTAAAGTCATACCCTAAATTGAGGATAAAATTAGTATAGGACCAAATTTATAATTTTATAAAGTAAAAGGTCAAAATTTAATCCGGTCAAAAGTTCAAAATATGGTTTAAAAAGAATTTTATTCAATAATGAATATTTGACCATCATTAAATGTTAAATAATTACATTTTTCCAAAAAAGCCAAAATTTCAATTAAGACACTGTTTTCCTTTTGAAATTTGAGGACTTAGTGTGCAATTTTTGAAATTGCATAGACATCCTATTAAATTTTAAAATAGTGGGTCATTTTATGCAATTTTTGAAATTACACCAGAGATACCTTTTATTTTAAAAAAGTGGATCCTTCCTATACAATTTCTGAAATTGTATAGGAGATCTATTTAAATCTTTTGAAATTAAGGAGCTTCCCATACAATTTTCAAAATTGCATGATAAGCCCTCTTCTCCAAATTGATATGTAAATATAGAAACCCTTTAGAGTTTCTTCAAAGGGGTGCCGGCACAACTAGGCGTCACAGCTAAATTGGTAGGACAGTTGCACTGCCGATGTCCAACACTAGCGGCCCATTCCACTTTAGACGTCGAACAGTAGAGAACTTTATATCAACTTAAATTGGCAAAATGCATGTTATAATCTCCTACTTCAAGAGTAACGAATCCTCATATTGAACATTCACAACTTTGATATGATTCTCACTATACCCATACGACGTCTTCCTGATGACTCATAATTTTAGAGCCTCATCAAACGCTTGTCAAAGTACAGGGGTCCTCACATAAGATACTATGATGTCCTCAAGTCAAATGACCAAATCCACAGACGCGCACTAGAGATTTACCATTGACGCTTAGATAGTTATCCATGTGAAATCTCTAGGCGGGTCATTCAATGCATTGTTATTATAATAATGTATTTATGTGTTCATTCAAATGTAGCCTCTATATTAGCTCGTGAGATCAGCTACTTTCTATAATATAAATGCAACATGTGCTAGTCTATCTGTAATAATGATATATATATATATATATATATTCTTCCATGTTTGTCTTTCTATTTCATTTTTGAACTCCTTGAACTTTTCTAGAGTTTCATATTTGAACTTTATCAGGTAAACATAATTTTCCAGTTAACTCTAATCATCTTGTCGTGTACGCATGATTCGCACACCTCATATGATTCATAATCAAATGAGTTTAAATTTTCATCCTTATGTAAATTATATATAAGTTTCTTTTGTTTTCTATGTTTAGGATAAAACTTTCATCATTCAGAATCTATATTCCATTGTATAAAGTTCTAAAGTCATAAAATTGTCATAAAGGAAAAAGAACAATATTTATTCTTAGTATTAATGTTTTTCATGTCCAACATAAAAAAGAAATAATGTTCTTCATAAGAACATGAGCATAAAAACAACTGTCTAATTCTAAAATTAAACCAGAGGGTAAATGTAAGACCTACGGCTAATGCATTAACTTTTGCTCCATTTCCAATGCGTAGGTCTATTTTCCTTTTTGCAGCGTCCTTCTATTGGAACGTCTTAGATTGTCTTTCCAAAAATATTCCCGACGCTCACGTGCTTGAGAAGAATTCTCAAATTACAATGCCAATCTAAAGAGTTTTGATTCATTATCAAGTATGCTATGCAACTCATGTGTTTACTAATTTTCACAATTCACAACTCATAACAGTAAAGATAAAAAGCGTGTAAATTATCATGCAAATAATTAATTTAATATGGTCTCTAATTATATTAATTTACTCCAACTCTTGAACACAAATTCACAACCCTCAATATAAATTTGTGAAATCTAATTAAAGAATCTCAGTGGCTAGGATTCCATTTATTTAACTATGACATTTAGTGAACTCAACAAATCATAATAATATATATTATGTAAATAATACATATCGATTACATCTAATGTAACTCTTAGATCATTAACATGACAACTATTTGTCATATAGATCATATGTATTACTTAATATGCCTTTAAAATAAATAACTAATCAGTTTGAGTGGACTCGACAAATGAAGTATTTTAGTTAAGTCGTATTTCATAACGTAAATATATTTCGAATAGAGCAACCTTAAGTGGACTCAACAAGTTGACATCAATTAAAAACTCTGATTTACTGTTATAATAATGGAAGGAGTTTTGAAAGACTTAATACTTAATGAAGGATTTAAGTTTGTTGGTCTTATCAAAACATGTATATTAAAACATGCATCAACTATGTAAATTTAAAGATGCATAAAATATACAACAATTGTAAATATGGATGATCATGGACTTTATACTAGCTAGTCTCTTGCAAAAATGAGAACGAGATGGCTAGATCTTAAGGGGACATCTTCGATAAGGTTCCAAAGCTTCAACTATTGATCGTCACCTTCTTCAATGATGTTCATCTTCATTGCTCTATGATAATTAAAATTCCTATCTAGTTCCTACATTACATCAACAATGTACAAACTTCGAGTTATATATGAGGGGAGTTAGACGAGAAGAGATACAATCACATTGGCCTAGTCCATAATAATCACCGTGCATATCATATATTCACAATAAATAATGTCAAATTAGATCAAAACTATGGCACGGATTTAATTTGATATTCAGATAATAATAAACTGTTAGTTTAATTCTAATTTGTGCGTAATTGAAAACAATTTTTAAATTATTTAGAAACTCAATACTAAAAATAATTAATCGAAATGATTACTTAATTTGATTAAAAATTCAATTGTAATTTTAATCAAAATACAATTTTGATATAAAATCTCAATTAGAGACCAACCCTAATTCCCAATTGAATTTTCACAAAAACTAAATTTCTAAAACATTTAGAAAACCAATACTAAAAAAATTAATTGCATTAATTAATTAGTTTGATCATAACACCCAAATTGTAATTTTAACCAAAATCTAATACTGACGTAAAATCCCAATTATAATAGTCTAACACTAATCCACAATTGAATTTCCCCAAGTAAAGGTCGAGACCAATTTATAAACCATTTAGAAAATCGATACTAAAATAATCAATCACATTATTTAATTAGTTTGATTATAATCTTCAATTGTAATTTTAATCAAAATCCAATTGAAGTCCAACCCTAATTCACAATTGAAATTTCCCCAATTAATTTCTAAATACATTTAGAAAATCAATACTAAATTAATTAATTAATTAGTTTTATTATAATCTTCAATTGTAATTTTAATCAAAATCCAATTTTCAGTTCAAATCCAATTAGAGTCCAACCCTGATTCAATTGAAATTCCAAATTTAGATAAAAAATGGGTAAAATTTGAATTACTCAAATTCAGATCAAAATTAAGGTCAAATCCTGTCCAAATTATGGTCAAAACCCTAGTTCCTTAATTGAGTCAAAAATAATATTTCATAAATGAGGAAATTGGACAAACTATCTGAAACAGATGTGTATTTTGAAATATGGATACACTACAACAAATAGCGTCTATAGCGGCGACACCAATTGCGACGACACCAAGTCGTCTATATTGATTCTATATAGTAGAGACGACAAACAAATGTGGTCGCCACATATGCAAAACTTATAGCGACGATATATGTAGTCGCAATAGATTATAAGTCGTCGCTATTACATAGAATTTATAACGACGTCTTTCAATGTCGTCGCTAATTAGTTTCAGAAACGGCGGGAACAAATTGCGGCATTTTGGTGCATAAAGAGCGACGACATATGTTGTCGCAATTGATTTGCGGATGATGTTGTCAGTCACCTGAATCATGATTTTTCTCGTAAAATGCGATGAGATGTCGTCGCAATATACGTATTGATCATTTTGGTAGGCACGTGAGTTATTAATTTCTTCGTAAAATGGGAAGGATCATGTAGCGACGACGTTTACATACGAAAAATGTCGTCGCTATAGAGTCTTCTTTTTCTTCTCCCCATCTCTGCATTTCTGCATTGCAGGCTAAACGAAAAAATTTATCTTCTCCATCTCTGCATCTCCCCGGTCACTTGCAATTCTATTGTTTTTCTTCATAATCATCTTCTTTACATTTCATTTCTTCATCTCCATTTATTATCCTTACTGTAATTGTAAAAATATAGTATTTTTCAAGTATGGATATTGATAAAAGTTGGACAACAATTAGAAATTGCACAAAATCTACAGATTTTCGGAACGGTTTGCAAGTATTTATAAACATGGCGAGGCCATTCGTTAATGACAGGGGAAGGATTAAATGTCCGTGCAAAAAATATTTAAACGGTCTCACACATCTATTGGAAATTATCGAGGCTCACATATTTTGTAATAGTTTTGCAGAGATTTATGTCACCTGAATATATCATGGCGAGACCAATGTTCATACTGCGAATGTGTATAGACAGAATGAACGAGCTGGTGTGGAGGATGAGATGATGGATGTCATGGACGACGTAGCTTGTGATGAGCTACGTCGATGAACAAATGGACAAACAAGTCTGTCGATGATCTTTTGAAATTGCTGAAGTTAGCATTCCCAAATATGAACCTGGTGGACTTTCACTACGAAGCTAAGAAGCTGATGACGAAGCTTGGTTTGGATTACAAATCCATTCATGCCTGCAAGAACGACTGTGCACTGTTTTGGGGTGAACATGCTGATCGACAAACTTGCCCAATTTGCCAGGAAAGTCATTGGGTGCACACTTCTGGGAAAGTGAACGGAAAGAATGTTCTGCATAAGATGTTGCGATATTTTCCCTTGGCCCCCAGACTAAAACGTATGTTTGCGACGAATGATACTGCAAAACTCGTGAGGTGGCACATTAGAGGAAGGTCTAGGGACGATGATGAAATGCAGCATCCTGTTGATGGAAAGGCATGGCGGGATTTTGACATGAAACATCCACTGTTCGCAAGTGAGATCAAGAATGTCAGGTTAGGTTTGGCTGCAGACGGATTCAATCCATTCGGCGACATGAGTCTGGCGTACAGCATGTGGCCAGTAGTTGTAATAGTTTACAACTTGCCACCATGGTTATGCATGAAGCCCGAATACCTCATGCTTACTCTGTTGATACCTAGTCCTAAAGCACCGGGTAAGGACATTGATGTATTTTTACGACCATTAGTGGACGAGTTGAAGGAGTTGTGGGCCGATGGGATTGACACGGGTGACGGTGGAACCAACGACAAGTCGGTATTCAGACTGCGTGCAGCGTTGTTGTGGACTGTTAACGATTTTCCAGTGAGAAGTAGTTTGTCAGGTTGGAGTGGTCAGGGGTACAAGGCATGTCCTACGTGCAACGAGTATACTCCTTTAGTCCGTGTGATAGGTAAGACAGCTTATGTGGGTCACCGTCGATTCCTGCCATCCAGGCATCATTTTCGGAGCAATTTAGACTTCGATGAGAGGACAGAGAGGCGACTACCTATGCGTCGGTTAACGCCTACATATATTTTAGCACAGTTAAGCCATGTCAGATATAGAAGTCCAGGAAAGCACCCTAATTACGGTGGTGCTACAATTCGGAAAAGTGATGATGAACTAAATTGGAGAAAAAAGAGCATTTTCTATGAGTTGTCGTATTGGACTTCTACAGAGCTCAAACATAACATCGATGTCATGCACATAGAGAAGAATGTTTATGATAGCTTTCTCGGCACAATTATGGACGATCTATTCAAATCAAAGGACACAGTCAATACGAGGCGCGATCTGATGCAATTAGGGATCAAAAGAGAGTTGCACTTGTATCAGAACAGGAATAGGTGGATGAAGCCTGCCGCATGTTACACCATGTCGTCTTCAAATCGTAAGAAGTTTTGTAAATTTATCCGATCGGTTGAGTTTCCAGATGGCTTCGCTTTAAACCTTCGAAAGAAAATTGCTCCTAATGACAGCCATATTAACGGGTTGAAGTCATATGATTGCCATATTATCATGCAACAGTTATTGCCAGTCGGATGTCGGGAGTTCTTGAATAAAACTATTTCCACGGAAATTATTGAATTGTGTACGTTCTTCAAGCAGCTTTGTGCAAGAACACTAAAGGTTAGCGACATGATGGCTTCTCACGATCACCTGGTACTCATTCTCTGTAAGTTGGAACGAATATTTCTGCCAGCCTTCTTCGACATCATGATTAACCTCGTAATGCATTTACTAGAAGAGACAATCCTTGGAGGTCCGGTGCACATGAGATGGATGTATCCATTTGAGCAATACCTGAAGAAATTGAAGGACTACGTCAGAAATCGAGCTCGGCCCGAGGGATCAATAGCTGAAGGGTATGTTGTGGACGAGGCATTGACTTTTTGTTCGAGGTACTTCAAGGACATAGGAACAAGGTTCAACCGACCAAACAGAAACGAGAATATTAGTGTTCCACAGACACAACTTTCTGTTTTTCAGTCGCAGTGTCGCCCACTTGGAAAGAAGTCACCAACGACGTTTCCTACTCAAGTTCGAAATCAAGCGATTTTTTACGTCCTGAACAACTGTTATGAAGTTGAGCCATTCTTGCAGTAAGATGGCGTTTATTCCTGATTATTATTCATTTATCTCGAATAAAACTTTATCATTTGAAACGAACTAATGAACTTTGATCTTCCATACTTTGTACAGGAAACATAGGCATGAACTACTGAACAATGGCTGTCCGAACAATGAACTAGTGCACAGAAGAGACTTTCACAGTTGGTTCTACAGAAAGGTAAACGAACATCGACCGAATAAATTTACAAGTTTTCAACATTATTTGTTTCAATAACTGAGAATAATTCTCGTCATGCAGCTATATGCAATGCGCCAAAGCCACAACCATCAAATTTCTCATGAGTTATTTTCGTTGGCCAGTAGATGTTACCAGCAGGTTATGTCATACACGGCTTGTGTTGTCAAAGGAGTTCGGTTCCTGACATATGATCGTGATATTCGAAGAAAAACTCAGAACAGTGGTGTGTCCATCCTAGGGACTGGAGGTGAGGTTTACTACAGGCACCTGCAAGATATACTGGAGCTACATTATGGACCGAAACTTTTAGTTTATCTGTTCTGATGCAAGTGGTTTAGGTGTGATAGGAGACGGATGGTAACTGAGAATAACGTTATCAGTATTGACATCAGTGCAAAGGCGTTCAAGGATGATCAGTTCATACTTGCAAGCCAAGCACAACAAGTATTCTACATTGAAGATCCATCTCGTGGTCCAAACTGGTGAGTAATACAAATTGTCCATCACAGGAGCACGTGGGACACAATGGGAGCTAACATCACAGAGATTGACTTGCTCCACAATAACTACTCTTTCGGTTTATCTCTGATCGTTGATTTTGGCAACATAGAGCACGTATCCTTGCACCGGGATGATGATGAAGCTGATGAGATAGAAGAATCGGTTATCAGGGGACCCTCGTCTAATACTCGAAGAGAAACTTCATTTAGCAACGACGAAGATGTGGAAGACGATACAAATGCAGAATACGAGGATGACGAAATATCAAGTGAAAACAATGAGGACGACAATGACGATGATGAGGATCAATCGTATCATGATAGTGAATCAGATTGAATGTTACAGAAAATACGTTTCGTTTGTCATTCTGAAAAACTTTATGGAATTTTGAGAAATTATTTTACGACATTTTATTCAATTAATTGGTTATTCATAGAATAATTTTTTTCGCTACAAAAATGAGATAAAAACAAATAATAAATTACCAAAATAGAAATAAAATGAAATGTTGTGGATTAAGAATTTTAATCTTTTTTTATTCAAATAAAATTTTTAAAATTCCTTTTTTTAATAACCAATAAGAGTTTTAACTATTTTTACTTTTTAATAATTTTTTTCCAACATTTTAGAATTAAATATTTTAGAATTTTTAATTTTTGAGAATTTTTGAAATTAAGAATAAGAATGTAGAATTTTATTTTTAAAATTTTCATTCGTTTACAATTTTTATTTTAAATGTTAATTTCTCATATTTTGAGTATCGTGATGCTTTTAGTTAAAAAGTTAAAAACTTGTTTTTATTTTTATATTGTAAATTTAATCTTATTTTCAAATATGTATTTTCAAAAACAATATACCGAACAAGTTTTGCTTATTGTACTGAAAGACAATAAAGATGAAGGACTTAACTGCAAATAACCAAGAAAGACGACTTTTATAGTGACGACATCTCGTTGCTATATGCGTTAAAAATTTGGCGCCACGTTCTGAGCGCGTGACTGAAAAAATTAAAATTTATGTCGCCGCTAATTTGTCTATAGCGACGACATATGTCGTCGCTATAGACAATACCCTAATTATATGCGTCTAATCTTCTTCTTTTTCTCCAGTTCTACTTTTTTTCTCCCTTTTCGTCGTTTTCTCTCTGTTTTGACAAAGCTTGCCCGAGGATTTTGAGAGAAACCAACAACCTGTGCGAGGAACCAACAACCAACAAAGCTGATATCTATTCTGAAAAATGCGAGTTGAATTCAATTCAAGAAGCATACTGATTATTTTCACGTTCTTAATGACTTTCTGGTAATATTTTAGTATACTATTAATTTTCAAATTTTCATTGGGTTTCTTTACAGATTTGGGGAAAGAAGTGTTTGGTGATTGATCTGAAGCTTAGTGGATCGCTATCACTCATTGTCCAAAGTTCACAACTAAAGTAATTTCTTCCATTTTCAATTATCGATTTTGCTCGATTTTACTTAATCTATTTTTGTTAATTTGTTTTTGAAATATCTGAGTAGAAAAAATATTTATTTTTTAGTGGAAGTGCGAAAATCCTTTGTTTCTCTTGGACTTCTATAATTTTATTTAATTACTGATGCTGAGAAGAAAAAATAATATATTGGAGCAAACAATAGATGAAGCTTTTCATAACTTAATTAGTACTGCTAATACGATTAATGCTACTGTGCGAGGATCTCCTTTTGATTTGTCTTTGCTAAGCTTTTGCTTGGAGTCATCTATTTTATTGGAATCTTCAACTACAATTTTGATAACTCAGTTAGCCACAGTTATTATGGCTTTACACTATCTTTATGTTTTTATAGAGAGGACGATGGTTGAATTTGAGGTTGAATGAGGTTGAATTTTAGGGGCATATTTGACATAATCTTATTCATCGCCTTATTCAAATTTTGACATAAATTTAAAGTTTATGGACTTATTTGAAATAAAATAAGTTTAGGGACCAATTCATCAATCAAATAAAACTTATTCAAATTTTGACATAAATTCAAAGTTTATGGACTTATTTGACATAAAATAAGTTTAGGGACCAATTTGAAATAAAATATAATAAATTCAAATTTTCACATAAATTCAAAGTTTAGGGACTTATTTGAAATGAAATAAGTTTAGGGACCAATTAATTAATAAACTATAATAAATTCAAATTTTTACATAAATTCAAAGTTTAGGGACTTATTTGTAATAAATTAAGTTTAGGGACCAATTCATCAATCAAATAAAACTTTTTCAAATTTTGACATAAATTCAAAGTTTAGGGACTTATTTAAAATAAAATAAGTTTAGGGACCAATTCATCAATCAAATAAAACTTATTCAAATTTTGACATAAATTCAAAGTTTAGGGACTTATTTGACATAAAATAAGTTTAGGAACCAATTTGAAATAAAATATAATAAATTCAAATTTTCGCATAAATTCAAAGTTTAAGGACTTATTTGCAATAAAATAAGTTTAGGGAGCAATTTGAAATAAAATATAATAAATTCAAATTTTTACATAAATTCAAAGTTTAGGGACTTATTTGCAATAAAATAAATTTAGGGACCAATTTGAAATAAAATATAATAAATTCAAATTTTCACATAAATTCAAAGTTTAAGGACTTATTTGATTTTTTCATTTTTTGTTTTTGTTGATTTCATTACTTTGATTTATTGAGTTGAGGCAAAGGAGTTGGAGTTGGGGTTTGTTAACTGGAGTTGGATTTAGGAGCAATTTAGGGACTGAATTGTAAAAAACAAAATTTTAGGGACTAATTTGTAAAAAATAAAAGTTTAGGGACTAAAGTTAAATTTTGGAATGTTGTAAATTTTAGGGACTGCAGGTAAATTTTGGAATGTTTTAGGATTATTTTGGAATGTTGTAAATTTTAAGGACTAAAGTTAAATTTTGGAATGTTATAGGATTAATTTGGAATGTTGTAAATTTTAGGGACTAAAGTTAAATTTTGGAATGTTTTAGAATTATTTTGGAATGTTGTAAATTTTAGGATTATTTTGGAAGGACCAATGAATCAACAAATTGAAACTTATTAGAAATTACGAAAAATGTCAAAGTTGAGGGACCTATTTGAAATAAAGAAACAAAGTTAATTATGATCAATTTCACTAAATGTAGGGACCTATTCCGCACTAATTGATGTTCGTAATTATTTCATGTGTTAGTATGACTGACATGATGTCGCACGGAGGTGATGGTGCAAGAGATCCTCTACAGCAACCATCTCACCGACTCGCTTCGGCCTGCGAGTCTGGTAATAATTTTCGTTCAAATTGTAATTATTTATTATTTTATACATATCGTTGAATTTCGTATGATAAATAAAAACGATTTTTTCATTTTCAGCGTCCCCGCCAAAGCGACGGGGTATCTCTCGAGGCACAACTTTGAGATGGTTTGGCAAGCTAACGGGAAGATGCCACTTCCTATATTGTCGAACGCACAATGTAGCCGATCGGAAATAACGCGAAGTACTTCTCGCGCATGGTTGGGAACCCAGTGAGATTCACCGTGCCCCCGTGCTACCCTTTTGGACAAAGGTTCCGGAGGAGCAGCGGGCACGGTTACGTAGCATTATCGAGGTATGAACTTAAAGTAGTTTTGTTATTAGTACAGTCAATAAATAATTGTTCCACGACTTCTACATTAACGTAATTTTTTGCACTCTTGCAAAGCTAATTCGATCTGCAGGGCGATCGGTCGCCCGATGAGTACCGGACAGTATGTGCCGCTGTAGATCGGCTAGCGGCCGATCGTTATAGCGATTACAAACTCAAGGCGCATAATCACTTAAAAGCGCATTGACCAAGCCGACCATACGGCGAGATGTCCGTCGAGGACTGGCAGAAGTGCATTGACTTCTTCACCAGTCATACTTTCGTTGTACGTATTGTTTATTTATTTTTTACGATTTTTTATATACTTTTTTAACTATTAAGTTTTCTGCTAATCAATTATATTTTATACCTTCAGGAACGGTCCTCCAAAAATAAGGCCAATCAGGGTAAGGCTAAATACCCGAGCGTGTAGGGGTCGAAGAGCTTCTCTGCCACGCGTTACTATGAGGTACAACTAAAATTTTCAATATCATTATGCAAATCTTCACTACATTACGTAAAAATGTCTACTAACTACATTTCACGTTTAAATTGTCGTAGCGGGACCTAGAGACCCAACAGTGGCCAGGGATTATTGAATCGTTCCGGACGTTTCACACCTTCCGGGATGGTAATTGGGTGAACCAGCAGGCGGCTGGTGACTATGTGAGGACTTTTAAATTATGTTAATATAATTGTATCTGACATGATATTATTATTTATTATTATTTTTTCACTAAACAGGATAAACTTGTTGAGTTGAGAGAGACTCAACATACACAGGTTGCCTCCAGTGGCGCGTCGTTAGACGAGTGTGCTATTGCAAAGGAGGTTCTCAGAGAACGATGAGGTCACGTCCGTGGGGTTGGTCGGGTTCTGAAGGGCACCTCTCCCTCACTAGATTCAACTGCTGCATCGTTTGCCCCACAAGAAACTTCCCATCAGTTCTATGGAGACTCCCAGAATAACGATCATCGGTTTGCCATGTACGAGGCTCAGCTACGCCAAATGCAGCGTGAAATTGAGATTCTGAAATATAGAATACCAGTGGTTGTGCCTGCGGAGGACGAGAACGGGGACGAGGACGAGGGTTTGGAGGGTCCGTAGATTTTTAGAATTTTTTTATACATTATTTCTATTTGAACAAAAAAAAATTTTTAAAAAAAAATTCAAATTGTTTATAGTGGCGACATTGTCGTCGATGTAGTAAAACAAATCGATTAGTTTTAAGTCGTCGCTATATGAGAAGGACGTATGGCGACGAGATAATAGCGACGTATTTGACGTCGCTATTATTTCATATAAAAGCGACGACATTAGCGACGACTTTGTCATCCCTTTTTATCTATTTTCGAGATATAAACCACGACAATGTTACGACGAAGTTGTCGTCGCTATAGATTCAAATATATGTAGCGACGACATTAACTAGAGACACTAAACTATTGCGGCGACATTGAGCGACGACTTTGTCGTCTCTATACATTTAAAGGGACGACTATGGATGATTCAGCGACGACATATGTCGCCACTATTGACCTCCTTTCTTGTAGTGATATTTTTACAACATTTGATGAATTGACCAAATTCAAAAATTTGGACAAAATAATTGAATATCTTTTATATCTATTTTCTTATATTATCACGCTCACTCTTTCTCTCTTTAACTTAACACTCTATCATCACTTCTTCCATCATTGTTGTCGTTATAAGCTCCATTTCCAACTCTCCTTTGTTATTTTTGTGACCGGATTCTCTTATTCTTATCACAGATTGAAATACATTGCATATTTGTCACTGTTTTTGAGCCATTTTAAAAGTCGGCCGATTTGAAATTTTTGAAATCAGTTATAAGCTATTAAAAATTGAGAAAAATGGTGTATTTTTTATGTAGATTACATGAAACTTAAAATTTGATATATTGTATTTCCACTTTTTTGTCTATATATTTTATGTTGTTGGGTAATTTTTTTTCGATTTAATTTGTATATTAGTTGATAGTATTAGATTTGGAATTTAATTTACAAATTTTGTCGATCTAATTTGTTGGTATATTTTGTCTTCGGAGAATGAAAGTGGTTGTATTTTGTTGAACACATATAGAAAAAAGGCAAAAAAAAAAAAACGTCTCTTTATCGATAAAATGGGTCATCAACAAAATAGGAACAAAGCCCATGTTGTCGATACAAAAATGGGCACCAATTTGTGTCTATTTTTATATCGACAAAATGGACACTAATTTGTGTCAATTTTGTTTGTTTCCATTTTGTCGATATCATCGACAAAATGGACAAATTTTGTGAAATCGACAAAAAACTTGTTGACATCAATATTATTTGGTCGATATCGACCAAATGTTGTGGATGTCGACCAATTTTGTCGATATCTTGTCGTTATCCACAATGTCTTTGATATCTAAGTATTTGTTCTGAGATAAAAAGTTTTTTTTTTCAGTGTTCAGTTCAAATTGGCATTCAGTAATTAAAAGTTGAAATTAAATAAGTGTCTAGACTAAGTGATATAAATTTGTGTATATCATCGTACTAAAAAAAAATTCAAATGTCGATTTTTCGAACTAATATCTCAAATTTCTTTAACAAAAAAAAAATCAATTGTTATTTTTTTGCACTGATTTGTCGATTTTTTGGCTGATAGCTTCTCTTAGAAGCTATTATATGGTTGTTATCTACCGTTAAATTTTAACCACATAAAAAGTAGTCATTTTTACAAAATAGTATATTTGAAATGGGTAATTAGCACATTTCGTCCATATTCTTTTAGTCTATTGTGCAAAACGTCCATATAGTTTGGATTTTGACATTTGTGTCCCTAAATCATTTTTTTTTTTTTTGTGGAAAATGTCCCTACCATCCAAATCTGTGAAATTTTGCCGTTAAATTAATGCGTACAGTGCACTCTCTCAATTTCTGAAAGACAATTTCGTCAAGTCACAAATTATACTGTTCCCTCAACACACACACATACATAGTTACAGTATATATGTTGTGTGTGTGTATATATATATTTTTCATTCACCTGCATATCAGTATATATGTTGTATATATCTGCGTACACCACTCTTTTAGTAAAATGAAATGTATGCTTTTGGGAATGGGGTCATTGTTCGATTTTTAGATCTGGGTAGCTGACATTATAACAAATTGTTTTCTAATGCTTTTGGATAGCAGGATTGCAAGGTATTATTGATCACACATGTGAATCAAAGCTTGAAACTTTTCGTCATTGTTATAAATTTGAGCTCCACTAAATTCTGTCTGTAATTCTATATGTGTGTGTGTTGAGGGAACAGTATAATTTGTAATTTGACGAAATTGCCTTTCATAAATTGAGAGAGTGCACTGTATGCGTTAATTTAACAGTAAAAGTTCACAGATTTGGACGGTAGGACATTTTTCTGCAAAGAAACGTTGATTTAAGGACCACAAATGTCAAAATTCAAACGATAGGGACGAAATGTGCTAATTATCCATTTAAAATTTTATATCTAAAAAATGACATATTTATAAATATTGTCAAAAATTGTCATATTTGAAATCCACTATTTACTTTGGGTAGATTTCAAAATTCCCTTTCATAAATTGGGTCGAAATTATATTTTTAACTTGGTCAAAATTGAATCAAAATCAAAATTTACCAAATTAACCCAAAATCCTAATTTCAAAAAATTGAAACCATAATCTTGCAATTTCCAAAATTGCACATGGGGCCCCATCCCCACTCCCCCCACCGCTGCTCGCTTAGGTGGTCTTTACCACCGATAAGTGGCGGCCTAACTAGCCACATCCACTATTATGTCAAGCGCAGCAGTGGTGGAGACGCCAAGGCGCTGCAATAGCAGCGCTGCAGTGTACACTCTGTCACCGCTACGTCAAACGCCGCAGCGATGATGTCATCGCGGTGCTGCAACAGCAGCCTTGCGATGCCAAGCCTCTCCATGGTGCTACTTTTGTAGCATCGCGTTGTTCCTTCGCAGTGGGACGTGCGACCGTTGCTCCAAGCGATGTAGCGTGTCGCCGCACCTTGCGATAGTGTGTACGGTACCGCAAGAGTCAACGTTGACCTATTTTTTTTAGTTTATTTTAAAAACCGAATTTCCAAAAAATAATAAAAAAACGGGTTTCAAACTCGTTTTTCAATTTCAATTTTTGCACATACATTTAAACTGCAATTATTGAATGATATTAAACAACAAACTATGCAATTCAAGTATAGCAAATCACGTTATACAATTAAAGAGACTCTATATCAATGTTGAAACTTATAAAATTAACTATACATATGCAGCATAAATTTAAAAGTTTATTCATAAATTTGGATATTTAACGGACACATTACCTGCTAGAAGAATTAATATGTTGTAACTTAAATTTTTTTACAAAACAATTCAAACCTCGATCAACCATAGTTGTCAAACGTTCGAGTCTCTAATAGTAATCCACACAGATGAAGTTGAATATCAAAGATTTGTGGCTAGGATTGAAAGTCTCAATTTTATGCTAGCAAAAGGAATTTTGATTATCAACCCTAACACATGTATATACTAGTATACCGTTTTTTTTTTTTTTGCAGTGGGATCCGACCGTAGAAGATTTTAATGGATTGAGGGGTTGAGAAGAATCTGTTGAATAGATTCAGAGAGAGAGAGAGAGAGAGAGAGAGAGTTTTGTTTGAGGGGGGGTTTGATTTTGAAGAATATGGAGAAATAAATCAATTGAATGAGAGACATATGGGTTTTGGTTTGAGAGGGATGAAGACGTAGTGACATACATACTATTTTTTTTTTGTCCCTAGTAGAGAAAACCTCTCAGTCGGTGATAAAATATTAGTTGGACCAAGCCCGTCAATATCAATTTAAGTCCAATAACTTCAACCATATAAATAGACCCCTAACTAATTAATTCGATTAATTATTTGGGCCTATTATTTAGCTAATCATGCAACACACGTAAACAATTAATTAAAGGTATCTTTTCACAAATAACTATAATAAATAAAATATTTCTTAAAATACTGTCATACTTTTTTATTATAAAAATACTATTTTCAATTTTTATAACATTTTTTGTTACATTTGTTATTTTGGTTACAATAAATGTGTTACATTTGTTATTAACAAACATAACAAATGTAAGAACAAGTGTTACAAAAATAAAAAATAGTATTTTTAGAATAAAAAAAGTTAGATAGTATTTTTAAAATTATTTTATATTTTGTAGTGTATGGTGAAATTATCACCTAATTAAAACTACAAATTTCACATATTTACAATCTAACTAATTTATATTTTGATCTTCCAACTCTTGTCATTTTGTGTGTGACTCCTATAGGTTAATGTTCACGATGAAAAATAATAATAATATTATCTTGATATTATCAAGATGAAAATAACTTATTTTAATTTTATTCACGAATTCACTAATTAATTAATATATATTAAACGTTCATGATTGATATCTAGCAATGTGTCAAGGCAACCCATGTGAAGTGTCATATGGTTTGAAAAGACATTACATAAATGGTTAGCGTGAAATAAAATCCTTTTATCAACTATATCCCAACCAGTTGAGAGATATGGAACATGTCAATCCAATTTAACCAATTATGTTATTCTTCGCTTTAAGTAATCGAATTACTGAGTTCATATTTGAAAACATATTTTCAAATCATAACTCTACCTCGACCGATGAATTAGTGTATTGATATTTAAGTCAACAAATGGCAGGATATAATAGCTTACTATTTAAAGAGTAATAAATCTCTTCTTGATCATCCATCAATCTTTTTGTTCACGTCACACCCCACTAGTGTCATATTATAAAATCTTAGACAAAGTCGCATAACACCATCAAAGTGTAACAAACCACACATAAGATTACATGATGATCTCAATTCGAAGGACATTTCACAATCGTTATTGACAGATAGTCAATTGAAACTAAGATAGTTATCTATATGGAATCTCTACGAGGGGTCATCCGATGAACTTGTTCTATAATAAGTATCAACATATTCACTCCAAGTGTCCCTACACTTTAGTTTGCGAGATCAACTAATTTCTTCAAAAGACATGAGTGCAATATGTGCTAGATTATCCACGTTAATTATAGATTGAGATGCAATAGTCACGCTGGAAGAAGTACAAATTAGAAATATCGTCAAAGTGGAATCATTCGACCAAGAAGGGAGGCTCTTGAAGACCACTTCTTGCAACTAGTTAGTTGACAATGATCGATTTTGTAGGAGATGAAACCCTATATTTCTTCTTTTGTTTTAGAATTATATGAACTTTGATTATTCATTCTTTTTATTGTAGATGAACTTCATTTTATCTCTTTTGTATCATTTTTTAATACAAAGATAAATAAAGAGAGATAAATATATTTATTGATTTTGACTGAACTTGGATTTATATATATTTTTTTTATCCAAACTACCTACGTACCCAAAAATGGATCAAGTCGAAGGTAGTTCGTTACAATAACATTTTTTTAGATTGTAGGGTTGTTCACAGTTTATCTTATTACGAGACAGGAGTATTATTGTTACTGTTGTTATTATTATTATTATTATTATTATTATTATTATTATATATATATATTTGCTTTAATAAAAAAATAAATAAATCAAAAGAACTTTAAGAATAAAAATACTTAATAAAATTTTCATTGATGGGTCCAATCTACAATCCATCTTTTTTCACGAGAGTATGCTAGCACACATGAGTAACAACAAATGGACCATCCCATTTAGGCTAGAACTTGCTCCATACTTTTCTTGTAATTATGATATGCATACGTACTGAAAGTATCAAATCTCCAACTTAGAATGACCTCGACCGACCGTACCTTTTTACTAAAGGACTTTGCCATCCGAGAATGATAACATTCCAGGTGCATTTGTGCCTCCAATTTTTTCTCATCCAAAGCTTCTAACTTCTCAAGTCGAAGATAGGCATTTTTCTCCGTCGTCAAACTTTCTTGGATGACAATTCACAATGATGGAATATGACACTCCAAGGAAAGTATATCTTCTACTCCATATACCAAAGCATAAGGAGTAGCTTATGTTGGAGTTCGGTAAGTAGTGTTATAAGCCCACGAGGCTTCTTCAATTCTTTCATATAAGTCCTTCTTAGATTTAGATTTAGAAACAACCATTTTCAGTAAATTGCACAGGGTCTTGTTGAACGCTTCTGTCAATTTGTTAGCTATATTATTCATGGACGAGTTGTAATGTCTGAACTAAACATGGTGTAAAGATTATTAATGTGGTCGTTGTAGAAGAATTTTTCGTTATCATTGAGTTCTCACACTTGAGGATTTGAAGACTGACTTCATTCAAATTATGTTAAGAAAATTCACACGAGCTTATCAACGTATTGCTGAAGATGGGATGCACGACTTGCTGTTCTAATAAGTGGTGGTATGACATGATTACATTACAAACTTAGGGTGAAGATAAAATCTGGTTGGTGATCCAAATTCTGCTCCTATGACATTGAAGTCTAATTGTTTGTCTATCTTATCAATTTGGTTTACACTTGACATTGAGCCAAGGGATTTGTAATTCCAATAACTACTATTTGTAATCTTTTCGGATCACAATGGATTTGTTGGTTCGAAGACTATGGATGTATTCCTGAGTTTTAGGGTTTACCACATAAATTCGGTGTTCAATCCTTATTTCTTCCATTAACTTTTCAACATTCATTTTCTACTAACCTAGATTCATTTTATCGTATTGAGTCATCATATATTGGAATATTCAATTGAATTTAGAAACATCAGAAAACCAGAGCCTAAGTTTAATTCGATAATCTAGTTGTAACGATCATAACTATTTTTTGAACATTCACCTTGTTTGTCGTCGTAGACATCACGAAATCTAAAATTTACCTTTACAATATATTCAACTTCCATTTCTAAGGTTGTTTTATCCTATGTCTAAACCTTATACTCGATACCTACTACCGGATTGACACTAAATAGCAATGGCAATAGTCCAACTAGTCCAGCACCATTAGAAATACCCAACTGTTGGAAACAAGAAAAATTAACGGACACAAAGAGAAAAATATTTTTATATTAACCATGGCTCTGATTAAACCTTAATCCCACACTAAGTGTATCACAATCTCAACTAAATGCCCAAAGGAAAATTTTACTAGGAAATAAGGACAATATTCACGAAGAAAATATAGTGGAAAAGGAAAGCCATTTTTGATCACTGAAAGAACACCAAGAAAATGGCAGGGAACAATTCACAAATGGAAGGTGGAGCGGCTTTTGTTTGCTGGGTGATTTCCCTCTACATTTGAAGATAGATGGGGTCAAATATTTATATAAACAAGATATAGGATAGAGTTTTATTTATAGTAAAACTCTAGTAGAAGACCACTATTAAACAAATAGATAATGTTGGTCCAAACTCGATCACTTGAGAAACTATGATTGGTTACACAAAAAATGATCGTTCTCCAAACCCGACCCAACAACAACGATTCTAATTTATTCTCCATTTTGAACGGGTCAATGACTTGATACACTAGTGTGGGATTAACTTGGGTTGTACATTTTATTTTGTCACAAGCCTAATTATGTACGTAACATTTATCATCATTGTCTTGGGGATTGTTTAGCACAAAATACTGAACAATCCTCCACCTTTGGTACCAAAGAATCCATTCTTGCACCCCTCATGTAATTGAAAATTCACTAACATTTATCAATATTCAAGAGATTTAAACAACTCTTGAATTTTACCAAGAGTAACACTTTTGTACCCATATCAGAGGGATTAAATTGAAAGACTACCTTTTTAAGGTTAATACTTCTCCATGATACAATATCTCAAATAAAATGCATTCGAATATTTATATGCTTAGTGCGTTCATGAAACAGGATTTTTACACAAATGTATAGCAGATTGACTGTCAGAGAACGTAGTTGCATTACCATCTAAAACACATAGTTCATTTAGAAGACCCTTAAGCCACAAAAACTCTTTAATAGCTTTTGTTTTAGCAATGTACTCAGATTCTGTAATGGATAAAACTACTATATGCTGCAATTGAGATTTCCAACTAACACAAGAGTCACATAAAAGTAAACACGTAAGAAGTAGTAGACTTTCTATTGTCTCTATCACATGAATAATCATCATCAACAAAATCCTTTAATATACTAATCAGTATCAATAAAACCCTTAGATTTATTTTTAAATACTAAGCCTGTATCACAAGTCCTCCTCAAATATCTTAGCATCCACTTAATTGTTTCTCAATTATCTAGACCTGGATTTGACATGAACCTGCTAAGTATGCTCACAACATAGGCAATGTCAGGCCTATTGCACACCATCATATACATATTAGAACCTATCGCATTAGAGTAAGGAATTTTATTCATGTATTCCAATCCTTCATCACTTACTAGAGATTGATCTGTAGACAAAACAAAATGATTTGCTAGAGGTAAAGTAACATGTTTACTCTAATTCTTGCCAAATTTTTTTAACACCTTTAACACATAAGATGTTTGATTCAACCAATCATCAAATCACTTTCGTAAAACTATGTACACTAATTTAGAGTCACGAAAACACATTTTAAAATACTATATCATTCTTCGGATGTCAAATCATCAATGTTTTTGTCCAAATTGTACAAAATCAATAGTAAAATCTCTCGTTGAATGTCCGAAACGTATTTTTAATTTGATTTCCAAACTTTTTCCACATCATAAGACACATACAAAGATAAATGTAATAGATAGGAATTACAAAAATACGTTTTGAACAATTGTATGGGTTTTTCAATGTCGAACAAATTTAGTAAAAAAAATTCACGTATTTGTAATTTGATTTTATCATGTATTAAATTTCAAAACACTTTCGTGAAACTATATATACACATTTGGAGTCACGAAAACATATTTTGAACGACTCTATCAGTCTTTCAACATCGAATCGCCAATATTTTTGATAAAATTGTACAAAACCAAGCGTAAAATCCCCTGTTCGTCTGAAACGTATTTTTAATTCAATTTTCAAACTTTTTCCACATCATTAGACACATACGAAGATATATTTATTAGTTTGGAATAAAAAAAATACGTTTTGAACAACTGTATAGGTTATTCAAAGTCGAATGATTTTGGTCAAAATTATACAAAATTCTCGAGTATAATCCATCGTTGGATTTTAAATATATTTTTAATTCGATTTCATCATGTATTAATTATCAAAATCCTTTCGTGAAACTAAATATACTAATTTGGAGTCACAAAAAACATATTTTGAACGATTCTATCAGTCTTTCAATGTCGAATCGTCAACATTTTTGCCAAAATTGTACAAAATCAAGAGTAAAATCCATTGTTGAATGTCCGAAATGGATCTTTAATTCGACTTCCAATATTTTTCTACAACATAAGACACATACGAAGATAGATGTACTAGTTTAGAATCTCAAAAATACGTTTTGATCCACCATATAGGTTGTTCAATGTAGAACAACTTTGGTCAAAATTTTACAAAATTCACGAGTATAACTCATCGTTGAATGTTCTAAATGTATTTTTAATTATATTTCTTCATGTATTAATCATCAAATCACTTTCGTAAAACTATATATACTAATTTGGAGTCACGAAACACATTTTGAAATATTCAATCATTCTTCCGACGTCTAATCACCTACGTTTTTGCCCAAATTATACAAAATCAAGAGTAAAATCTCCCGTTGAATGTCCGAAACGTATTTGTAATTTGATTTCCAAACGTTTTCCACATCATAAGACACATACGAAGATAAATGTACTAGATTGGAATCACAAAAATACATTTCGAACAATTGTATAGGTTTTTCAATGTCGAACAAATTTAGTAAAAAAGTTTCAAAATTCACGAGTATAACCAATCGTTGGATGTTCTAAACATATTTTTAATTTGATTTCATCATGTATTAATTATCAAAACTCTTTCGTGAAACTAAATAAACTAATTTAGAGTCAGAAAATATACTTTGAAGGACTCTATCAGTCTTTCAACGTCGAATAGCCAACGTTTTTGTCAATATTGTACAAAATCAAGAGTAAAATCCATTGTTGAATGTCCGAAAGGTATCTTTAATTCGACTTCTAATATTTTTCTACAACATAAGACACATACAAAGATAGATGTACTAGTTTGGAATCTCAAAAATACGTTTTGATCAACCAATTAGGTTGTTCAATGTAGAACAACTTTCATCAAAATTTTGCAAAATTCACGAGTATAACCTACTGTTGGATGTCTAAACGTATTTTTAATTATATTTCGTCAGGTATTAATCATCAAATCACTTTCGTAAAACTATATATACTAATTTAGAGTCACGATAACACATTTTGAAATACACTATCATTCTCCCGACGTCTAATCGCCAACGTTTTTGCCCAAATTGTACGAAATCAAGAGTAAAATCTCCCGTTGAATGTCCGAAACGTATTTTTAATTAATTTCCAAAAAATTTTCACACCATAAGACACATACGAATATATATGTACTAGATGGAAATCACAAAAATACGTTTTAAACAATTGTATAGGTTTTTCAATGTCGAACAAAGTTAGTAAAAAAGTTTCAAAATTCACGAGTATAACCCGTCGTTGCATGATGTAAACGTATTTTTAATTTTATTTTATCATGTATTAATTATCAAATCACTTTCGTGAAATTATATTTACACATTTAGAGTCATGAAAATATATTTTAAATGACTCTATCAGTCTTTCAACATCGAATCGCCAACTTTTTTGCCAAAATTATACAAAATCAAGCGAAAAATCTCCCGTTGAATGACCGAAACGTATTTTTAATTCAATTTCAAAACTTTTTCCACATCATTAGACACATACAAAGATATGTGTATTAGTTCAGAATCACAGAAATACGTTTTGAATAACCATATAGGTTATTCAAAGAAGAACGACTTTTGTCAAAATTTTAAAAAATTCTCTAGTATAACCCATCGTTGGATGTTCTAAAAATATTTTTAATTTGATTTCATCATGTATTAATTATCAAAACTCTTTCTTGAAACTAAATATACTAAAGACATATTTTGAACAACTCTATCAGTCTTTCAATGTCGAATCGCCAACATTTTTGTCAAAATTGTACAAAATCAAGAGTAAAATCCATTGTTGAATGTCCGAAACGAATCTTTAATTCGACTTCCAATATTTTTCGACAACATAAGACACATATGAAGATAGATGTACTAGATTCAGATCTCAAAAATATGTTTTGATCAACTATATAGGTTGTTCGATGTAGAACAACTTTGGTCAAAATTTTACAAAATTCACGAGTATAACCCACCGTTGGATGATCTAAACGTGTTTTTAATTATATTTCGTCATGTATTAATCATTAAATCACTTTTGTAAAACTATATATACTAATTTGGAGTCACGAAAACACATTTTAAAATACTCTATCATTTTTTCAACGTCAAATCACCAACATTTTTTCTCCAATTGTACAAAATCAAGAGTAAAATTCCCCATTGAATGTCCGAAACGTATTTTTAATTTGATTTCTATATTTTTTCCACATCATAAGACACATACGAAGATAAATGTACTAGATTGGAATCACAAAAATACATTTTGAACAATTGTATAAGTTTTTCAATGTCGAGCAAATTTAGTAAAAAAGTTTCAAAAATCACGAGTATAACCCATCGTTGGATGTTCTAAAGGTATTTTTAATTTGATTTCATCATGTATTAATTATCAAAACACTTTCGTGAAACTATATATACACAATTAGAGTCATGATAACATCTTTTGAATGACTCTATCAGTCTTTCAACGTCGAATTGCCAACGTTTTTGCCAAAATTGTAAAAAATCAAGCGTAAAATCCTCTGTTGAAAGTCCGAAACGTATTTTTAATTCAATTTCCAAACTTTTTCGACATCAATACACGCATACAAAGATATGTATTAGTTTGGAATCACAAAAATACATTTTAAACAACTATATAGGTTATTCAAAGTCGAACGACTTTGGTCAAAATTCTACAAAATTCTCGAGTATAACCCATCGTTGGATGTTCTAAATGTATTTTTAATTTGATTTCATTATGTATTAATTATCAAAACTCTTTCATGAAACTAAATATACTAATGTAGAGTCACAAAAACATATTTTGAATAATTCTATTAGTCTATCAACGTCGAATAGCCAACAATTTTGCCAAAATTGAATAAAATCAAAAGTAAAATCTCATGTGTAATGTCCGAAACGTATTTTTAATTCGATTTCCAATATTTTTCTACAACATAAGACACATACGAAGATAGATGTACTAGTTTGCAATCACAAAAATACGTTTTAATTAACCATATAGGTAGTTCAATGTAAAACAACTTTGGTCAAAATTTTACAAAATTCACGAGTATAACCCATCGTTGAATGTTCTAACCATATTTTTAATTATATTTCATCGTGTATTAATCATCAAATCACTTTTATAAAACTATATATACTAATTTTTGAGTCACAAAAACATATTTTTAACGACTCTATCATTATTTTAACGTCGAATCACCAACGTTTTAGCCCAAATTGTACAAAATCAAGAGTAAAATCCCTCGTTGCATGTCCGAAACGTATTTTTAATTCTATCTCCAAACATTTTCCACATCCTAACACACATACGAAGATAGATGTATTAGTTTGAAATCACAAAAATATGTTTTAAACAACTATATAGGTTATTCATTGTCGAACAACTTTGGCCAAAATTTTCCAAAATTCACGAGTATAACCCATCGTTGGATGATCTAAATGTATTTTAAATTATTTCACCATGTATTAATTATCAAAACACTTTTGTGAAACTAAATATACTAATATGTAGTCACAAAAATATATTGTGAACGACTCTATCAGTCATTCAATGTCGAATCGCTAACATTTTTGCCAAAATTATACATAATCAAGAGTAAAATCCTATATTAATGTTCGAAACGTATCTTTAATTCGATTTCCAATATTTTTCTACAACATAAGACACATACAAAAATAGATGTACTAGTTTGGAATCTCAAAAATACGTTTTGATCAACCATATATGTTGTTCAATGTATAACAACTTTGATCAAAATTTTACAAAATTACTAGTATAACCCATCGTTGGATGTTCTAATCATATTTTTAATTATATTTCATCGTATATTAATCATCAAATCACTTTCGTAAAAATGTATCTACTAATTTGGAGTCACGAAACACATTTTAAAATACTCTATCATTTTTTCAACGTCGAATCACCAATATTTTTGCCCAAATTGTACAAAATCATGAGTAAAATCCCCCGTTGCATGTCCGAAACGTATTTTTAATTCGATTTCTAAATTTTTTCCATATCATAAGACACATACGAAGATAAATGTACTATATTGGAATCACGTTTGAACAACTATATAAGTTTTTCAATGTTGAACAAATTTAGTATAAAAGTTTCAAAATTCACGAGTATAACCCATCGTTGGATATTCTAAACATATTTTTAATTTGATTTCATCATGTATTAATTATCAAAACACTTTTGTAAAACTATATATACACATTTGGAGTCACGAAAATATATTTTGAATGACTCTATTAGGCTTTCAACGTCGAATCGCCATCGTTTTTACCAAAACTGTACAAAATCAAGAGTAAAATCCCCCGTTGAATGTCCAAAACGTATTTTTAATTCAATTTCCAAGCTTTTTCCACATCATTAGACATATACAAAGATATATGTATTAGTTTGAAATCACAAAAATATGTCTTGAACAACCATATATGTTATTCAAAGAAGAACGACTTTGGTCAAAATTTTATAAAATTCTCGAGTATAACCCATCGTTGGATGTTCTAAATGAATTTTTAATTTGATTTCATCATGTATTAATTATCAAAACTCTTTATTGAAACTAAATATACTAATATGGAGTCACAAAAACATATTTTGAACGACTCTATCAGTCTTTCAACGTTGAATAGCCAACGTTTTTTGCCAAAATTATACAAAATCAAAAGGAAAATCTCATGTTGAATATCCGAAACGTACCTTTAATTCGATTTCCAATCTTTCTATACAACATAAGACACATACGAAGATTGATGTATTAGTTTGGAATCTCAGACATACGTTTTGATCCATCGAGAACAACTTTGGTCAAAATTTTACAAAATTCACGAGTAAATCCCACCGCCGTTGGATGTTCTAAATGCATTTTTAATTATATTTCATCATGTATTAATCATCAAATCACTTTCGTAAAACTATATATACTAATTTGGAGTTGCGAAAACACATTTTGAAATACTCTATCATTCTTCCGACATATAATCGCCAACATTTTTGCCCAAATTGTACAAAATCAATAGTAAAATCTCCCGTTGTATGTCCAAAATATTTTTTTAATTCGATTTCAAAACTTTTTCCACATCATAAGACATATACGAAGAAAAACGTACTAGATTGGAATCACAAAAATACGTTTTGAACAATTGTATATGTTTTTCAATGTCGAACAAATTTAGTAAAAATGTTTCAAAATTCACGAGTATAATCTGTCGTTGGATGTTCTAAACGTATTTTTAATTTTATTTCATCATGTACTAATTATCAAAACACTTTCGTGAAACTATATATACACATGTGGAGTTACGAAAATATATTTTGAACGACTCTATCAGTCTTTCAACATCGAATCGCCAACGTTTATGCCAAAATTGTACAAAATCAAGCGTAAAATCTCTCATTGAATGTTCGAAACGTATTTTTAATTCAATTACCAAAACGGTTCCACATCATTAGACACATACGAAGAGATATGTATTAGTTTGGAATCACAAAAATACGTTTTGATGAACCATATAGGTTATTCAAAGTCGAGAAACTTTGGTCAAAATTTTACAATATTCACGAGTATAACCCCTCATTGGATGTTCTAACCATATTTTTAATTATATTTTATCATGTATTAATTATCAAATCACTTTTTAAAGACTATATATACTAATTTAGAATCACAAAAACACGTTTTGAAATACTCTATCATTCTTTCGACGTCGAATCGCCTACGTTTTTTCCCAAATTGAACAAAATCAAGAGTAAAATCTCCCGTTGAATGTCCGAAACATATTTTTAATTCGATTTCCAAACTTTTTCAACATTATAAGACACATACGAAGATAAATGTACTAGATTGAAATCACAAAAATACGTTTTGAACAATTGTAGAGGTTTTTCAATGTCGAACTAAATTATTAAAAAAGTTTCAAAATTCACGAGTATAATCCGTCGTTGGATGTTCTGAAGGTGTTTTTAATTTGATTTCATCACATATTAACTATCAAAACACTTTTGTGAAATTATATATACACATTTGGAGTCACGAAAACATATTTTTAACAATTGCAATGTCGAACAAAATTATTAAAAAAGTTATAAAATTCATGAGTGTAACCCGTCGTTGTATGTTCTGAAGGTATTTTTAATTTGATTTCATTTTCTTGAAACTATACATACACATTTGGAGTCACGAAAACATATTTTGAAAGACCCTATCAGTCTTTCAACGTCGAATCGCCAACATTTTGCCAAAATTGTAGAAAATCAAGCATAAAATCCCCCGTTGATTGTCTGAAATGTATTTTTAATTCAATTTCGATAGTTTTTCCCCATCATTAGACACATATGAAGATAGATGTATTAGTTTGGAATCACAAAAATACGTTTTGAACAACCATATAAGTTATTCAAAGTCGAACGACCTTGGTCAAAAGTTTACAAAATTTACAAGTATAACCCATCATTGGATGTTCTAAACGTATTTTTAATTTGATTTCATCGTGTATTAATTATCAAAACACTTTTGTGAAACTAAATATACTAATTTATAGTCACAAAAATACATTTTGAACAACTCTATCAGTCTTTCAATGTCGAATCGCCAACTTTTTTGCCAAAATTGTACAAAATCAGGGGTAAAATCCCATGTTGAATGTTCGAAATGTATCTTTAATTCAATTTTCAATATTTTTCTACAACATAAGAATCGTACGAAGATGGATGTATTAGTTTGGAATCTCAAAAATTCATTTTGATTAACCATATAGGTTGTTCAATGTAGAACAACTTTGATCAAAATTTTACAAAATTCACTAGTATAACCCATCATTGGAAACATGTTCTAAACGTATTTTTAATTATATTTCATCATGTATTAATCATCAAATCCCTTTGGTAAAACTATATATACTAATTTGGAGTCACGAAAACACATTATGAAATACTCTATCATTCTTTCGACGTTGAATCGCCAACGTTTTTTCCCACATTGTACAAAATCAAGAGTAAAATCTCCCGATGAATGTCCAAAACATATTTTTAATTTGATTTCAAAACTTTTTCCACATCATAAGACACATACGAAGATAGATGTACTAGATTGGAATCACAAAAATATGTTTTGAATAACTATATATGTTTTTCAATGTTGAACAAATTTAGTAAAAAAGTTTCAAAATTCATGAGTATAACCCGTCGTTGTATGTCGTAAACGTATTTTTAATTTGATTTCACCATGTATTCATTATCAAAACACTTTCGTGAAACTATATACACACATTTGGAGTCATGAAAACATATTCTGAACAACTCTATCAGTCTTTCAATGTCGAATCGCTAACGTTTTTGCCAAAATTGTACAAAATCAAGTAAAATCTCCCGATGAATGTTCGAAACATATTTTTAATTCGATTTCAAAACTTTTTCCACATTATAAGACACATACGAAGATAAATGTGCTAGTCTGGAATCATAAAAATACATTTTGACCAACTGTATAGGTTCTTCAATATCGAACAAATGTAGTAAAAAGTTTTAAAATTCACGAGTATAACATATCGTTTGATGTCCTAAATGTATTTTTAATTTGATTTCATCATGTATTCATTTTCAAAACACTTTCGTGAAACTACATATACACATTTGGAGTCACGAAAACATATTTTGAACGACTCTATTAGTCTTTCAACGTCGAATTGCCAACGTTTTTGTCAAAATTATACAAAATCAAGTGTAAAATCTCCTGTTGAATGTCCAAAACATATTTTTAATTCAATTTCCAAATTTTTTCCACATCATTAGACACATACGAAGATATATGTATTACTTTGGTCAAAATTTTACAAAATTCACGAGTTTAATTCATTGTTGGATGTTCTAAACCTGTTTTTTATTTGATTTCATCATGTATTAATTATCAAAACACTTTTGTGAAACTAAATATACTAATTTGGAGTCACATAAATATATTTTGAACGATTCTATCAGTATTTCAACGTCGAATCGCCAACATTTTTGCTAAAATTATTCAAAATCAAGAGTAAAATCTATTGTTGAATGTCCGAAACGTATCTTTAATTCGACTTCCAATCTTTTTCTACAACATAAGACACATACGAAGATAGATGTACTAGTTTGGAATCTCGAAAATATGTTTTGATAAACCATATAGATTGTTTAACAATTTTGGTCAAAATTTTACAAAATTCGCTAGTATAACCCATTGTTAGATGTTCTAACCATATTTTTAATTATATTTCATCATGTATTAATCATCAAATCACTTTTTATACAAATTTAGAGTCACAAAAATATATTTTGAACGACTCTATCATTCTTTCAATGTCGAATCACCAACGTTTTTGCCCACATTATAAAAAATTAAGAGTAAAATTCCTGTTGAATGTCTGAAACATATTTTTAATTCTATCTCCAAATGTTTTCCACATCATAAGACACATATGAGACACATACGGAGATAGATGTATTATTTTGGAATTACAAAAATACGTTTTGATCAATTCATTGTCAAACAACTTTGGTCAAAATTTTCTAAAATTCACGAATATAACCCATCGTTGGATGTTCTAAACGTATTTTTAATTATTTCCTCATGTAGTAATTATCAAAATACTTTTGTGAAACTAAATATACTAATATGGAGTCACAAAACATATTTTGAATGACTCTATCAGCCTTTCTACGTCGAATTGCCAATGTTTTTGCCAAAATTGTACAAAATCAAGTGTAAAATCCCACGTTGAATGTATGAAATGTATATTTAATTTGACTTCCAATCTTTTTCTACAACATAAGACACATAAGAATTTAAAAGAAGTATAACTTCCCATTTGATTGGTAAAAATAATCAAACATATTTTTTATCTACACATTTCATAGCACCTACACTCACAACTCACTTTTTATCCACACATTTCATAGGAGCCACAACTTACAACTCACTTTTTATCTACACATTCACCCACAACTTATAATATAAGCACTTAAAAAATAATTTTAACACTACTATACATGGACTAAGATAGATCTTTGTGGTTAGACATCGTGAAGTTCGTGATACACGGAAGCCTATTCAACACCAACGTTGGCCTACAATATTTTATTGCTTAGATTTGGAAGTTGAGATTTTTGTTGGAGCTCAGATGTTGGACCACAGAGTTAATTCAGAGTATGTTTTTGGTAAATATTTTTGTAGATTATAAACAATGAATCCTACGGAACGTGTGGAAAAAAAATGAGTAAAAGATGTGGGTCATACGGAATATGTAGATAAAAATGATGTTTGACCAACTGATAAGTACTTATAAGCACTGACAAACATATTATATATATATATATATATATATATATATATATATATATATATATATATATCCGCAGACATGAGTAAATTTGAGTGGGGGATCACACATTTCAGATAGATATTTGGCTTTGTCTGGGAACATTGAGTCGGGAAAATGGTCAAGGAATTGTTGGGCACGGAGTATCTCAATACGATTGTTCATGATCACAACTTTGAGATTCCTTTGTTCTTTTGAAATAAAACTTTGTATTCTTTCTTGAACAGGTGTAAATAAATAAAGAAATAATTGTTCTAAAAATCTTAAATCATTGTTTTGAAATACGAATTCATGAAAGAATTCTATTGAGCAGCAAAAAAGATTTGATACATCCATTGAACAATTAATTGAAATATTTAATAGAAAACATTCAAGACAGACATAATTGATACAAAGCAAATACTTACAAGATAGTAAAAGCTTCGGAGAAAAAATGAAGATGATCAAAACACAAAAACACACTCTGCCTATTACAAAGAAAATTACATCTTTAAATAGACCAAGGATGCCTTGGATACTTGAGAGAATCTGCTTTTCTTGATGGGTCTGTCACCCTTTGTCTGCCATACTTGAATAATTCACCGGGCTGTTCAACTTTTGACATTTTGAAGAAATGAATCTGCTTTCACTGTAACACTTTTTGAAAAGTTTGTCAGAAATGTCACTGTTGATGATTGATTGAAGACTTTTGTCGGTTTGAATTGAAATTTCACCAGATCCACAGTTTTTCCTTACAGATTTGTAGAGTAATGATAAAGGGAAAGGTTACATTTCAAAGAAATCGACATTAACACCGAGGCAGTCGTCCTCATTGAGATCATATTCTGGATTGGGTTCTTCATCAGATCCAAGGGCAGAACCCCTGCTTGATTCAACCTTTTCCATGGATGCTGCTTTATGAGCAAGGACAGCAAAGACCTCCGGGTCAGAACATTGAGCTATTTGAGCCAAAAATTTTGATTTTTCAGAAATGAAATCACTTTGGGAAGTGTTTGGAACTGGTTTGGATTTTGTCTGCTGATTGATCCAAGATTGAACTGCTTTAGAACAAGCATTTGAGTCATTGAATTTTTCCCACCATTTTACCTTACAACGGCGAAGGATTCTTTTGAAAGAAAACGATTCATTAGAAACTGGAAGGACTTGGAAATCCAAACAGAAGATCCAAGCGATTTTGAAAATTTGGCAATATTGGAAAAGAAGGCTTTCATTTGGGATCAGATTGATTGGATTTGATTTGAAGAGATTGAAACCTTCAGAAATCCGGCTGGGAAGCATTTCTTCAGAGGCACCAAAGAAAAGCCACCAAGATTGAAACCAGACCGGGAATTTCTGAGGACAATTTTGGTCAAATAAGATAAACCAGGAATGACTTGAAGGTCGAAAATAAAAAACGTTATGCCAAGCTTTGATGTAGTCAAAATATGAAAATTGAGACTTTTGTCCATTTTTTAGGGAGAAGATTTTTGGTTCCCAAGGTTCTTGTCCCCAATCAGAAAGAGAAAGAACTTGGAGAATTTTGATTTTTGAGAAATCAATCCAATGAACATTAGGTTTATTTGGAGTGTGAGAAATAATCATAGATCTAGTTACTTTGAGAATAGTTTCGTACCACATCCTCGATTGATGAATTGATTGAGGAATATAGTAGAATTCATTGAGAACATGGTATTTTTGATCGATGAAATTGAACGGGTCATCATCCTTTAAAAAAGAAGGAAAGATTCTTGAGAAGCACTCATCGAGTGAGGGGTATTTAGCCCACTCATTCTCGAAATCAGAGACATGGATTGTGGTAATTTTGGTAAAATATTGATTTATTTGGCTATTGATTTCAGGAAGTTTGCCTGATCTAGGGACGGTATCAGGTTTAAGGACATTTTTGTAGGAAGCTGGTGTTTTGATTTGAGAAGGAAGGGTACCAAGAACGGTAAAAGGGTTTGATGTTCCAGTGGAGTGTTTGGATTTTTGAGAAGACAAATTTCTTGAAGAGGAACTGGAACTTTCAAGGAGGTAATCCTCCGGAGTTCTTCCCTTTGGGGAAACTGGTTTCTTGGACATTTTTCTCTTGTAGAAATTCTCTGGTAAGATAATCAAGAAAGGAGTTATTCTCGCTTTTTATAAACTCAATAGAGAAATCAAAACAAGATAAAATTGCTTGCCATCTGGCAAAGATTTTCTTTGAAACAAGATTTTTTACGTCTTTTTATAAGACATCTTTTGACGCTTTACAGTCTGTTCTGACAAGAAAATTTTTATTGATAAGATCGTCTTGAAACTTTGAAATACATAAAACAATAGATAAACACTCCTTTTTGAAAGTAGAATAATGTTTTTGAGGGCCAAGCCAAATGCCTGAATGAAAGCGAACAAGTTGTTCTTTTTCTTAATTAATCGATTGTTTGAGAATACCTCCATAGCCGATATCAGAAGCATCTGTTTCAACAATAAGGAAGGCTTTTGGGTTAACAATATTGAGGCATGGAAGGGTTTTGACCTTTTCTTTGACAAATTTGACTGCTTGGGTATGTTTATCGGACCACTCTGGGGGAACTTTCCTTAGCCTTTGGTAAAGTGGTTCACAAACTTGCCTAATGTTTGGGGTGAAGTCTGAAACATAATTGACACATCCAAGGAATCTTTGAAGACTTGTCTTTTCTAATATTTGATCGGGAAATTTTGAGGCAAACTCGAGACTTCGTTTGACTGGGGTGATTGTTCCTCTAAAGATTTAATGATCTAGAAACTTAATCCTAGTTTGACAGAGGACAATTTTCTTTTCAGAAACGGCTAGACCATTTCTTCTGGCAATTGAAAGAAAAATTTGAAGATGCTTAAGGTGTTGTTCTATACTATTAGAATAGATAAGAACATCATCAATATAGACAATTGAAAAGTTTTGATATGGATTAAAAATGTCATTCATAATTTTTTGAAATTCAGATGGGGCATTTTTGAGACCGAATGGCATGACGTTCCACTCATATTGACCAAAAGGGACGTTGAATGCAGTTTTGTATTTATCTTTTTCATTTATTTGAATTTGCCAGAATCCTGACTTGGGGTCAAATTTTGAAAATATGACAGCATCCACTAATCTATTGAGGAGATCTTTCTTTTGAGGCATAGGATACCTAATCCACTGGAGAACTTGATTGAGAGGTTTGTAATTGATGACAAGCCTAGGGGCACCTCGTTCGATTTCTCCATGATTATTGACGTAAAATGCTGTACAGCTCCAAGGGGACTTACTAGGCCTAATTAGACCCTTTTGAATGAGATCTTGAATTTCTTTGGTACAGGTGTCTAAAAGTTCTTTGTTCATTTGAATGGGTCTAGCCTTTGTTGGTATTTTTTTTTCATCAAAATTTGGAATATAAGGAAGAGTAACAATATGTTTATTCCTTTCCCAGAAAGCATTCGGAATAGAAGAACAGACTTCTGACCTAATAGCTTTATCGATCCTCTCAATTTGATCCTTGATATTCTTGGTTTCTATTTGTTTAGTAATTCTTGCGAATCGAATATCTTCTTTTAAATATTTGATATGTTGTTTTTTGAGATTAATATTATTGATAATAAGAGAAATAGAATATTCTTTGATGAGATTAATATCTCTGGTTGAGGGAGGATTGATAAATTCAAAGAATATTTCTTGATCAAGATATTTAGATTTTAATCATTTTTCAGTAACAGAAATAGGATATAATTGGATTAAGAAAGGAGTTCCTAAGATAACTTCTTGATCAAGATCTTTAACGAGATAAAAGCTATTTTTGAGACAGACATTACCATTGCAAACATGGGCTTTTGATAATTTATATTTGATGTTAAGACTCTTTCCACTAGCACCATAAAGATTCTCAGTGGTTTTTTCAAAGTACTTGGTAGGGACAAGACCTTTCCTAATGCAATTTTGATCGGCACCGGAATCAAGGAGGACTTTTGATTTATGCTTGAATTCTTTATTGATAATGATAGTAGCATTAGTGTACCATTTTTGCAGGCGGATTTGACTAATGATATTCATAGATTGATCATTATTAGGAGGGCTGTGAATCTTAATAAGAGACTTGAATCTGAAGGCTTCATTTTCTTTAAAAGCTTCATTTTCAGAAGAGGATTCAGAGCTTGAGAGAGGAGACTCTGAAGAAGTTTGGACTTTCTTTTTCTCTTTAGAATTTGTTTTAATAATTGTGACATCAAAGATCTTTAAAATCTTTGTCAATATGAAGATTGTTAATTTTGTCTTTTAAAGGACACTTATTTGCATAATGTCCTTTCTTTTGACATTTCCAGCAGGTAGCATCTTTGGGGTTGCGAGGTTTTTTTGAAGATTTTTCTTTATTTTGGATTCATCACGTTTTCTTTTATACTTGTTATATTTATAGAATCTGTTTAGATTCTTGTTTTTCTTAAAATATTCAGGAGAGGGATTTTTATGGAATTTTTTATTTTTATAAGGCTTTTTCTGTTTTTTGAAGACTTTTGAAGGTGGAGGATGAATACGTTCGTATCCATATTGTTCGCAGAAGGAACCAAGTTCCTTACGGCCTTCAACTCTTTCGGATTTGAGTTTTGCCTTAAGTTTGAGATCATTGAAAAGGGATAAACCTTCTTTGTTGATAAAACCAATGATTTGACCATATGTGAGGGAGTCATATGGTAGAGTAGTATATTCATCTTTAATTGCTTCGCGAACTTTTTCCGCGAAGAGTTTTGGAAGGCCAGCAATGAACCTTTCTTTCCAAAAGGCAGAATGGCAGTCATCGCGAAGCATGACTTTTTAGAGGAAGATGTCTTTGTACCATCTGAAGTCTTGTAGTTTTGGACAAGATAAATTCATCAGGAGATCAGAGGCTCTTTCCATGAAGATAGAAGGTTCTCCGATGAAATGTTTGAGAATGGTGAAGAGTAAAGTGTTCACCACATCTTGTTTGGAAGGGTCAAGAGGATTATCTCCTTCAGTTTTAACAGCTTGAAGAATTTCGGTACGATCGACAAGGGAAAGGTAGTTAAACCACCAATGTTTTAATTGACCAACGAAGCCATTAGCAATGTTGGTGGCTGCATCTTTGTCGGAGTTTCCTCTTCTACCATAAGCAGCAGCTGCCATGGTCATCTCACCAACAAGATGAAGGATTTGATGTTCAGTTAAGCCATCAATATCCCAGGTAATAATTTCATTGCCAGAAAAGGTAGTCTTTGTTTGCCTAGGCTCTTCATGAAGCATATCAGGGAAAGTTGGATGAGGATAGTAGTGAGGAAGGTTTTGATAAACATTTTTAAGTTTATTGATTTGTAAGTCTTCGAACTGTTCTTGTAATTTTTGAATGGAATCGATAACATTAATTTAGCTAGATGATTCTTTATTCTGAAGATGTTTGATGATTTATTGTAACACATCGGAGGAAGCCGAGCTGGAACCAAATTGAACTTTATTTTCACTTGGTTTGAGAAGAGTTTTGGTAGTAAGTTTGGGTTCAGAATTAGGAGTCTGTATTTTACCCTTTCCTTAATCTGGTTGAGTTGAGAAGTAACAGAATGAAGAAGAATGTTAGTATAATTGTTTTGTTGTTGAAGATTTTTAATATCTTTGATGGTAGGATTTTCATTTGCATTTTTATTGGATATTTGTTTAAGAGGAGATGCAACAACGTTGACGTCTCCTTTTGGGACAACAATTTCTTCAAAAGGGGGATGAACAGATTGAAAAGTATTTCCAGATGGAGTTTTCCAAACTTTGGTTTTGTCATGGGCTATATTGACGATAGTTTTGGTTTTTTCTGGTTTTTCACCAAAGGTTTTGAAGTAACTCCATTTATAGAAACTAATATCTTCTGGATAAGAATAAAATTCTTCCCAGTATTTATTAATTTCTTTTTTTGAAAAAGATTTTCTAAATTCTCTTCTAAAGGCTGTAACTTGAGGTGATTTATCATTTTTGAATTCTCTTTTTCCGTCAATCGTGGAAGAAATGACATTTAATTGATTCCTTTCAGATCTCATATCTGAGAAGGTAGGAGATTCAGAACCACGACGGGTCAAATCATCTTCTTCCTCAGAATAATGGGTTTTGGGAACATTTGGTGTAAAATCAACACCTTTGAATTTTTCATTTGAGGGTTGTCTTTCAGCTTGTCTGAAGGTTTGAAAAGGTTCAGAACGAGAAGAGCAAAATGAAAAGCGTGCTGTGGAAGATGAAGGGGCAAATTGAATTTGCACACTTCCATCCGGTAGCTCATTTATTTCTTTGAGCTTTGTCCTAGGAATTTCCCTAATTGGGGCTTGTTCATTTACAAAGGTCTAAAGGGGATTTCTTGTTACTTCGTTCCAAACGAGTCTTCTTGGAATAGCAACATTTGAATATAAAGGATTGACTTCGATAAGGAGAGTTTCATTTTTGGGAGAGGACCTAAGAGCTTTAGGACTCATGTTTGTACTCATAACTTTGTAATAGATTCGATAGATGATACAGATAGCTTTAGATTTAGCATCCATATCAAGATTCTTTGTTTGAAGATCAAGACATAAGCATTTCATTATTGATTTATCAGAGAGATCTAAGGTAAAATTTGGAAAACAATTGCAATATGCAGGACCACTTTCAAGATTGGAATCGATTATTGATAATAAGGATTTCTCAAATTTTCCCCGTCTTTTATCTCTAAGAGTTAAACAGATAGGTATGTCTAAACCAAGTCTAAAAAGGAGTTTGACAGCAATTTGAACTAATCCAACATGCAAATATTTGTATTTTTGTCTATGACAAAGAATAGCATCTCTTGTAAATAATCTTATTGTATCGGAATTTGGTTGAACAGAAATTGATTGTTCACAAGTTTTGATAGCATAGTCAGATTTAAAATCGAACGTGCCAATTTGATAGATTGTTTTCTCATCGACAGTAGGAATAGACCAATTGTGTAATCTTTGTTCAATTTCAGCAATTTGAATTTCTCTAACATTAAGAAATTCTAAAGATCTTTGATTACTTTCTATTTCATTGTTATCATCATCGTTATTGAAACTATCAAGAGGATCTCTACTCGAACTACTCATGCTTCGAGACCTATTGAACCAAGACCTAGACCAAGACATTGCAAGAAAAGTTTTGATACTTGACTTCAAGGAGAAGGGACAACAAGGTTGGCTTGACGTACTATTCAATCTCAATGGGATCACCAAATCAGAACACACTCCCTTGGCTGACCAACGCTCCAGAGACTCCAGAATAGGGCAACGCTTTACATACGGGAAATTGGTGCAAATAGTCCTTAACCTTTTTTCTCAGTGCAGAAATGGTCTCCAACCTTTATTTTTTGGCACATAAGTCTCTAATTTATGTATTTTGGTGCGCAATTGGTCATTATTTGATAAAAAGACAAATAAACCCTTTTTTAATTAGAAAAAATTTCAATTGGATTCCTAACTTTTATAAAAAGTACAATAAGGCCCGATACTTTTATTTTTTGTAAATTGAATAATTGATAGTATGTAAAATTATTTCGTATATTTTATGAACTATTATAAAATAATTAAAATTTAAGCTCATAATTATTAACAAAGGTGTTAATTAAAATTATTTTATTATTATTAAATAATCATATTATTTAAAATTTAAACTTTAATTTTATCGCTACAACATAAAAAAAAATACATTTGTCACAAACTTGATGCTCAAATAATTTTATTTAATTATATTAGAGCTCAAATTGTATTTTTCATATTGTATTTATTGTTTTAATATCGTTCAAAAATAGAGAACACATAATGTGTAAATTAATTTTTGTTATTATTTTTATGTTTAAAAAATATAATAAGATTGGTTCAATGTTATAAAAATATATACGCCATTTTGTTATATATTTAATTTAATTTTTTCAGATTTTTCACATCACACACAATTACATATACTTAAAGCGCAATAATTTTACATTTTTCTCTTATGAAAAAATTTAATTGATACGACTATAATGATATATTTAATATGCTAAATAAAATATTATTTTATAAATGTTTAGGACATATTTGCACATTTTGCAAATTTTAGAAATTCAATTACAATTTTCTTTAATTGAAAATAAGGGTATTTTTTTTATCAAATAAGGACCAATTGGACTGCTGTGCAAAAAAAAAAAAAGTTAGAGACCATTTTTAGACCAAAGACAAAGGTTAGGGACTATTTGCACCAATTTTCCTATACATATACATATATATACAATAATACAGGTCTCTTATTAGACAGTACTGTGCCTTTTTTGGTATTGGACGTTTGGATCCTTATTACGTGTGTAAACTGAAATCTAGAGATTAATTTGGTAATATCATTATAGAGTCCTCAAATCTTGAAAGTTGAAAACTTTAGCACTTTTAATGGGCATACTAAATCCGATGGTCACTCATTCACCACCTACTCCAAAAACTCCTGATCATGAGATAACATTTAAAATTTTCATCTACTTATCAAAATCAGATAAAATGATGTGCCAATTAGTCATTAAAATATTATGCAATAGGGGTCCACCATCAATTCAAACTTGACATCAGTAACTTAGGTGGTGTTCTCTTTGTGTTTGTGTTTTGTGTTTTGAGTTTTGAATTCATTTTATGTTTTGTGTTTTGAGTGCTTGTTTTGAAATTTTTTAAAATGCGTTCTTTTTGAAATTTTCGAAAAGTGTTTCTGAAAACAGAAAACTCAAAAACGCGTTTCTTTGACATTTTTTAAAAATTTGGAGTTACTTGAAATTAAAAATAATTATTAATTATAAACAATTAAAAACAAATCAAAATATGTATTGTTGGAATTAAAAATAATTAAAAACATTTGAAAATAATTATTGTTGAAATTAAAAAAAATTAAAAAAAATTAAAAACAATTAAAAACTTGGAATTATTTGGAATTACAAATTATAATTAATTAACAACAATTCAAAACAATTATATTAATTCAAAACAATTAAAAATAATTATATTTGGAATTATTTGGAATTGAAAATAATTTAAAACAATTATATTAATTCAAAACAATTAAAAACAATTATATTTGGAATTACAAAAAATTTAAAACAATTAAATACAATTATATTTGGAATTACAAAAAACTTAAAACAATTAAATACAATTGTATTTGGAATTATATAGAATTAAAAACAATTATTTTAATTCAATACTATTAAAAACAAGCTCAGAATGCTGGGAGATTCGAACCCCTGACCTCCAACATTGCTTAGCGCGTGCTGACCATTTGGGCAAAGAGCACAATTTGTTAAAAAAGTGCGGAAAATGATTAAATTATAATTATTTTGCCTAGCGTCAAATAATAAAAAAAATGAAATGTGTAATGCTGGACTCGAAACCGTGACCCCCTCAACGAAAACGCGCGTTTTCAACCGTTTTGGATAACAACCATTTTTGCACACAAAATGCGAAAATGATGAAAATATCATTTTGTATTTCCTTTGATAAATTTTGGGTGTTTTGGAAAATGCATTTTCAAAAATGGTAAAGAGAACATGTTTTCACTATTTTTAAAAACACAAAACAGAAAATGGGTTGAAAACAACAAAGAGAACACACCCTTATTGATTTGTAATTCTAATTTCACATTTCATGTGGACATCCAAAAGACGAGAATGCCCTTCCATCCAACAATCTCCAGTAATGGCCGTGTGTACATTTTCCTAAATTAGAAATAAGGGGCATGAAATGTGAAAAAGTACTCTTTATACGTGTGTGACTACGTGAATTAACGCGTCTTCACGTTTTCAAAATCATTCCCACAAACAAATCCCCCCCCCCCCCCTCCCCCTCCCCCTCCCCCTCCCCTCTCTCTCTCTCTCTCTCTCATAAATCATCTCCACATTCTTCTCAACCTTGATCCATAAAAATCCTCTCTCAATCAATATCTCCTGATTATTCTCAACCCCTCAATCCATTTTTGTTCCAAAATTGTTGTTTCTTGATGCTTTTATCCTTTTCTTCATCATCGGGAAAAAAATACTGGTACAGAAAGAATAAAAGTTGTGGTACGTATAATTTAGTATTTATATGATTTTATCCTTTTCTTCACGATTTATGGGTTTCTTTGTTTCGTCTATGATTTATGGGTTTTTTTGTTTCATCCAACCAATCAATTACAGCTTCATGCCCGATTTCCCACGCTTCTGGAAATTGACCTAGAATCCCACTTATTTTTCTCAATCCACACGCATTTTATTGTTCTCTTTATGTTGTTGAACTTTATTTCAACACGAAATCCATGAATCTTGCGATACCCTTGCTAAATTCATGAATTATAATTCTGGGTTGATTTTTATTTTTTGTTTTTTAAAAAAATCTTGTTTCGATTGTGAAACAAATTATTATAACTTCTGGGTTTCTAATGTCATCTCGATTTTGACCTTACTGAACTCAGGAATTAGATTACCGTTTTTTAATAAAGAATATTGTTTATGCACTTATGTTGAGTTATCCGATGAACATCATATTCATTGCTTATCGTATGTGTGCCAATTTTGATTAGGTGGAAAAATTTATCGTGAAGGAGAAGATCTTGCACCAATTTTATCTTGTGTGTTCAGTGTTTTCTATAAGGATACGTCATCTTCTTCATCACCAAACTTTGAAGGTAATATCATATTTATTTGTGTAAAAACATGCTTTTAATTTATTGATTTTCTCTATTATATCTCTCTTAAAAATTTGATTTGGTTGTTTATGGTTTATGGTTTTCTCCAGTGTATCTTTATATTTTATATTTTCTATTGTACTTAGATTGATTGCTATCATGGATTTTGAATTAAGTAGAATGATTGTGGTGCTGAACGTGTAATTTAGTATTTATATGAAAAGTATTAAAGTTATTCTTTTAAAATAAAGAGGTGGTCCTGAGATTTGTGATAATGGAGGTAGGATGTTGTCTGGATTTGGGTCATTTGATGAATTAAGGATTGACACATTCAAACTTTGTCATTTGTCATTTGTCATTTGTCATTTGTCATTTTCTTTCTTTAGCTCAATTTGCAACATGCTCGGGTCATTCCTTTGTTCGAGTAACGTGTGTGGAGTCAAGAGTCTAAGGAACAATTGAAAAAAACCCAGCCATATTATAATATGACCGAATATCGTGTAATCAGGAGAAAATTCACATTGATAATTATTTAATAATAAGCATAACAGAGTTGAAAGCTAGTTTTCACATCAGATTAATACATTTTTGAAGTAGGTTCAAACAATGAGTTTGTTGCCAAATAAGAGGATTGTGGGAGCCACTGATGTTACATAATTTATAATTCCATGCTGGTTCAGGGTGGCAAGGTGAGTGCTTCTATGTCTTCTAGGAATTGTGTTGACCAGCTCTTTTCTTATCAAAAGTGGGTAGCAGGGAATTGACATACTGGGCTGGATTAAATGTGTAGATTAAACATCTGTAAGTGGTTTGTATGATGAAAGAGTGCATGGTTGATTTGTGGTATTAAGCCTCGAGAGACTAATATACAGAGCAACTGGATATAATCTCTCAAACTAACACCTCAATTTCTTTGCTTGCTGGTAGAAGTTTATTGTAATTGAATTCAGTTGTGTTCTGGTTGCTTACCATTTTGGTTATATTATATTATATTATACTGTTTCGGTATTGAATTCAGTTTATTGTAATTGAATTTCTTTGCTTCTGTATTGTATATTATATTGTTTCCATTTTCTGTTTAATTTCATTTATTTGCTTTGGTCTGGTTGAAATTTTTTGGTATGCATTGGTTTAATTTTCTTTAGTTCAAAGCAGATTTTGTTGGGTTTGTAAGTCTGATTGGTTTAATTATCATTATTAGTGCATCTAGTTGGAAATGTAAATAGTTACACTTGGATCGGTTGAATTATTTTGGCAAGGGTCGATTTATTTTTGTTTGGTTGAAAGCAGATATTGTTGGGTTTCTAGGTCAGGTAATGATTTTGCTATTTACTGGAGCATCTGGTTGACAATATTATGAAAACAAACCTTTTTAATGATTAGTAACCACATAAGGTTTACCTTTGGGTGAAGTTTTGTTGTTGACAGTCCCTGGAGCAAGCACCGAAGCCTCGACATGCTTAAGCTTGGTGCACATTAACACAAAAAACTTCATACGATACCAAAATTAAATATAACAGACAACACATGAAAAGCAAAAGCTCGGCATAGTAGTAATCGAGGTTAATATCCAACATCTTACTTAAATCTAAATGGCCATATATATAATCACATCTTGAGACTATACATTTAGAATAAATATTTTCCCTCAAAAACACAGATTAGCATTTCATCTCCAATAGGAACTCTTATGACCAAAACAAATTACTTAAAGTGGAACAAGAACTTTATAACCTAAAAAGAAAAATCTGGAACCAAACATATTCACAATCACCAACAACAACTTCCTTTAAGCACAATTGTACCTTAAAAATTCAGAGGTTAATAAAGGAAAACCTCAAAAGGGCTAACCTGAGACATCAGGAAATAAAAAAATGGAAAAAACTCCAAGAATTTTTTGCATGACAAGGCTGACCATCGTTTATGTAAATAGGCCATTTTTTTGGGATTTCTTTTGCAAGGCAAGTTTGGGATAGTTTCCATATTTCAAAATGGTTTATGATGAGACAGTTTTTGGCCAGACTGCATGTTTGCTCTTGTAAAAGCTCAACATGCAGTCTTCTGACTTATATTATGCTTTCAATTGTCCTTTGAGCATTGGTCGATGGAAGTAAGCAGTGATTCCTATTATTTGGAATGCTTCTTGTCCTTTTGGAAGTATTGAAAATTTATTCCTACTTTTATGATCTTAATTTACCAACATACATTTCAATGCCAAATTAATGCTGGAAGATAACGTCAAAAAAATCACCTCCTAGGAAAAATTAATGGGTCAGCTCCTAATGGGGTTATCTAATTCCTCGACTCCTGATTTTGATAAGCAATTAGTTTGCAAAAGACATCATATTTGAAAGTTGCAGACACCTTTTCACACATAGATTTATAAATTTTTAAAGTTCCTTCACGAACATATTTATAAATCATATTTGCAAACTTCAATATCTTGATCGACCCATGTAATTTTTAGAATAGAATTTAGTGGTTTTAAGGGGAAAAAGTTCATACATTGAAATAGTTCAATTATCAAGATAACATCAAAAGTAGCTAATTATTTCAAGAGTTTCCATTTTCCTAATAGATGCAAATTTCTTTGGCAACTAGTTCAATGCTAAATGGGTTTCATTTTTCGTTTTTTTTTTTCAAATTAGCTTTCTGATTTTTGTGTGCATTTGTTCTATTCTCTCAGTGAGTGGAAAAAAGTTGTTTAAAATCATTCAATAGCAGAACAGTTGTGGGATGTTGTTTGTGCTAATGATAAGAAAGTTGTGCAAGGACTCGTCTTATTTGGGATTTTTCTTTGTGCTGAATAGAATTAAATGATTAACAAACAGACTTGTTTAATGTGTTTCAGTTTGAGTAGATTTTTTATTTTTAACAAATTCTTATTTAGGCCTTGCTTGGATTGTTTGATATAGATGTACTTTTTAATTTTAATTATGGCTGAATTTGAATTATGCAATAGAATGTGTGATTTTGATTTGATGTTTAATGTGATTCTATTTTTGATTTGTTAATTTATTCATTTGGTTCATTTTTTGATAGTTGTTTCTTTTGAGGGAATAATAGTTCTCTCGTGTCTTTTGTTTCTCGTAGATTTAATTTGGTTGATTGTTATTTCGCTATCCCCTTCTCCTTTTTCTGTTTGTTTTGCATAAAACTACATTAAGGACAATGTTTATTCTAAGTTTGGGGGTGTGGTATGTGATTTTGTTATTTTTATTTAAATTCTTTTTTGGTTATGTTTGATTGTGTGTGATGTGGAGTTTTTTTTTTTTTTTTGTGTGTGTGTTAGTTGGATAGCCTGTCGGCTAATGATGTTATTACTTTGAACTACTTATGTTATTCTTTCTTCCTCATATGTCCTTGATATACATAAGCGTATATCTCCAAGTGGCAAATTGTACTCTTAATGACTGTATGTGGTGAAACTAATCAAATAAACAAAATGTCAACTTTTAATTTGAACTCCCAACATGGGTTACTCGTAATACTAACATAGAATGTTTAAGACTTGTATTTTCATCTCATAATAACAATATGATTTCAATGTTTACTGCAGGATGCTCATGAATAATCGAAGGCTGTTACCAATGCTGCTGCCATGAAAGGTAGAATTTTCCATTTGACTAGAAGTTTGCTTTAATATGTGTTGCAGGAAATAAGTTTTCCATAATATCTTGAAGCTTCAAATTTATCAAACATACATGATATTGAAAGGAATAGGATAGTCAATTAAAGATCAACCTAAAACATAATTTAGTTTGGAACATGCAAATTAGTTTTTTGTTAATATTTGGAACCAACTTTATATTATTGATCAATTTTTACTTTGCCTTTTTTTTTTGCTTGCCCCTTAGTTTTAGCCATCAGCTCATTTATCAATCTTGGTTGTCCAGTTTCTACTAATTTGTCGTTAAACATAGGTTATTGGTTGGTTAGACATCTATTATGTAATTGTTGTTCGTTTCCAATTCTTAGGGATCAAGCAACGGATGGAGAAGGGTGTTGATGAAGTTGGAAAAATGTCCCATTCCATAAAATCAAAAATTGATGAATTTGACAAAGATGTGAGCCGATAAATTACTTGTATTATTAAATTTCAGTTCTAAATAGTTCTCAAGTATTGATGTATTATTGTTCTTTTGTTCAGAATTTAGCCAACAGACAAAATCCTGGATGCGGAAAAGGGTGAGGTGTAGATAAATCAAGAAAAGCAGCTGCAGTGTAATTTTGACTCTTTATTTCATACTATATTAATGTTGCATGGTAAATTTATTAAAATTGGTGGTCATTTTGAGCAATGTTGAAAAAACTATGTTGAAGGTCCCATGTTAGGCTAGGCACTAGCACTTAGACGAGGGTACATGATATGGGTCTAATTTTAAGAAGCACATCTAAGTAGGTTCATTTATTGTTTACCTGCCATTAATGCACTTAGTTCCTGTATGTAACACTGCGGAAAGCTAGGTCACTTTATGCAACAAAAAGGGTTTAAAATATCATTCGATGTGCTTGAAAAATCAATACGTTGATCATTTTGATGAATATCCCCAATAGAATCTCCTATATCAGGTTGTTAAACTAAACCACCATGTCCAATATTTAGTCTTTGTTTAATCTACCCAAATTCATTTTCTTTAACCCCAGTTGATTATACCATAAGAATGACCACGAAGGAGAGAGAATTGAAAGCACATTGTTGTTTCCAAGTTCATAAATGTTATTTATTCAATAATTAGGAATGCAATAAAATTATACTATAATAATATGTTTGGTAGACTTTGTGAGTTAGAAGGGGCTTGTTGCAGGGGATGCTTTCATATTTCTAAGGTTTAGTGCAATCTTCACATCTCTATCTCGATTAAAACTTATTTTTTTAATTTATTCCTTTGGTGCATATCTTGATAGTTTTTTTTTTCTTTTGAGGGGATAATAGTTTTCTTGTGTATTTTGTTGCCCGTGGATTTAATTTGGTTAGTTGTTCATTTTGATGATTGATTTCGTTATCCCATTCTTTTCTTTCCATTTGTTTTGTACAAAACAACATTAAGGACAATGTTTATTCTAAGTTTGGGGGTGTCGTATATGATTTTGTTATTTTTATTTATATTATTTTTTTTGTTATGTTTGATTGTGTGATGTGGAGTTTTTTTTTTTTTAATTTTTTTTGTGTGTGTGTTAGTTGGATAGCCTGTCGGCTAATGATGATATTGTTTTGAACTACTTCTGATTGATTCATGAACTGTGATTAGGTAGTGCTACTTGTGTTTATTTTGTTACTATGCTTATCCATGTAAGACTACTAATTTTGAGCACAATAGTCATGACGATCATTAGTTTTGGTTGGTTATATAGATATAATAGGTTGGTAGAATTGTGGACCTAAGTTGTTAAAGCCAAGACTGCCAATTAAAAATTCGATGACTTAACCAAATTGAAAGGATAGTTTGGGGGTGGTTGAACTGGTGTGGGGAGCTATTTAGATAGGTGGTGATTCCGTGCATGTTTAATATTTGTGTCTTTGTCTATCAGGTGGAATCTAGGCATTGACCGTATGCTAGGAGTCTGATCCCAACTACTTGTCCAAATAAAATGCATTGCACTAGTCATAGCAAAAAGGGAAAAAGCTGGCATGTTGTCATGACCGAAAGCTACCCTATAAAAGATTCCAATGAGGACATTTGAGAGAAAAAACAGTAGGAAGAAGCGGCCTGGCATTGGTATCACCTATGTCTGAGCGAAATAGCTACCTACAAGTGAGAATAAGAGAGAAAAAACAGTAGGAAGAAGCGGCCTGACATTGGTATCACCTATGTCTGAGCGAAATAGCTACCTACAAGTGAGAAAAAGAGAGAAAAAACAGTAGGAAGAAGCGGCCTGGCATTGGTATCACCTATGTCTGAGCGAAATAGCTACCTACAAGTGAGTAAAAGAGAGAAAAAATAGTAGGAAGAAGCGGCCTGGCATTGATATCACCGATGCCTGAGCGAAATAGCTACCTACAAGTGAGAAAAAGAGAGAAAAAACAGTAGGAAGAAGCGGCCTGGCATTGGTATCACCGATGCCTGAGCGAAATAGCTACCTACAAGTGAGAAAAAGAGAGAAAAAGAAAAGAAAAGTGAAGAAGCCTGACTAAGCATTGGATACTAAATTTGGGATCTAGACAACTAGTGGGTTTGACTTGCGTAGTGAAAGCTTGAAGGTTGGGACACTCAGGTGTACAGAGAATTATCACAGATCTAGATAGTTGTTTCATTTGGTTAGGCCCAACCAAACTTGTGAGAGAAAAGAATAAATGTTTTGAGAGCAAGCTTAGAATTAACACCCTTGTGGGAGATTGAATATCAAGATGGGGGTGTGCATCTCACGAGAGAGAGGGAAAATATTTGACTATTGAGGGTCGGAATATAACCAACCTAAAGGCTTATGGTGATTGAATTGACTATACACACACATTGGTCGAGCATCGGATAAGTAAAAATTGATTTTGGTAGCATTGGTTAGAAGCATTTTATGAATTACATGAGAAGTTTCAAAAAACTTGAGGCAAATACGGCAGGCTATCTAACAAAATTCTTTCTGTTGTTATTTGCTTGTGTTTGAGTAGATAATTTTGCTTAGGACGAACAAGGATTTAAGTTTTGTGGGTATTGCTCTATGTTATTATTTCTTAAATTTTTATACTTTTTGTTTTCAATTTTTTTTGAGGGTAATGGAGATTGTGGTGGTCTACCACGGGATGAGCCTAGTGGGATCTTTCAACAATCATAGTCTCTTCTCTGCATGAATACGTGTTCTTAAAAATTTTGATTTCTATAACAAATGCTACATCCCCTCCCCTTTCTAACCTCTGTTGTTGCTGTTGTCCTATTTGATTTAAATTTTCATGATAATAGTGTGTTTTTAGCCTCTTCAACTTGATGTCGTTAGGCTCTATGTTGTTTTTACTTCAACTCTTTATGTTCTTTATACTTTTTTCCCTCTTTCACGATTTTGATATTTAGATTTATATATTGGTTGCATAAAAATATAAAGGAAGAAATGTGGGAGTGTAACGAATGAATTTGTAGTGGAGTTGCAAGTTAGGAATCTGTAGGATGATGATAAACAGGGGCATTATTTAAAAGTGTCATTTTAAATTAAACTCATTATTAATAAAAAGAAAAAGAAGAAATTTTCATTTTTTTTATTTAATTTCGTGAATTGTTTATGTTTGTTCCATTCTTTTTTTATGTGTAATTATAGATCAGAATTCCTTAAATCTGTCTTCCATTTTTATAAATTTAAATTTATTACTTCCTGTCTTGTAATTAATTTGCCATTCATTTCTTAACTTTGTTTCTTGATTATGATTAACGAATTCATCACCATTAATTAGGAATGTTTAATTTGCTTGAATAGTATAAGTGCACTGTAGAAGCCGCACAAAAATCTTGATGTCAGAATCATACTTGTGCACAATAGCTTAAAGCGTATATCTCACTCTTCTTCTAAGTGTAAAGTGGATTGGATTGGATTGCTTTAGTTACACTTCAAACACCTTTTTAATCTATATATATTTTTTTCAACTTATGTTTTGAAAAAAACAAGGGATCATATTAAACAACTTGCTCATGTAGCAAACTTGGAGAGTAGGGCTAGTCATTAAAAGTTAATTGTCTTTTGGATTGCAACGTAAGACCTTTTTGTAACTTTCCTTTTTAGGAGAGACTCATACAAATACAAACTTTAACTTACCTTCCATTTAACTTGTGGCATTTTCACTTTTCTTAATTTTGTTATTTGTACTAAGCCCGCAGAGAAATTTCGTGCTGTATTTTCGTTGGATTCTGTATTTGGAAGGTAATTATCTCTTTCCATCACCTTTGGGTATAATAACCTTTCTGCAGATTCCGTTACTTCTTTCCCTGCCTGGTCATATCACTCTTTGCATTGATTGTGGCTACTGCTTGTGTTTGGATTCCGATATGTTTCTTAACTTGCTCTATTTTTTTTCCCTTTCATGTCCATAAGTCACAACCAATGAGGTTGTGGAACTAAAACCTCCAAGAAGTGTGTAGTTGGTTGAGTCGAGTTGGAGTGGAGCTTGAGACATAGGCACTTGATGTTTGTGATTCAACTAATGAAGCAATTTGGTATAGAATGTTTAGGCTCTAATGCCACTTGAGGAATACAGTGATGGTGGAAAACTGTGAAAATAGCACTACATATTGGACTGCTAGAGAAAATGTATTCATGGGTTGTTAGAGACTGAATGTAGTGTGCCATCTGTAGAGTCCTAAACGAGTATAGTAACTATCCAAGATTACTACATATTTTTGAAATCTAGAATTATTGTGATATATACTTGTTAAGGTGTTCTCCATGTCACATTCCAAAGAATACTAAAATGTTGTTTCTAATGGAAGCTCAAAATCCTTGGTTAGGCTATAAATAATATTGACTAAACAACGAGATAAAATATCATCATAGCAGAATGTTAGGTGCACAAATACTTCCTTGAAGTAGCAAAATTTGGTGAATTAATTATATGTAGGCCATTTTGACCATTAAATTGAATAAATTGATATGATAAGGTCTATTTAAGATCTTTGCGTTCATGTCCAATTTTTTTGAGTTCTTGTAAGCTCTTTTGTGCGTGTTGCGTGTCTGAGCTTGCATTCTAAATTTGGCACCTAGGTCTATTTATGAGTGAGAATTTCTTATGATTGACCATTTAAATCCCAACAATTCTTGAGCAGGAAATAATTTAGATTAAATCTGCTTAGGTTGTGAGGACTAACAATATGGCTTTAGAGATGTCTGTTTGAAAAATTTGCATGATAAAGCAATACCAAATTCTGACCCTCCCAACTTGTCCTTCATTAGTAACAAGGACTTTTATGCATTTCGTAATTCAAAGATTGTATTTTCCCGATCTTGGATAATAGTCTAACTTTCTAGTTGTATAATTGAGTATCAACAATGTTAAACTCATTCATCAAATAAATTTTGGGCTAGAAGAAATATTGCTAACATAATAATTCGGGCTAAGTGTGAGGCAAAGATTTGTGTATAGGTGTCTATGCTTTATTTATTTATTTTTTGTTCGTTTGTATTTTTTATTTTTATCTTCATTGGTATTACAATCTAAACTTTTGTTGCAGATAAGGAATTTTCACATTGCAAAAAGTGAAGAGGACTTTGATTTCTATGTTAGTTTTATAAGTAGTATGTTATGTCATTCATATGTGTCAACTAATCAAATAAGTCTTCAACTCATGAAAGGCCTCGTATATGCTTGGAAGAGCTTTGACATCTATTATGTGGGGAACCATTGCCGACAGATATGGTCAAAAACCTGTGATAATTATAGGCATTGCCTCAGTGTGAGTGATCACTTCCTTTTGTCTTTTGCTTTTAAATATGTTTATTTTGGATGTCACATGACTTTTGTTCTATTAATTTGAGAGTTAATTCTCTTTTAGAGTTGTTTTCAACACTCTCTTTGGGCTTAGTACAAACTTTTGGATGGCCATTTCCACGAGGTTTCTTCTTGGGACTATGCATGGTTTACTAGGACCAATAAAGGTATTCTTTTTCTTGCATGTTGAATAAGATGAAAAGTGTAGTACATTTTCATTGGTAGTAACTTATTTACCTTCAGTTTTTATTGTCTTTTTTGGATTTGGCACATAAAAATAATAGCTTTTCTCCATGATCAGGCATATGCATGTGAAATAGTTAACGAAGAATACCAAGCCTTGGACTGTTTGCGGTAAGCACTTGAATTGTAGTAATTTTATTAACTTGATGCTTTATATTGTTTGATAATTGAAATGAATTCTGATATTATGAAGGGAATAACTAATGGAACTAGGCTAGAGGTACGCCAAATCTATGCAAAAAGCTATTTATCTACCTCTTTCCCTCAAAATTTGTTTAGAAATTTGGATTATTTAGATGGCATTCTCAATTCTTAAAAGATTAGATTCCTCCCCGACTTAAGCATCAATTGGTAACAATAACCTTATATCTTTTTTAGCCCTTCTCGTACTGCTACAATAACCTCTGTGCATCCCAGCTACTCCTGCGAAACACAGCTATTTCTAGAACGTGCAAGAGAGTGTCTCTTGAGCTTCCCCCACCCCGGGAATGTTAACTAACTCACTTACGTGATTTAGCATGAACATAACACAGCCATCTGCCTTTATAGGACCATTAATATTCCTAGTGCAACTTGATATTAAATTTTATCAAGCTGGCTTTCTTTAAGTTTCATCAATCACAGCAATATGGTTTATTTTATCAAAATAGTTATATATCAAGGGGAAAATATATCGGGCACTTAAGGTTAGTGGAAAAGGTGAAAGGATTTCAATGTTCCTTATTAGCCCTTAAGATGGCTACTAGGAATCTGTCTCCTCAACCAGTCTGACATTCTTCTAAAGGTTAATGTTTATTCTCTTTTAATCCATGATCTGTCTCCTCAATCAGTCTCAATCAGCATGACATTCTGTATTGTGATAGTTTTCTTCCTGAGAGATATTTTATGTCGTTCACCCTCTATAATATTTCCAACATCTGTAATGTATCATTGGTTGGATTAATTTTATTTTTTGCTTTCCAATAGTTTTCATTTCTGTTCAGTTGCTTTGCTCAGTATCCTTAGACTTAGGCCCAAATATACATATCTAGGTTGATATCAGAGCTTTTGTTATGGTTCAAACTTATATGATAAAAAGCAGATGCAAATTCTTGAGTTTTGCCATACTTGTCATTTATGCTCGTAATCATTATGCATGTTGGGTAGATTACAATGATTCTTGCTGATGAATCCTCCCAATAACACACTTTCAAATGAATCGTCGCAACAAAGTAAGTAAGGGTAAGGACAACAAACATGAGACTAGAACCGATTCTACAATGCGCCTATAGACTCTACCTCCAATTCCTTTCATCCTCTTCCTTGTAACAAAATAGAACACCAGGATTATGACCTTTTTAGTTGGCCCTAAATGTTATCCTTCCAACCACCCTAGTCACATTACAGTTAGAAAATCACTTTTTATCTTTCATAGATTGTCTTCGATATATAATTTTAATATCTTTATTTCTAGGTTATGTCAAATAGAAGGTTCTGAGAATTCAATTTCCTTATTTCAAGTTAGTACAACATTGGGCACGGGATTAATCATTGGGCCAGGTTTAGGGGGATTCCTTGCTCAGGTACTTATATATATATATATATATATATATATATATATATATATATATACAGATAACCTAATTTGCATCATGCCGGGTGGTCATTATTAATTATGTTCTTGATTTGAATAGTAACTTGTGATCATCATCAGTTTTGTTCCATTTCTTTTATCTTTTAAATTATTGTTAAAACATTGGAACTCATTAAGCTACCAAGATATAAATAGAAAAAATATGAACCATAAAAATATAGTTTATTTTACGTAATTGAACATAAACGGAAAAAGTATACTTTTCTAAGACTTATGGTCCACATGGTATTGGACAACAATGTACAAGACTATAGACAAGATTTTTCTCCCAAGACAACCTCTATGTCCTTATTTTGTGGACTTAATATGCTCTGTACAAAATATAACTTTCACGTGCTAAATTGTCCTTGTTTCATCAACTAATGTAGCTTTTTCTGGTCAGAGCAGTGTTAGGATGCTGACTTCTTTCTAGGTAGGTGATATTAACTTCATTACCAGCAATCATATAACTTGACGAGTATAGATAAGTATTTATTTTATTAGTTATTGTGTAGGTATCTCAGGGTAATATCATATTTTTGTACTTTTTAAAATCGTCCTATGACGATAAGAAGCAAGCTCTAGACTTCGCCTAAGTTTAGAATAGTTTTGTGCTAAAAGATTGCAAAACCATGAAAAATTCTGGAACTCATAGGTTTAGTTAGAGAAGTGTACATGAGCTCCACTTGTGGTAGACTAAACGAATTGACTACTGGCTCAATCCTACACCCTCTCCAATAATAAATTACCCAATTTCTCTTCCTTGGGACATAATTAAGTAGAATTCTATAAATTACCGAACAACTTGATAAATTATAATTTCTTGTAAATAAAATTTATTTGCCATCATTTGCATCAAAATCCTCATGTTCTACATTTTCCTGGTAATGCTTCATTGTATTCCTTTGCAAAATTCAATTTCTCAATCTTCCACAAGAAATTGGATGCTTTGTCAATGATTTTTGCTTCATCACTTTGACAATTGTTTGTGTTTCTCCAATTCCATTGCCATTTCTTCCAACAAAGGGTCGTCTTCTAAAATCTGTTTCCCTTATGGCCAACCAGAATTGTATTGCCTCAACCTCTTCATGCATTGTCTATAAATACGGCAAATTGGTGGCGTTTTTGTTTTTTGTGATCCTACATAGAAAAAGTTGAGATGCCAGAAGTGAAACTTATAACCCAAGGACTTGAGGTATTTTTTATTTCCTATAGAGATGTTTTTTGATTGATTCAATTGGTAAACTTTCTGATTGATGCTTATAGCATCATGAAAATAATCAATCAAATCTCTGCACAACTTTGCAATTATGTTTTCATCAATGGAACGCATTGAAATTTTTCTGTCATGTCTCTTACATATTTTTTCGGATAACGTGTATTTTTTGAATGAGTATATCTATTTAATTATTGAGATCGGAGAAATAGGGTTCAAGAAAGGACATAATTTATACATATAGATGTCTTACAATCATAATTCGGTATACTGGTATTTTCATTGCATTCCCTCCTAAAGCTTCAATTCGTTGTTGCTTCTCAAATAATATATTTTTCCTCCATCCATTTAAATATATTTTTGCTCTCAGGTATCAAAGATAGGTTATGGTTGTATGGGGCTTAGTGGAAACTACAATATCCCTGTTCCTGAGGAGGAAGGAATTGCAGTAATCAGAGAGTCATTTTGTATAGGGGTTATATGTTTCAGTACATTAGATATTTATGGAACCAACCATTCCAATGAACTTTTCCATTCCAATGAATAGTGGGGAAGGTAGGTACTTTTCCATTCCAATGAATAGTGGGGAAGGTAGGTATTTTTCTGAGATACTTATTCTTATTTGTGGCAGCACATTTAAATTTATATGGTGGCAAGGTAATTTTGCTTCTTTTGTCATTGAAGGATGATGTGAACATCCAGAGTGATATTTAGGACATCAAGTAGAACTATAATGAATTATTTCTCATATAAAATCAAGTTCTTTCATTCCAGAAGCTCCATTTGCCTATATTTAACTCCTTGGTAATAATAATAACAATAAAAGAGCGCAATTGTAGTAACAAAAAGAAATATATGACAGACAGCTTCATTTCTTGAATATCATAAACTGCTTAAAACTTGTTATCACTTATCAAATAAGTAAATTCGTGTCGAATTGATGAGCATGCTAAAAAAATTTCCCTACAAATGTCAGGATTGATAAAAGTTTAGATATTGTATCTGTGTATTACAAAGTTTACCAAGGAAGATAATATTACGGTATAAATTTGTGAAGAAGTTTTTCTTTGAAAAAAGTGATATCAATTGCGTCTTCATTAGATGATTAGGAAATAATGTTTAAGTTCAGCTTTTCTGTCATTTTCATTGGTCACCTTTGAGTCACCTACACTTGAAAGATTTAAATTCAGGCATTAAAGCAGTTACCTCGATAAAATATTCAATTGGCTACAAAGTTTGGTATATGTGGATTTGATGCTTCTGTTTCAGTCTCGAGAACCAGTTTCTTAATATTGTTTCTTCAAACAATTCTACTAGGTATGCTTCAAGTGGCCGCCCGACAGGTTGCTGTCTTTCATCCCAATTAAAAGCTGCAAGTTTCTCATATAACTTTATTGTTGGAAGCATACCCAGGTGCTTGGGGTTTCTTCCAAGGTCATGCCCTTGGTTTCACTTCTTGTCGTCATACTTTACTTTTTACCTTAACCTATTCGTATTGTAGGTTTTAATGTTTTCTGTATAGAACAAGCTTTCAGGGAAATTGCCTCCAAGATAAAGATATCAAGCAGTGCTCTATAGCACAAGATAAGCCTCGTCTTACTTCATTCCGTCGACTTCTTTTTGTACATCCAGAACTATTAGCCTCTAATGACAAGAAACAAAATAAAGAGCAAGGCTCCAGCGATATGCATCCATGTGTGTTCAAGGTTTGCAGATTCTTATTATTTGTGTAGACACAAAATTCGCAATCACTTTGGCATATTATCCAAGTTTTAAGCACTACAATGTTTAGAAAATGCAAAATCTTCAACTCTTTTTTATTTTTAAATAATTATATACTTCGTATTCAAACTAGCAGTACTAATTTTATTCAATTGGTTATAAGATTCTGCATTCAAATTAGTAATTTTACTTTCATGGGTTCCTTCTTAAACTGAAAGATTCACATTTTTTGATATCAAACATATTTAATTGATTTCTTTAAGCTTCATTGAAGTTTTGAAAAATAACTGTCGGTTCAAGATTTATTTTAAGCCATTCTTCTCTCTGTGTATGGTTCTCTTTGTAGCTAAATTTTAATGTGATAACCCAATTTTATCTACAATTTGTATTTAAATTTGGTTTGATTTATTCCGAAGGCTACTATGACCCTGGAAGGGTTTCAAGATGATGGCTTAAGTAGAGTTTGTAGCTCCTCTTATCACGAGGAGATTTATTTCTCCACTTCTTGAAGTTTTGAAATCTACAGGAGCTACTCAACTTTTTTCAATCATTTATATGGTTAAGTTTCCGTTTTTCTTCATGTTTTTTTTTTTTTTTGGTTTTTTTGTCATATTTGATTGGGTTTTCAATACATCTTTTTGCTTTTGTTAATCTAAATTAGTACATGTTTTTGCTTGTTTTAATCTATATTGGATCTTGAGTGTCTTTTGTTTCTTCATTTTCTTGGATACATTCATTTGAAATATGATTGTTCTGTTGTAATTCTATAGTAATATTGTTCAGAATTTTAATGATGTTTTGTTCGCTTGTTCCTTTTAACTGCTTGACAGAAAAATATCTTCTAAATAGCTTGTAAATTTGTTGTATAACCTTATCTTCTCTTGTGGGTATGTACAAAAACTAGCCTGCTTATCATACTGCCACTCCTTATGCTGCACATTTATTGTGCTCCCATTAGTGTTATCTAAAGTGATCAGTTTCCTGTAAGTATCTTTTAGTCATAAGAGCAAGTGTCCCAAGATTGAATCTGAATTCTACTTTCAAGCAGAAGAATGACATAGCCGAAGGTGTGGAGGGTGAACTTGAAAAGGTTATGATCTCTTGATTACTGAAGCCATGTCTGTTCAATGACTACTAATTGAACATTACTTTACATTAGACGCATTTTTTGTTACCTTTGCAGGCCATGTCTGCCTATAGGGTTGAGATAGTGCAGACCCTTATTGTGGACATCAAACCAGATGCGCAGTTGAAGAGAGCCATGAATGAGATAAATTCAGGTAGGTTTATGAGATTTTTAATACTTAAAATCATGAACCGAAGTGCATTACATATGAACATGCTTGCTCAATAATGTGACTTCATGATTTGGCCTTTCTTTCCTTCAAACTACCTTTGCAAGTCAATGAAATTTAGGTTACAAGAAAACTGTGATCACATATATTGTTTGCTCATTTTCAAATGCAAAAAAAAAAAAAAAAAAAAAGTGTGGTAAGAGCATATTTAGCTGAGCATAAAAATGAATAGAAGTTACCTTCAAGTAACTTTTTATTTTCACACATATTTGGATAAGTTTCTTTTTTTTTTTTTTATTTCTTTTAAGGAAAAAAAATGTTACTTATTTTGAAAGTAACTCTTACATTTTTGTGAAGATAAGTAATTTACTCATTTTCAATTTTCGTCAGCCTTTCTATTTTTGAACATTCGTGGCCCTTAATGACCCGACCTTTCAAAAAATATGTCCTGAAACCCCCCACCCCCTTCCAAAAAAGAAATAAAAAATTGTACTTTTTACATGGCTATATATAGTTTTTCCATTTTTCATTTATATGCAGCTAATTGTTTATATCGTGTATAATTGTTTTAATCATCTTCTTCTTCACTCATATCTTTTCATAGAAATAATTAAGATAAAATGCATTGTATTTGAGCAATACTTGGTGACTTCAATATATATTCTTTTATATGTAAGCATGTATAAAGTCACGACGACAATTAAAATTTTGTTAGATATAGAAGAAATTGTTTGTTTTGAAGCAGGCTTTATTTCTGAGGTAACTCCGCTTGCATTTTTTTTTTTTTTTGGGCAAGTTCTTTGGTTTGAAGATTTCTGGCAGGTTTTACCTTCTTATTCAGCTATTTGCTTTTTAAGTAGGTTATTGTTTTCAAATTGTTTTTGGTTAACACTTTTGCGGGTTGGTTTTATATGTCCTCAATATAATATGATTGTTTTGTTAACATCTGATTTCTTTATTTGTGCCCCTTCATTGAGTTTAAATCATATGGTATGTTTAATATCTGTCTATGAAACGTTCTTGATTTATATTAAAACGAACAAGCATTGGATAAGAATGTGAACTGTGTTTGAATTCGGAGGATGAATGACATAGATATTGGTATATTTTGGTATATTATTTATGTCCACGTAGGCTAATTCGGGGAGTTTATAACCAATGAATTTATTCGGGTCAATTGATTCAATTTTGACAGATTGCCATTGGAATTCTTGACTTCGTTTTGTTGATGGGATTGATCACATTTTCTTGTGGTGAAAACCTTGTAACGAATAGTTTCTTCGTATTCCTAGAACATAGTATGGAACACCTCAGAAAAATGGAACACCTCGAATTCTTGACTTCGTTTTGTTTTATGGTGATTATATGAGAATGGAATAGTTTAAAGGAACACCTCAGAAAAATTTCTCGATTTGCTAGAGATGGATTTGGCACCATCTGCCCCAATGCACTCTTTGCATGAAAAGAAGTATGTTCACTTAGCTTTTCCTTTTATAACTAATTACATTCAAGATCAAAATAATTTTAAACTGTCATTAAAATCTTGTAATTATGATTTCAATTATTGAAGTAAAAATCCCAGGTTCTAGTTATTAATTCTTGAATTTCTTGATTCTTTGCTTTCGAACAAAATAGAAACAATAATAATATAAGTTGAAAGACACCAGTCACTTAGAATATGGAATGATGTTTCGATCCATGTTCCATAGAAAATGTGCCTTAATGAGTCTTTCCCCAGTAACAAAATAATGAACAATATATCTGCAACTTCCAGCTAAAACTCAAGAAAGAAACTTGTGAACAAGAAATCAATACCTTGAAGAAACTATAAAGGGAATACTGTTGAAACCGTTTAATTAATTTTATGGTAAGTTTCAACTTTTGGGATGGAAAATGGAAATGGATTCAAATGGGAACTTCAGAGTTTTGAGTCTGAATTATGGAAAATTGGGGTTTAAGGCCTTGCTTTTGAAGGGTTGAAGGGTGGGGTAGGTCTAGAAGGTCGAAAGGAGTGGAGTCCACAATACAGCCGCTTTTGAAAGGTTGGAGTGTGTGGTTTTATTGTTTGCTGTTTGTGATAAAGGAAATTGTTTTGTACAAGTATTGCTTAATGTTTGTTTGGTTTTACTCTAATATCAATTCTGTATTTATTGAATCATTAGACTATGGTTCATGCTATTTTGTATGCCTTCATTTTTGTCGTTGTTGTTAGTATTGCAGTGTAGTACATTGGACTGAGTGTAGTAAATGTTGCTTTTGAAATTGCTTTGTAGCTGAGAACACACTTACCATTTGGAGATATACATAGATACATGCGTGTAGACACTTTCCATCCGTTTTTTTTTACTGTAAATTGATGCATCACAATATCAAATTTTTATTTTTGTTTTTGGGTTGTTTAAGTCGATTGCTTTGATTTTTTTTGTTTGGGTAATTATCTGTTATATATTTTAATTTTTGCAATAAGAATACATATGAATAATGTCATTTTGTTGATTCTGCTATCCTTGTGATTTGGACAAAAATATGGATGATAGATTAACTAATATAATTTCGTTGTAGTCTAAAGTTGATCGACATCGAAGATAATTTGGAAACACAAAAAGAAATACCAAAGAAACGGCAAAGAGTGTTATACGCTTAGCGTAAAAAATTCTGTTCAGAAAAGGCAGTACATAGAAAAGATCTTTAACATCTTGATAATATAGAGGTTAATTCCAATGATTCAATGGTTCCAATTAATTCCAATAATTTGGGGCCTTGCAGAATTCTATCATCACAACAAAGAATACAATGTCCGATTGGCTTCAAGGTTAGTTTAATTCACTAATATTTTGATCTATATGCTCATAATGCTTTCCTTGATGCCCATGCTTGCATTTTACTTCGCTGCTAATGATAAAAGGTTTCTATGTTCAATTTAGTACTATTGACTTTTTGTCTTTTGAATTATAGTTTAGGGGCTGAACTGCTTGTGGGCTTGTAAGACTATGATTATTCTCTAGACCCGTGGAGCCTGGACTGTGTGTTTGCTGGAATGGTGAGAATTGTTTTTCTAATATTTCATCTCTGTTAAATGCATTGCTATTTAATTTCTCATTTTCTTTTAACATGCATATTTTCCGGAAGGAGACTTGTGGGTATGTTTTATTGTTCATTCATGCCAAATTCTTAATAACCAATTACATTAAGGATAAGAAATGCAGCCAAATGGAATACATTAAGCCAAATTACAGTATTTACATCGACAAATTACACAAACATTAACATCCCATCGTCAAATTACCACACTTCAAATATAAAGTCGTATGGTGATTTTCCATCAATCTCATCTGGTTTTCCATCTGAAATTGTTAGCATCTCGTTTTTCTTACATTTTCCCCTTGGTGGTTAGAGGTGTAGTGTTACAATTGGTTTTTTTCATTTCAACTCCTGAATGTTTAATGCTATGATAAAAAGTTAAATAAACCTTCAAGCTTGTTATAAATGATTCTCCAGCATAATCTGTTTTTAATCTCGGTCGTTGATTGAACATCTTTTTCTTTTCAGATGTTTAATGTTAATGTTCGTTTTCCCGAAATGAGATCTTCTGTAACAATTATTCTTGATGCGAATTTGATCTTTAAGAGACATGATCCATCATTTCACATTATTCCAGATCATATTTAGTTTAAATGAACCTGCTAAATAGCTTTTAGTTGAATAAAACTTTGGTTGTTTATTTAATTAGACATATAATTGGATGATTAATTCGATAAGTTCTTGTATTCACTAGACAAAAAGTAGAACTAAATGACGGGTTCTAGACAGTTCTATCTGGTGCTCTGAAAATGATTTTGCTTTAATTATCATCATTTTTCATATCAATGTGACTTGTATTCTGTACTTGCTTTTGGAGTATGGATTTCTCTTTATTTGGCAATTGGTTTTTGACATTTTTTGTGGTTCATGGTTTTTTATTGGTACCGAGTTAATAGGACTTGAACTTTACCTAGTTAGAAACCTGATTCAAATTTAAAGAGACAAGGCAGAGATAGTCTGTGGAAAGCGAAGTAGAATGAAGAAAGATGAAAGAAAATTTGTTAGGAAAGACAGATAAGTGGGAGGTGAACTTGTCTTCTTAAAGATCTTTTTGGGTCATAGATTCTGTAGAGACATTTAATGGTCAGCATTGACATTTGGATGCCAAGGATATTTGGTGTGTTTGTTGCACAATGCTGTCCACAGGGCACCATTGTCCCATAGTTTCCAGCAGAAAAATGAGATCTTAAGTGAGATGGCTTTATGCAGAAGAATTTAAATGAAGTTAAGTGAGTCCTCTTAGTCCTTATTTCCTCCCAGCAAGATTTTTCAGAGAATTTCCCAGTGATCCAAAACATTTGATCCTTGTTTTCCTACTGCTATCGTATTTCTTTAATTCCCAGAACTTCATGTTTTGGCAGCACCCTTTTAAACTTGGCAGTGTACCATTCTCCTTCTGTCTAGTAGTAATAAACTTGAATAGTTGAGCCTTGTAGGGGGGTGTATGTGTTGTGGACAGTGAAGAATTCCCAATCCATTGGTTGTATCAGAATGAAATTTGGCCTTCCCAGCTTCCAAGCTACAAAATTTTCCACATTTTGTCTAACTTTTACTAATCTTTTCCAGGTATGAATTATGAGCTCTTACTTCTCCCAATTCTTATAAACTTTTTTTAATTGATATTGCTATATAATGTATTGACATGCTCATATTATTACTTTCTAAGATTTTATTTTCGAACTATGATATCTCAAAGACAGATTATAAAAAATCATATAATTAGGTCTCTCATCCATTTGTTGATTACCAATTGCGCTCTGGTTTCATTTCACGGCTATGAGCTGTGACGGTGGAGTTCTCAAAGTTTTTGCTGAAGTCACACTACTCAGGTAAGCAATGGCTTGCTTTCCCTTGCTTATTTATTGACTTATTAGATATGGTTGAGGTTTTTTCGACTTATATGAGTGTGGCTTTGTCGGCTTTAATTGTGAAATAGTCTTGAAATACTATTTACCAAGTGAAGCAAAGAGAGCAGTTGGTGTGCTCCTTTAAATTTAAAAGATGTGGTCTAATCAAAATTAAGAGACAGATGATCGATTTTAAAAAGCTGAAATTAACCTAGACCAAAATCAATCGTAGAATTGTTCCTAATTTGATTTTTTTTTATTTAACTAGTTTAAAAAAATTGTAGTTTTTTCACTGTATGAGGCGTGGCATGATCCAATCAACTGCCTAAATAGTACTTTTCTTTGATGAAAGAGACTATCCAAATCCATGGATCTCTTGACAAAAGAAGGAATAGATTAAAGGGACCTTATCTTCTTTCTCTTAATCCCCGAGGAGATAGGTTTCGTCATTGTTGTAGGCCCTTCACTTGCATTACATCGACGTGGATAAAAATGTTGTTTGAACTTTTAATGTAGAATCGAAAATTAATTTATACTCAATTTAGATTTTAAACAATGAACATCAGTCCAGCATTCACCTTTTAGAAATCAACCACTTAGATTGGTTGATAACAAACTTTATTTCCTAGTTTTAAGTAACTTTATAAAATAAATTAAGATTAATAAACAATTCACTATATAGATATTTAGTGAGGTTGTATTCAATTCATATTTTTAAAGATTTTTATGAGTTGGTGACTTTTGTAGAATTCGTGGACTTTTAAATGACTTTTATGAATTTGTTGAGAATCTTCCTTATTTGTAAACTTTTATTAAAGACTTTCGTAGACTTCTGTAGATTTGTATTAAAAATAATTATTTCTAAAAAAATGTTTAGCTAAAATATTAATCGACCTATTAGCTAAAAATTTGTGTAGATAAATTGAATACCAAATCAATTTTTGGCTAAATTATATTAAAATAATGGAATTACAACAGAAGATTTCTAATATAATGTTATTATTGTCTTTTTCTATTCCTTCTTCCCATTGTCTGAGTGCATGTTTGGTCGTGCTATTTTTTTTAAAGTGCTTATAAGTTGTGGGTTATATGAAATGTGTGGACAATAAATGTATATTAAGTTGTGGTTCTACAAAATGTGAATAAAAATTATATTTGACACGTTTGATCAGCTTAAATTTTATTTTAAGTGCAAGCAAGCACTAAAATCAAAATTTAATGTGTATTCAAATTTGGACTTTTATCGACTTCTAAGGATTTAAAAGTTTAAATGTATTCAATGTAGACTTTTTAAAACTTTTTAAAAGTATTGATGTATTCAATATAGACTTTTAGAGACTTTAAAAATGTATTTAAAAGTCACAGGGAATTCAATTAAAAAAAAAATTAGATGCTCGTGAATGCATTTGGATGAAGATTGATTTAAAATGAGCTGTCTAAGATTGGAGATGGAATAATTTGATTTTTGAATATTTGAATCTCAAATAGATTTAGTTTATTGAATATTATTAAAATGTTATTATTATTTTTAGTATTTAAATTATTTGTTACTCTAATTTAGGTGACTTAAATTTTGTTTTTCTTATATTTTTCAAGAAATATTTCTATTGATATTTATTCAAAATAATATTACATTATATAAAAATTTAGCTTAATATTTTTTTTTTTAAATGGAAGTTTTTAATGTAAGCTTATAAAAGTTTACAGAAATGTGTAATAAAAGTCTGCAAAGTTTATGAAAGACTTAAAAAATTCTAACAAATTTACAAAAGATATTTAACAGTCTACGAATTCTATAAAAAGCACCCAATTATAAAAGTTTTTAAAAATCTCAATTGAATACACATTCTTTAGTTATTTGTTTAAATGTTTACACGTGTATATAAAATTAAATATAAAAGTGAAAGAGGTACTGAATGGGAGAAACGTCAATATGTCCATGAGATGTAATTTTATTTTGTTATTACAACAAATCCATGACACAAAATATCCTCAAGTTTTTTATTACTGTAAATTCTAGATAAAATTACATATAAATTAATTGATTACTACAAATTTTTACCCGAACAGAAGAGATAAGAGAACCTAGAAGTGTTCTATATTTTGGGGTTCTGGAGTCTTTCCAAATTTTACGATAGGCTGGAGATTTTTTTTTTTTAAGATTTGCTATTTATATTTTTTACCAAATCCAGTAGTCTCCAAAAGTCACCAACGTAAAGAATTTTTATAAGTACTCAATTTGAATACTCTATGACTTGCCTCTTAAAAAGTTTTAATTGAAAATTTCGTGACTTTTAAAGATTTTTTGAAAGTTTCTAAAAGTCTCTATTGAGTACACCAATATTTTTAGAGGATCTTAGAAAGTCTACATTGAATTTGTCTAAATTTTTAAACATTTAAAAATCTCAATTTAAAAAAAAAAAAAAAAACCCCTTTAACCATCTTTCAACATGAATTTAGCTTTATCAAGAATTTCTAATTACCGTGATTTCAAACCAATGAACTTGTACCTTATTTGTTACCTGACAAGAACTGGCCGATGCATGCAAAGAATCTGCCCGTTTACAAACGTGATGCTATCGTTCACAAGCATATATGTGTGTGTGTGTGTGTGTGTGTGTGTGTGTGTGTGTGTGTGGGTGTTTTTTTTTTTTTTTTTTTTAAAAAAGATAAGATTGAAAAACAAAGAATAATTGCATCAATTTAAGAAAAAAATAAAAAAAAAGAATATAACAATAAAAAAAAAAGATGTAACTGTCTCTTTCTTTATACAAAACGCATGTATGAATGCACATACACATATATTAATATATATAAAGGAACGATCTAACCACCAGTGCTTATCTTGTGCTAAGCATTGGTGACTAGGCATAAATTGTACTTATATTGATTTGTTGTGAAATAATAGTGGATCTTAAGCACCAGATTTGCTACGAGACAAGAACTGGCCGATAAGGCCAAGAATCTGCCCATTCACTGTAAAACCAAACATAAACGTGTCACTGTTGTTCATAAGCATGCACGTAGAAATGTGTCACTGTTGTTCATAAGCACGCACGTATATATACGCACATATTCAATTTATGTATGTATATTTATGTAACATATGTAAAAAAAAAAAAAAAAAAAACAAAAAAAAAAAAATTGTGGAAGGAAAACGTCGCTCCAAATTTTTTACACATTTAAGGACAAATTTTTTTGGAAACATATGTTCCAAATAAGAATGTTTAGGACAATTTACTCAACAGTCTTTATACAATTCTTTTGCCAAAAATTGAGCGCACAATACTCTATTATTAGGAACAAAACTTGGGAAAATCATCCCTACTGACTCGCTTTTTGGAATGTATATTTCTAAATAGTCTTTAATAATTGACTGTTGGAGATGAATTTTTAAACCGTACTCAATAAGGCGTCTCCAAAAGTCATAGTTTTAGTAGTGTGAATAGATAAAATTTATGTAAGCACATGCCCCCACACGCAGAGACGGCCCACACGCAGAGACAGCCCTGAGGGTGTACAGGTGGTGCAACTGTACAGGGTTTCAACATTGTAGGGGCACCAAATTTTTTTATTTTATGTGTTTATATATATTTAAAAATTTTATTAATTTTAAAATTTTAGAATATTGTTTTTATTATAAGCTTTTCCAAATATTTAAAATGATGCTTCAAAAAAAAAATTTTAAAATTTAATTAGAAAATTTATAAGCTTTCCTAAATATACCATAATACTTATCAACACGTATGGTTATTTAAGGCCACTAAATGTCTTGAGAGCCTTGAGATTGATTAAAAGTTTTTAATTATTAATAAGTGATAACGTTCCCATAAAAGAAGAGAGGGTCGGTGATAAATGGTCTTATGAGAGATCTTTCACTAGAAAATGGTTTTAAAGATAATTTTTCTAGATGTTTTCTCTTTAAATTTTTACACTCGTTATTTATCAAATGGTGAGAAACGTGATAGGCCTATTCAAGTGATCTTAATAGAGTTTTTTATTTTTGTTGCAAGTTATTTTAAAGAGGTTTACAAAAAAGAAGTCGATTAATAAATGTGTACAAAATAATCAAATATTCAAAATTCATTGAGATTCAAATTTGTAAAATCTCATCCAAATTCAGAATTCAAATCCCGTTCAAAATAAAGGATCAGCCTAAAGAATGTTATAAGTTAAATTAAATTCAAGATTTATCTATTTATTTTTATAAATAAAAACATAAATGGACTTCAACTGGACTTCAACTGTTAAAATAAATAATTCACTTAAGTCCATTTATATTAAAAGAAAGGGCAAAGTTGACAAGCACCCTACTTTTTATAAAAAATATCTCTTTTTTTAATTTTTCAAAAAATATCTTATTTTCATAGTTTGATTTAAAAAATACCTCATTTTATTAAAAACAATATTTTAAATTATGATAATGATGTGGCATTTATTTTAAATTAAATTATGATTATGAGTTGGCATGATGATGTGGTATTTATTTATTTTATGGTAGTCCATGCGCTTTAATATTCACTTTAGTCCTTATATTTTAAATTATATTTCAATTAAGTTGTCCAAAAATTACATCATAGGTCCTTAATCTTTTATATTTTTACACTTTAGTCCATAAATTTTTAATTATTTTTCAGTTAAGTCTTCCAAAAATTGCATCTTAGGTCCTTCAACTTTTTACATCTTTACACTTTGGTCCCCAAGTTTTCAATTATTTTTTAGTTAAGTCCTCTAAAAATTGCATCTTATGTCCTTCAACTTTATACGTGTTCAAAATTTGGTCCTCCAAATCCTTGATTTTAATGGCCAAAATAATTGCAATTTTAGTGGTCAAAATAAGTGCACTTTCAATTAAATCTTTGACTTTACACTCGAATTTTCACGAGTAACATATGTCATTTCATCATTTTCATTGAAATTAATACTTTATAATTTACTCATTTTATTATTTTTTAAAAAATATATTATTTTCATTTAAAATTAATATTTTAATTTTTCATTGTAAAACAATATTTTTTAATGGGTAACATATATGTTATTATATATGTTACTTCCTCATATTTCATTAAAATCAATATTTTACAATTTCTCTATTTTTATAAATTTTTTAAAAATACATTATTTTTATTTAAAATCAATATTACAATTTTTCATTTTAAAAAAATATTTGTATACCAGTAATATATATGTTACTATGTGTTACTTGCTCATTTGTAATAAAATCAATATTTTATAATTATTTAAAAAAATCGTTATATTTCTTTAAAATTAATATTTCAATTTAAAACAACATTTTTACACGGGTGACATATATGTTACTTCCTTATATTTCATTAAAATCAATATTTTACTATTTCTCTATTTTTATAAATTTTTTAAAAATACATTATTTTCATTTGAAATCAATATTTCAAATTTTCATTTAAAACAACATTTTTATACTAGTAACATATATGTTACTATGTGTTACTTGCTCATTTGCAATAAAATCAATACTTTATAATTATTTAAAAATACGTTATTTTTCTTTAAAATTAATATTTCAATTTTTTTTTTAATTTTAAAACAACATTTTTACACTTGTAACATATATGTTTTTACATGTTACTTCCTCATTTTTTATTAAAATCAATATTTTACCATTTCTCTACTTTTATAAATTTTTTAAAAATACATTATTTTCATTTAAAATCAATATTTCAAATTTTCATTTTTAAAAAATATTTTTATACTTGTTACATATATGTTACTACTATGTGTTACTTGCTCATTTGCAATAAAATAAATATTTTATAATTATTTAAAAAATACATTATTTTTCTTTAAAATTAATATTTCAATTTTTTTTTTTGTTTTAAAACAACTTTTTTATACGGGTAACATATATATTACTATATGTTACTTCCTCATGTTTCATTAAAATCAATATTTTACCATTTCTCTATTTTTATAAATTTTTTAAAAATACATTCTTTACATTTAAAATTAATATTTCAATTTTTCATTTAAAAACAGCACTTTTATACTAGTAACATATATGTTACTATGTGTTACTTGCTCATTTACAATTGCTATTTTATAATTTATATTCTTATAAATGTTTTTAAAAAATACATTAATTTCGTCTAAAATCAAATGTTTCCAATTTTCATTTTTTAAAACAATGCTTTTACGTGAGTAACATATATGTTACCATATTTGATAACTTATGTTACTTCCTCAATTTCATTAAAATCAATTTCTAGCAAATTATATCTTTCTATAATATTCTGAATTATGAATTATTTTAAATAAAAATAATATATTTAATTTATTCACTTTTAATATCAACAATTTGACACGGGTAACACATGTTATTACACGTGTTACCATATGTTACTCCTCAATTTCTATACAATTGCTATTTTATAATTTATATTCATGTAAATGTATTTAAAAATACATTAATTTCGTCTATAATCAAATATTTCCAATTTTTATTTTTGAAAACAATACTTTTACGCGGGTAACATATATGTTACCATATTTGTTAACTTATGTTACTTCCTCAATTTCATTAAAATCAATTTTTAGCAAATTATATCCTTCTATAATTTTCTGAATTATGAATTATGTTGAATAAAAATAATATATTAAATTTATTCACTTTTAATATCAACAATTTCACAGGTAACACGTATGTTACCACATGTGTTACCCTATGTTACTTCATCATTTTTAATACAATTGCTATTTTATAATTTATCTTCTTGTAAATGTTTTTAAAAAATATATTAATTTTGTCTAAAATCAAATATTTCTAATTTTAATTTTTAAAAAAAATAATTTTACGCGAGTAACATATATGTTACCGTATTTATTAACCTATGTTACTTTTTCAATTTCATTAAAATCAATTTTTAGCAAATTATATCCTTCTACAATTTTCTGAATTACGAATTATATTAAATAAAAATAATGTATTTAATTTTTTCACTTTTAAAAACAACTATTTGACACAGATAACACATGTGTTACCACATGTTACTTCCTCATTTACAATATAATTGCTATTTTATAATTTATATTCTTGTAAATATTTTTAAAAAATACATTAATTTCTTCTAAAATCAAATATTTCCAATTTTCATTTTTGGAAACAATACTTTTACGCGGGTAACATATATGTTACCATATTTGTTAACCTATGTTACTTCCTCAATTTCATTAAAATCAATTTTTAGCAAATTATATCTTTCTATAATTTTCTGAATTATGAATTATGTTAAATAAAAATAATATATTTAATTTATTCACTTTTAATATCAACAATTTCATAGGTAACACATATGTTACCGCGTGTGTTACCCTATGTTAATTCATCATTTTCAATACAATTCCTATTTTATAATTTATCTTCTTGTAAATGTTTTTAAAAAATACATTAATTTTTTCTAAAATCAAATATTTCTAATTTTAATTTTTTTTAAATAATTTTACGTGGGTAACATATATGTTACCGTATTTGTTAACCTATGTTACTTCCTCAATTTCATTAAAATCAATTTTTAGCAAATTATATCATTCTACAATTTTATGAATTATGAATTATATTAAATAAAAATAATATATTTAATTTTTCCACTTTTAAAAACAACTATTTGACACGGGTAACACATATGTTACCATATGTGTTATCCTATGTTATTTCCTTATTTACAATACAATTGCTATTTTATAATTTATCTTCTTGTAAATGTTTTTAAAAAATACATTAATTTCGTCTACAATCAAATATCTCCAATTTTTATTTTTTAAAACAATACTTTTATGCAGATAACATATATGTTACTGTATTTGTTAACTTATGTTACTTATTCAATTTCGTAAAAATCAATTTTTAGCAAATTATATCCTTCTACAATTTTCTGAATTACGAATTATATTAAAAAAATAATATATTTAATCTTTTTACTTTTAATATCAACAATTTGACACGGGTAACACATGTGTTACCCTATGTTACTTCTTCATTTTCTGTACAATTACTATTGTATAATTTATATTCTTGTAAATGTATTTAAAAAGTACATTAATTTCGTCTACAATCAGGTAATATAAATGTTACCATATTTGTTAACCTATAACTTACTCAATTTCATTAAAATCAATTTTTAGTAAATTATATCCTTCTATAATTTTTTGAATTATGAATTATGTTAAATAAAAATAATATATTTAATTTTTTTCATTTTTAATATCAACAAATACAATTGCTATTTTATGATATATCTCCATGTAAATGTTTTTTAAAAAATACATTAATTTGGTCTAAAATCAAATATTTCCAATTTGTATTTTTAAAAAAAATATTTTTATGCATGTAACATATATGTTATTGTATTTGTTACTCTATGTTACTTCCTCAATTTTATTAAAATCAATTTGACACGGGTAACACATATATTACCACATCTAAGATGCAATTTTTGAGGACATAATTGGAAGATAATTGAAATTTTGGGACTAAAGTGTAAAGATATAAAAAGTTGAAGGACATAAGATACAATTTTTGGAGGACTTAACTGAAAGATAATTGAAAATTTGGGGACCAAAGTGTAGAGATGTAAAAAATTGAAGGACCTAAGATGCAATTTTTGGAGGACTTAACTGAAAGATAATTAAAAATTTGGGTACCAAATTGTAAAGATGTAAAAGATTGAAGACCTAAGATGCAATTTTTGAAGGACTTAATTGAAATATAGGGACTCTAGTGAATATTATATAAAGTACATGGACTACTATGCAATAAATAAATATTTTTAAAAGAGTTTATATAATAGAGAAGAGTATTTTTTATAAGTATTATTTACACATGGGGTAAGAATAAAAAATTTTAAAAAGTGGGTATATTTCAACTTTTTATTAAAAAAAGGGTGTATGAGCTAATTATCCCTAAAAGAAATCTACGTATGAAGCCTATTTTATTTTTCAAAATACATAATTGTATTTAAATTAAATTTAAATTAGGAAATTAAGTCTAAGAAAAAAAGACAGAAGTCATAAGTGCAGAAAAAATATACACAAGTCCATGAGCAATCAACCCGCGAGAAAATCTTAAGTCCGAGAACTCAAATCAAATTCAAGCTCAAGAAGATCAAATTAGAGCTCCTTATCCCCCAAAAAAACCCTTTAAAATTCAAATTCAAAATTAATATAAAAATTGTTACAAATTAGAATTTGTAAAATACAAAGTTGATTATCTTCTTGGGGCTGCGTACTTGCATAATCTTTTGATTAGCAATTTGAGTGTTGAAGTAAAGGGGCCACACGGCTTACTTGTTGGACTTCAAGGCTTGATCTTCTTTGAATATTTAGAACTTGACTTGAATTTGACTTTGATTTGTCGAAGATTTTGGAAGGCAACATGAGCTCTAATTTTTTACCCTTTACATCGAGTAAAACTCAATTTCCATAGACAATCTAAGACATATATATGTAATTTGTAAAAGGGGAAAATTACACACACACACACACTAACTAACTATAATATGAATGAAAATTAAAAAATATTGTCTTGTATATATTAATTGAAAAATACTTGATATGTAAAGAAACCGGGTTTTATGAAAGATTTTCTTATTAGGATCAATGTAATTGTTTCTTTTGCACAATTTGATCCCAAAATATCATCTCAACTTCAAATCCAAAACCTAAATTTTCCTAAAAACAACAACAATTCACAGTACCGTTTACTAGTTCTTCAGTTACAATCTACTATAACAATAACAATGTACATAAAAAAAATGTACGTGTCACAACACTACAACAAAATCTCTATTTTGCGACATACAGAAATTTGTCGCAATAAGTGATTTAGCACGACACGTTTTTCAAGTTTGTCGCAAAAATTTTGGTGGAAAAATAAGTACGAAAAAAATAAGGCAACACAAAAAGTTGTCGCGAAATGTCGAAATGTGCGTCAAGTAATAAAGATTGTCGCCAAAAACATGATGGGAAGCTTGGCGCCAAAATATATTTGGTGGGAAACTTATGGCGACAAACTTTTATTTATTGCAACAAAGTTTTTTGTGATGCAATAAGTCTACTTTTTGCGACATGTAATATTTGTTGCTAAAAATTGTAGGATTGAGGAAAAAACTTGCGACACCTATATTTGTTATTGCTTTAGCATGTAGGGATGGTGAAAAATAAATAGTGACATTCACATTCGTCGCCTATTAGTCTTTGTAATTAACACCATTTGTTATAAATCTATTCTAATATTGTTCATAAATAAATGGTTTCAATTAATTAACAAATATATAGTAAATTATTAATAAGTATGCACAAACATGCACTTGTATTTTTTTAAATATGAATTTATTTTTTATATTATTTTATTGTATATAACATGTGAATAATAAAAATATTAAAATATTAAAGTTGGATCACAAAAGATGAGAAAAGAGTCGTCAAATTGTTTATAAATAGTTCATAGTATGATGAGCAAACCCAGCTATAGCAATAACCAACACATTAATCGACATAAGTAGGAAAGTTTATTGTCTGAAAAGGTAGTATCTCAAAATAGTACCATAAGCAAGAGGCATTGAAGAACTGCATAAGTTAGAAAAATAACATAAGGTCTAAATTAATTTTAAGATAACTCACCATAATAAATCTTCATTGGGCAACCCAAGTATACCCACACTTGAAAGATTATTCCATCCAAACTATTTATCTTAAATGAGTTAAAATAGAATGAAAAAAATCAAGAATCATGATACATATACAACATTTGTCAATAATCCATAATGTTCATAAATCGAACTTAATTTAGTCCAAAATAGTCTTTCAATAGGCACTACTAAGTTTTAAGTTTATTTATTTTACCAATATTTATTAGCTTGCTTGCTAAATCTATAAGTGACAAATTTTTATTTCTTGTGAAAGAGAATTAAGAAGGAAGCAAGGAAAAAGACAAAAAATCCAAAGTCTTCACACTACTAAAAAATTGACAATTGGGGACGGTTAAAAATCGTCCCTAATACTACATTCGTCCCCAATATATATTGAGAACGACAACTAAAACTGTCCATGTTAAGGGAGTTGCGGATAGTATTAGAGACGGTACTTGTAGAGACGGTTAAACGAACATTGGAAAAAGGGTACGTATTCACGACTATAAATTATCGTCCCTATTGAGGTCTCTTTGTTCGATGTCTTCGAACAATTTGCCACGTTTTTCTTACCGTCCCCAATTATCCAATATACAATTGAATTCGAGATACCCTTCTCATTAGGGACGGATTCAAACCGTCCCTATTGTTGATATATATATATATTTGCTTTTGATCATTACAATGCATATGCACATGTAGTTACACAATTCCAAATCCACAAATAAATCACATCAATTCTAAATTTATAAATCACAGCAAAGTTGATTCATCCAAATATAAAAAATAATAATCATTCCATATCCACAAAATATGTAACAATTCTAAAGATATACTACTTTCAAGTCAATATAACATCCACCTAAATTCAATTTATAAATTCAAACAAACATATCCATATCCATATCCATTTAGAAATTTAAAATAAGATCATGCACGTTCGATTCTCAAGTCAAAATAACATTACCCTGCATTCCATTGAGAGATTTAAAGTTTCATATCTTCATTTGTACACAAAAACTATATATAAGATCCTGCACATTCCAATGACAAGCCAAAATACCATCCACCTTTGGATCATATTCAAATTCATCTATCTGCATAGCTATCTTGTTAGATATCTGCAAATGCAATAGTACTTCATATTAATAATAGAAATTAAACAGTATATCACTACAAAAGAGTGTCCACTCGAAAGATAATATATGAATTGCAAATAAACTAAAATTGCACAACAGGTGAAGCATATATCCAATATACATCTACGAATTCCAAAAGAGTTCAATTTTACCAAAATTTAAGGTCTTCGACACTCCAATTTCTTTAGGAATTTCACTCGTAATCCGATTGTTTCCAAGTCTAAGTCTCACTAGAGAATTGCATAATAAACTTGTGTGATATAACACTCAAATGAAAAGTTGAGAATAAGAATATATTGGAAAAATAGTCGAGAAGATAAGTATGATAATAACTAAAGGTTATTTCCAGATCTTTAATACAATTAAAATGTGACGCACTAATAAGAAATTATAGTGTCAATATAACCACTTTAATAAACAATTTATACATCAATATTACTAATTAATTATAAGGGAAAAATTAACACTTGGTGTTGCAATATAAAATGTCTAAATTATTTAGAGTTTGAATTACACCAAATATGCAAACAAATAAAGGGATTTGGTACAGAAAGCATAAATAAAGAGAATTTTTGGCAACAAGTTGGACAATGACTGAATTTATAAGTGCTTCACAGCCCAGAATACAATGGCTATGCCACTGCTTAAATTAAGAGATTTGCCTTCTGTTATATACGATAAGGGTGCGCACACAACTCTTGTAGATCTTCTCCTCAATCAATTCTCGACGTTCCAGGAAGCAGATTGGCCTTGTTTAACACTTTTGACGAGCTTGAAGATGAGGTATGGCTTATATGTACAAAGATTTATGGCTCTAAGATGTATATATGCAAGAGATAATTGTGGATGAGTAACACCTAGCTTTATTTTTGTGGAAATTGTGACCCTGATTGCTGAACTTTATCTTCTGCATATATTGAAATGGATGGCAAGCAAATGTCCAATTCTGACTATAAGCCCAACTATTCCACCATTGCACATGGACGACAATGAATATGGCATCAGCCTGTTCAAGCCAAATGCTGAAGACTACATGAAATGGCTGGACACAAAGGAGAATAGCTCTGTTGTCTACATATCATTTTGAAGCTTGGTCACCCTGGGAGAAGAGCAAATGGAAGAAATAGCCAGGGGATTGGTCAAAAGCAATTGCTTCTTCTTATAGGTAGTCAGAGCTGAGGAGGAAAGTAAGCTTCCAAGAGATTTTGTCTCAGAGAAAGGTCTCATAGTGAATTGGTGTTCCCAGCTTCTAGTATTGGCTCTCCCGGCAGTGGGGTATTTTCTAACACATTGTGGGTGGAACTCGACACTGGAAGCATTGAGACGAAAGAAGAAATTGCAGGTAGTATAAAAGAAGTTATACAAGAAGAGAAAGGGAATGAGATTAGAAGAAATGCCAGAAGATGGAAGCAAATGGCAAAAGAAGCAGTCAGTGAAGGTGGAAGCTCACATAACAATATTACAGAATTCGCAATCCAACTTTCAAGCACTACCACCTAATTCTTTCAGTATATGCCAATGTTACTGAATTTGTTTTCATTTTCACTTTCGTCTAAGTGATTTTGAGGTCGACATTGTTTCGTTACCACAACATACCAGAATATTGAAAGATCCATTCATACTCCTTTGAAAACAATGAGCAAGCAATCACTCATTCACATTTGATCTAAGCCTCACAAATGAAAGGTTGTGAATTGTACTTTTTCAAGAAACAGAACAGAATTCTTGTTTAAACATTGAGTTATTGGCACTATGTTACAAACTTTAGGTGAAAAGTAGGACATTAGTTTTAGATGGGTCCAACTTTTTTTTTTTTTTTTATTCGAAGCACCAGCACAGTCCCAGTATGGTTTTTAGGCCTCTACCAGGACAGGCTGGTGAGAGTTTGGATGCCCCTACCACTGTATTTATATAAAAAGGGTAGTACACAGGAGGGGGATATGAACTTGACCTCCAAGCATACAACGAATGAAAAAAATTTCTCAAACTACAGCAAATAAAGAGATACTACCTTCTGTACATAATTTTGAAAAGCAAAAGCAAAAGCAAATGAAAAACAAACTAACAAAAAACTAAAGACCTCTAACTGGTGGAAGGCCATATCTGTCAGTCTGAAGTAGTCCACGCGAACGACGAGGCAAGTCTGAAGATCCATACTCCTGATAATGTCGTCGATCCAACTTAATGAAGGTAATCATTCATTACCAGGATTAAGTCAAAACTTACATGAATGTTGAAATCATAAGGCAAAGAAGTCGGAAGAAGCTTTCTAAGCTCAAAAACCTGAGGGGACAGAAGAAAGGCGATAGGATGGGACATAAGTATTAATTACAGTAACTCAATGAGCATTCCATCACGTGGCTATAAGTTTTTCCATTATAAATGCCTAAGTCATATATGCATGCTTTAAATGAATACCAAAGCTATAAATAGGTATGTAAAAAATCTTGATGTTCAAGAAACTCAAAGATAACAAAGTTTACCTCGCCTGGAGTTTCAAGAAGGGGCTGTTTATCAGTTGAACAAACACTATGCTCGGCAATATGATTTTCTAAATATGCATACATGGAAAAAGAAAAATTATGCCACTATAATATCATAAAAAAACTAGAAGTGCAGTTTGCAAAGACATAAGTCTAAGAGGACAAGCAACTAAGTCTTAAATGTGCATGATATACAACGATTGGATTCTGGGATAAGGTAGAAATATTGTAAAGACAAGAAGAAGAAACCTTTTTCAAATACAACAAGAGTGGCAGATGCATCAGATTTCAAGGAATGTTTTGAGTTCGGAGGAAGATAAGCATATGAATCCACCTGCAAATTTACAGAAAATATTTACCAACTTTTCTTGGTTTTACAGGTCAAGTGGCATAAGCTAATCGAGGTTTTTCAACCTAGAAAAAATCAACAAAGTGTTAATGCCGAATATTGAATTAAGTACAGCAGCTCCTAAGACATTTGATATAAAGACTTGCTTGAATATAGGTGACAGGCAAACAATTTCTATCGATTAAAACACCAGTTGCAATTGAGCGATTTTTACACCTAACTCTAACACAATTCATCATCAATAACATAGGTTAATTTTTCATTAAACCATGGCAATCTTGAAAATGAAAAAAAGATCGAACAGAATACAAGTTAGCACTTTTACCTCTAGTTTGTGACTGATGTCTGATACATCGATGAGAGTCATTGTACCTTGAAGCACAAACACAAATCTGATTGCGCAAGCACACATCATATAGTTTATCAAAAGCAAATAAAACTTCTAATACGATCTTATACAAACTGTCTGTGACTTAGGATGTTAAAAACAAACTCTAGTCCAAATTTCTCACAGTGGAAATTTAAAAGAGTCCAGACCTCTCAACATCAATTGGAGGAAGCCCCGATTTTGAATTTTCTGCAGAAGAATGAGCAATGATTTTGAAAACAATAGAACTTGCTAAATAAATCAGTAAATCTATTTTGTACCATATTGATTAAATCATTGATGCATTAAATCAGTAAAACAATAAAACACGATATTAATTCAGAGCCCCTACTGCACGACATCTGAAACAATAACTTGATTTTAACATGACAGAAGTTAGTAAATACCTCACCTTGCATCTTTGCCAAGTACATAATTAAATTAGATCCCATTGCCGGCGTAATTAGATAAGCACCCATATGTGAAATTGGAAATGGTAAAGGAAAAATTACATCCAAGGACCCCTTTTTAAGAATCATAGAAGCACAAACCCATCAATGAATTAAGAGAAGGCCAAAATAAGGATCTAGAAAAACAGGAGAACAAAGAAAACATAACATTAAAGTTTTCCCAGGAATTTAAAGTAATAATGGTAAAACAACCCAGCATTGTATAAAACAGATAAGCAGAAACTACAGACCAATAAATTGAGAGGGAATGCAAACTTTATAAGAAATTCGCACTTAGAAAATAAGTATCAGAAAAGTTTATGTGAGAGTTGTATAGCAGAAGATAATGGAATGCACATATTTCAATGTTGACACGAAGGGCGCAAATTGTCTCCTTTCCCTGCAGCCCAACGCTTGATTTCAATAATCTAACGTTTCAGCAATCCTCTGTAACCAAAGAATATCAAGACCAGACAGATGAAAAGCTACACAAATACATTCATATACATCTACCAGAGCACCTTTATTTTCCCGACTTCCAAACTGGAACACAATGCCTTGGCCATAGAACAATTGAAGAATTTGAGAAAACTAATGACACTGATTTTGTTAATTAAAGGGTTAAGGAAAATAATGAGAGTTTGATTTATGATATTAGAGTTTTCAAAATGTTAATATGGTAGGATTTCATGGTAGTGCTTATTAGAGAGATGGATATTGCGGGAGATTTTTGGGCTCAGGAATTTGGCGGGGAAGAGGGAAACGTGAAATCTTAGGTAATTTTTGTGTGGGTGTATTATTTTATATATGTATATATTCCCGATATTTTTTTAAGTATAAATAAATGAAAGTTTATGAATAATATTAAAACTAAAAAACCATTACAAAAAATGTTGATTTTATGAGAAAACATTAAGTGCCCGTTTGGTAGAGATTATAAACTAGTTTAATTGACCAAAATAGTTTATTTGACCAAGAATGGTAAAAAATGACGGCTACCAAGACAAATGTTTTTGTCAAATAAACTATTTTTGGTCAAATAAACTGGTTTATAAACTCTACCAAACGGACTCTAAGGCTATCATTAAAAATATATATATTTTTTGCCTGAGTTATATTTCTATCATTGGCATTGATCTCCTGCCCCCAAGTGAGTAGGATATCCTGCCCACATGTTGACATTTCAGCAGATGGGCAAGATATCCAATGGGGCAGGATATCAGTTCTCTTTCTATCATTATAAATAACATTTATAATGGGTTTTAGTTAGTGAGAAAATCAATCATCATAAATATTGATTTTTCATAGTGATTACCAATGTTTAGAAAATCGGACCGATCATCGACCCGAAAAAGGCAACGGGTCATGGGTCAAAAGGTCGAATCAATGTTGAACCGGTTTCAATTAAAAATTAAAAATTAATCCAAAAATCTCACAAAATTTCTAAAAATAAGTTATTTGTAAATAAACCAACAATTATAGACAAAATTACTCATAAAACTTGGTTTTAAATAGACTTTTCATAAGTTTAATTAAAAATTAAAAATTAATAAAAGAAAAACCCGGTTTCCATTAAAACTAGACCGGTTGAACTGATTTTTCCAGTTGAACCGCTATAAAACCCGATTTTCGGTCCAGTTCTCTTATGGGCGATTAATTTAGTAATCCGGACCGATTTTGATGCTGGTTCCCAGTTTTCGTGGTTGAACCGGGCGGTTTGATCTGGTTTTCTAAACATTGGTGATTAGTATTCAAATTCCTCTTAGCCATATTCGTCTAGGATAGAGATGGGAATGAGTCAGGTTCGTGGTAGCCCTCCCAGTCTATCATCATGCTAGAGATTTTCGGGAAGCGCGAGTTGATTAAAATACTATTTCCCTCCCCGTTTACTTTTTAAATATTTTTTATTTTATCAAATCAATTTAAATTAAAAAAATAAATAACAAAAATAAAAAAATTATTCGAGACGGGACCATGTTCCCCGTACTTGTCCCGATTATCCAACGAGAAGAGGTTGTGATCCTTAGTCCAAGATTGCAATTAAATACTATCGAGACTCGATTTTGAAGAAGGGGTACACAGGAAGGGGATGGTCAGCCCACCACCAAAATTGATTTTCTCGTGGAGTTTCGGGATATCAGCTCACCACTAGAAAAATAGACAAAAAAATCACACAAACACCCCCTACTTAGTTGATAGATTTATGCCCATAAGTTTACATGTTTTGAGTTTCACATACAAATTTGAGAAATTTAAGCCTTTATCATTTTAATGTTTTTAGTTTCACCCACTCCCATTTGAGTCGTTTACACCTCTACAAATAAAAGGTTTTGAGGTCCACCTACTCGTTTGTTTGATGTAAACAAAAAATGTGGAATCGAGAGATTTACATAGCAACTGAGAAATTTGTACCATTATCAGTTCATTGTTTTGAGATCGACCCCCTCATTTGAGGGATTTTGATCCACCTACTCAGTTTATAGATTTAGATTCTGTCAATCTATGGGTTTTACATTCACCTACTCATCTGAGAGATTTATATCCAACAACTTAGTAGAGAGGTTTACGCATCTATCAAATCTTGGTTTTGAAGTGCACTTACTCATTTTAATATTTCTAGGTTCAACTACTCAATTATGATATTTAGGCCTCTTTAAATTGAAGATTTCGAGGTCCACAAACTCATTTATCAGATTTACATAGTCAAGAAATTTACATCTTAAATCATGGTTTTGACGTACACCCAAACAATTGAGAGATTTACATCCCTCCATTTACTCTAGAGATTTACACCTCTACGAATACACGTTTTGTTTTTCGCTTACGCATTTGAGAAATTTAAGAGTGTATCATTTTATCATTTTCAGTTTCACCCACTCCATGTGTGATATTTACGCCTACACAAATTAAAGATTTTAAGGTCAACACAGTCACTTGTTAGATTTACAGAAAAATCGAGCAATCGAGATATTTACATGTCTATTGTGAGAATTACGACATTATGAATGTATGGTTTTTTGATCTACCCACTCATTTGGAATTTTGATCCACATACTCAGTCGAGAGTTTGGGACATCTCTCAATCCATGGGATGTAGATTCTCCTATTCATTCGAAAGATTTACATCCACCTACTCATTGGAGAGGCCTACGCATTCATCGATTCTTGGTTTTGAGGTGTATCTACTCGTTTGGTTTATTTACATCCACATAGTTAGGAAAATATATACATCCGTATCAATTCATGGTTTTGAGGTCCACCGCACTCATTTGAGAGGTTTACATCATCCTACAACTATCGTAGGATTTTTAAGCCAATACATGATGTTGAGTTTCACCAACGCATTTGAGATATTTAAGGCATCATTATTTTAATGTTTTCAGGTTCACCCACTCAATTGATACATTCAAGCCTATTTAAATAAAAAGTTTTGAGTTCCACCAACTCGTTTGTTCGATTTACTTCCGCATACTAAGTCCAGAGATTTACATCTTTATCGAATCATCGTTTTGAGGTACACTCACTCTTTTGAGATAATTACATCCCCCTACTTAGTCAAGGGATTTACGCCTCCACGAATACATGATTTGTGTTTCACCTACACATTGGAGAATTTTAACCCTTTATTATTTTAACGTTCTTAGTTTCACCTATCCCATGTGAGATTTTTACGCCTCCACAAATTAAAAGATTCGAGCAATCGCGTGATTTGCACCGCTGTTGAGAGAATTAATTCACTATAAATTCATGGTTTTGAGATCTACCCACTCGTTTGATAGATTTTTATCTTCCTACTAAGTTGAGATATTTAGACTTCTATCAAACCATGCGTTTTTGGTTCACTACTCATTTGAGAGAATTACATACACCTACTCAGCAGAGAGGTTTTTACGCATCTATCAAATCTTGTTTTTGATGTGGTGAACCTACTAATCTTTTTGATTTACGTCTACGTAGTTGGGTGATATACATCCATATCAATTCATGGTTTTCAGATCTACCCACTCATTCGATAGATTTCGATCCACCTACTCAATTGACATATTTAGACATATATCAATCAAATAGTTTTAGGTTCACTTACTCATTTGAAATATTTACATCCACCCACTCAGTAGAGAGGTTTACGCATCTATCAGTTCTTGGTTTTGAGATTCCCCAGCTCATTTAATTGATTTACAACCCCATAAATGAGATTTTGAGGTCCATCCCACTCATTTGAAGTAGTTACATCGACCTACTTTGTGTAGGCTTTTTAATTTAATACGAATACATGATTTTGATTTTTGCCCACGCGTTTGATTTATTTAAGCCTTCGTCATTTTATTGTTATTAGGAGGTTCACCCACTTTTTTGAGACACTTAGGCCCCTTCAAATTAAAGGTTTTGAGGTCTATCTACTCATTTGTTCGATTTACATCCTCATACTTGGTCGTGGGAATTACACCTCTATAAAATCATGGGTTTGAAGTACACCCTTTCATTTCAGAGATTTATACCCCCTGCTTAGTTGATAGGTAAGCCTATAAGTTTACTTGTTTTGAGTTTCATATACAAATTTGAGAAAATTAAGCCTTTATCATTTTATTGTTTTTAGTTTCACCCACTCCCATTTGAGTCGTTTACACCTCTACAAATAAAAGGTTTTAAGGTCCACCCACTCGTTTGTTTGATGTAAACAAAAAATGTGGAATCGAGAGATTTACATAGCAACTGAGAAATTTGTACCATTACCAGTTCATTGTTTTGAGATCGACCCCCTCATTTGAGGGATTTTGATCCATCTACTCAGTTTATAGATTTAGACTTTTGTCAATCTATGGGGTTTACATTCACCTACTCATCTGAGAGATTTATATCCAAAAACTTAATAGAGAGGTTTACGCATCTATCAAATGTTGGTTTTGAAGTGCACCTAATCATTTTAATATTTCTAGGTTCAACTACTCAATTATGATATTTAGGCCTCTTTAAATTGAAGATTTCGAGGTCCACAAACTCATTTATCAGATTTACATAGTCAAGAGATTTACATCTTAAATCATGGTTTTTACGTACACCCAAACAATTGAGAGATTTACATCCCCCCATTTACTCTAGGGATTTACGTCTCTACGAATACACGTTTTGTTTTTCGCCTACGCATTTGAGAAATTTAAGAGTGTATCATTTTATCATTTTCAGTTTCACCCACTCCATGTGTGATATTTACGCCTACACAAATTAAAGATTTTAAGGTCAACCCAGTCACTAGTTAGATTTACAGAAAAATCGAGCAATCGAGATATTTACATGTCTATTGTGAGAATTACGACATTATGAATTTATGGTTTTCTGATCTACCCACTCTTTTGGAATTTTGATCCACATACTCAGTCGAGAGATTGAGACATCTCTCAATCCATGGTATGTAGATTCTCCTATTTATTCGAAAGATTTACATCCACCTACTCATTGGAGAGGCCTACGCATTCATCGATTCTTGGTTTTGAGGTGTATATACTCGTTTGGTTTATTTACATCCACATAGTTAGGGAAATATATATATCCGTATCAATTCATGGTTTTGAGGTCCACCGCACTCATTTGAGAGGTTTACATCATCCTACAACTATCGTAGGATTTTTAAGCCAGTAAATGATGTTGAGTTTCACCAACGCATTTGAGATATTTAAGGCATCATTATTTGAATGTTTTCAGGTTCACCCACTCAATTGATACATTCAAGCCTCTTTAAATAAAAAGTTTTGAGTTCCACCAACTCGTTTGTTTGATTTACTTCCGCATACTAAGTCGAGAGATTTACATCTTTATCGAATCATCGTTTTGAGGTACACTCACTCTTTTGAGATAATTACATCCCCCCTACTTAGTCAAGGGATTTACGCCTCCACGAATAAATGATTTGTGTTTCACCTACACATTGGAGAATTTTAACCCCTTATTATTTTAACGTTCTTAGTTTCACCTATTCCATGTGAGATTTTTACGCCTCCACAAATTAGAAGATTCGAGCAATCGCGCAATTTGCACCGCTGTTGAGAGAATTAATTCACTATAAATTCATGGTTTTGAGATCTACCCACTCGTTTGATAGATTTTTATCTTCCCACTAAGTTGAGATATTTAGACTTCTATCAATCCATGCGTTTTTGGTTCACTACTCATTTGAGAGAATTACATACACCTACTCAGCAGAGAGGTTTTTACGCATCTATCAAATCTTGTTTTTGATGTGGTGAACCTACTAATCTTTTTGATTTACGTCTACGTAGTTGGGTGATATACATCCATATCAATTCATGGTTTTCAGATCTACCCACTCATTCGATAGATTTCGATCCACCTACTCAATTGACATATTTAGACATATATCAATCAAATAGTTTTAGGTTCACTTACTCATTTGAAATATTTACATCCACCCACTCAGTAGAGAGGTTTACGCATCTATCAGTTCTTGGTTTTGAGATTCCCCAGCTCATTTAATTGATTTACAACCCCATAAATGAGATTTTGAGGTCCATCCCACTCATTTGAAGGAGTTACATCGACCTACTTTGTGTAGGGTTTTTAATTTAATACAAATACATGGTTTTGATTTTCGCCCACGCGTTTGATTTTTTTAAGCCTTCATCATTTTATTGTTATTAGGATGTTCACCCACTTTTTTGAGACACTTAGGCCCCTTCAAATTAACGGTTTTGAGGTCTACCTACTCATTTGTTCGATTTACATCCTCATACTTGGTCGTGGGAATTACACCTCTATAAAATCATGGGTTTGAAGTACACCCTTTCATTTCCGAGATTTACACCCCCTACTTTGTTGATCGATTTATGCCTATAAGTTTACATGTTTTGAGTTTCATATACAAATTTGAGAAATTTAAGCCTTTATCATTTTATTGTTTTTAGTTTCACCCACCCCCATTTGAGTCGTTTACACCTCTACAAATAAAAGGTTTTAAGGTCCACCCACTCGTTTGTTTGATATAAACAAAAAATGTGGAATCGAGAGATTTACATAGCAACTGAGAAATTTGCACCATTATCAGTTCATTGTTTTGAGATCGACCCCCTCATTTAAGGGATTTTGATACATCTACTCAGGTTATAGATTTAGACTTCTGTCAATCTATGGGGTTTACATTCACCTATTCATCTGAGAGAGGTTATCTCCAACAACTTAGTAGAGAGGTTTACGCATCTATCAAATCTTGGTTTTGAAGTGCACCTACTCATTTTAATATTTCTAGGTTCAACTACTCAATTATGATATTTAGGCCTCTTTAAATTGAAGATTTCGAGGTCCACAAACTCATTTATCAGATTTACATAGTTAAGAGATTTACATCTTAAATCATGGTTTTGACGTACACCCAAACAATTGAGAGATTTACACCCCCCATTTACTCTAGGGATTTACGTCTCTACGAATACACGTTTTATTTTTCGCCTACGCATTTGAGAAATTTAGGAGTGTATCATTTTATCATTTTCAGTTTCACCCACTCCATGTGTGATATTTACGCCTACACAAATTAAAGATTTTAAGGTCAACCCAGTCACTTGTTAGATTTATAGAAAAACCGAGCAATCGAGATATTTACATGTCTATTGTGAGAATTACGACATTATGAATTTATAGTTTTCTGATGTACCCACTCATTTGGAATTTTGATCCACATACTCAGTCGAGAGTTTGGGACATCTCTCAATCCATGGAATGTAGATTCTCCTATTCATTCGAGAGATTTACATCCACCTACTCATTGGAGAGGCCTACGCATTCATCGATTCTTGGTTTTGAGGTGTATCTACTCGTTTGGTTTATTTACATCCACATAGTTAGGGAAATATATACATCCGTATCAATTCATGGTTTTGAGGTCCACCGCACTCATTTGAGAGGTTTACATCATCCTACAACTATCGTTGGATTTTTAAGCCAGTACATGATGTTGAGTTTCACCAACGCATTTGAGATATTTAAGGCATCATTATTTGAATGTTTTCAGGTTCACCCACTCAATTGATACATTCAAGCCTCTTTAAATAAAAAGTTTTGAGTTCCACCAACTCGTTTGTTTGATTTACTTCCGCATACTAAGTCCAGAGGTTTACATCTTTATCAAATCGTCGTTTAGAGGTACACTCACTCTTTTGAGATAATTACATCCCCCCTACTTAGTCAAGGGATTTACGCCTCCACGAATACATGATTTGTGTTTCACCTACATATTGGAGAATTTTAACCCTTTATTATTTTAACGTTCTTAGTTTCACCTATCCCATGTGAGATTTTTACGCCTCCACAAATTAAAAGATTCGAGCAATCGCACGATTTGCACCGCTGTTGAGAGAATTAATTCACTATAAATTTATGGTTTTGAGATCTACCCACTCGTTTGATAGATTTTTATCTTCCTACTAAGTTGAGATATTTAGACTTCTATCAATCCATGCGTTTTTGGTTCACTACTCATTTGAGAGAATTACATACACGTACTCAGCAGAGAGGTTTTTACGTATCTATCAAATCTGGTTTTTGAGGTGGTGTACCTACTAAATTTTTTGATTTACATCTACGTAGTTGGGTGATATACATCCATATCAATTCATGGTTTTCATATCTACCCACTCATTCGATAGATTTCGATCCACCTACTCAATTGACATATTTAGACTTATATCAATCAAATGGTTTTAGGTTCACTTACTCATTTGAGATATTTACATCCACCCACTCAGTAGAGAGGTTTACGCATCTATCAGTTCTTGGTTTTGAGATTCTCCAGCTCATTTAATTGATTTACAACCCCATAAATGGGATTTTGAGGTCCATCCCACTCTTTTGAAGGAGTTACATCGACCTACTTTGGGTAGGGTTTTTAATTTAAAACGAATACATGGTTTTGATTTTCGCCCACGCGTTTGATTTATTTAAGCCTTCGTCATTTTATTGTTATTAGGAGGCTCACCCACTTTTTTGAGACACTTAGGCCGCTTCAAATTAACGGTTTTGAGGTCTACCTACTCATTTGTTTGATTTACATCCTCATACTTGGTCGTGGGAATTACACATCTATAAAATTATGGGTTTGAAGTACACCCTTTCATTTCGGAGATTTACACCCCCCACTTAGTTGGTAGATTTATGCCCATAAGTTTACATGTTTTGAGTTTCACATACATTTTGAGAAATTTAAGCCTTTATCATTTTATTGTTCTTAGTTTCACCCACCCCCATTTGAGTCGTTTACACCTCCACAAATAAAAGGTTTTGAGGTCCACCCACTCGTTTGTTTGATGTAAACAAAAAATGTGGAATCGAGAGATTTACACAGCAACTGAGAAATTTGCACCATTATCAGTTCATTGTTTTGAGATCGACCCCCTCATTTGAGGGATTTTGATCCATCTACTCAGGTTATAGATTTAGACTTCTGTCAATCTATGGGGTTTACATTCACCTACTCATCTAAGAGATTTATATCCAACAACATAGTAGAGAGGTTTGCGCATCTATCAAATGTTGGTTTTGAAGTGCACCTACTCATTTTAATATTTCTAGGTTCAACTACTCAATTATGATAATTCGGCCTCTTTAAATTGAAGATTTCGTGGTCCACAAACTCATTTATCAGATTTACATAGTCAAGAGATTTACATCTTAAATCATGGTTTTGACGTACACCCAAACAATTGAGAGATTTACATCCCCCCATTTACTCTAGGGATTTACGCCTCTACGAATACACGTTTAGTTTTTCACCTACACATTTAAGAAATTTAGGAGTGTATCATTTTATCATTTTCAGTTTCACCCACTCCATGTGTGATATTTACGCCTACACAAATTAAAGATTTGAAGGTCAACCCAGTCACTTGTTAGATTTACAGAAAAACCGAGCAATCGAGATATTTACATGTCTATTGTGAGAATTACGACATTATGAATTTATAGTTTTCTGATGTACCCACTCATTTGGAATTTTGATCCACATACTCAGTCGAGAGTTTGGGACATCTCTCAATCCATGGAATGTAGATTCTCCTATTCATTCGAGAGATTTACATCCACCTACTCATTGGAGAGGCCTACGCATTCATCGATTCTTGGTTTTGAGGTGTATCTACTCGTTTGGTTTATTTACATCCACATAGTTAGGGAAATATATACATCCGTATCAATTCATAGTATTGAGGTCCACCGCATTCATTTGAGAGGTTTACATCATCCTATAACTATCGTAGGATTTTTAAGCCAATATATGATGTTGAGTTTCACCAACGCATTTGAGATATTTAAGGCATCATTATTTGAATGTTTTCAGGTTCACCCACTCAATTGATACATTCAAACCTCTTTAAATAAAAAGTTTTGAGTTCCACCAACTCGTTTGTTCGATTTACTTCCGCATACTAAGTCGAGAGATTTACATCTTTATCGAATCGTCGTTTTGATGTACACTCACACTTTTGAGAGAATTATATCCCCCCTGCTTAGTCAAGGGATTTACGCCTCCACGAATACATGATCTGTGTTTCACCTACACATTGGAGAATTTTAACCCTTTATTATTTTAACTTTCTTAGTTTCACCTATTCCATGTGAGATTTTTACGCCTCCACAAATTAAAAGATTCGAGCAATCGCGCGATTTGCACCGCTGTTGAGAGAATTAATTCACTATAAATTTATGGTTTTGAGATCTACCCACTCGTTTGATAGATTTTTATCTTCCTACTAAGTTGAGATATTTAGACTTCTATCAATCCATGCGTTTTTGGTTCACTACTACTCATTTGAGAGAATTACATACACCTACTCAGCAGAGAGGTTTTTACGCATCTATCAAATCTTGTTTTTGAAGTGGTGCACCTACTAATTTTTTTGATTTACGTCTACGTAGTTGGGTGATATACATCCATATCAATTCATGGTTTTCAGATCTATCCACTCATTCGATAGATTTCGATCCACCTACTCAATTGACGTATTTAGAATTATATCAATCAAATGGTTTTAGGTTCACTTACTCATTTTAGATATTTACATCCACCACTCAGTAGAGATGTTTACACATCTATCAGTTCTTGGTTTTGAGATTCCCCAGCTCATTTAATTGATTTACAACCCCATAAATGAGATTTTGAGGTCCATCCCACTCATTTGAAGGAGTTATATCGACCTACTTTGTGTAGGGTTTTTAATTTAATACGAATACATGGTTTTGATTTTCGCCCACGCGTTTGATTTATTTAAGCCTTCGTCATTTTATTGTTATTAGGAGGTTAACCCACTTTTTTGAGACACTTAGGCCCCTTCAAATTAAAGGTTTTGAGGCCTACCTACTCATTTGTTCGATTTACATCCTCATACATGGTCGTGGGAATTACACCTCTATAAAATCATGGGTTTGAAGTACACCCCTTCATTTCAGAGATTTACACCCCCTACTTAGTTGATAGATTTATGCCCATAAGTTTACATGTTTTGAGTTTCACATACAAATTTGAGAAATTTAAGCCTTTATCATTTTATTGTTTTTAGTTTCACCCACCCCCATTTGAGTCGTTTACACCTCTACAAATAAAAGGTTTTGAGATCCACCTACTCGTTTGTTTGATGTAAACAAAAAATGTGGAATCGAGAGATTAACACAGCAACTGAGAAATTTGCACCATTATCAGTTCATTGTTTTGAGATCGACCCCCTCATTTGAGAGATTTTGATCCATCTGCTCAGTTTATAGATTTAGACTTCTGTCAATCTATGGGTTTGACATTCACCTACTCATCTGGGAGATTTATATCCAACAACTTAGTAGAGAGGTTTGCGCATCTATCAAATTTTGGTTTTGAAGTGCACCTACTCATTTTAATATTTCTAGGTTCAACTACTCAATTATGATATTTAGGCCTGTTTAAATTGAAGATTTCGAGGTCCACAAACTCATTTATCAGATTTACATAGTCAAGAGATTTACATCTTAAATCATGGTTTTGACGTACACCCAAACAATTGAGAGATTTACATCCCCCCATTTACTCTAGGGATTTACGCCTCTACGAATACACATTTTGTTTTTCGCATACGCATTTAAGAAATTTAGGAGTGTATCATTTTATCATTTTCAGTTTCACCCACTCCATGTGTGATATTTACGCCTACACAAATTAAAGATTTGAAGGTCAACCCAGTCACTTGTTAGATTTACAGAAAAACCGAGCAACCGAGATATATACATGTCTATTGTTAGAATTACGACATTATGAATTTATAGTTTTCTGATGTACCCACTCATTTGGAATTTTGATCCACATACTCAGTCGAGAGTTTGGGACATCTCTCAATCCGTGGGATGTAGATTTTCCTATTCATTCGAGAGATTTACATCCACCTACTCATTGGAGAGGCCTACGCATTCATCGATTCTTGGTTTTGAGGTGTATCTACTCGTTTGGTTTATTTACATCCACATAGTTAGGTAAATATATACATCCGTATCAATTCATGGTATTGAGGTCCACCGCATTCATTTGAGAGGTTTACATCATCCTATAACTATCGTAGGATTTTTAAGCCAATATATGATGTTGAGTTTCACCAACGCATTTAAGATATTTAAGACATCATTATTTGATTGTTTTCAGGTGCACTCACTCAATTGATACATTCAAGCCTCTTTAAATAAAAAGTTTTGAGTTCCACGAACTCGTTTGTTCGATTTACTTCCGCATACTAAGTCCTGAGTTTTACATCTTTATCGAATCGTCGTTTTGAGGTACACTCACACTTTTGAGAGAATTATATCCCCCCTGCTTAGTCAAGGGATTTACGCCTCCACGAATACATGATCTGTGTTTCACCTACACATTGGAGAATTTTAACCCTTTATTATTTTAACTTTCTTAGTTTCATCTATTCCATGTGAGAATTTTACGCCCCCACAAATTAAAAGATTCGAGCAATCGCGCGATTTGCACCTTTGTTGAGAGAATTAATTCACTATAAATTTATGGTTTTGAGATCTACCCACTCGTTTGATAGATTTTTATCTTCCTACTAAGTTGAGATATTTAGACTTCTATCAATCCATGCATTTTTGGTTCACTACTCATTTGAGAGAATTACATACACCTACTCAGCAGAGAGGTTTTTGCGCATCTATCAAATTTTGTTTTTGAGGTGGTGCACCTACTAATTTTTTTGATTTACGTCTACGTAGTTGGGTGATATACATCCATATCAATTCATGGTTTTCAAATCTACCCACTCATTCGATAGATTTTGATCCACCTACTCAAATTACATATTTAGACTTATATCAATAAAATGGTTTTAGGTTCACTTACTCATTTTAGATATTTACATCCACCCACTCGGTAGAGATGTTTACACATCTATCAGTTCTTGGTTTTGAGATTCCCCAGCTCATTTAATTGATTTACAACCCCATAAATGATATTTTGAAGTCCATCCCACTCATTTGAAGGAGTTACATCGACCTACTTTGTGTAGGGTTTTTAATTTAATACGAATACATGGTTTTGATTTTCGCCCACGCGTTTGATTTATTTAAGCCTTCATCATTTTATTGTTATTAGGAGGTTCACCCACTTTTTTGAGACACTTAGGCCCCTTCAAATTAAAGGTTTTGAGGCCTACCTACTCATTTGTTCGATTTACATCCTCATATTTGGTCGTGGGAATTACACCTCTATAAAATCATGGGTTTGAAGTACACCCCTTCATTTCAGAGATTTACACCCCCTACTTAGTTGATAGATTTATGCCCATAAGTTTACATGTTTTGAGTTTCACATACAAATTTGAGGAATTTAAGCCTTTATCATTTTATTGTTTTTAGTTTCACCCACCCCCATTTGAGTCGTTTACACCTCTACAAATAAAAAGTTTTGAGGTCCACCTACTCGTTTGTTTGATGTAAACAAAAAATGTAGAATCGAGAGATTTACAAAGCAACTGAGAAATTTGCACCATTATCAGTTCATTGTTTTGAGATCGATCCCCTCATTTGAGGGATTTTGATCCATCTACCCAGTTTATAGATTTAGACTTCTGTCTATCTATGGGTTTTACATTCACCTGCTCATCTGAGAGATTTATATCCAACAACTTAGTAGAGAGGTTTACGCATCTATCAAATCTTGGTTTTGAAGTGCACCTACTCATTTTAATATTTCTAGGTTCAACTACTCAATTATGATATTTAGGACTCTTTAAATTGAAGATTTCGAGGTCCACAAACTCATTTATCAGATTTACATAGTCAAGAGATTTACATCTTAAATCATGGTTTTGACGTACACCCAAACAATTGAGAGATTTACATCTCCCGATTTACTCTAGGGATTTACGCCTCTACGAATACACGTTTTGTTTTTCGCCTACGCATTTAAGAAATTTAGGAGTGTATCATTTTATCAATTTCAGTTTCACCCACTCCATGTGTGATATTTAAGGTCAACCCAGTCACTTGTTATATTTACAGAAAAACCGCGCAATCGAGATATTTACATGTCTATTGTTAGAATTACGACATTATGAATTTATGGTTTTCTGATCTACCCACTCATTTGGAAATTTGATCCACATACTCAGTCGAGAGTTTGGGACATCTCTCAATCCATGGGATGTAGATTCTCTTATTCATTCGAGATATTTACATCCACCTACTCATTGGAGAGGCCTACGCATTCATCGATTCTTGGTTTTGAGGTGTATCTACTCGTTTTGTTTATTTACATCCACATAGTTAGGGAAATATATACATCCGTATCAATTCATGGTTTTGAGGTCCACCGCACTCATTTGAGAGGTTTACATCATCCTTCAACTATCGTAGGATTTTTAAGCCAATACATGATGTTGAGTTTCACCAACGCATTTTAGATATTACAGGCTTCATTATTTGAATGTTTTCAAGTTCACCCACTCAATTGATACATTCAAGCCTCTTTAAATAAAAAGTTTTGAGTTCCACCAACTCGTTTGTTCGATTTACTTCCGCATACTAAGTTCAGAGATTTACATCTTTATCGAATCGTCGTTTTGAGGTACACTCACTCTTTTGAGAGAATTACACCCCCTAATTAGTCAAGGGATTTACGCCTCCACCAATACATGATCTGTGTTTCACCAACACATTGGAGAATTTTAACCTTTTATTATTTTAACGTTCTTAGCTTCACCTATTCCATGTGAGATTTTTACGCCTCCACAAATTAAAAGATTCGAGCAATCGCGAGATTTGGACCGCTGTTGAGAGAATTAATTCACTATCAATTTATGGTTTGAGATCTACCCACTCGTTTGATATATTTTTATCTCCCTACTCAGTTGAAATATTTAGACTTCTATCAATCCATGCGTTTTTGGTTCACTACTCATTTGAGAGAAGTACATACACCTACTCAGCAGAGAGGTTTTTAGGCATCTGTCAAATCTTGTTTTTGAGGTGGTGCACCTACTAATTTTTTTGATTTACATCTACATAGTTGGGTGATATACATCCGTATCAATTCATGGTTTTCAGATCTACCCACTTATTCGATAGATTTCGATCCACCTACTCAATTGACATATTTAGACTTATATCAATCCAATGGTTTTAGGTTCACTTACTCATTTGAGATATTTACATCCACCCACTAAGTAGAGAGGTTTACGCATCTATCAGTTCTTGGTTTTGAGAATCCCCAGCTCATTTAATTGATTTACAACCCCATATATGAGATTTTGAGGTCCATCCCACTCTTTTGAATGAGTTACATCGACCTACTTTGTGTAGGGTTTTTTTTATTTAATACAAATACATGGTTTTGATTTTCGCCCACGCGTTTGATTTGTTTATGCCTTCGTCATTTTATTGTTATTAGGAGGTTCACCCACTTTTTTGAGACACTTAGGCCCCTTCAAATTAAAGGTTTTGAGGTCTATCTACTCATTTGTTCGATTTCCATCCTCATACTTCGTCGTGGAAATTACACATCTATAAAATCATGGGTTTGAAGTACTGTACCCTTTCATTTCAGAGATTTACACACCCTACTTAGTTGATAGATTTATGCCCATAAGTTTACATGTTTTGAGTTTCACATACAAATTTGAGAAATTTAAGCCTTTATCATTTTATTGTTTTTAGTTTCACCCACCCCCATTTGAGTCGTTTACGCCTCTACAAATAAAAGGTTTTGGGGTCCACCTACTCGTTTGTTTGATGTAAACAAAAAATGTGGAATCGAGAGATTTACATATCAACTGAGAAATTTGCACCATCATCATCAGTTCATTGTTTTGAGATCGACCCCCTCATTTGAGGGATTTTGATCCAACTACTGAGTTTGTAGATTTAGACTTCTGTCAATCTATGAGTTTTACGTTCACCTACTCATCTGAGAGATTTATATCCAACAACTTAGTAGAGAGGTTTGCGCATCTATCAAATCTTGGTTTTGAAGTGCACCTACTCATTTTAATATTTCTAGGTTCAACTACTCAATTATGATATTTAGGCCTCTTTAAATTGAAGATTTCGAGGTCCACAAACTCATTTATTAGATTTACATCGTCAAGAGATTTACATCTTACATCATGGTTTTGACGTACACCCAAACAATTCAGAGATTTACATCCCCCCATTTACTCTAGGGATTTACGCCTCTATGAATACACGTTTTGTTTTTCGCCTACGCATTTAAGAAATTTAGGAGTGTATCATTTTATCAATTTCAGTTTCACCCATTCCATGTGTGATATTTACGCCTACACAAATTAAAGATTTTAAGGTCAACCCAGTCACTTGTTAGATTTACAGAAAAACCGCGCAATCGAGATATTTGCATGTCTATTGTGAGAATTACGACAATATGAATTTATGGTTTTCTGATCTACCCACTCATTTGGAATTTTGATCCACATACTCAGTCGAGAGATTGGGACATCTCTCAATCCATGGGATGTAGATTCTCCTATTCATTCGAGAGATTTACATCCACCTACTCATTGGAGAGGCCTACGCATTCATCGATTCTTGGTTTTGAGGTGTATCTACTCGTTTGGTTTATTTACATCCAAATAGTTAGGGAAATATATACATCCATATCAATTCATGGTTTTGAAGTCCACCACACTCATTTAAGAGGTTTACATCATCCTACAACTATCGTAGGATTTTTAAGCCTATTTACATGGTGTTGAGTTTCACCAACGCATTTGAGATATTTAACGCTTCATTATTTGAATGTTTTTAGGTTCACCCACTCGATTGATACATTCACGACTCTTTAAATAAAAAGTTTTGAGTTCCACCAACTCGTTTGTTCGATTTACTTCCGCATACTAAGTCCAGAGATTTACAACTTAATCGAATCATCGTTTTGAGGTACGCCCACTCTTTTGAAAGATTTACAACTCCCCTACTTAGTAAAGGGATTTACGCCTCCACGAATACATGATTTGTGTTTCATTCATGTACACATTGGAGAATTTTAACCCTTTATTATTTTAACGTCCTTAGTTTCACCTATTCCATGTGAGATTTTTACGCATCTACAAATCAAAAGATTTGAGCAGTCGCGAGATTTGCACCGCTGTTGAGAGAGTTAATTCACTATCAATTTATAGTTTTGAGATCTACCCACTCGTTTGATAGATTTTTATCTTCCTACTCAGTTGAGATATTTAGACTTCTATCAATCCATGCGTTTTTGGTTCACTACTCATTTGAGAGAAGTACATACACCTACTCAACAGAGAGGTTTTTACGCATCTATCAAATCTTGTTTTTGAGGTGGTGCACCTACTAATTTTTTTGATTTACATCTACATAGTTGGGTGATATACATCCATATCAATTCATGGTTTTCAGATCTAGCCACTTATTCGATAGATTTCGATCCACCTACTCAATTGACATATTTAGACTTATATCAATCCAATGGTTTTGGGTTCACTTACTCATTTGAGATATTTACATCCACCCACTAAGTATAGAGGTTTACGCATCTATCAGTTCTTGGTTTTGAGATTCCCCAGCTCATTTAATTGATTTACAACCCCATATATGAGATTTTGAGGTCCATCCAACTCATTTGAATGAGTTACATCGACTTACTTTGTGTAGGTTTTTTTTATTTAATACGAATACAAGGTTTTGATTTTCACCCACGCGTTTGATTTATTTATGCCTTCGTCATTTTATTGTTATTAGGAGGTTCACCCACTTTTTTGAGACACTTAGGCCCCTTCAAATTAAAGGTTTTGAGGTCTACCTCCTCATTTGTTCGATTTACATACTCATACTTGGTCGTAGAAATTACACATCTATAAAATCATGGGTTTGAAGTACTATACCTTTTCATTTCAGAGATTTACACCCCCTACTTAGTTGATAGATTTTTGCCCATAAGTTTACATGTTTTGAGTTTCACATACAAATTTGAGAAATTTAAGCATTTATCAGTTTATTGTTTTTAGTTTCACCCACCCCCATTTGAGTCGTTTACACCTCTACAAATAAAAGGTTTTGAGGTCCACCTACTCGTTTGTTTGATGTAAACAAAAAATGTGGAATCGAGAAATTTACATATCAACTGAGAAATTTGCACCATTATCATTAGTTCATTGTTTTGAGATCGACCCCTTCATTTGAGGGATTTTGATCCAACTACTCAGTTTGTAGATTTAGACTTCTGTCAATCTATGAGTTTTACGTTCACCTACTCATCTGAGAGATTTATATCCAACAACTTAGTAGAGAGGTTTGCGCATCTATCAAATCTTGGTTTTGAAGTGCACCTACTCATTTTAATATTTCTAGGTTCAACTACTCAATTATGATATTTAGGCCTCTTTAAATTGAAGATTTCGAAGTCCACAAACTCATTTATCAGATTTACATAGTCAAGAGATTTACATTTTAAATCATGGTTTTGACGTACACCCAAACAATTGAGAGATTTACATCACCCTATTTACTCTAGGGATTTACGCCTCTACGAATATACGTTTTGATTTTCGCCTACGCATTTGAGAAATTTAGGAGTGTATCATTTTATCAATTTCAGTTTCACCCACTCCATGTGAGATATTTACGCCTACACAAATTAAAGATTTTAAGGTCAACCCAGTCACTTGTTATATTTACAGAAAAAATGAGCAATCGAGATATTTACATGTCTATTGTGAGAATTACGACGTTACGAATTTATGGTTTTTTTTTTTATCTACCCACTCATTTGGAATTTTGATCCACATACTCAGTCGAGAGATTGGGACATCTCTCAATCCATGGGATGTAGATTCTCCTATTAATTCGAGAGATTTACATCCACCTACTCATTGGAGAGGCCTACGCATTCATCGATTCTTGGTTTTGAGGTGTATCTACTCGTTTGGTTTATTTACATCCAAATAGTTAGAGAAATATATACATCCATATCAATTCATGGTTTTGAGGTCCACCACACTCATTTAAGAGGTTTACATCATCCTACAACTATCGTAGGATTTTTAAGCTTATTTACATGGTGTTGAGTTTCACCAACGCATTTGACATATTTAAAGCTTCATTATTTGAATGTTTTTAGGTTCACCCACTCGATTGATACATTCAAGCCTCTTTAAATAAAAAGTTTTGAGTTCCACCAACTCGTTTGTTCGATTTACTTCCGCATACTAAGTCCAGAGATTTACATCTTAATCGAATCATCGTTTTGAGGTACACCCACTCTTTTGAGAGATTTACATCCCCCCTACTTAGTAAAGGGATTTTCGCCTCCACGAATACATGATTTGTGTTTCATTCATGTACACATTGGAGAATTTTAACCCTTTATTGTTTTAACGTTCTTAGTTTCACCTATTCCATGTGAGATTTTTACGCATCTACAAATTAAAAGATTTGAGCAATCGCGAGATTTGCACCGCTGTTGAGAGAGTTAATTCACTATCAATTTATGGTTTTGAGATCTACCTACTCGTTTGATAGATTTTTATCTTCCTATTCAGTTGAGATATTTAGACTCCTATCAATCCATGCGTTTTTGGTTCACTACTCATTTGAGAGAAGTACATACACCTACTCAGCAGAGAGGTTTTTACGCATCTATCAAATCTTGTTTTTTGAGGTGGTGCACCTACTAATTTTTTTGATTTACATCTACATAGTTGGGTGATATACATCCATATCAATTCATGGTTTTCAGATCTACCCACTTATTCGATAGATTTCGATCCACCTACTCAATTGACATATTTAGACTTATATCAATCCAATGATTTTAGGTTCACTTACTCATTTTAGATATTTACATCCACCCACTAAGTATAGAGGTTTACGCATCTATCAGTTCTTGGTTTTGAGATTCCCCAGCTCATTTAATTGATTTACAACCCCATAAATGAGATTTTGGGGTCCATCCCACTCATTTGAATGAGTTACATCGACCTACTTTGTGTAGGGTTTTTTTTATTTAATAAGAATACATGGTTTTGATTTTCGCCCACACGTTTGATTTATTTATGCCTTCGTCATTTTATTGTTATTAGGAGGTTCACCCACATTTTTGAGACACTTAGGCCCCTTCAAATTAAAGGTTTTGAGGTCTACCTACTCATTTGTTCGATTTACATCCTCATACTTGGTCGTGGAAATTACACATCTATAAAATCATGGGTTTGATGTACTGTACCCTTTCATTTCAGAGGTTTACACACCCTACTTAGTTGATAGATTTTTGCCTATAAGTTTACATGTTTTGAGTTTCACATACAAATTTGAGAAATTTAAGCCTTTATCATTTTATTGTTTTTAGTTTCACCCACCCCCATTTGAGTCGTTTACACCTCTACAAATAAAAGTTTTTGAGGTCCACCTACTCGTTTGTTTGATGTAAACAAAAAATGTGGAATCGAGAGATTTACATATCAACTGAGAAATTTGCACCATTATCATCAGTTCATTGTTTTGAGATCGACCTCCTCATTTGAGGAATTTTGATCCAACTACTCAGTTTGTAGATTTAGACTTCTGTCAATCTATGAGTTTTACGTTCACCTACTCATCTGAGAGATTTATATCCAACAACTTAGTAGAGAGGTTTGCGCATCTATCAAATCCTGGTTTTGAAGTGCTCCTACTCATTTTAATATTTCTAGGTTCAACTACTCAATTATGATATTTAGGCCTCTTTAAATTGAAGATTTCGAGGTCCACAAACTCATTTATCAGATTTACATAGTCAAGAGATTTACATCTTAAATCATGGTTTTGACGTGCACCCAAACAATTGAGAGATTTACATCACCCTATTTACTCTAGGGATTTACGCCCCTACGAATATACGTTTTGATTTTCGCCTACGCATTTGAGAAATTTGGGAGTGTATCATTTTATCATTTTCAGTTTCACCCACTCCATGTGAGATATTTACGCCTACACAATTTAAAGATTTTAAGGTCAACCCAGTCACTTGTTATATTTACATTAAAACTGAGCAATCGAGATATTTACATGTCTATTGTGAGAATTACGACGTTACGAATTTATGGTTTTTTTATCTACCCACTCATTTGGAATTTTGATCCACATACTCAGTCGAGAGATTGGGACATCTCTCAATCCATGGGATGTAGATTCTCCTATTCATTCGAGAGATTTACATCCACCTACTCATTGGAGAGGCCTACGCATTCATTGATTCTTGGTTTTGAGGTGTATCTACTCGTTTGGTTTATTTACATCCAAATAGTTAGGGAATATATACATCCATATCAATTCATGGTTTTGAGGTTCACCACACTCATTTAAGAGGTTTACATCATCCTACAACTATCGTAGGATTTTTAAGCCTATTTACGTGGTGTTGAGTTTCACCAACGCATTTGAGATATTTAAAGCTTCATTATTTGAATGTTTTTAGGTTCACCCACTCAATTGATACATTCAAGCCACTTTAAATAAAAAGTTTTGAGTTCCACCAACTCGTTTGTTCGATTTACTTCCGCATACTAAGTACAGAGATTTACATCTTAATCGAATCATCGTTTTGAGGTACACCCACTCTTTTGAGAGATTTACATCCGTCCTACTCAGTAAAGAGATTTACGCCTCCACGAATACATGATTTGTGTTTCATGTACACATTGGAGAATTTTAACCCTTTATTATTTTAACGTTCTTAGTTTCACCTATTCCATGTGAGATTTTTACGCATCTACAAATTAAAAGATTTGAGCAATCGCGAGATTTGCACCGCTGTTGAGAGAATTAATTCACTATCAATTTATGGTTTTGAGATCTACCCACTTGTTTGATAGATTTTTATCTTCCTACTCAGTTGAGATATTTAGACTTCTATCAATCCATGCGTTTTTTGTTCACTACTCATTTGAGAGAAGTACATACACCTACTCAGCAGAGAGGTTTTTACGCATCTATCAAATCTTGTTTTTGAGGTGGTGCACCTACTAATTTTTTTGATTTACATCTACATAGTTGGGTGATATACATCCATATCAATTCATGGTTTTCAGATCTACCCACTTATTCGATAGATTTCGATCGACCTACTCAATTGACATATTTAGACTTATATCAATCCAATGGTTTTAGGTTCACTTACTCATTTGAGATATTTACATCCACCCACTAAGTAGAGAGGTTTACGCATCTATCAGTTCTTGGTTTTGAGATTCCCCAGCTCATTTAATTGATTTACAACCCCATATATGAGATTTTGAGGTCCATCCCACTCATTTGAATGAGTTACATCGACCTACTTTGTGTAGGGTTTTTTTTATTTAATACGAATACATGGTTTTGATTTTCGCCCACGCGTTTGATTTGTTTATGCCTTCGTCATTTTATTGTTATTAGGAGGTTCACCCACTTTTTTGAGACACTTAGGCGCCTTCAAATTAAAGGTTTTGAGGTCTATCTACTGATTTGTTCGATTTACATCCTCATACTTGGTCGTGGAAATTACACATCTATAAAATCATGGGTTTAAAGTACTGTACCCTTTCATTTTAGAGATTTACACACCCTACTTAGTTGATAGATTTTTGCCCATAAGTTTACATGTTTTGAGTTTCACATACAAATTTGAGAAATTTAAGCCTTTATCTTTTTATTGTTTTTAGTTTCACCCACCCCCATTTGAGTCGTTTACACCTCTACAAATAAAAGGTTTTGAGGTCCACCTACTCGTTTGTTTGATGTAAACAAAAAATGTGGAATCGAGAGATTTACATATCAACTGAGAAATTTGCACCATTATCATGAGTTCATTGTTTTGAGATCGACCCCCTCATTTGACGGATTTTGATCCAACTACTCAGTTTGTAGATTTAGACTTCTGTCAATCTATGAGTTTTACGTTCACCTACTCATCTGAGAGATTTATATCCAACAACTTAGTAGAGAGGTTTGTGCATCTATCAAATCTTGGTTTTGAAGTGCACCTACTCATTTTAATACTTCTAGGTTCAACTACTCAATTATGATATTTAGGCCTCGTTAAATTGAAGATTTCAAGGTCCACAAACTCATTTATCAGATTTACATAGTCAAGAGATTTACATCTTAAATCATGGTTTTGAAGTACACCCAAACAATTGAGAGATTTTCATCACCCTATTTACCCTAGGGATTTACGCCTCTACGAATATACGTTTTGATTTTCGCCCACGCATTTGAGAAATTTGGGAGTGTATCATTTTATCATTTTCAGTTTCACCCACTCCATGTGAGATATTTACGCCTACACAAATTAAAGATTTTAAGGTCAACCCAATCACTTGTTATATTTACAGAAAAACTGAGCAATCGAGATATTTACATGTCTACTGTGAGAATTACGACGTTACGAATTTATGGTTTTTTTATCTACCCACTCATTTGGAATTTTGATCCACATACTCAGTCGAGAGATTGGGACATCTCTCAATCCATGGGATGTAGATTCTCCTATTCATTCGAGAGATTTACATCCACCTACTCATTGGAGAGGCCTACGCATTCATCGATTCTTGGTTTTGAGGTGTATCTACTCGTTTGGTTTATTTACATCCAAATAGTTAGGGAAATATATACATCCATATCAATTCATGGTTTTGAGGTCCACCACACTCATTTAAGAGGTTTACATCATCCTACAACTATCGTAGGATTTTTAAGCCTATTTACGTGGTGTTGAGTTTCACCAACGCATTTGAGATATTTAAAGCTTCATTATTTGAATGTTTTTAGGTTCACCCACTCAATTGATACATTCAAGCCACTTTAAATAAAAAGTTTTGAGTTCCACCAACTCGTTTGTTCGATTTACTTCCGCATACTAAGTACAGAGATTTACATCTTAATCGAATCATCGTTTTGAGGTACACCCACTCTTTTGAGAGATTTACATCCGTCCTACTCAGTAAAGAGATTTACGCCTCCACGAATACATGATTTGTGTTTCATGTACACATTGGAGAATTTTAACCCTTTATTATTTTAACGTTCTTAGTTTCACCTATTCCATGTGAGATTTTTACGCATCTACAAATTAAAAGATTTGAGCAATCGCGAGATTTGCACCGCTGTTGAGAGAATTAATTCACTATCAATTTATGGTTTTGAGATCTACCCACTTGTTTGATAGATTTTTATCTTCCTACTCAGTTGAGATATTTAGACTTCTATCAATCCATGCGTTTTTTGTTCACTACTCATTTGAGAGAAGTACATACACCTACTCAGCAGAGAGGTTTTTACGCATCTATCAAATCTTGTTTTTGAGGTGGTGCACCTACTAATTTTTTTGATTTACATCTACATAGTTGGGTGATATACATCCATATCAATTCATGGTTTTCAGATCTACCCACTTATTCGATAGATTTCGATCGACCTACTCAATTGACATATTTAGACTTATATCAATCCAATGGTTTTAGGTTCACTTACTCATTTGAGATATTTACATCCACCCACTAAGTAGAGAGGTTTACGCATCTATCAGTTCTTGGTTTTGAGATTCCCCAGCTCATTTAATTGATTTACAACCCCATATATGAGATTTTGAGGTCCATCCCACTCATTTGAATGAGTTACATCGACCTACTTTGTGTAGGGTTTTTTTTATTTAATACGAATACATGGTTTTGATTTTCGCCCACGCGTTTGATTTGTTTATGCCTTCGTCATTTTATTGTTATTAGGAGGTTCACCCACTTTTTTGAGACACTTAGGCGCCTTCAAATTAAAGGTTTTGAGGTCTATCTACTGATTTGTTCGATTTACATCCTCATACTTGGTCGTGGAAATTACACATCTATAAAATCATGGGTTTAAAGTACTGTACCCTTTCACTTTAGAGATTTACACACCCTACTTAGTTGATAGATTTTTGCCCATAAGTTTACATGTTTTGAGTTTCACATACAAATTTGAGAAATTTAAGCCTTTATCTTTTTATTGTTTTTAGTTTCACCCACCCCCATTTGAGTCGTTTACACCTCTACAAATAAAAGGTTTTGAGGTCCACCTACTCGTTTGTTTGATGTAAACAAAAAATGTGGAATCGAGAGATTTACATATCAACTGAGAAATTTGCACCATTATCATGAGTTCATTGTTTTGAGATAGACCCCCTCATTTGACGGATTTTGATCCAACTACTCAGTTTGTAGATTTAGACTTCTGTCAATCTATGAGTTTTACGTTCACCTACTCATCTGAGAGATTTATATCCAACAACTTAGTAGAGAGGTTTGCGCATCTATCAAATCTTGGTTTTGAAGTGCACCTACTCATTTTAATATTTCTAGGTTCAACTACTCAATTTTGATATTTAGGCCTCGTTAAATTGAAGATTTCGAGGTCCACAAACTCATTTATCAGATTTACATAGTCAAGAGATTTACATCTTAAATCATGGTTTTGACGTACACCCAAACAATTGAGAGATTTTCATCACCCTATTTACCCTAGGGATTTACGCCACTACGAATATACGTTTTGATTTTCGCCTACGCATTTGAGAAATTTGGGAGTGTATCATTTTATCATTTTCAGTTTCACCCACTCCATGTGAGATATTTACGCCTACACAAATTAAAGATTTTAAGGTCAACCCAATCACTTGTTATATTTACAGAAAAACTGAGCAATCGAGATATTTACATGTCTACTGTGAGAATTACGACGTTACGAATTTATGGTTTTTTTATCTACCCACTCATTTGGAATTTTGATCCACATACTCAGTCGAGAGATTGGGACATCTCTCAATCCATGGGATGTAGATTCTCCTATTCATTCGAGAGATTTACATCCACCTACTCATTGGAGAGGCCTACGCATTCATCGATTCTTGGTTTTGAGGTGTATCTACTCGTTTGGTTTATTTACATCCAAATAGTTAGGGAAATATATACATCCATATCAATTCATGGTTTTGAGGTCCACCACACTCATTTAAGAGGTTTACATCATCCTACAACTATCGTAGGATTTTTAAGCCTATTTACGTGGTGTTGAGTTTCACCAACGCATTTGAGATATTTAAAGCTTCATTATTTGAATGTTTTTAGGTTCACCCACTCAATTGATACATTCAAGCCACTTTAAATAAAAAGTTTTGAGTTCCACCAACTCGTTTGTTCGATTTACTTCCGCATACTAAGTACAGAGATTTACATCTTAATCGAATCATCGTTTTGAGGTACACCCACTCTTTTGAGAGATTTACATTCGTCCTACTCAGTAAAGAGATTTACGCCTCCACGAATACATGATTTGTGTTTCATGTACACATTGGAGAATTTTAACCCTTTATTATTTTAACGTTCTTAGTTTCACCTATTCCATGTGAGATTTTTACGCATCTACAAATTAAAAGATTTGAGCAATCGCGAGATTTGCACCGCTGTTGAGAGAATTAATTCACTATCAATTGATGGTTTTGAGATCTACCCACTTGTTTGATAGATTTTTATCTTCCTACTCAGTTGAGATATTTAGACTTCTATCAATCCATGCGTTTTTTGTTCACTACTCATTTGAGAGAAGTACATACACCTACTCAGCAGAGAGGTTTTTACGCATCTATCAAATCTTGTTTTTGAGGTGGTGCACCTACTAATTTTTTTGATTTACATCTACATAGTTGGGCGATATACATCCATATCAATTCATGGTTTTCAGATCTACCCACTTATTCGATAGATTTCGATCGACCTACTCAATTGACATATTTAGACTTATATCAATCCAATGGTTTTAGGTTCACTTACTCATTTGAGATATTTACATCCACCCACTAAGTAGAGAGGTTTACGCATCTATCAGTTCTTGGTTTTGAGATTCCCCAGCTCATTTAATTGATTTACAACCCCATATATGAGATTTTGAGGTCCATCCCACTCATTTGAATGAGTTACATCGACCTACTTTGTGTAGGGTTTTTTTTATTTAATACGAATACATGGTTTTGATTTTCGCCCACGCGTTTGATTTGTTTATGCCTTCGTCATTTTATTGTTATTAGGAGGTTCACCCACTTTTTTGAGACACTTAGGCGCCTTCAAATTAAAGGTTTTGAGGTCTACCTACTCATTTGTTCGATTTACATCCTCATACTTGGTCGTGGAAATTACACATCTATAAAATCATGGGTTTGAAGTACTGTACCCTTTCATTTCATATATTTACACACCCTACTTAGTTGATAGATTTTTGCCCATAAGTTTACATGTTTTGAGTTTCACATACAAATTTGAGAAATTTAAGCCTTTATCTTTTTATTGTTTTTAGTTTCACCCACCCCCATTTGAGTCGTTTACACCTCTCCAAATAAAAGGTTTTGAGGTCCACCTACTCGTTTGTTTGATGTAAACAAAAAATGTGGAATCGAGAGATTTACATATCAACTGAGAAATTTGCACCATTATCATGAGTTCATTGTTTTGAGATCGACCCCCTCATTTGACGGATTTTGATCCAACTACTCAGTTTGTAGATTTAGACTTCTGTCAATCTATGAGTTTTACGTTCACCTACTCATCTGAGAGAGATTTATATCCAACAACTTAGTAGAGAGGTTTGCGCATCTATCAAATCTTGGTTTTGAAGTGCACCTACTCATTTTAATATTTCTAGGTTCAACTACTCAATTATGATATTTAGGCCTCGTTAAATTGAAGATTTCGAGGTCCACAAACTCATTTATCAGATTTACATAGTCAAGAGATTTACATCTTAAATCATGGTTTTGACGTACACCCAAACAATTGAGAGATTTACATCACCCTATTTACTCTAGGGATTTACGCCTCTACGAATATACGTTTTGATTTTCGCCTACGCATTTGAGAAATTTGGGAGTGTATCATTTTATCATTTTCAGTTTCACCCACTCCATGTGAGATATTTACGCCTACACAAATTAAAGATTTTAAGGTCAACCCAATCACTTGTTATATTTACAGAAAAACTGAGCAATCGAGATATTTACGTGTCTACTGTGAGAATTACGACGTTACGAATTTATGGTTTTTTTATCTACCCACTCATTTGGAATTTTGATCCACATACTCAGTCGAGAGATTGGGACATCTCTCAATCCATGGGATGTAGATTCTCCTATTCATTCGAGAGATTTACATCCACCTACTCATTGGAGAGGCCTACGCATTCATCGATTCTTGGTTTTGAGGTGTATCTACTTGTTTGGTTTATTTACATCCAAATAGTTAGGGAAATATATACATCCATATCAATTCATGGTTTTGAGGTCCACCACACTCATTTAAGAGGTTTACATCATCCTACAACTATCGTAGGATTTTTAAGCCTATTTACGTGGTGTTGAGTTTCACCAACGCATTTGAGATATTTAAAGCTTCATTATTTGAATGTTTTTAGGTTCACCCACTCAATTGATACATTCAAGCCACTTTAAATAAAAAGTTTTGAGTTCCACCAACTCGTTTGTTCGATTTACTTCCGCATACTAAGTACAGAGATTTACATCTTAATCGAATCATCGTTTTGAGGTACACCCACTCTTTTGAGAGATTTACATCCCTCCTACTCAGTAAAGAGATTTACGCCTCCACGAATACATGATTTGTGTTTCATGTACACATTGGAGAATTTTAACCCTTTATTATTTTAACGTTCTTAGTTTCACCTATTCCATGTGAGATTTTTACGCATCTACAAATTAAAAGATTTGAGCAATCGCGAGATTTGCACAGTTGTTGAGAGAATTAATTCACTATCAATTGACGGTTTTGAGATCTACCCACTTGTTTGATAGATTTTTATCTTCCTACTCAGTTGAGATATTTAGACTTCTATCAATCCATGCGTTTTTTTTCACTACTCATTTGAGAGAAGTACATACACCTACTCAGCAGAGAGGTTTTTACGCATATATCAAATCTTGTTTTTGAGGTGGTGCACCTACTAATTTTTTTGATTTACATCTACATAGTTGCGTGATATACATCCATATCAATTCATGGTTTTCAGATCTACCCACCTATTCGATAGATTTCGATCGACCTACTCAATTGACATATTTAGACTTATATCAATCCAATGGTTTTAGGTTCACTTACTCATTTGAGATATTTACATCCACCCACTAAGTAGAGAGGTTTACGCATCTATCAGTTCTTGGTTTTGAGATTCCCCAGCTCATTTAATTGATTTACAACCCCATATATGAGATTTTGACGTCCATCCCACTCATTTGAATGAGTTACATCGACCTACTTTGTGTAGGGTTTTTTTTATTTAATACGAATACATGGTTTTGATTTTCGCCCACGCGTTTGATTTGTTTATGCCTTCGTCTTTTTATTGTTATTAGGAGGTTCAACCACTTTTTTGAGACACTTAGGCCCCTTCAAATTAAAGGTTTTGAGGTCTACCTACTCATTTGTTCGATTTACATCCTCATACTTGGTCGTGGAAATTACACATCTATAAAATCATGGGTTTGAAGTACTGTACCCTTTCATTTCATATATTTACACACCCTACTTAGTTGATAGATTTTTGCCCATAAGTTTACATGTTTTGAGTTTCACATACAAATTTGAGAAATTTAAGCCTTTATCTTTTTATTGTTTTTAGTTTCACCCACCCCCATTTGAGTCGTTTACACCTCTCCAAATAAAAGGTTTTGAGGTCCACCTACTCGTTTGTTTGATGTAAACAAAAAATGTGGAATCGAGAGATTTACATATCAACTGAGAAATTTGCACCATTATCATGAGTTCATTGTTTTGAGATCGACCCCCTCATTTGACGGATTTTGATCCAACTACTCAGTTTGTAGATTTAGACTTCTGTCAATCTATGAGTTTTACGTTCACCTACTCATCTGAGAGATTTATATCCAACAACTTAGTAGAGAGGTTTACGCATCTATCAAATCTTGGTTTTGAAATGCACCTACTCATTTTAATATTTCTAGGTTCAACTACTCAATTATGATATTTAGGCCTCGTTAAATTGAAGATTTCGAGGTCCACAAACTCATTTATCAGATTTACATAGTCAAGAGATTTACATCTTAAATCATGGTTTTGACGTACACCCAAACAATTGAGAGATTTACATCACCCTATTTACTCTAGGGATTTACGCCTCTACGAATATACGTTTTGATTTTCGCCTACGCATTTGAGAAATTTGGGAGTGTATCATTTTATCATTTTCAGTTTCACCCACTCCATGTGAGATATTTACGCCTACACAAATTAAAGATTTTAAGGTCAACCCAATCACTTGTTATATTTACAGAAAAACTGAGCAATCGAGATATTTACGTGTCTATTGTGAGAATTACGACGTTACGAATTTATGGTTTTTTTATCTACCCACTCATTTGGAATTTTGATCCACATACTCAGTCGAGAGATTGGGACATCTCTCAATCCATGGGATGTAGATTCTCCTATTCATTCGAGAGATTTACATCCACCTACTCATTGGAGAGGCCTACGCATTCATCGATTCTTGGTTTTGAGGTGTATCTACTCGTTTGGTTTATTTACATCCAAATAGTTAGGGAAATATATACATCCATATCAATTCATGGTTTTGAGGTCCACCACACTCATTTAAGAGGTTTACATCATCCTACAACTATCGTAGGATTTTTAAGCCTATTTACGTGGTGTTGAGTTTCACCAACGCATTTGAGATATTTAAAGCTTCATTATTTGAATGTTTTTAGGTTCACCCACTCAATTGATACATTCAAGCCACTTTAAATAAAAAGTTTTGAGTTCCACCAACTCGTTTGTTCGATTTACTTCTGCATACTAAGTACAGAGATTTACATCTTAATAGAATCATCGTTTTGAGGTACACCCACTCTTTTGAGAGATTTACATCCCCCCTACTTAGTAAAGAGATTTACGCCTCCACGAATACATGATTTGTGTTTCATGTACACATTGGAGAATTTTAACCCTTTATTATTTTAACGTTCTTAGTTTCACCTATTCCATGTGAGATTTTTACGCATCTACAAATTAAAAGATTTGAGCAATCGCGAGATTTGCACCGCTGTTGAGAGAATTAATTCACTATCAATTGATGGTTTTGAGATCTACCCACTTGTTTGATAGATTTTTATCTTCCTACTCAGTTGAGATATTTAGACTTCTATCAATCCATGCGTTTTTTGTTCACTACTCATTTGAGAGAAGTACATACACCTACTCAGCAGAGAGGTTTTTACGCATCTATCAAATCTTGTTTTTGAGGTGGTGCACCTACTAATTTTTTTGATTTACATCTACATAGTTGGGCGATATACATCCATATCAATTCATGGTTTTCAGATCTACCCACTTATTCGATAGATTTCGATCGACCTACTCAATTGACATATTTAGACTTATATCAATCCAATGGTTTTAGGTTCACTTACTCATTTGAGATATTTACATCCACCCACTAAGTAGAGAGGTTTACGCATCTATCAGTTCTTGGTTTTGAGATTCCCCAGCTCATTTAATTGATTTACAATCCCATATATGAGATTTTGAGGTCCATTCCACTCATTTGAATGAGTTACATCGACCTACTTTGTGTAGGGTTTTTTTTATTTAATACGAATACATGGTTTTGATTTTCGCCCACGCGTTTGATTTGTTTATGCCTTCGTCTTTTTATTGTTATTAGGAGGTTCACCCACTTTTTTGAGACACTTGGGCCCCTTCAAATTAAAGGTTTTGAGGTCTACCTACTCATTTGTTCGATTTACATCCTCATACTTGGTCGTGGAAATTACACATCTATAAAATCATGGGTTTGAAGTACTGTACCCTTTCATTTCATATATTTACACACCCTACTTAGTTGATAGATTTTTGCCCATAAGTTTACATGTTTTGAGTTTCACATACATATTTGAGAAATTTAAGCCTTTATCTTTTTATTGTTTTTAGTTTCACCCACCCCCATTTGAGTCGTTTACACCTCTCTAAATAAAAGGTTTTGAGGTCCACCTACTCGTTTGTTTGATGTAAACAAAAAATGTGGAATCGAGAGATTTACATATCAACTGAGAAATTTGCACCATTATCATGAGTTCATTGTTTTGAGATCGACCCCCTCATTTGACGGATTTTGATCCAACTACTCAGTTTGTAGATTTAGACTTCTGTCAATCTATGAGTTTTACGTTCACCTACTCATCTGAGAGATTTATATCCAACAACTTAGTAGAGAGGTTTGCGCATCTATCAAATCTTGGTTTTGAAGTGCACCTACTCATTTTACTATTTCTAGGTTCAACTACTCAATTATGATATTTAGGCCTCGTTAAATTGAAGATTTCGAGGTCCACAAACTCATTTATCAGATTTACATAGTCAAGAGATTTACATCTTAAATCATGGTTTTGACGTACACCCAAACAATTGAGAGATTTACATCACCTATTTACTCTAGGGATTTACGCCTCTACGAATATACGTTTTGATTTTCGCCTACGCATTTGAGAAATTTGGGAGTGTATCATTTTATCATTTTCAGTTTCACCCACTCCATGTGAGATATTTACGCCTACACAAATTAAAGATTTTAAGGTCAACCCAATCACTTGTTATATTTACAGAAAAACTGAGCAATCGAGATATTTACATGTCTAGTGTGAGAATTACGACGTTACGAATTTATGGTTTTTTTTATCTACCCACTCATTTGAAATTTTGATCCACATACTCAGTCGAGAGATTGGGACATCTCTCAATCCATGGGATGTAGATTCTCCTATTCATTCGAGAGATTTACATCCACCTACTCATTGGAGAGGCCTACGCATTCATCGATTCTTGGTTTTGAGGTGTATCTACTCGTTTATTTACATCCAAATAGTTAGGGAAATATATACATCACTATCAATTCATGGTTTTGAGGTCCACCACACTCATTTAAGAGGTTTACATCATCCTACAACTATCGTAGGATTTTTAAGCCTATTTACGTGGTGTTGAGTTTCACCAACGCATTTGAGATATTTAAAGCTTCATTATTTGAATGTTTTTAGGTTCACCCACTCAATTGATACATTCAAGCCACTTTAAATAAAAAGTTTTGAGTTCCACCAACTCGTTTGTTCGATTTACTTCTGCATACTAAGTACAGAGATTTACATCTTAATAGAATCATCGTTTTGAGGTACACCCACTCTTTTGAGAGATTTACATCCCCCCTACTTAGTAAAGAGATTTACGCCTCCACGAATACATGATTTGTGTTTCATGTACACATTGGAGAATTTTAACCCTTTATTATTTTAACGTTCTTAGTTTCACCTATTCCATGTGAGATTTTTACGCATCTACAAATTAAAAGATTTGAGCAATCGCGAGATTTGCACCGCTGTTGAGAGAATTAATTCACTATCAATTGATGGTTTTGAGATCTACCCACTTGTTTGATAGATTTTTATCTTCCTACTCAGTTGAGATATTTAGACTTCTATCAATCCATGCGTTTTTTGTTCACTACTCATTTGAGAGAAGTACATACACCTACTCAGCAGAGAGGTTTTTACGCATCTATCAAATCTTGTTTTTGAGGTGGTGCACCTACTAATTTTTTTGATTTACATCTACATAGTTGGGCGATATACATCCATATCAATTCATGGTTTTCAGATCTACCCACTTATTCGATAGATTTCGATCGACCTACTCAATTGACATATTTAGACTTATATCAATCCAATGGTTTTAGGTTCACTTACTCATTTGAGATATTTACATCCACCCACTAAGTAGAGAGGTTTACGCATCTATCAGTTCTTGGTTTTGAGATTCCCCAGCTCATTTAATTGATTTACAATCCCATATATGAGATTTTGAGGTCCATTCCACTCATTTGAATGAGTTACATCGACCTACTTTGTGTAGGGTTTTTTTTATTTAATACGAATACATGGTTTTGATTTTCGCCCACGCGTTTGATTTGTTTATGCCTTCGTCTTTTTATTGTTATTAGGAGGTTCACCCACTTTTTTGAGACACTTGGGCCCCTTCAAATTAAAGGTTTTGAGGTCTACCTACTCATTTGTTCGATTTACATCCTCATACTTGGTCGTGGAAATTACACATCTATAAAATCATGGGTTTGAAGTACTGTACCCTTTCATTTCATATATTTACACACCCTACTTAGTTGATAGATTTTTGCCCATAAGTTTACATGTTTTGAGTTTCACATACATATTTGAGAAATTTAAGCCTTTATCTTTTTATTGTTTTTAGTTTCACCCACCCCCATTTGAGTCGTTTACACCTCTCCAAATAAAAGGTTTTGAGGTCCACCTACTCGTTTGTTTGATGTAAACAAAAAATGTGGAATCGAGAGATTTACATATCAACTGAGAAATTTGCACCATTATCATGAGTTCATTGTTTTGAGATCGACCCCCTCATTTGACGGATTTTGATCCAACTACTCAGTTTGTAGATTTAGACTTCTGTCAATCTATGAGTTTTACGTTCACCTACTCATCTGAGAGATTTATATCCAACAACTTAGTAGAGAGGTTTGCGCATCTATCAAATCTTGGTTTTGAAGTGCACCTACTCATTTTACTATTTCTAGGTTCAACTACTCAATTATGATATTTAGGCCTCGTTAAATTGAAGATTTCGAGGTCCACAAACTCATTTATCAGATTTACATAGTCAAGAGATTTACATCTTAAATCATGGTTTTGACGTACACCCAAACAATTGAGAGATTTACATCACCTATTTACTCTAGGGATTTACGCCTCTACGAATATACGTTTTGATTTTCGCCTACGCATTTGAGAAATTTGGGAGTGTATCATTTTATCATTTTCAGTTTCACCCACTCCATGTGAGATATTTACGCCTACACAAATTAAAGATTTTAAGGTCAACCCAATCACTTGTTATATTTACAGAAAAACTGAGCAATCGAGATATTTACATGTCTAGTGTGAGAATTACGACGTTACGAATTTATGGTTTTTTTTATCTACCCACTCATTTGAAATTTTGATCCACATACTCAGTCGAGAGATTGGGACATCTCTCAATCCATGGGATGTAGATTCTCCTATTCATTCGAGAGATTTACATCCACCTACTCATTGGAGAGGCCTACGCATTCATCGATTCTTGGTTTTGAGGTGTATCTACTCGTTTATTTACATCCAAATAGTTAGGGAAATATATACATCACTATCAATTCATGGTTTTGAGGTCCACCACACTCATTTAAGAGGTTTACATCATCCTACAACTATCGTAGGATTTTTAAGCCTATTTACGTGGTGTTGAGTTTCACCAACGCATTTGAGATATTTAAAGCTTCATTATTTGAATGTTTTTAGGTTCACCCACTCAATTGATACATTCAAGCCACTTTAAATAAAAAGTTTTGAGTTCCACCAACTCGTTTGTTCGATTTACTTCTGCATACTAAGTACAGAGATTTACATCTTAATAGAATCATCGTTTTGAGGTACACCCACTCTTTTGAGAGATTTACATCCCCCCTACTTAGTAAAGAGATTTACGCCTCCACGAATACATGATTTGTGTTTCATGTACACATTGGAGAATTTTAACCCTTTATTATTTTAACGTTCTTAGTTTCACCTATTCCATGTGAGATTTTTACGCATCTACAAATTAAAAGATTTGAGCAATCGCGAGATTTGCACCGCTGTTGAGAGAATTAATTCACTATCAATTGATGGTTTTGAGATCTACCCACTTGTTTGATAGATTTTTATCTTCCTACTCAGTTGAGATATTTAGACTTCTATCAATCCATGCGTTTTTTGTTCACTACTCATTTGAGAGAAGTACATACACCTACTCAGCAGAGAGGTTTTTACGCATCTATCAAATCTTGTTTTTGAGGTGGTGCACCTACTAATTTTTTTGATTTACATCTACATAGTTGGGCGATATACATCCATATCAATTCATGGTTTTCAGATCTACCCACTTATTCGATAGATTTCGATCGACCTACTCAATTGACATATTTAGACTTATATCAATCCAATGGTTTTAGGTTCACTTACTCATTTGAGATATTTACATCCACCCACTAAGTAGAGAGGTTTACGCATCTATCAGTTCTTGGTTTTGAGATTCCCCAGCTCATTTAATTGATTTACAATCCCATATATGAGATTTTGAGGTCCATTCCACTCATTTGAATGAGTTACATCGACCTACTTTGTGTAGGGTTTTTTTTATTTAATACGAATACATGGTTTTGATTTTCGCCCACGCGTTTGATTTGTTTATGCCTTCGTCTTTTTATTGTTATTAGGAGGTTCACCCACTTTTTTGAGACACTTGGGCCCCTTCAAATTAAAGGTTTTGAGGTCTACCTACTCATTTGTTCGATTTACATCCTCATACTTGGTCGTGGAAATTACACATCTATAAAATCATGGGTTTGAAGTACTGTACCCTTTCATTTCATATATTTACACACCCTACTTAGTTGATAGATTTTTGCCCATAAGTTTACATGTTTTGAGTTTCACATACATATTTGAGAAATTTAAGCCTTTATCTTTTTATTGTTTTTAGTTTCACCCACCCCCATTTGAGTCGTTTACACCTCTCCAAATAAAAGGTTTTGAGGTCCACCTACTCGTTTGTTTGATGTAAACAAAAAATGTGGAATCGAGAGATTTACATATCAACTGAGAAATTTGCACCATTATCATGAGTTCATTGTTTTGAGATCGACCCCCTCATTTGACGGATTTTGATCCAACTACTCAGTTTGTAGATTTAGACTTCTGTCAATCTATGAGTTTTACGTTCACCTACTCATCTGAGAGATTTATATCCAACAACTTAGTAGAGAGGTTTGCGCATCTATCAAATCTTGGTTTTGAAGTGCACCTACTCATTTTACTATTTCTAGGTTCAACTACTCAATTATGATATTTAGGCCTCGTTAAATTGAAGATTTCGAGGTCCACAAACTCATTTATCAGATTTACATAGTCAAGAGATTTACATCTTAAATCATGGTTTTGACGTACACCCAAACAATTGAGAGATTTACATCACCTATTTACTCTAGGGATTTACGCCTCTACGAATATACGTTTTGATTTTCGCCTACGCATTTGAGAAATTTGGGAGTGTATCATTTTATCATTTTCAGTTTCACCCACTCCATGTGAGATATTTACGCCTACACAAATTAAAGATTTTAAGGTCAACCCAATCACTTGTTATATTTACAGAAAAACTGAGCAATCGAGATATTTACATGTCTAGTGTGAGAATTACGACGTTACGAATTTATGGTTTTTTTTATCTACCCACTCATTTGAAATTTTGATCCACATACTCAGTCGAGAGATTGGGACATCTCTCAATCCATGGGATGTAGATTCTCCTATTCATTCGAGAGATTTACATCCACCTACTCATTGGAGAGGCCTACGCATTCATCGATTCTTGGTTTTGAGGTGTATCTACTCGTTTATTTACATCCAAATAGTTAGGGAAATATATACATCACTATCAATTCATGGTTTTGAGGTCCACCACACTCATTTAAGAGGTTTACATCATCCTACAACTATCGTAGGATTTTTAAGCCTATTTACATGGTGTTGAGTTTCACCAACGCATTTGAGATATTTAAAGCTTCATTATTTGAATGTTTTTAGGTTCACCCACTCAATTGATACATTCAAGCCACTTTAAATAAAAAGTTTTGAGTTCCACCAACTCGTTTGTTCGATTTACTTCCGCATACTAAGTACAGAGATTTACATCTTAATCGAATCATCGTTTTGAGGTACACCCACTCTTTTGAGAGATTTACATCCCCCCTACTTAGTAAAGAGATTTACGCCTCCACGAATACATGATTTGTGTTTCATGTACACATTGGAGAATTTTAACCCTTTATTATTTTAACGTTCTTAGTTTCACCTATTCCATGTGAGATTTTTACGCATCTACTAATTAAAAGATTTGAGCAATCGCGAGATTTGCACCGCTGTTGAGAGAATTAATTCACTATCAATTTATGGTTTTGAGATCTACCCACTTGTTTGATAGATTTTTATCTTCCTACTCAGTTGAGATATTTAGACTTCTATCAATCCATGCGTTTTTTGTTCACTACTCATTTGAGAGAAGTACATACACCTACTCAGCAGAGAGGTTTTTACGCATCTATCAAATCTTGTTTTTGAGGTGGTGCACCTACTAATTTTTTTGATTTACATCTACATAGTTGGGTGATATACATCCATATCAATTCATGGTTTTCAGATCTACCCACTTATTCGATAGATTTCGATCGACCTACTCAATTGACATATTTAGACTTATATCAATCCAATGGTTTTAGGTTCACTTACTCATTTGAGATATTTACATCCACCCACTAAGTAGAGAGGTTTACGCATCTATCAGTTCTTGGTTTTGAGATTCCCCAGCTCATTTAATTGATTTACAACCCCATATATGAGATTTTGAGGTCCATCCCACTCATTTGAATGAGTTACATCGACCTACTTTGTGTAGGGTTTTTTTTATTTAATACGAATACATGGTTTTGATTTTCGCCCACGCGTTTGATTTGTTTATGCCTTCGTCTTTTTATTGTTATTAGGAGGTTCACCCACTTTTTTGAGACACTTAGGCCCCTTCAAATTAAAGGTTTTGAGGTCTACCTACTCATTTGTTCGATTTACATCCTCATACTGGGTCGTGGAAATTACACATCTATAAAATCATGGGTTTGAAGTACTGTACCCTTTCATTTCATATATTTACACACCCTACTTAGTTGATGGATTTTTGCCCATAAGTTTACATGTTTTGAGTTTCACATACAAATTTCAGAAATTTAAGCCTTTATCTTTTTATTGTTTTTAGTTTCACCCACCCCCATTTGAGTCGTTTACACCTCTCCAAATAAAAGGTTTTGAGGTCCACCTACTCGTTTGTTTGATGTAAACAAAAAATGTGGAATCGAGAGATTTACATATCAACTGAGAAATTTGCACCATTATCATGAGTTCATTGTTTTGAGATCGACCCCCTCATTTGACGGATTTTGATCCAACTACTCAGTTTGTAGATTTAGACTTCTGTCAATCTATGAGTTTTACGTTCACCTACTCATCTGAGAGATTTATATCCAACAACTTAGTAGAGAGGTTTGCGCATCTATCAAATCTTGATTTTGAAGTGCACCTACTCATTTTACTATTTCTGGGTTCAACTACTCAATTATGATATTTAGGCCTCGTTAAATTGAAGATTTCGAGGTCCACAAACTCATTTATCAGATTTACATAGTCAAGAGATTTACATCTTAAATCATGGTTTTGACGTACACCCAAACAATTGAGTGATTTACATCACCCTATTTACTCTAGGGATTTACGCCTCTACGAATATACGTTTTGATTTTCGCCTACGCATTTGAGAAATTTGGGAGTGTATCATTTTATCATTTTCAGTTTCACCCACTCCATGTGAGATATTTACGCCTACACAAATTAAAGATTTTAAGGTCAACCCAATCACTTGTTATATTTACAGAAAAACTGAGCAATCGAGATATTTACATGTCTATTGTGAGAATTACGACGTTACGAATTTATGGTTTTTTTATCTACCCACTCATTTGGAATTTTGATCCACATACTCAGTCGAGAGATTGGGACATCTCTCAATCCGTGGGATGTAGATTTTCCTATTCATTCGAGAGATTTACATCCACCTACTCATTGGAGAGGCCTACGCATTCATCGATTCTTGGTTTTGAGGTGTATCTACTCGTTTGGTTTATTTACATCCAAATAGTTAGGGAAATATATACATCCATATCAATTCATGGTTTTGAGGTCCACCACACTCATTTAAGAGGTTTACATCATCCTACAACTATCGTAGGATTTTTAAGCCTATTTACATGGTGTTGAGTTTCACCAACGCATTTGAGATATTTAAAGCTTCATTATTTGAATGTTTTTAGGTTCACCCACTCAATTGATACATTCAAGCCACTTTAAATAAAAAGTTTTGAGTTCCACCAACTCGTTTGTTCGATTTACTTCTGCATACTAAGTACAGAGATTTACATCTTAATAGAATCATCGTTTTGAGGTACACCCACTCTTTTGAGAGATTTACATCCCCCCTACTTAGTAAAGAGATTTACGCCTCCACGAATACATGATTTGTGTTTCATGTACACATTGGAGAATTTTAACCCTTTATTATTTTAACGTTCTTAGTTTCACCTATTCCATGTGAGATTTTTACGCATCTACAAATTAAAAGATTTGAGCAATCGCGAGATTTGCACCGCTGTTGAGAGAATTAATTCACTATCAATTGATGGTTTTGAGATCTACCCACTTGTTTGATAGATTTTTATCTTCCTACTCAGTTGAGATATTTAGACTTCTATCAATCCATGCGTTTTTTGTTCACTACTCATTTGAGAGAAGTACATACACCTACTCAGCAGAGAGGTTTTTACGCATCTATCAAATCTTGTTTTTGAGGTGGTGCACCTACTAATTTTTTTGATTTACATCTACATAGTTGGGCGATATACATCCATATCAATTCATGGTTTTCAGATCTACCCACTTATTCGATAGATTTCGATCGACCTACTCAATTGACATATTTAGACTTATATCAATCCAATGGTTTTAGGTTCACTTACTCATTTGAGATATTTACATCCACCCACTAAGTAGAGAGGTTTACGCATCTATCAGTTCTTGGTTTTGAGATTCCCCAGCTCATTTAATTGATTTACAATCCCATATATGAGATTTTGAGGTCCATTCCACTCATTTGAATGAGTTACATCGACCTACTTTGTGTAGGGTTTTTTTTATTTAATACGAATACATGGTTTTGATTTTCGCCCACGCGTTTGATTTGTTTATGCCTTCGTCTTTTTATTGTTATTAGGAGGTTCACCCACTTTTTTGAGACACTTGGGCCCCTTCAAATTAAAGGTTTTGAGGTCTACCTACTCATTTGTTCGATTTACATCCTCCTACTTGGTCGTGGAAATTACACATCTATAAAATCATGGGTTTGAAGTAATGTACCCTTTCATTTCATATATTTACACACCCTACTTAGTTGATAGATTTTTGCCCATAAGTTTACATGTTTTGAGTTTCACATACATATTTGAGAAATTTAAGCCTTTATCTTTTTATTGTTTTTAGTTTCACCCACCCCCATTTGAGTCGTTTACACCTCTCCAAATAAAAGGTTTTGAGGTCCACCTACTCGTTTGTTTGATGTAAACAAAAAATGTGGAATCGAGAGATTTACATATCAACTGAGAAATTTGCACCATTATCATGAGTTCATTGTTTTGAGATCGACCCCCTCATTTGACGGATTTTGATCCAACTACTCAGTTTGTAGATTTAGACTTCTGTCAATCTATGAGTTTTACGTTCACCTACTCATCTGAGAGATTTATATCCAACAACTTAGTAGAGAGGTTTGCGCATCTATCAAATCTTGGTTTTGAAGTGCACCTACTCATTTTACTATTTCTAGGTTCAACTACTCAATTATGATATTTAGGCCTCGTTAAATTGAAGATTTCGAGGTCCACAAACTCATTTATCAGATTTACATAGTCAAGAGATTTACATCTTAAATCATGGTTTTGACGTACACCCAAACAATTGAGAGATTTACATCACCTATTTACTCTAGGGATTTACGCCTCTACGAATATACGTTTTGATTTTCGCCTACGCATTTGAGAAATTTGGGAGTGTATCATTTTATCATTTTCAGTTTCACCCACTCCATGTGAGATATTTACGCCTACACAAATTAAAGATTTTAAGGTCAACCCAATCACTTGTTATATTTACAGAAAAACTGAGCAATCGAGATATTTACATGTCTAGTGTGAGAATTACGACGTTACGAATTTATGGTTTTTTTATCTACCCACTCATTTGAAATTTTGATCCACATACTCAGTCGAGAGATTGGGACATCTCTCAATCCATGGGATGTAGATTCTCCTATTCATTCGAGAGATTTACATCCACCTACTCATTGGAGAGGCCTACGCATTCATCGATTCTTGGTTTTGAGGTGTATCTACTCGTTTGGTTTATTTACATCCAAATAGTTAGGGAAATATATACATCCCTATCAATTCATGGTTTTGAGGTCCACCACACTCATTTAAGAGGTTTACATCATCCTACAACTATCGTAGGATTTTTAAGCCTATTTACATGGTGTTGAGTTTCACCAACGCATTTGAGATATTTAAAGCTTCATTATTTGAATGTTTTTAGGTTCACCCACTCAATTGATACATTCAAGCCACTTTAAATAAAAAGTTTTGAGTTCCACCAACTCGTTTGTTCGATTTACTTCCGCATACTAAGTACAGAGATTTACATGTTAATCGAATCATCGTTTTGAGGTACACCCACTCTTTTGAGAGATTTACATCCCCCCTACTTAGTAAAGAGATTTACGCCTCCACGAATACATGATTTGTGTTTCATGTACACATTGGAGAATTTTAACCCTTTATTATTTTAACGTTCTTAGTTTCACCTATTCCATGTGAGATTTTTACGCATCTACAAATTAAAAGATTTGAGCAATCGCGAGATTTGCACCGCTGTTGAGAGAATTAATTCACTATCAATTTATGGTTTTGAGATCTACCCACTTGTTTGATAGATTTTTATCTTCCTACTCAGTTGAGATATTTAGACTTCTATCAATTCATGCGTTTTTTGTTCACTACTCATTTGAGAGAAGTACATACACCTACTCAGCAGAGAGGTTTTTACGCATCTATCAAATCTTGTTTTTGAGGTGGTGCACCTACTAATTTTTTTGATTTACATCTACATAGTTGGGCGATATACATCCATATCAATTCATGGTTTTCAGATCTACCCACTTATTCGATAGATTTCGATCGACCTACTCAACTGACATATTTAGACTTATATCAATCCAATGGTTTTAGGTTCACTTACTCATTTGAGATATTTACATCCACCCACTAAGTAGAGAGGTTTACGCATCTATCAGTTCTTGGTTTTGAGATTCCCCAGCTCATTTAATTGATTTACAACCCCATATATGAGATTTTGAGGTCCATCCCACTCATTTGAATGAGTTACATCGACCTACTTTGTGTAGGGTTTTTTTTATTTAATACGAATACATGGTTTTGATTTTCGCCCACGCGTTTGATTTGTTTATGCCTTCGTCTTTTTATTGTTATTAGGAGGTTCACCCACTTTTTTGAGACACTTAGGCCCCTTCAAATTAAAGGTTTTGAGGTCTACCTACTCATTTGTTCGATTTACATCCTCATACTTGGTCGTGGAAATTACACATCTATAAAATCATGGGTTTGAAGTACTGTACCCTTTCATTTCATATATTTACACACCCTACTTAGTTGATAGATTTTTGCCCATAAGTTTACATGTTTTGAGTTTCACATACAAATTTCAGAAATTTAAGCCTTTATCTTTTTATTGTTTTTAGTTTCACCCACCCCCATTTGAGTCGTTTACACCTCTCCAAATAAAAGGTTTTGAGGTCCACCTACTCGTTTGTTTGATGTAAACAAAAAATGTGGAATCGAGAGATTTACATATCAACTGAGAAATTTGCACCATTATCATGAGTTCATTGTTTTGAGATCGACCCCCTCATTTGACGGATTTTGATCCAACTACTCAGTTTGTAGATTTAGACTTCTGTCAATCTATGAGTTTTACGTTCACCTACTCATCTGAGAGATTTATATCCAACAACTTAGTAGAGAGGTTTGCGCATCTATCAAATCATGGTTTTGAAGTGCACCTACTCATTTTAATATTTCTAGGTTCAACTACTCAATTATGATATTTAGGACTCGTTAAATTGAAGATTTCGAGGTCCACAAACTCATTTATCAGATTTACATAGTCAAGAGATTTACATCTTAAATCATGGTTTTGACGTACACCCAAACAATTGAGAGATTTACATCACCCTATTTACTCTAGGGATTTACGCCTCTACGAATATACGTTTGGATTTTCGCCTACGCATTTGAGAAATTTGGGAGTGTATCATTTTATCATTTTCAGTTTCACCCACTCCATGTGAGATATTTACGCCTACACAAATTAAAGATTTTAAGGTCAACCCAATCACTTGTTATATTTACAGAAAAACTGAGCAATCGAGATATTTACATGTCTACTGTGAGAATTACGACGTTACGAATTTATGGTTTTTTTATCTACCCACTCATTTGGAATTTTGATACACATACTCAGTCGAGAGATTGGGACATCTCTCAATACATGGGATGTAGATTCTCCTATTCATTCGAGAGATTTACATCCACCTACTCATTGGAGAGGCCTACGCATTCATAGATTCTTGGTTTTGAGGTGTATCTACTCGTTTGGTTTATTTACATCCAAATAGTTAGGGATATATATACATCCATATCAATTCATGGTTTTGAGGTCCACCACACTCATTTAAGAGGTTTACATCATCCTACAACTATCGTAGGATTTTTAAGCCTATTTACGTGGTGTTGAGTTTCACCAACGCATTTGAGATATTTAAAGCTTCATTATTTGAATGTTTTTAGGTTCACCCACTCAATTGATACATTCAAGCCACTTTAAATAAAAAGTTTTGAGTTCCACCAACTCGTTTGTTCGATTTACTTCCGCATACTAAGTACAGAGATTTACATCTTAATCGAATCATCGTTTTGAGGTACACCCACTCTTTTGAGAGATTTACATCCCCCCTACTTAGTAAAGAGATTTACGCCTCCACGAATACATGATTTGTGTTTCATGTACACATTGGAGAATTTTAACCCTTTATTATTTTAACGTTCTTAGTTTCACCTATTCCATGTGAGATTTTTACGCATCTACAAATTAAAAGATTTGAGCAATCGCGAGATTTGCACCGCTGTTGAGAGAATTAATTCACTATCAATTTATGGTTTTGAGATCTACCCACTTGTTTGATAGATTTTTATCTTCCTACTCAGTTGAGATATTTAGACTTCTATCAATCCATGCGTTTTTTGTTCACTACTCATTTGAGAGAAGTACATACACCTACTCAGCAGAGAGGTTTTTACGCATCTATCAAATCTTGTTTTTGAGGTGGTGCACCTACTAATTTTTTTGATTTACATCTACATAGTTGGGTGATATACATCCATATCAATTCATGGTTTTCAGATCTACCCACTTATTCGATAGATTTCGATCGACCTACTCAATTGACATATTTAGACTTATATCAATCCAATGGTTTTAGGTTCACTTACTCATTTGAGATATTTACATCCACCCACTAAGTAGAGAGGTTTACGCATCTATCAGTTCTTGGTTTTGAGATTCCCCAGCTCATTTAATTGATTTACAACCCCATATATGAGATTTTGAGGTCCATCCCACTCATTTGAATGAGTTACATCGACCTACTTTGTGTAGGGTTTTTTTTATTTAATACGAATACATGGTTTTGATTTTCGCCCACGCGTTTGATTTGTTTATGCCTTCGTCTTTTTATTGTTATTAGGAGGTTCACCCACTTTTTTGAGACACTTAGGCCCCTTCAAATTAAAGGTTTTGAGGTCTACCTACTCATTTGTTCGATTTACATCCTCATACTGGGTCGTGGAAATTACACATCTATAAAATCATGGGTTTGAAGTACTGTACCCTTTCATTTCATATATTTACACACCCTACTTAGTTGATGGATTTTTGCCCATAAGTTTACATGTTTTGAGTTTCACATACAAATTTCAGAAATTTAAGCCTTTATCTTTTTATTGTTTTTAGTTTCACCCACCCCCATTTGAGTCGTTTACACCTCTCCAAATAAAAGGTTTTGAGGTCCACCTACTCGTTTGTTTGATGTAAACAAAAAATGTGGAATCGAGAGATTTACATATCAACTGAGAAATTTGCACCATTATCATGAGTTCATTGTTTTGAGATCGACCCCCTCATTTGACGGATTTTGATCCAACTACTCAGTTTGTAGATTTAGACTTCTGTCAATCTATGAGTTTTACGTTCACCTACTCATCTGAGAGATTTATATCCAACAACTTAGTAGAGAGGTTTGCGCATCTATCAAATCTTGATTTTGAAGTGCACCTACTCATTTTACTATTTCTGGGTTCAACTACTCAATTTTGATATTTAGGCCTCGTTAAATTGAAGATTTCGAGGTCCACAAACTCATTTATCAGATTTACATAGTCAAGAGATTTACATCTTGAATCATGGTTTTGACGTACACCCAAACAATTGAGTGATTTACATCACCCTATTTACTCTAGGGATTTACGCCTCTACGAATATACGTTTTGATTTTCGCCTACGCATTTGAGAAATTTGGGAGTGTATCATTTTATCATTTTCAGTTTCACCCACTCCATGTGAGATATTTACGCCTACACAAATTAAAGATTTTAAGGTCAACCCAATCACTTGTTATATTTACAGAAAAACTGAGCAATCGAGATATTTACATGTCTATTGTGAGAATTACGACGTTACGAATTTATGGTTTTTTTATCTACCCACTCATTTGGAATTTTGATCCACATACTCAGTCGAGAGATTGGGACATCTCTCAATCCGTGGGATGTAGATTTTCCTATTCATTCGAGAGATTTACATCCACCTACTCATTGGAGAGGCCTACGCATTCATCGATTCTTGGTTTTGAGGTGTATCTACTCGTTTGGTTTATTTACATCCAAATAGTTAGGGAAATATATACATCCATATCAATTCATGGTTTTGAGGTCCACCACACTCATTTAAGAGGTTTACATCATCCTACAACTATCGTAGGATTTTTAAGCCTATTTACATGGTGTTGAGTTTCACCAACGCATTTGAGATATTTAAAGCTTCATTATTTGAATGTTTTTAGGTTCACCCACTCAATTGATACATTCAAGCCACTTTAAATAAAAAGTTTTGAGTTCCACCAACTCGTTTGTTCGATTTACTTCCGCATACTAAGTACAGAGATTTACATCTTAATCGAATCATCGTTTTGAGGTACACCCACTCTTTTGAGAGATTTACATCCCCCCTACTTAGTAAAGAGATTTACGCCTCCACGAATACATGATTTGTGTTTCATGTACACATTGGAGAATTTTAACCCTTTATTATTTTAACGTTCTTAGTTTCACCTATTCCATGTGAGATTTTTACGTATCTACAAATTAAAAGATTTGAGCAATCGCGAGATTTGCACCGCTGTTGAGAGAATTAATTCACTATCAATTTATGGTTTTGAGATCTACCCACTTGTTTGATAGATTTTTATCTTCCTACTCAGTTGAGATATTTAGACTTCTATCAATTCATGCGTTTTTTGTTCACTACTCATTTGAGAGAAGTACATACACCTACTCAGCAGAGAGGTTTTTACGCATCTATCAAATCTTGTTTTTGAGGTGGTGCACCTACTAATTTTTTTGATTTACATCTACATAGTTGGGTGATATACATCCATATCAATTCATGGTTTTCAGATCTACCCACTTATCGATAGATTTCGATCGACCTACTCAATTGACATATTTAGACTTATATCAATCCAATGGTTTTAGGTTCACTTACTCATTTGAGATATTTACATCCACCCACTAAGTAGAGAGGTTTACGCATCTATCAGTTCTTGGTTTTGAGATTCCCCAGCTCATTTAATTGATTTACAACCCCATATATGAGATTTTGAGGTCCATCCCACTCATTTGAATGAGTTACATCGACCTACTTTGTGTAGGGTTTTTTTTATTTAATACGAATACATGGTTTTGATTTTCGCCCACGCGTTTGATTTGTTTATGCCTTCGTCTTTTTATTGTTATTAGGAGGTTCACCCACTTTTTTGAGACACTTAGGCCCCTTCAAATTAAAGGTTTTGAGGTCTACCTACTCATTTGTTCGATTTACATCCTCATACTTGGTCGTGGAAATTACACATCTATAAAATCATGGGTTTGAAGTACTGTACGCTTTCATTTCATATATTTACACACCCTACTTAGTTGATAGATTTTTGCCCATAAGTTTACATGTTTTGAGTTTCACATACAATTTTGAGAAATTTAAGCCTTTATCTTTTTATTGTTTTTAGTTTCACCCACCCCCATTTGAGTCGTTTACACCTCTCCAAATAAAAGGTTTTGAGGTCCACCTACTCGTTTGTTTGATGTAAACAAAAAATGTGGAATCGAGAGATTTACATATCAACTGAGAAATTTGCACCATTATCATGAGTTCATTGTTTTGAGATCGACCCCCTCATTTGACGGATTTTGATCCAACTACTCAGTTTGTAGATTTAGACTTCTGTCAATCTATGAGTTTTACGTTCACCTACTCATCTGAGAGATTTATATCCAACAACTTAGTAGAGAGGTTTGCGCATCTATCAAATCATGGTTTTGAAGTGCACCTACTCATTTTACTATTTCTAGGTTCAACTACTCAATTATGATATTTAGGCCTCGTTAAATTGAAGATTTCGAGGTCCACAAACTCATTTATCAGATTTACATAGTCAAGAGATTTACATCTTAAATCATGGTTTTGACGTACACCCAAACAATTGAGAGATTTACATCACCTATTTACTCTAGGGATTTACGCCTCTACGAATATACGTTTTGATTTTCGCGTACGCATTTGAGAAATTTGGGAGTGTATCATTTTATCATTTTCAGTTTCACCCACTCCATGTGAGATATTTACGCCTACACAAATTAAAGATTTTAAGGTCAACCCAATCACTTGTTATATTTACAGAAAAACTGAGCAATCGAGATATTTACATGTCTAATGTGAGAATTACGACGTTACGAATTTATGGTTTTTTTATCTACCCACTCATTTGGAATTTTGATCCACATACTCAGTCGAGAGATTGGGACATCTCTCAATCCATGGGATGTAGATTTTCCTATTCATTCGAGAGATTTACATCCACCTACTCATTGGAGAGGCCTACGCATTCATCGATTCTTGGTTTTGAGGTGTATCTACTCGTTTGGTTTATTTACATCCAAATAGTTAGGGAAATATATACATCCATATCAATTCATGGTTTTGAGGTCCACCACACTCATTTAAGAGGTTTACATCATCCTACAACTATCGTAGGATTTTTAAGCCTATTTACATGGTGTTGAGCTTCACCAACGCATTTGAGATATTTAAAGCTTCATTATTTGAATGTTTTTAGGTTCACCCACTCAATTGATACATTCAAGCCACTTTAAATAAAAAGTTTTGAGTTCCACCAACTCGTTTGTTCGATTTACTTCCGCATACTAAGTACAGAGATTTACATCTTAATCGAATCATCGTTTTGAGGTACACCCACTCTTTTGAGAGATTTACATCCCCCCTACTTAGTAAAGAGATTTACGCCTCCACGAATACATGATTTGTGTTTCATGTACACATTGGAGAATTTTAACCCTTTATTATTTTAACGTTCTTAGTTTCACCTATTCCATGTGAGATTTTTACGCATCTACAAATTAAAAGATTTGAGCAATCGCGAGATTTGCACCGCTGTTGAGAGAATTAATTCACTATCAATTTATGGTTTTGAGATCTACCCCCTTGTTTGATAGATTTTTATCTTCCTACTCAGTTGAGATATTTAGACTTCTATCAATCCATGCGTTTTTTGTTCACTACTCATTTGAGAGAAGTACATACACCTACTCAGCAGAGAGGTTTTTACGCATCTATCAAATCTTGTTTTTGAGGTGGTGCACCTACTAATTTTTTTGATTTACATCTACATAGTTGGGTGATATACATCCATATCAATTCATGGTTTTCAGATCTACCCACTTATTCGATAGATTTCGATCGACCTACTCAATTGACATATTTAGACTTATATCAATCCAATGGTTTTAGGTTCACTTACTCATTTGAGATATTTACATCCACCCACTAAGTAGAGAGGTTTACGCATCTATCAGTTCTTGGTTTTGAGATTCCCCAGCTCATTTAATTGATTTACAACCCCATATATGAGATTTTGAGGTCCATCCCACTCATTTGAATGAGTTACATCGACCTACTTTGTGTAGGGTTTTTTTTATTTAATACGAATACATGGTTTTGATTTTCGCCCACGCGTTTGATTTGTTTATGCCTTCGTCTTTTTATTGTTATTAGGAGGTTCACCCACTTTTTTGAGACACTTAGGCCCCTTCAAATTAAAGGTTTTGAGGTCTACCTACTCATTTGTTCGATTTACATCCTCATACTTGGTCGTGGAAATTACACATCTATAAAATCATGGGTTTGAAGTACTGTACGCTTTCATTTCATATATTTACACACCCTACTTAGTTGATAGATTTTTGCCCATAAGTTTACATGTTTTGAGTTTCACATACAATTTTGAGAAATTTAAGCCTTTATCTTTTTATTGTTTTTAGTTTCACCCACCCCCATTTGAGTCGTTTACACCTCTCCAAATAAAAGGTTTTGAGGTCCACCTACTCGTTTGTTTGATGTAAACAAAAAATGTGGAATCGAGAGATTTACATATCAACTGAGAAATTTGCACCATTATCATGAGTTCATTGTTTTGAGATCGACCCCCTCATTTGACGGATTTTGATCCAACTACTCAGTTTGTAGATTTAGACTTCTGTCAATCTATGAGTTTTACGTTCACCTACTCATCTGAGAGATTTATATCCAACAACTTAGTAGAGAGGTTTGCGCATCTATCAAATCATGGTTTTGAAGTGCACCTACTCATTTTACTATTTCTAGGTTCAACTACTCAATTATGATATTTAGGCCTCGTTAAATTGAAGATTTCGAGGTCCACAAACTCATTTATCAGATTTACATAGTCAAGAGATTTACATCTTAAATCATGGTTTTGACGTACACCCAAACAATTGAGAGATTTACATCACCTATTTACTCTAGGGATTTACGCCTCTACGAATATACGTTTTGATTTTCGCGTACGCATTTGAGAAATTTGGGAGTGTATCATTTTATCATTTTCAGTTTCACCCACTCCATGTGAGATATTTACGCCTACACAAATTAAAGATTTTAAGGTCAACCCAATCACTTGTTATATTTACAGAAAAACTGAGCAATCGAGATATTTACATGTCTATTGTGAGAATTACGACGTTACGAATTTATGGTTTTTTTATCTACCCACTCATTTGGAATTTTGATCCACATACTCAGTCGAGAGATTGGGACATCTCTCAATCCGTGGGATGTAGATTTTCCTATTCATTCGAGAGATTTACATCCACCTACTCATTGGAGAGGCCTACGCATTCATCGATTCTTGGTTTTGAGGTGTATCTACTCGTTTGGTTTATTTACATCCAAATAGTTAGGGAAATATATACATCCATATCAATTCATGGTTTTGAGGTCCACCACACTCATTTAAGAGGTTTACATCATCCTACAACTATCGTAGGATTTTTAAGCCTATTTACATGGTGTTGAGTTTCACCAACGCATTTGAGATATTTAAAGCTTCATTATTTGAATGTTTTTAGGTTCACCCACTCAATTGATACATTCAAGCCACTTTAAATAAAAAGTTTTGAGTTCCACCAACTCGTTTGTTCGATTTACTTCCGCATACTAAGTACAGAGATTTACATCTTAATCGAATCATCGTTTTGAGGTACACCCACTCTTTTGAGAGATTTACATCCCCCCTACTTAGTAAAGAGATTTACGCCTCCACGAATACATGATTTGTGTTTCATGTACACATTGGAGAATTTTAACCCTTTATTATTTTAACGTTCTTAGTTTCACCTATTCCATGTGAGATTTTTACGCATCTACAAATTAAAAGATTTGAGCAATCGCGAGATTTACACCGCTGTTGAGAGAATTAATTCACTATCAATTTATGGTTTTGAGATCTACCCACTTGTTTGATAGATTTTTATCTTCCTACTCAGTTGAGATATTTAGACTTCTATCAATTCATGCGTTTTTTGTTCACTACTCATTTGAGAGAAGTACATACACCTACTCAGCAGAGAGGTTTTTACGCATCTATCAAATCTTGTTTTTGAGGTGGTGCACCTACTAATTTTTTTGATTTACATCTACATAGTTGGGTGATATACATCCATATCAATTCATGGTTTTCAGATCTACCCACTTATCGATAGATTTCGATCGACCTACTCAATTGACATATTTAGACTTATATCAATCCAATGGTTTTAGGTTCACTTACTCATTTGAGATATTTACATCCACCCACTAAGTAGAGAGGTTTACGCATCTATCAGTTCTTGGTTTTGAGATTCCCCAGCTCATTTAATTGATTTACAACCCCATATATGAGATTTTGAGGTCCATCCCACTCATTTGAATGAGTTACATCGACCTACTTTGTGTAGGGTTTTTTTTATTTAATACGAATACATGGTTTTGATTTTCGCCCACGCGTTTGATTTGTTTATGCCTTCGTCATTTTATTGTTATTAGGAGGTTCACCCACTTTTTTGAGACACTTAGGCCCCTTCAAATTAAAGGTTTTGAGGTCTACCTACTCATTTGTTCGATTTACATCCTCATACTTGGTCGTGGAAATTACACATCTATAAAATCGTGGGTTTGAAGTACTGTACCCTTTCGTTTCATATATTTACACACCCTACTTAGTTGATAGATTTTTGCCCATAAGTTTACATGATTTGAGTTTCACATACAAATTTGAGAAATTTAAGCCTTTATCTTTTTATTGTTTTTAGTTTCAGCCACCCCCATTTGAGTCGTTTACACCTCTACAAATAAAAGGTTTTGAGGTCCACCTACTCGTTTGTTTGATGTAAACAAAAAATGTGGAATCGAGAGATTTACATATCAACTGAGAAATTTGCACCATTATCATGAGTTCATTGTTTTGAGATCGACCCCCTCATTTGACGGATTTTGATCCAACTACTCAGTTTGTAGATTTAGACTTCTGTCAATCTATGAGTTTTACGTTCACCTACTCATCTGAGAGATTTATATCCAACAACTTAGTAGAGAGGTTTGCGCATCTATCAAATCTTGGTTTTGAAGTGCACCTACTCATTTTAATATTTCTAGGTTCAACTACTCAATTATGATATTTAGGCCTCGTTAAATTGAAGATTTCGAGGTCCACAAACTCATTTATCAGATTTACATAGTCAAGAGATTTACATCTTAAATCATGGTTTTGACGTACACCCAAACAATTGAGAGATTTACATCACCCTATTTACTCTAGGGATTTACGCCTCTACGAATATACGTTTTGATTTTCGCCTACGCATTTGAGAAATTTGGGAGTGTATCATTTTATCATTTTCAGTTTCACCCACTCCATGTGAGATATTTACGCCTACACAAATTAAAGATTTTAAGGTCAACCCAATCACTTGTTATATTTACAGAAAAACTGAGCAATCGAGATATTTACATGTCTATTGTGAGAATTACGACGTTACGAATTTATGGTTTTTTTATCTACCCACTCATTTTGAATTTTGATCCACATACTCAGTCGAGAGATTGGGACATCTCTCAATCCATGGGATGTAGATTCTCCTATTCATTCGAGAGATTTACATCCACCTACTAATTGGAGAGGCCTACGCATACATCGATTCTTGGTTTTGAGGTGTATCTACTCGTTTGGTTTATTTACATCCAAATAGTTAGGGAAATATACACATCCATATCAATTCATGGTTTTGAGGTCCACCAAACTCATTTAAGAGGTTTACATCATCCCACAACTATCGTAGGATTTTTAAGCCTATTTACATGGTGTTGAGTTTCACCAACGCATTTGAGATATTCAAAGCTTCATTATTTGAATGTTTTTAGGTTCACCCCCTCGGTTGATACATTCAACCCTCTTTAAATAAAAAGTTTTGAGTTCCACCAACTCGTTTGTTCGATTTACTTCCGCATACTAAGTACAGAGATTTACATCTTAATCGAATCATCGTTTTGGGGTACACACACTCTTTTGAGAGATTTACATCCCCCCTACTTAGTAAAGAGATTTACGCCTCCACGAATACATGATTTGTGTTTCATGTACACATTAGAGAATTTTAACCCTTTATCATTTTAACGTTCTTAGTTTCACCTATTCCATGTGAGATTTTTACGCATCTACAAATTAAAAGATTTGAGCAATCGCGAGATTTGCACCGCTGTTGAGAGAATTAATTCACTATCAATTTATGGTTTTGAGATCTACCCACTTGTTTGATAGATTTTTATCTTCCTACTCAGTTGAGATATTTAGACTTCTATCAATCCATGCGTATTTGGTTCACTACTCATTTGAGAGAAGTACATATACCTACTCAGCAGAGAGGTTTTTACGCATCTATCAAATCTTGTTTTTGAGGTGGTGCACCTACTAATTTTTTTGATTTACATCTACATAGTTGGGTGATATACATCCATATCAATTCATGGTTTTCTGATCTACCCACTTATTCGATAGATTTCGATCCACCTACTCAATTGACATAATTAGACTTATATCAATCCAATGGTTTTAGGTCCACTTACTCTTTTGAGATATTTACATCCACCCACTAAGTAGAGAGGTTTACGCATCTATCAGTTCTTGGTTTTGAGATTCCCCAGCTCATTTAATTGATTTACAACCCCATATATGAGATTTTGAGGTCCATCCCACTCATTTGAATGAGTTACATCGACCTACTTTGTGTAGGGTTTTTTTTATTTAATACGAATACATGGTTTTGATTTTCGCCCACGCGTTTGATTTGTTTATGCCTTCGTCATTTTATTGTTATTAGGAGGTTCACCCACTTTTTTGAGAAACTTAGGCCCCTTCAAATTAAAGGTTTTGAGGTCTACCTACTCATTTGTTCGATTTACATCCTCATACTTGGTCGTGGAAATTACACATCTATAAAATCATGGGTTTGAAGTACTGTACCCTTTCATTTCAGAGATTTACACACCCTACTTAGTTGTTAGATTTTTGCCCATAAGTTTACATGTTTTGAGTTTCACATACAAATTTGAGAAATTTAAGCCTTTATCATTTTGTTGTTTTTAGTTTCACCCACCCCCATTTGAGTCGTTTACACCTCTACAAATAAAAGGTTTTGAGGTCCACCTACTTGTTTGTTTGATGTAAACAAAAAATGTGGAATCGAGAGATTTACATATCAAATGAGAAATTTGCACCATTATCATCAGTTCATTGTTTTGAGATCGACCCCCTCATTTGAGGGATTTTGATCCAACTACTCAGTTTGTAGATTTAGACTTCTGTCTATCTATGAGTTTTAAGTTCACCTACTCATCTGAGAGATTTATATCCAACAACTTAGTAGAGAGGTTTGCGCATCTATCAAATCTTGGTTTTGAAGTGCACCTACTCATTTTAATATTTCTAGGTTCAACTACTCAATTATGATATTTAGGCCTCGTTAAATTGAAGATTTCGAGGTCCACAAACTTATTTATTAGATTTACATAGTCAAGAGATTTATATCATAAATCATGATTTTGACGTACACCCAAACAATTGAGAGATTTACATCACCCTATTTACTCTAGGGATTTACGCCTCTACGAATATACGTTTTGATTTTCGCCTACGCATTTGAGAAATTTGGGAGTGTATCATTTTATCATTTTCTTTCACCCACTCCATGTGAGATATTTACGCCTACACAAATTAAAGATTTTAAGGTCAACCCAATCACTTGTTATATTTATAGAAAAACTGAGCAATCGAGATATTTACATGTCTATTGTGAGAATTACGACGTTACGAATTTCTGGTTTTTTTATCTACCCACTCATTTGGAATTTTGATCCACATACTCAGTCGAGAGGTTGGGACATCTCTCAATCCATGGGATGTAGATTCTCCTATTCATTCGAGAGATTTACATCCACCTACTCATTGGAGAGGCCTACGCATTCATCGATTCTTGGTTTTGAGGTGTATCTACTCGTTTGGTTTATTTACATCCAAATAGTTAGGGAAATATATACATCCATATCAATTCATAGTTTTGAGGTCCACCACACTCATTTAAGAGGTTTACATCATCCTACAACTATCGTAGGATTTTTAAGCCTATTTACATGGTGTTGAGTTTTACCAACGCATTTGAGATAATTAAAGCTTCATTATTTGAATGTTTTTAGGTTCACCCACTCGATTGATACATTCAAGCCACTTTAAATAAAAAGTTTTGAGTTCCACCAACTCGTTTGTTCGATTTACTTCCGCATACTAAGTACAGAGATTTACATCTTAATCGAATCATCGTTTTGAGGTACACCCACTCTTTTGAGAGATTTACATCCCCCCTACTTAGTAAAGAGATTTACGCCTCCACGAATACATGATTTGTGTTTCATGTACACATTGGAGAATTTTAACCCTTTATTATTTTAACGTTCTTAGTTTCACCTATTCCATGTGAGATTTTTACGCATCTACAAATTAAAAGATTTGAGCAATCGGGAGATTTGCACCGCTGTTGAGAGAATTAATTCACTATCAATTTATGGTTTTGAGATCTACCCACTTGTGTGATAGATTTTTATATTCTTACTCAGTTGAGATATTTAGACTTCTATCAATCCATGCGTTTTTTGTTCACTACTCATTTGAGAGAAGTACATACACCTACTCAGCAAAGAGGTTTTTACGCATCTATCAAATCTTGTTTTTGAGGTGGTGCACCTACTAATTTTTTTGATTTACATCTACATAGTTGGGTGATATACATCCATATCAATTCATGGTTTTCAGATCTACCCACTTATTTGATAGATTTCGATCCACCTACTCAATTGACATATTTAGACTTATATCAATCCAATGGTTTTAGGTTCACTTACTCATTTGAGATATTTACATCCACCCACTAAGTAGAGAGGTTTACGCATCTATCAGTTCTTGGTTTTGAGATTCCCCAGCTCATTTAATTGATTTACAACCCCATATATGAGATTTTGAGGTCCATCCCACTCATTTGAATGAGTTACATCGACCTACTTTGTGTAGGGTTTTTTTTATTTAATACGAATACATGGTTTTGATTTTCGCCCACGCGTTTGATTTGTTTATGCCTTCGTCATTTTATTGTTATTAGGAGGTTCACCCACTTTTTTGAGACACTTAGGCCCCTTCAAATTAAAGGTTTTGAGGTCTACCTACTCATTTGTTCGATTTACATCCTCATACTTGGTCGTGGAAATTACACATCTATAAAATCGTGGGTTTGAAGTACTGTACCCTTTCGTTTCATATATTTACACACCCTACTTAGTTGATAGATTTTTGCCCATAAGTTTACATGATTTGAGTTTCACATACAAATTTGAGAAATTTAAGCCTTTATCTTTTTATTGTTTTTAGTTTCACCCACCCCCATTTGAGTCGTTTACACCTCTACAAATAAAAGGTTTTGAGGTCCACCTACTCGTTTGTTTGATGTAAACAAAAAATGTGGAATCGAGAGATTTACATATCAACTGAGAAATTTGCACCATTATCATGAGTTCATTGTTTTGAGATCGACCCCCTCATTTGACGGATTTTGATCCAACTACTCAGTTTGTAGATTTAGACTTCTGTCAATCTATGAGTTTTACGTTCACCTACTCATCTGAGAGATTTATATCCAACAACTTAGTAGAGAGGTTTGCGCATCTATCAAATCTTGGTTTTGAAGTGCACCTACTCATTTTAATATTTCTAGGTTCAACTACTCAATTATGATATTTAGGCCTCGTTAAATTGAAGATTTCGAGGTCCACAAACTCATTTATCAGATTTACATAGTCAAGAGATTTACATCTTAAATCATGGTTTTGACGTACACCCAAACAATTGAGAGATTTACATCACCCTATTTACTCTAGGGATTTACGCCTCTACGAATATACGTTTTGATTTTCGCCTACGCATTTGAGAAATTTGGGAGTGTATCATTTTATCATTTTCAGTTTCACCCACTCCATGTGAGATATTTACGCCTACACAAATTAAAGATTTTAAGGTCAACCCAATCACTTGTTATATTTACAGAAAAACTGAGCAATCGAGATATTTACATGTCTATTGTGAGAATTACGACGTTACGAATTTATGGTTTTTTTATCTACCCACTCATTTTGAATTTTGATCCACATACTCAGTCGAGAGATTGGGACATCTCTCAATCCATGGGATGTAGATTCTCCTATTCATTCGAGAGATTTACATCCACCTACTAATTGGAGAGGCCTACGCATACATCGATTCTTGGTTTTGAGGTGTATCTACTCGTTTGGTTTATTTACATCCAAATAGTTAGGGAAATATACACATCCATATCAATTCATGGTTTTGAGGTCCACCAAACTCATTTAAGAGGTTTACATCATCCCACAACTATCGTAGGATTTTTAAGCCTATTTACATGGTGTTGAGTTTCACCAACGCATTTGAGATATTCAAAGCTTCATTATTTGAATGTTTTTAGGTTCACCCCCTCGGTTGATACATTCAACCCTCTTTAAATAAAAAGTTTTGAGTTCCACCAACTCGTTTGTTCGATTTACTTCCGCATACTAAGTACAGAGATTTACATCTTAATCGAATCATCGTTTTGGGGTACACACACTCTTTTGAGAGATTTACATCCCCCCTACTTAGTAAAGAGATTTACGCCTCCACGAATACATGATTTGTGTTTCATGTACACATTAGAGAATTTTAACCCTTTATCATTTTAACGTTCTTAGTTTCACCTATTCCATGTGAGATTTTTACGCATCTACAAATTAAAAGATTTGAGCAATCGCGAGATTTGCACCGCTGTTGAGAGAATTAATTCACTATCAATTTATGGTTTTGAGATCTACCCACTTGTTTGATAGATTTTTATCTTCCTACTCAGTTGAGATATTTAGACTTCTATCAATCCATGCGTATTTGGTTCACTACTCATTTGAGAGAAGTACATATACCTACTCAGCAGAGAGGTTTTTACGCATCTATCAAATCTTGTTTTTGAGGTGGTGCACCTACTAATTTTTTTGATTTACATCTACATAGTTGGGTGATATACATCCATATCAATTCATGGTTTTCTGATCTACCCACTTATTCGATAGATTTCGATCCACCTACTCAATTGACATAATTAGACTTATATCAATCCAATGGTTTTAGGTCCACTTACTCTTTTGAGATATTTACATCCACCCACTAAGTAGAGAGGTTTACGCATCTATCAGTTCTTGGTTTTGAGATTCCCCAGCTCATTTAATTGATTTACAACCCCATATATGAGATTTTGAGGTCCATCCCACTCATTTGAATGAGTTACATCGACCTACTTTGTGTAGGGTTTTTTTTATTTAATACGAATACATGGTTTTGATTTTCGCCCACGCGTTTGATTTGTTTATGCCTTCGTCATTTTATTGTTATTAGGAGGTTCACCCACTTTTTTGAGAAACTTAGGCCCCTTCAAATTAAAGGTTTTGAGGTCTACCTACTCATTTGTTCGATTTACATCCTCATACTTGGTCGTGGAAATTACACATCTATAAAATCATGGGTTTGAAGTACTGTACCCTTTCATTTCAGAGATTTACACACCCTACTTAGTTGTTAGATTTTTGCCCATAAGTTTACATGTTTTGAGTTTCACATACAAATTTGAGAAATTTAAGCCTTTATCATTTTGTTGTTTTTAGTTTCACCCACCCCCATTTGAGTCGTTTACACCTCTACAAATAAAAGGTTTTGAGGTCCACCTACTTGTTTGTTTGATGTAAACAAAAAATGTGGAATCGAGAGATTTACATATCAAATGAGAAATTTGCACCATTATCATCAGTTCATTGTTTTGAGATCGACCCCCTCATTTGAGGGATTTTGATCCAACTACTCAGTTTGTAGATTTAGACTTCTGTCTATCTATGAGTTTTAAGTTCACCTACTCATCTGAGAGATTTATATCCAACAACTTAGTAGAGAGGTTTGCGCATCTATCAAATCTTGGTTTTGAAGTGCACCTACTCATTTTAATATTTCTAGGTTCAACTACTCAATTATGATATTTAGGCCTCGTTAAATTGAAGATTTCGAGGTCCACAAACTTATTTATTAGATTTACATAGTCAAGAGATTTATATCATAAATCATGATTTTGACGTACACCCAAACAATTGAGAGATTTACATCACCCTATTTACTCTAGGGATTTACGCCTCTACGAATATACGTTTTGATTTTCGCCTACGCATTTGAGAAATTTGGGAGTGTATCATTTTATCATTTTCTTTCACCCACTCCATGTGAGATATTTACGCCTACACAAATTAAAGATTTTAAGGTCAACCCAATCACTTGTTATATTTACAGAAAAACTGAGCAATCGAGATATTTACATGTCTATTGTGAGAATTACGACGTTACGAATTTCTGGTTTTTTTATCTACCCACTCATTTGGAATTTTGATCCACATACTCAGTCGAGAGGTTGGGACATCTCTCAATCCATGGGATGTAGATTCTCCTATTCATTCGAGAGATTTACATCCACCTACTCATTGGAGAGGCCTACGCATTCATCGATTCTTGGTTTTGAGGTGTATCTACTCGTTTGGTTTATTTACATCCAAATAGTTAGGGAAATATATACATCCATATCAATTCATAGTTTTGAGGTCCACCACACTCATTTAAGAGGTTTACATCATCCTACAACTATCGTAGGATTTTTAAGCCTATTTACATGGTGTTGAGTTTTACCAACGCATTTGAGATAATTAAAGCTTCATTATTTGAATGTTTTTAGGTTCACCCACTCGATTGATACATTCAAGCCACTTTAAATAAAAAGTTTTGAGTTCCACCAACTCGTTTGTTCGATTTACTTCCGCATACTAAGTACAGAGATTTACATCTTAATCGAATCATCGTTTTGAGGTACACCCACTCTTTTGAGAGATTTACATCCCCCCTACTTAGTAAAGAGATTTACGCCTCCACGAATACATGATTTGTGTTTCATGTACACATTGGAGAATTTTAACCCTTTATTATTTTAACGTTCTTAGTTTCACCTATTCCATGTGAGATTTTTACGCATCTACAGATTAAAAGATTTGAGCAATCGGGAGATTTGCACCGCTGTTGAGAGAATTAATTCACTATCAATTTATGGTTTTGAGATCTACCCACTTGTGTGATAGATTTTTATATTCTTACTCAGTTGAGATATTTAGACTTCTATCAATCCATGCGTTTTTTGTTCACTACTCATTTGAGAGAAGTACATACACCTACTCAGCAGAGAGGTTTTTACGCATCTATCAAATCTTGTTTTTGAGGTGGTGCACCTACTAATTTTTTTGATTTACATCTACATAGTTGGGTGATATACATCCATATCAATTCATGGTTTTCAGATCTACCCACTTATTTGATAGATTTCGATCCACCTACTCAATTGACATATTTAGACTTATATCAATCCAATGGTTTTAGGTTCACTTACTCATTTGAGATATTTACATCCACCCACTAAGTAGAGAGGTTTACGCATCTATCAGTTCTTGGTTTTGAGATTCCCCAGCTCATTTAATTGATTTACAACCCCATATATGAGATTTTGAGGTCCATCCCACTCATTTGAATGAGTTACATCGACCTACTTTGTGTAGGGTTTTTTTTATTTAATACGAATACATGGTTTTGATTTTCGCCCACGCGTTTGATTTGTTTATGCCTTCGTCATTTTATTGTTATTAGGAGGTTCACCCACTTTTTTGAGACACTTAGGCCCCTTCAAATTAAAGGTTTTGGGGTCTACCTACTCATTTGTTCGATTTACATCCTCATACTTGGTCGTGGAAATTACACATCTATAAAATCATGGGTTTGAAGTACTGTACCCTTTCATTTCATATATTTACACACCCTACTTAGTTGATAGATTTTTGCCCATAAGTTTACATGATTTGAGTTTCACATACAAATTTGAGAAATTTAAGCCTTTATCTTTTTATTGTTTTTAGTTTCACCCACCCCCATTTGAGTCGTTTACACCTCTACAAATAAAAGGTTTTGAGGTCCACCTACTCGTTTGTTTGATGTAAACAAAAAATGTGGAATCGAGAGATTTACATATCAACTGAGAAATTTGCACCATTATCATGAGTTCATTGTTTTGAGATCGACCCCCTCATTTGACGGATTTTGATCCAACTACTCAGTTTGTAGATTTAGACTTCTGTCAATCTATGAGTTTTACGTTCACCTACTCATCTGAGAGATTTATATCCAACAACTTAGTAGAGAGGTTTGCGCATCTATCAAATCTTGGTTTTGAAGTGCACCTACTCATTTTAATATTTCTAGGTTCAACTACTCAATTATGATATTTAGGCCTCGTTAAATTGAAGATTTCGAGGTCCACAAACTCATTTATCAGATTTACATAGTCAAGAGATTTACATCTTAAATCATGGTTTTGACGTACACCCAAACAATTGAGAGATTTACATCACCCTATTTACTCTAGGGATTTACGCCTCTACGAATATACGTTTTGATTTTCGCCTACGCATTTGAGAAATTTGGGAGTGTATCATTTTATCATTTTCAGTTTCACCCACTCCATGTGAGATATTTACGCCTACACAAATTAAAGATTTTAAGGTCAACCCAATCACTTGTTATATTTACAGAAAAACTGAGCAATCGAGATATTTACATGTCTATTGTGAGAATTACGACGTTACGAATTTATGGTTTTTTTATCTACCCACTCATTTTGAATTTTGATCCACATACTCAGTCGAGAGATTGGGACATCTCTCAATCCATGGGATGTAGATTCTCCTATTCATTCGAGAGATTTACATCCACCTACTAATTGGAGAGGCCTACGCATTCATCGATTCTTGGTTTTGAGGTGTATCTACTCGTTTGGTTTATTTACATCCAAATAGTTAGGGAAATATACACATCCATATCAATTCATGGTTTTGAGGTCCACCAAACTCATTTAAGAGGTTTACATCATCCTACAACTATCGTAGGATTTTTAAGCCTATTTACATGGTGTTGAGTTTCACCAACGCATTTGAGATATTCAAAGCTTCATTATTTGAATGTTTTTAGGTTCACCCCCTCGGTTGATACATTCAACCCTCTTTAAATAAAAAGTTTTGAGTTCCACCAACTCGTTTGTTCGATTTACTTCCGCATACAAAGTCCAGAGATTTACATCTTAATCGAATCATCGTTTTGGGGTACACACACTCTTTTGAGAGATTTACATCCCCCCTACTTAGTAAAGAGATTTACGCCTCCACGAATACATGATTTGTGTTTCCTGTACACATTGGAGAATTTTAACCCTTTATTATTTTAACGTTCTTAGTTTCACCTATTCCATGTGAGATTTTTACGCATCTACAAATTAAAAGATTTGAGCAATCGCGAGATTTGCACCGCTGTTGAGAGAATTAATTCACTATCAATTTATGGTTTTGAGATCTACCCACTTGTTTGATAGATTTTTATCTTCCTACTCAGTTGAGATATTTAGACTTCTATCAATCCATGCGTATTTGGTTCACTACTCATTTGAGAGAAGTACATATACCTACTCAGCAGAGAGGTTTTTACGCATCTATCAAATCTTGTTTTTGAGGTGGTGCACCTACTAATTTTTTTGATTTACATCTACATAGTTGGGTGATATACATCCATATCAATTCATGGTTTTCTGATCTACCCACTTATTCGATAGATTTCGATCCACCTACTCAATTGACATATTTAGACTTATATCAATCCAATGGTTTTAGGTTCACTTACTCTTTTGAGATATTTACATCCACCCACTAAGTAGAGAGGTTTACGCATCTATCAGTTCTTGGTTTTGAGATTCCCCAGCTCATTTAATTGATTTACTACCCCATATATGAGATTTTGAGGTCCATCCCACTCATTTGAATGAGTTACATCGACCTACTTTGTGTAGGGTTTTTTTTATTTAATACGAATACATGGTTTTGATTTTCGCCCACGCGTTTGATTTGTTTATGCCTTCGTCATTTTATTGTTATTAGGAGGTTCACCCACTTTTTTGAGAAACTTAGGCCCCTTCAAATTAAAGGTTTTGAGGTCTACCTACTCATTTGTTCGATTTACATCCTCATACTTAGTCGTGGAAATTACACATCTATAAAATCATGGGTTTGAAGTACTGTACCCTTTCATTTCAGAGATTTACACACCCTACTTAGTTGTTAGATTTTTGCCCATAAGTTTACATGTTTTGAGTTTCACATACAAATTTGAGAAATTTAAGCCTTTATCATTTTGTTGTTTTTAGTTTCACCCACCCCCATTTGAGTCGTTTACACCTCTACAAATGAAAGGTTTTGAGGTCCACCTACTTGTTTGTTTGATGTAAACAAAAAATGTGGAATCGAGAGATTTACATATCAAATGAGAAATTTGCACCATTATCATCAGTTCATTGTTTTGAGATCGACCCCCTCATTTGAGGGATTTTGATCCAACTACTCAGTTTGTAGATTAAGACTTCTGTCTATCTATGAGTTTTAAGTTCACCTACTCATCTGAGAGATTTATATCCAACAACTTAGTAGAGAGGTTTGCGCATCTATCAAATCTTGGTTTTGAAGTGCACCTACTCATTTTAATATTTCTAGGTTCAACTACTCAATTATGATATTTAGGCCTCGTTAAATTGAAGATTTCGAGGTCCACAAACTTATTTATTAGATTTACATAGTCAAGAGATTTATATCATAAATCATGATTTTGACGTACACCCAAACAATTGAGAGATTTACATCACCCTATTTACTCTAGGGATTTGCGCCTCTACGAATATACGTTTTGATTTTCGCCTATGCATTTGAGAAATTTGGGAGTGTATCATTTTATCATTTTCTTTCACCCACTCCATGTGAGATATTTACGCCTACACAAATTAAAGATTTTAAGGTCAACCCAATCACTTGTTATATTTACAGAAAAACTGAGCAATCGAGATATTTACATGTCTATTGTGAGAATTACGACGTTACGAATTTCTGGTTTTTTTATCTACCCACTCATTTGGAATTTTGATCCACATACTCAGTCGAGAGGTTGGGACATCTCTCAATCCATGGGATGTAGATTCTTCTATTCATTCGAGAGATTTACATCCACCTACTCATTGGAGAGGCCTACGCATTCATCGATTCTTGGTTTTGAGGTGTATCTACTCGTTTGGTTTATTTACATCCAAATAGTTAGGGAAATATATACATCCATATCAATTCATAGTTTTGAGGTCCACCACACTCATTTAAGAGGTTTACATCATCCTACAACTATCGTAGGATTTTTAAGCCTATTTACATGGTGTTGAGTTTTACCAACGCATTTGAGATAATTAAAGCTTCATTATTTGAATGTTTTTAGGTTCACCCACTCGATTGATTCATTCAAGCCTCTTTAAATAAAAAGTTTTGAGTTCCACCAACTCGTTTGTTCGATTTACTTCCGCATACTAATTCCAGAGATTTACATCTTAATCCAATCATCGTTTTGAGGTACACCCACTCTTTTGAGAGATTTACATCCCCCCCTACTTAGTAAAGGGATTTACGCCTCTACGAATACATGATTTGTGTTTCATTCATGTACACATTGGAGAATTTTAACCCTTTATTATTTTAACGTTCTTAGTTTCACCTATTCCATGTGAGATTTTTACGCATCTACAAATTAATAGATTTGAGCAATCACGAGATTTGCACCGCTGTTGAGTGAGTTAATTCACTATCAATTTATGGTTTTGAGATCTACCCACTTGTTTGATAGATTTTTATTTTCCTACACAGTTGAGATATTTAGACTTCTATCAATCCATGCGTTTTTGGTTCACTACTCATTTGAGAGAAGTACATACACCTACTCAGCAGAGAGGTTTTTACGCATCTATCAAATCTTGTTTTTGAGGTGGTGCACCTACTAATTTTTTTGATTTACATCTACATAGTTGGGTGATATATATCCATATCAATTCATGGTTTTCACATCTACCCACTTATTCGATAGATTTCGATCCACCTACTCAATTGACATATTTAGACTTATATCAACCCAATGGTTTTAGGTTCACTTACTCATTTGAGATATTTACATCCACCCACTACGTAGAGAGGTTTACGCATCTATCAGTTGTTGGTTTTGAGATTCCCCAGCTCATTTAATTGATTTACAACCCCGTATATGAGATTTTGAGGTCCATCCCACTCATTTGAATGAGTTACATTGACCTAGTTTGTGTAGGGTTTTTTTTATTTAATACGAATACATGTATTGATTTTCGCCCACGCGTTTGATTTATTTATGCCTTCATCATTTTATTGTTATTAGGAGGTTTACCCACTTTTTTGAGACACTTAGGCCCCTTCAAATTAAAGGTTTTGAGGTCTACCTACTCATTTGTTCGATTTACATCCTCATACTTGGTCGTGGAAATTACACATCTATAAAATCATGGGTTTGAAGTACTGTACCCTTTCATTTCAGAGATTTACACACCCTACTTAGTTGATAGATTTTTGCCCATAAGTTTACATGTTTTGAGTTTCACATACAAATTTGAGAAATTTAAGCCTTTATCATTTTGTTTTTTTTAGTTTTACCCACCCCCATTTGAGCCGTTTACACCTCTACAAATAAAAGATTTTGAGGTCCACCTACTCGTTTGTTTGATGTAAACAAAAAATGTGGAATGGAGAGATTTACATATGAACTGAGAAATTCGCACCATTATCATCAGTTCATTGTTTTGAGATCGACCCCCTCATTTGAGGGATATTGATCTAACTACTCAGTTTGTAGATTTAGACTTCTGTCAATCTATGAGTTTTACGTTCACCTACTCATCTGAGAGATTTATATCCAACAACTTAGTAGAGAGGTTTGCGCATCTATCAAATCTTGGTTTTGAAGTGCACCTACTCATTTTAATATTTCTAGGTTCTACTACTCAATTATGATATTTAGGCCTCGTTAAATTGAAGATTTCGAGGTCCACAAACTCATTTATCAGATTTACATCTTAAATCATGGTTTTGACGTACACCCAAACAATTGATCACCCTATTTACTCTAGGGATTTACGCATCTACGAATATACGTTTTGATTTTCGCCTACGCATTTGAGAATTTTGGGAGTGTATCATTTTATCATTTTCAGTTTCACCCACTCCTAGTGAGATATTTACGCCTACACAAATTAAAGATTTTAAGGTCAACCCAATCACTTGTTATATTTACAGAAAAACTGAGCAATCGAGATATTTACGTGTCTATTGTGAGAATTACGACGTTATGAATTTATGGTTTTTTTATCTACCCACTCATTTGGAATTTTGATCCACATACTCAATCGAGAGATTGGGACATCTCTCAATCCATGGGATGTAGATTCTCCTATTCATTCGAGAGATTTACATCCACCTACTCATTGGAGAGGCCTACGCATTCATCGATTCTTGGTTTTGAGGAGTATCTACTCGTTTGGTTTATTTACATCCAAATAGTTAGGGAAATATATACATCCATATCAATTCATGGTTTTGAGGTCCACCACACTCATTTAAGAGGTTTAGATCATCCTACAACTATCGTAGGATTTTTAAGCCTATTTACATGGTGTTGAGTTTCACCAACGCATTTGAGATATTTAAAGCTTCATTATTTGAATGTTTTTAGGTTCACCCACTCGATTGATACATTCAAGCCTCTTTAAATAAAAAGTTTTGAGTTCCACCAACTCGTTTGTTCGATTTACTTCCGCATACTAAGTCCAGAGATTTACATCTTAATCGAATCATCGTTTTGAGGTACACCCACTCTTTTGAGAGATTTACATCTCCCCCTACTTAGTAAAGGGATTTACGCCTCTACGAATACATGATTTGTGTTTCATTCATGTACTTTATTATTTTAACGTTCTTAGTTTCACCTATTCCATGTGAGATTTTTACGCATCTACAAATTAAAAGATTTGAGCAATCGCGAGATTTGCACCGCTGTTGAGTGAGTTAATTCACTATCAATTTATGGTTTTGAGATCTACCCACTCGTTTGATAGATTTTTATTTTCCTACTCAGTTGAGATATTTAGACTTCTATCAATCCATGCATTTTTGGTTAACTACTCATTTGAGAGAAGTACATACACCTACTCAGCAGAGAGGTTTTTACGCATCTATCAAATCTTGTTTTTGAGGTGGTGCACCTACTAATTTTTTTGATTTACATCTACATAGTTGGGTGATATATATCCATATCAATTCATGGTTTTCAGATCTACCCACTTATTCGATAGATTTCGATCCACCTACTCAATTGACATATTTAGACTTATATCAACCCAATGGTTTTAGGTTCACTTACTCATTTGAGATATTTACATCCACCCACTACGTAGAGAGGTTTACGCATCTATCAGTTGTTGGTTTTGAGATTCCCCAGCTCATTTAATTGATTTACAACCCCATATATGAGATTTTGAGGTCCATCCCACTCATTTGAATGAGTTACATCGACCTACTTTGTGTAGGGTTTTTTTTATTTAATACGAATACATGTTTTTGATTTTCGCCCACGCGTTTGATTTATTTATGCCTTCGTCATTTTATTGTTATTAGGAGGTTCACCCACTATTTTGAGAAACTTAGGCCCCTTCAAATTAAAGGTTTTGAGGTCTACCTACTCATTTGTTCGATTTACATCCTCATACTTGGTCGTGGAAATTACACATCTATAAAATCATGGGTTTGACGTACTGTACCCTTTCATTTCATATATTTACACACCCTACTTAGTTGATAGATTTTTGCCCATAAGTTTACATGTTTTGAGTTTCACATACAAATTTGAGAAATTCAAGCCTTTATCATTTTGTTGTTTTTAGTTTCACCCACCCCCATTTGAGTCGTTTACACCTCTACAAATAAAAGGTTATGAGGTCCACCTACTCGTTTATTTGATGTAAACAAAAAATGTGGAATCGAGAGATTTACATATCAACTGAGAAATTTGCACCATTATCATCAGTTCATTGTTTTGAGATCGACCCCCTCATTTGAGGGATTTTGATCCAACTACTCAGTTTGTAGATTTAGACTTCTGTCAATCTACGTTCACCTACTCATCTGAGAGATTTATATCCAACAACTTCGTAGAGAGGTTTACGCAGCTATCAAATCTTGGTTTTCAAGTGCACCTACTCATTTTAATATTTTTAGGTTCAACTACTCAATTGTGATATTTAGGCCTCGTTAAATTGAAGATTTCGAGGTCCACAAACTCATTTATCAGATTTACATAGTCAAGAGATTTACATCTTAAATCATGGTTTTGACGTACACCCAAACAATTGATCACCCTATTTACTCTAGGGATTTACGCCTCTACGAATATACGTTTTGATTTTCGCCTACGCATTTGAGAAATTTGGGAGTGTATCATTTTATCATTTTCAGTTTCACCCACTCCGTGTGAGATATTTATGCCTACACAAATTAAAGATTTTAAGGTCAACCCAATCACTTGTTATATTTACAGAAAAACTGAGCAATCGAGATATTTACATGTCTATTGTGAGAATTTCGACGTTACGAATTTATGGTTTTTTTATCTACCCACTCATTTGGAATTTTGATCCACATACTCAGTCGAGAGATTGGGACATCTCTCAATCCATGGGATGTAGATTCTCCTATTCATTCGAGAGATTTACATCCACCTACTCATTGGAGAGGCCTACGCATTCATCGATTCTTGGTTTTGAGGTGTATCTACTCGTTTGGTTTATTTACATCCAAATAGTTAGGAAAATATATACATCTATATCAATTCATGGTTTTGAGGTCCACCACACTCATTTAAGAGGTTTACATCATCCTACAACTATCGTAGGATTTTTAAGCCTATTTACATGGTGTTGATTTTCACCAACGCATTTGAGATATTTAAAGCTTCATTATTTGAATGTTTTGAGGTTCACCCACTCGATTGATACATTCAAGCCTCTTTAAATAAAAAGTTTTGAGTTCCACCAACTCGTTTGTTCGATTTACTTCCGCATACTAATTCCAGAGATTTACATCTTAATCCAATCATCGTTTTGAGGTACACCCACTCTTTTGAGAGATTTACATCCCCCCCTACTTAGTAAAGGGATTTACGCCTCTACGAATACATGATTTGTGTTTCATTCATGTACACATTGGAGAATTTTAACCCTTTATTATTTTAACGTTCTTAGTTTCACCTATTCCATGTGAGATTTTTACGCATCTACAAATTAATAGATTTGAGCAATCACGAGATTTGCACCGCTGTTGAGTGAGTTAATTCACTATCAATTTATGGTTTTGAGATCTACCCACTTGTTTGATAGATTTTTATTTTCCTACTCAGTTGAGATATTTAGACTTCTATCAATCCATGCGTTTTTGGTTCACTACTCATTTGAGGGAAGTACATACACCTACTCAGCAGAGAGGTTTATACGCATCTATCAAAACTTGTTTTGAGGTGGTGCACCTACTAATATTTTTGATTTACATCTACATAGTTGGGTGATATACATCCATATCAATTCATGGTTTTCACATCTACCCACTTATTCGATAGATTTCGATCCACCTACTCAATTGACATATTTAGACTTATATCAACCCAATGGTTTTAGGTTCACTTACTCATTTGAGATATTTACATCCACCCACTACGTAGAGAGGTTTGACATCTATCAGTTCTTGGTTTTGAGATTACCCAGCTCATTTAATTGATTTACAACCCCATATATGAGATTTTGAGGTCCATCCCACTCATTTGAATGAGTTACATTGACCTACTTTGTGTAGGGTTTTTTTTATTTAATACGAATACATAGTTTTGATTTTCGCCCAAGCGTTTGATTTATTTATGCCTTCGTCATTTCATTGTTATTAGGAGGTTCACCCACTTTTTTGAGACACTTAAGCCCCTTCAAATTAAAGGTTTTGAGGTCTACCTACTCATTTGTTCGATTTACATCCTCATACTTGGTCGTGGAAATTACACATCTATAAAATCATGGGTTTGAAGTACTGTACCCTTTCATTTTAGAGATTTACACACCCTACTTAGTTGATAGATTTTTGCCCATAAGTTTACATGTTTTGAGTTTCACATACAAATTTGAGAAATTTAAGCCTTTATCATTTTGTTGTTTTTAGTTTCATCCACCCCCATTTGAGCCGTTTACACCTCTACAAATAAAAGATTTTGAGGTCCACCTACTCGTTTGTTTGATGTAAACAAAAAATGTGGAATGGAGAGATTTACATATCAACTGAGAAATTTGCACCATTATCATCAGTTCATTGTTTTGAGATCGACCCCCTCATTTGAGGGATTTTGATCCAACTACTCAGTTTGTAGATTTAGACTTCTGTCAATCTATGAGTTTTACGTTCACCTACTCATCTGAGAGATTTATATCCAACAACTTAGTAGAGAGGTTTGCGCATCTATCAAATCTTGGTTTTGAAGTGCACCTACTCATTTTAATATTTCTAGGTTCAACTACTCAATTATGATATTTAGGCCTCGTTAAATAGAAGATTTCGAGGTCCACAAACTCATTTATCAGATTTACATCTTAAATCATGGTTTTGACGTACACCCAAACAATTGATCACCCTATTTACTCTAGGGATTTACGCATCTACGAATATACGTTTTGATTTTCGCCTACGCATTTGAGAATTTTGGGAGTGTATCATTTTATCATTTTCAGTTTCACCCACTCCATGTGAGATATTTACGCCTACACAAATTAAAGATTTTAAGGTCAACCCAATCACTTGTTATATTTACAGAAAAACTGAGCAATCGAGATATTTACATGTCTATTGTGAGAATTACGACGTTATGAATTTATGGTTTTTTTATCTACCCACTCATTTGGAATTTTGATCCACATACTCAGTCGAGAGATTGGGACATCTCTCAATCCATGGGATGTAGATTCTCCTATTCATTCGAGAGATTTACATCCACCTACTCATTGGAGAGGCCTACGCATTCATCGATTCTTGGTTTTGAGGAGTATCTACTCGTTTGGTTTATTTACATCCAAATGTTAGGGAAATATATACATCCATATCAATTCATGGTTTTGAGGTCCACCACACTCATTTAAGAGGTTTAGATCATCCTACAACTATCGTAGGATTTTTAAGCCTATTTACATGGTGTTGAGTTTCACCAACGCATTTGAGATATTTAAAGCTTCATTATTTGAATGTTTTTAGGTTCACCCACTCGATTGATACATTCAAGCCTCTTTAAATAAAAAGTTTTGAGTTCCACCAACTCGTTTGTTCGATTTACTTCCGCATACTAAGTCCAGAGATTTACATCTTAATCGAATCATCGTTTTGAGGTACACCCACTCTTTTGAGAGATTTACATCCCCCCCTACTTAGTAAAGGGATTTACGCCTCTACGAATACATGATTTGTGTTTCATTCATGTACTTTATTATTTTAACGTTCTTAGTTTCACCTATTCCATGTGAGATTTTTACGCATCTACAAATTAAAAGATTTGAGCAATCGCGAGATTTGCACCGCTGTTGAGTGAGTTAATTCACTATCAATTTATGGTTTTGAGATCTACCCACTCGTTTGATAGATTTTTATTTTCCTACTCAGTTGAGATATTTAGACTTCTATCAATCCATGCGTTTTTGGTTAACTACTCATTTGAGAGAAGTACATACACCTACTCAGCAGAGAGGTTTTTACGCATCTATCAAATCTTGTTTTTGAGGTGGTGCACCTACTAATTTTTTTGATTTACATCTACATAGTTGGGTGATATATATCCATATCAATTCATGGTTTTCAGATCTACCCACTTATTCGATAGATTTCGATCCAACTACTCAATTGACATATTTAGACTTATATCAACCCAATGGTTTTAGGTTCACTTACTCATTTGAGATATTTACATCCACCCACTACGTAGAGAGGTTTACGCATCTATCAGTTGTTGGTTTTGAGATTCCCCAGCTCATTTAATTGATTTACAACCCCATATATGAGATTTTGAGGTCCATCCCACTCATTTGAATGAGTTACATCGACCTACTTTGTGTAGGGTTTTTTTTATTTAATACGAATACATGTTTTTGATTTTCGCCCACGCGTTTGATTTATTTATGCCTTCGTCATTTTATTGTTATTAGGAGGTTCACCCACTATTTTGAGAAACTTAGGCCCCTTCAAATTAAAGGTTTTGAGGTCTACCTACTCATTTGTTCGATTTACATCCTCATACTTGGTCGTGGAAATTACACATCTATAAAATCATGGGTTTGAAGTACTGTACCCTTTCATTTCATATATTTACACACCCTACTTAGTTGATAGATTTTTGCCCATAAGTTTACATGTTTTGAGTTTCACATACAAATTTGAGAAATTTAAGCCTTTATCATTTTGTTGTTTTTAGTTTCACCCACCCCCATTTGAGTCGTTTACACCTCTACAAATAAAAGGTTATGAGGTCCACCTACTCGTTTATTTGATGTAAACAAAAAATGTGGAATCGAGAGATTTACATATCAACTGAGAAATTTGCACCATTATCATCAGTTCATTGTTTTGAGATCGACCCCCTCATTTGAGGGATTTTGATCCAACTACTCAGTTTGTAGATTTAGACTTCTGTCAATCTACGTTCACCTACTCATCTGAGAGATTTATATCCAACAACTTCGTAGAGAGGTTTACGCAGCTATCAAATCTTGGTTTTCAAGTGCACCTACTCATTTTAAAATTTTTAGGTTCAACTACTCAATTGTGATATTTAGGCCTCGTTAAATTGAAGATTTCGAGGTCCACAAACTCATTTATCAGATTTACATAGTCAAAAGATTTACATCTTAAATCATGGTTTTGACGTACACCCAAACAATTGATCACCCTATTTACTCTAGGGATTTACGCCTCTACGAATACACGTTTTGATTTTCGCCTACGCATTTGAGAAATTTGGGAGTGTATCATTTTATCATTTTCAGTTTCACCCACTCCGTGTGAGATATTTATGCCTACACAAATTAAAGATTTTAAGGTCAACCCAATCACTTGTTATATTTACAGAAAAACTGAGCAATCGAGATATTTACATGTCTATTGTGAGAATTTCGACGTTACGAATTTATGGTTTTTTTATCTACCCACTCATTTGGAATTTTGATCCACATACTCAGTCGAGAGATTGGGACATCTCTCAATCCATGGGATGTAGATTCTCCTATTCATTCGAGAGATTTACATCCACCTACTCATTGGAGAGGCCTACGCATTCATCGATTCTTGGTTTTGAGGTGTATCTACTCGTTTGGTTTATTTACATCCAAATAGTTAGGAAAATATATACATCCATATCAATTCATGGTTTTGAGGTCCACCACACTCATTTAAGAGGTTTACATCATCCTACAACTATCGTAGGATTTTTAAGCCTATTTACATGGTGTTGATTTTCACCAACGCATTTGAGATATTTAAAGCTTCATTATTTGAATGTTTTTAGGTTCACCCACTCGATTGATACATTCAAGCCTCTTTAAATAAAAAGTTTTGAGTTCCACCAACTCGTTTGTTCGATTTACTTCCGCATACAAAGTCCAGAGATTTACATCTTAATCGAATCTTCGTTTTGAGGTACACCCACTCTTTTGAGAGATTTACATCCCCCCTACATAGTAAAGGGATTTACGCCTCTTCGAATACATGATTCGTGTTTCATTCATGTACACATTGGAGAATTTTAACCCTTTATTAGTTTAACGTTCTTAGTTTCACCTATTCCATGTGAGATTTTTATGCATCTACAAATTAAAAGATTTGAGCAATCGCGAGATTTGCACCGCTGTTGAGTGAGTTAATTCACTATCAATTTATGGTTTTGAGATCTACCTACTCGTTTGATAGATTTTTATTTTCCTACTCAGTTGAGATATTTAGACTTCTATCAATCTATGCGTTTTTGGTTCACTACTCATTTGAGAGAAGTACATACACCTACTCAGCAGAGAGGTTTTTACGCATCTATCAAATCTTGTTTTTGAGGTGGTGCACCTACTAATTTTTTTGGTTTACATCTACATAGTTGGGTGATATACATCCATATCAATTCATGGTTTTCAGATCTACCCACTTATTCGATAGATTTCGATCCACCTACTCAATTGACATATTTAGACTTATATCAACCCAATGGTTTTAGGTTCACTTACTCATTTGAGATATTTACATCCACCCACTACGTAGAGAGGTTTACGCATCTATCAGTTGTTGGTTTTGAGATTCCCCAGCTCATTTAATTGATTTACAACCCCATATATGAGATTTTGAGGTCCATCCCACTCATTTGAATGAGTTACATTGACCTAGTTTGTGTAGGGTTTTTTTTATTTAATACGAATACATGTATTGATTTTCGCCCACGCGTTTGATTTATTTATGCCTTCATCATTTTATTGTTATTAGGAGGTTTACCCACTTTTTTGAGACACTTAGGCCCCTTCAAATTAAAGGTTTTGAGGTCTACCTACTCATTTGTTCGATTTACATCCTCATACTTGGTCGTGGAAATTACACATCTATAAAATCATGGGTTTGAAGTACTGTACCCTTTCATTTCAGAGATTTACACACCCTACTTAGTTGATAGATTTTTGCCCATAAGTTTACATGTTTTGAGTTTCACATACAAATTTGAGAAATTTAAGCCTTTATCATTTTGTTTTTTTTAGTTTTACCCACCCCCATTTGAGCCGTTTACACCTCTACAAATAAAAGATTTTGAGGTCCACCTACTCGTTTGTTTGATGTAAACAAAAAATGTGGAATGGAGAGATTTACATATGAACTGAGAAATTCGCACCATTATCATCAGTTCATTGTTTTGAGATCGACCCCCTCATTTGAGGGATATTGATCCAACTACTCAGTTTGTAGATTTAGACTTCTGTCAATCTATGAGTTTTACGTTCACCTACTCATCTGAGAGATTTATATCCAACAACTTAGTAGAGAGGTTTGCGCATCTATCAAATCTTGGTTTTGAAGTGCACCTACTCATTTTAATATTTCTAGGTTCGACTACTCAATTATGATATTTAGGCCTCGTTAAATTGAAGATTTCGAGGTCCACAAACTCATTTATCAGATTTACATCTTAAATCATGGTTTTGACGTACACCCAAACAATTGATCACCCTATTTACTCTAGGGATTTACGCATCTACGAATATACGTTTTGATTTTCGCCTACGCATTTGAGAATTTTGGGAGTGTATCATTTTATCATTTTCAGTTTCACCCACTCCATGTGAGATATTTACGCCTACACAAATTAAAGATTTTAAGGTCAACCCAATCACTTGTTATATTTACAGAAAAACTGAGCAATCGAGATATTTACGTGTCTATTGTGAGAATTACGACGTTATGAATTTATGGTTTTTTTATCTACCAACTCATTTGGAATTTTGATCCACATACTCAGTCGAGAGATTGGGACATCTCTCAATCCATGGGATGTAGATTCTCCTATTCATTCGAGAGATTTACATCCACCTACTCATTGGAGAGGCCTACGCATTCATCGATTCTTGGTTTTGAGGAGTATCTACTCGTTTGGTTTATTTACATCCAAATAGTTAGGGAAATATATACATCCATATCAATTCATGGTTTTGAGGTCCACCACACTCATTTAAGAGGTTTAGATCATCCTACAACTATCGTAGGATTTTTAAGCCTATTTACATGGTGTTGAGTTTCACCAACGCATTTGAGATATTTAAAGCTTCATTATTTGAATGTTTTTAGGTTCACCCACTCGATTGATACATTCAAGCCTCTTTAAATAAAAAGTTTTGAGTTCCACCAACTCGTTTGTTCGATTTACTTCCGCATACTAAGTCCAGAGATTTACATCTTAATCGAATCATCGTTTTGAGGTACACCCACACTTTTGAGAGATTTACATCTCCCCCTACTTAGTAAAGGGATTTACGCCTCTACGAATACATGATTTGTGTTTCATTCATGTACTTTATTATTTTAACGTTCTTAGTTTCACCTATTCCATGTGAGATTTTTACGCATCTACAAATTAAAAGATTTGAGCAATCGCGAGATTTGCACCGCTGTTGAGTGAGTTAATTCACTATCAATTTATGGTTTTGAGATCTACCCACTCGTTTGATAGATTTTTATTTTCCTACTCAGTTGAGATATTTAGACTTCTATCAATCCATGCATTTTTGGTTAACTACTCATTTGAGAGAAGTACATACACCTACTCAGCAGAGAGGTTTTTACGCATCTATCAAATCTTGTTTTTGAGGTGGTGCACCTACTAATTTTTTTGATTTACATCTACATAGTTGGGTGATATATATCCATATCAATTCATGGTTTTCAGATCTACCCACTTATTCGATAGATTTCGATCCACCTACTCAATTGACATATTTAGACTTATATCAACCCAATGGTTTTAGGTTCACTTACTCATTTGAGATATTTACATCCACCCACTACGTAGAGAGGTTTACGCATCTATCAGTTGTTGGTTTTGAGATTCCCCAGCTCATTTAATTGATTTACAACCCCATATATGAGATTTTGAGGTCCATCCCACTCATTTGAATGAGTTACATCGACCTACTTTGTGTAGGGTTTTTTTTATTTAATACGAATACATGTTTTTGATTTTCGCCCACGCGTTTGATTTATTTATGCCTTCGTCATTTTATTGTTATTGGGAGGTTCACCCACTATTTTGAGAAACTTAGGCCCCTTCAAATTAAAGGTTTTGAGGTCTACCTACTCATTTGTTCGATTTACATCCTCATACTTGGTCGTGGAAATTACACATCTATAAAATCATGGGTTTGACGTACTGTACCCTTTCATTTCATATATTTACACACCCTACTTAGTTGATAGATTTTTGCCCATAAGTTTACATGTTTTGAGTTTCACATACAAATTTGAGAAATTTAAGCCTTTATCATTTTGTTGTTTTTAGTTTCACCCACCCCCATTTGAGTCGTTTACACCTCTACAAATAAAAGGTTATGAGGTCCACCTACTCGTTTATTTGATGTAAACAAAAAATGTGGAATCGAGAGATTTACATATCAACTGAGAAATTTGCACCATTATCATCAGTTCATTGTTTTGAGATCGACCCCCTCATTTGAGGGATTTTGATCCAACTACTCAGTTTGTAGATTTAGACTTCTGTCAATCTACGTTCACCTACTCATCTGAGAGATTTATATCCAACAACTTCGTAGAGAGGTTTACGCAGCTATCAAATCTTGGTTTTCAAGTGCACCTACTCATTTTAATATTTTTAGGTTCAACTACTCAATTGTGATATTTAGGCCTCCTTAAATTGAAGATTTCGAGGTCCACAAACTCATTTATCAGATTTACATAGTCAAGAGATTTACATCTTAAATCATGGTTTTGACGTACACCCAAACAATTGATCACCCTATTTACTCTAGGGATTTACGCCTCTACGAATATACGTTTTGATTTTCGCCTACGCATTTGAGAAATTTGGGAGTGTATCATTTTATCATTTTCAGTTTCACCCACTCCATGTGAGATATTTATGCCTACACAAATTAAAGATTTTAAGGTCAACCCAATCACTTGTTATATTTACAGAAAAACTGAGCAATCGAGATATTTACATGTCTATTGTGAGAATTTCGACGTTACGAATTTATGGTTTTTTTATCTACCCACTCATTTGGAATTTTGATCCACATACTCAGTCGAGAGATTGGGACATCTCTCAATCCATGGGATGTAGATTCTCCTATTCATTCGAGAGATTTACATCCACCTACTCATTGGAGAGGCCTACGCATTCATCGATTCTTGGTTTTGAGGTGTATCTACTCGTTTGGTTTATTTACATCCAAATAGTTAGGAAAATATATACATCCATATCAATTCATGGTTTTGAGGTCCACCACACTCATTTAAGAGGTTTACATCATCCTACAACTATCGTAGGATTTTTAAGCCTATTTACATGGTGTTGATTTTCACCAACGCATTTGAGATATTTAAAGCTTCATTATTTGAATGTTTTTAGGTTCACCCACTCGATTGATACATTCAAGCCTCTTTAAATAAAAAGTTTTGAGTTCCACCAACTCGTTTGTTCGATTTACTTCCGCATACAAAGTCCAGAGATTTACATCTTAATCGAATCTTCGTTTTGAGGTACACCCACTCTTTTGAGAGATTTACATCCCCCCTACATAGTAAAGGGATTTACGCCTCTTCGAATACATGATTCGTGTTTCATTCATGTACACATTGGAGAATTTTAACCCTTTATTAGTTTAACGTTCTTAGTTTCACCTATTCCATGTGAGATTTTTATGCATCTACAAATTAAAAGATTTGAGCAATCGCGAGATTTGCACCGCTGTTGAGTGAGTTAATTCACTATCAATTTATGGTTTTGAGATCTACCTACTCGTTTGATAGATTTTTATTTTCCTACTCAGTTGAGATATTTAGACTTCTATCAATCTATGCGTTTTTGGTTCACTACTCATTTGAGAGAAGTACATACACCTACTCAGCAGAGAGGTTTTTACGCATCTATCAAATCTTGTTTTTGAGGTGGTGCACCTACTAATTTTTTTGGTTTACATCTACATAGTTGGGTGATATACATCCATATCAATTCATGGTTTTCAGATCTACCCACTTATTCGATAGATTTCGATCCACCTACTCAATTGACATATTTAGACTTATATCAACCCAATGGTTTTAGGTTCACTTACTCATTTGAGATATTTACATCCACCCACTACGTAGAGAGGTTTACGCATCTATCAGTTGTTGGTTTTGAGATTCCCCAGCTCATTTAATTGATTTACAACCCCATATATGAGATTTTGAGGTCCATCCCACTCATTTGAATGAGTTACATTGACCTAGTTTGTGTAGGGTTTTTTTTATTTAATACGAATACATGTATTGATTTTCGCCCACGCGTTTGATTTATTTATGCCTTCATCATTTTATTGTTATTAGGAGGTTTACCCACTTTTTTGAGACACTTAGGCCCCTTCAAATTAAAGGTTTTGAGGTCTACCTACTCATTTGTTCGATTTACATCCTCATACTTGGTCGTGGAAATTACACATCTATAAAATCATGGGTTTGAAGTACTGTACCCTTTCATTTCAGAGATTTACACACCCTACTTAGTTGATAGATTTTTGCCCATAAGTTTACATGTTTTGAGTTTCACATACAAATTTGAGAAATTTAAGCCTTTATCATTTTGTTTTTTTTAGTTTTACCCACCCCCATTTGAGCCGTTTACACCTCTACAAATAAAAGATTTTGAGGTCCACCTACTCGTTTGTTTGATGTAAACAAAAAATGTGGAATGGAGAGATTTACATATGAACTGAGAAATTCGCACCATTATCATCAGTTCATTGTTTTGAGATCGACCCCCTCATTTGAGGGATATTGATCCAACTACTCAGTTTGTAGATTTAGACTTCTGTCAATCTATGAGTTTTACGTTCACCTACTCATCTGAGAGATTTATATCCAACAACTTAGTAGAGAGGTTTGCGCATCTATCAAATCTTGGTTTTGAAGTGCACCTACTCATTTTAATATTTCTAGGTTCAACTACTCAATTATGATATTTAGGCCTCGTTAAATTGAAGATTTCGAGGTCCACAAACTCATTTATCAGATTTACATCTTAAATCATGGTTTTGACGTACACCCAAACAATTGATCACCCTATTTACTCTAGGGATTTACGCATCTACGAATATACGTTTTGATTTTCGCCTACGCATTTGAGAATTTTGGGAGTGTATCATTTTATCATTTTCAGTTTCACCCACTCCATGTGAGATATTTACGCCTACACAAATTAAAGATTTTAAGGTCAACCCAATCACTTGTTATATTTACAGAAAAACTGAGCAATCGAGATATTTACGTGTCTATTGTGAGAATTACGACGTTATGAATTTATGGTTTTTTTATCTACCCACTCATTTGGAATTTTGATCCACATACTCAGTCGAGAGATTGGGACATCTCTCAATCCATGGGATGTAGATTCTCCTATTCATTCGAGAGATTTACATCCACCTACTCATTGGAGAGGCCTACGCATTCATCGATTCTTGGTTTTGAGGAGTATCTACTCGTTTGGTTTATTTACATCCAAATAGTTAGGGAAATATATACATCCATATCAATTCATGGTTTTGAGGTCCACCACACTCATTTAAGAGGTTTAGATCATCCTACAACTATCGTAGGATTTTTAAGCCTATTTACATGGTGTTGAGTTTCACCAACGCATTTGAGATATTTAAAGCTTCATTATTTGAATGTTTTTAGGTTCACCCACTCGATTGATACATTCAAGCCTCTTTAAATAAAAAGTTTTGAGTTCCACCAACTCGTTTGTTCGATTTACTTCCGCATACTAAGTCCAGAGATTTACATCTTAATCGAATCATCGTTTTGAGGTACACCCACTCTTTTGAGAGATTTACATCTCCCCCTACTTAGTAAAGGGATTTACGCCTCTACGAATACATGATTTGTGTTTCATTCATGTACTTTATTATTTTAACGTTCTTAGTTTCACCTATTCCATGTGAGATTTTTACGCATCTACAAATTAAAAGATTTGAGCAATCGCGAGATTTGCACCGCTGTTGAGTGAGTTAATTCACTATCAATTTATGGTTTTGAGATCTACCCACTCGTTTGATAGATTTTTATTTTCCTACTCAGTTGAGATATTTAGACTTCTATCAATCCATGCATTTTTGGTTAACTACTCATTTGAGAGAAGTACATACACCTACTCAGCAGAGAGGTTTTTACGCATCTATCAAATCTTGTTTTTGAGGTGGTGCACCTACTAATTTTTTTGATTTACATCTACATAGTTGGGTGATATATATCCATATCAATTCATGGTTTTCAGATCTACCCACTTATTCGATAGATTTCGATCCACCTACTCAATTGACATATTTAGACTTATATCAACCCAATGGTTTTAGGTTCACTTACTCATTTGAGATATTTACATCCACCCACTACGTAGAGAGGTTTACGCATCTATCAGTTGTTGGTTTTGAGATTCCCCAGCTCATTTAATTGATTTACAACCCCATATATGAGATTTTGAGGTCCATCCCACTCATTTGAATGAGTTACATCGACCTACTTCGTGTAGGGTTTTTTTTATTTAATACGAATACATGTTTTTGATTTTCGCCCACGCGTTTGATTTATTTATGCCTTCGTCATTTTATTGTTATTAGGAGGTTCACCCACTATTTTGAGAAACTTAGGCCCCTTCAAATTAAAGGTTTTGAGGTCTACCTACTCATTTGTTCGATTTACATCCTCATACTTGGTCGTGGAAATTACACATCTATAAAATCATGGGTTTGACGTACTGTACCCTTTCATTTCATATATTTACACACCCTACTTAGTTGATAGATTTTTGCCCATAAGTTTACATGTTTTGAGTTTCACATACAAATTTGAGAAATTTAAGCCTTTATCATTTTGTTGTTTTTAGTTTCACCCACCCCCATTTGAGTCGTTTACACCTCTACAAATAAAAGGTTATGAGGTCCACCTACTCGTTTATTTGATGTAAACAAAAAATGTGGAATCGAGAGATTTACATATCAACTGAGAAATTTGCACCATTATCATCAGTTCATTGTTTTGAGATCGACCCCCTCATTTGAGGGATTTTGATCCAACTACTCAGTTTGTAGATTTAGACTTCTGTCAATCTACGTTCACCTACTCATCTGAGAGATTTATATCCAACAACTTCGTAGAGAGGTTTACGCAGCTATCAAATCTTGGTTTTCAAGTGCACCTACTCATTTTAATATTTTTAGGTTCAACTACTCAATTGTGATATTTAGGCCTCCTTAAATTGAAGATTTCGAGGTCCACAAACTCATTTATCAGATTTACATAGTCAAGAGATTTACATCTTAAATCATGGTTTTGACGTACACCCAAACAATTGATCACCCTATTTACTCTAGGGATTTACGCCTCTACGAATATACGTTTTGATTTTCGCCTACGCATTTGAGAAATTTGGGAGTGTATCATTTTATCATTTTCAGTTTCACCCACTCCATGTGAGATATTTATGCCTACACAAATTAAAGATTTTAAGGTCAACCCAATCACTTGTTATATTTACAGAAAAACTGAGCAATCGAGATATTTACATGTCTATTGTGAGAATTTCGACGTTACGAATTTATGGTTTTTTTATCTACCCACTCATTTGGAATTTTGATCCACATACTCAGTCGAGAGATTGGGACATCTCTCAATCCATGGGATGTAGATTCTCCTATTCATTCGAGAGATTTACATCCACCTACTCATTGGAGAGGCCTACGCATTCATCGATTCTTGGTTTTGAGGTGTATCTACTCGTTTGGTTTATTTACATCCAAATAGTTAGGAAAATATATACATCCATATCAATTCATGGTTTTGAGGTCCACCACACTCATTTAAGAGGTTTACATCATCCTACAACTATCGTAGGATTTTTAAGCCTATTTACATGGTGTTGATTTTCACCAACGCATTTGAGATATTTAAAGCTTCATTATTTGAATGTTTTTAGGTTCACCCACTCGATTGATACATTCAAGCCTCTTTAAATAAAAAGTTTTGAGTTCCACCAACTCGTTTGTTCGATTTACTTCCGCATACAAAGTCCAGAGATTTACATCTTAATCGAATCTTCGTTTTGAGGTACACCCACTCTTTTGAGAGATTTACATCCCCCCTACATAGTAAAGGGATTTACGCCTCTTCGAATACATGATTCGTGTTTCATTCATGTACACATTGGAGAATTTTAACCCTTTATTAGTTTAACGTTCTTAATTTCACCTATTCCATGTGAGATTTTTATGCATCTACAAATTAAAAGATTTGAGCAATCGCGAGATTTGCACCGCTGTTGAGTGAGTTAATTCACTATCAATTTATGGTTTTGAGATCTACCTACTCGTTTGATAGATTTTTATTTTCCTACTCAGTTGAGATATTTAGACTTCTATCAATCCATGCGTTTTTGGTTCACCACTCATTTGAGAGAAGTACATACACCTACTCAGCAGAGAGGTTTTTACGCATCTATCAAATCTTGTTTTTGAGGTGGTGCACCTACTAATTTTTTTGATTTACATCTACATAGTTGGGTGATATACATCCATATCAATTCATGGTTTTCAGATCTACCCACTTATTCGATAGATTTCGATCCACCTACTCAATTGACATATTTAGACTTATATCAACCCAATGGTTTTAGGTTCACTTACTCATTTGAGATATTTACATCCACCCACTACGTAGAGAGGTTTACGCATCTATCAGTTCTTGGTTTTGAGATTCCTGAGCTCATTTAATTGATTTACAACCCCATATATGAGATTTTGAGGTCCATCCCACTCATTTGAATGAGTTACATTGACCTAGTTTGTGTAGGGTTTTTTTTATTTAATACGAATACATGTTTTGATTTTCGCCCACGCGTTTGATTTATTTATGCCTTCATCATTTTATTGTTATTAGGAGGTTTACCCATTTTTTTGAGACACTTAGGCCCCTTCAAATTAAAGGTTTTGAGGTCTACCTACTCATTTGTTCGATTTACATCCTCATACTTGGTCGTGGAAATTACACATCTATAAAATCATGGGTTTGAAGTACTGTACCCTTTCATTTCAGAGATTTACACACCCTACTTAGTTGATATATTTTTGCCCATAAGTTTACATGTTTTGAGTTTCACATACAAATTTGAGAAATTTAAGCCTTTATCATTTTGTTTTTTTTAGTTTCACCCACCCCCATTTGAGCCGTTTACACCTCTACAAATAAAAGATTTTGAGGTCCACCTACTCGTTTGTTTGATGTAAACAAAAAATGTGGAATGGAGAGATTTACATATGAACTGAGAAATTCGCACCATTATCATCAGTTCATTGTTTTGAGATCGACCCCCTCATTTGAAGGATATTGATCCAACTACTCAGTTTGTAGATTTAGACTTCTGTCAATCTACGTTCACCTACTCATCTGAGAGATTTATATCCAACAACTTCGTAGAGAGGTTTACGCAGCTATCAAATCTTGGTTTTCAAGTGCACCTACTCATTTTAATATTTCTAGGTTCAACTACTCAATTATGATATTTAGGCCTCGTTAAATTGAAGATTTCGAGGTCCACAAACTCATTTATCAGATTTACATCTTAAATCATGGTTTTGACGTACACCCAAACAATTGATCACCCTATTTACTCTAGGGATTTACGCCTCTACGAATATACGTTTTGATTTTCGCCTACGCATTTGAGAATTTTGGGAGTGTATCATTTTATCATTTTCAGTTTCACCCACTCCATATGAGATATTTATGCCTACACAAATTAAAGATTTTAAGGTCAACCCAATCACTTGTTATATTTACAGAAAAACTGAGCAATCGAGATATTTACATGTCTGTTGTGAGAATAATGCGTTACGAATATATGGTTTTTTTATCTACCCACTCATTTGGAATTTTGATCCACATACTCAGTCGAGAGATTGGGACATCTCTCAATCCATGGGATGTAGATTCTCCTATTCATTCGAGAGATTTACATCCACCTACTCATTGGAGAGGCCTACGCATTCATCGATTCTTGGTTTTGAGGTGTATCTACTCGTTTGGTTTATTTACATCCAAATAGTTAGGGAAATATATACATCCATATCAATTCATGGTTTTGAGGTCCACCACACTCATTTAAGAGGTTTAGATCATCCTACAACTATCGTAGGATTTTTAAGCCTATTTACATGGTGTTGAGTTTCACCAACGCATTTGAGATATTTAAAGCTTCATTATTTGAATGTTTTTAGGTTCACCCACTCGATTGATACATTCAAGCCTCTTTAAATAAAAAGTTTTGAGTTCCACCAACTCGTTTGTTCGATTTACTTCCGCATACTAAGTCCAGAGATTTACATCTTAATCGAATCATCGTTTTGAGGTACACCCACTCTTTTGAGACATTTACATCCCCCCTACTTAGTAAAAGGATTTACGCCTCTACGAATACATGATTTGTGTTTCATTCATGTACTTTATTATTTTAACGTTCTTAGTTTCACCTATTCCATGTGAGATTTTTACGCATCTACAAATTAAAAGATTTGAGCAATCGCGAGATTTGCACCGCTGTTGAGTGAGTTAATTCACTATCAATTTATGGTTTTGAGATCTACCCACTCGTTTGATAGATTTTTATTTTCCTACTCAGTTGAGATATTTAGACTTCTATCAATCCATGCGTTTTTGGTTAACTGCTCATTTGAGAGAAGTACATACACCTACTCAGCAGAGAGGTTTTTACGCATCTATCAAATCTTGTTTTTGAGGTGGTACACCTACTAATTTTTTTGATTTACATCTACATAGTTGGATGATATATATCCATATCAATTCATGGTTTTCAGATCTACCCACTTATTCGATAGATTTCGATCCACCTACTCAATTGACATATTTAGACTTATATCAACCCAATGGTTTTAGGTTCACTTACTCATTTGAGATATTTACGTCCACCCACTACGTAGAGAGGTTTACGCATCTATCAGTTGTTGGTTTTGAGATTCTCCAGCTCATTTAATTGATTTACAACCCCATATATGAGATTTTGAGGTCCATCCCACTCATTTGAATGAGTTACATCGACCTACTTTGTGTAGGGTTTTTTTTATTTAATACGAATACATGGTTTTGATTTTCGCCCACGCGTTTGATTTATTTATGCCTTCGTCATTTTATTGTTATTAGGAGGTCCACCCACTCATTTAAGAGGTTTACATCATTCTACAACTATCGTAGGATTTTTAAGCCTATTTACATGGTGTTAATTTTCACCAACGCATTTGAGATATTTTAAGTTTCATTATTTGAATGTTTTTAGGTTCACCCACTCGATTGATACATTCAAACCTCTTTAAATAAAAAGTTTTGAGTTCCACCAACTCGTTTGTTTGATTTACTTCCGCATACTAAGTCCAGAGATTTACAACTTAATCGAATCATCGTTTTGAAGTACACCCACTCTTTTGAGAGATTTACATCCCCCCTACTTAGTAAAGGGATTTACGCCTCTACGAATACATGATTTGTGTTTCATTCATGTACTTTATTATTTTAACGTTCTTAGTTTCACCTATTCCATGTGAGATTTTTACGCATCTACAAATTAAAAGATTTGAGCAATCGCGAGATTTGCACCGCTGTTGAGTGAGTTAATTCACTATCAATTTATGGTTTTGAGATCTACCCACTCGTTTGATAGATTTTTATATTCCTACTCAGTTGAGGTATTTAGATTTCTATCAATCTATGCGTTTTTGGTTCACTACTCATTTGAGAGAAGTACATACACCTACTCAGCAGAGAAGTTTTTACGCATCTATCAAATCTTGTTTTTGAGATGGTGCACCTTCTAATTTTTTTGATTTACATCCACATAGTTGGGTGATATACATCCATATCAATTCATGGTTTTCAGATCTACCCACTTATTCGATAGATTTCGATCCACCTACTCAATTGACATATTTAGACTTATATCAACCCAATGGTTTTAGGTTCACTTACTCATTTGAGATATTTACATCCACCCACTAAGTAGAGAGGTTTACGCATCTATCAGTTCTTGGTTTTGAGATTCCCCAGCTCATTTAATTGATTTACAACCCCATATATGAGATTTTGAGGTCCATCCCACTCATTTGAATGAGTTACATCGACCGACTTTGTGTAGGGTTATTTTTATTTAATACGAATACATGGTTTTGATTTTCGCCCACGCGTTTGATTTATTTATGCCTTTGTCATTTTATTGTTATTAGGAGGTTCACCCACTTTTTTGAGACACTTAGGCCCCTTCAAATTAAAGGTTTTGAGGTATACCTACTCATTTGTTCGATTTACATCCTCGTACTTGGTCGTGGAAATTACACATCTATAAAATCATGGGTTTGAAGTACTGTACCCTTTCATTTAAGAGATTTACACACCCTACTTAGTTGATAGATTTTTGCCCATAAGTTTACATGTTTTGAGTTTCACATACAAATTTGAGAAATTTAAGCCTTTATCATTTTGTTGTTTTTAGTTTCACCCATCCCCATTTGAGTCGTTTACACCTCTACAAATAAAAGGTTTTGAGGTCCACCTACTCGTTTGTTTGATGTAAATAAAAAATGTGGAATCGAGAGATTTACATATCAACTGAGAAATTTGCACCATTATCATGAGTTCATTGTTTTGAGATCGACCCCCTCATTTGACGGATTTTGATCCAACTACTCAGTTTGTAGATTTAGACTTCTGTCAATCTATGAGTTTTACGTTCACCTACTCATCTGAGAGATTTATATCCAACAACTTAGTAGAGAGGTTTGCGCATCTATCAAATCTTGGTTTTGAAGTGCACCTACTCATTTTAATATTTCTAGGTTCAACTACTCAATTATGATATTTAGGCCTCGTTAAATTAAAGATTTTGAGGTCCACAAACTCATTTATCAGATTTACATAGTCAAGAGATTTACATCTTAAATCATGGTTTTGACGTACACCCAAACAATTGAGAGATTTACATCACCCTATTTACTCTAGGGATTTACGCCTCCACGAATATACGTTTTGATTTTCGCCTACGCTTTTGAGAAATTTGGGAGTGTATCATTTTATCAATTTCAGTTTCACCCACTCCATGTGAGATATTTACGCCTACACAAATTAAAGATTTTAAGGTCAACCCAATCACTTGTTATATTTACAGAAAAACTGAGCAATCGAGATATTTACATGTCTATTGTGAGAATTACGACGTTACGAATTTATGGTTTTTTTATCTACCCACTCATTTGGAATTTTGATCCACATACTCAGTCGAGAGATTGGGACATCTCTCGATCCATGGGATGTAGATTCTCCTATTCATTCGAGAGATTTACATCCACCTACTCATTGGAGAGGCCTACGCATTCATCGATTCTTGGTTTTGAGGTGTATCTACTCGTTTGGTTTATTTACATCCAAATAGTTAGGAAAATATATACATCCATATCAATTCATGGTTTTGAGGTCCACCACACTCATTTAAGAGGTTTACATCATCCTACAACTATCGTAGGATTTTTAAGCCTATTTACATGGTGAAGATTTTCACCAACGCATTTGAGATATTTAAAGCTTCATTATTTGAATGTTTTTAGGTTCACCCACTCGATTGATACATTCAAGCCTCTTTAAATAAAAAGTTTTGAGTTCCACCAACTCGTTTGTTCGATTTACTTCCGCATACAAAGTCCAGAGATTTACATCTTAATCGAATCTTCGTTTTGAGGTACACCCACTCTTTTGAGAGATTTACATCCCCCCTACATAGTAAAGGGATTTACGCCTCTTCGAATACATGATTCGTGTTTCATTCATGTACACATTGGAGAATTTTAACCCTTTATTAGTTTAACGTTCTTAATTTCACCTATTCCATGTGAGATTTTTATGCATCTACAAATTAAAAGATTTGAGCAATCGCGAGATTTGCACCGCTGTTGAGTGAGTTAATTCACTATCAATTTATGGTTTTGAGATCTACCTACTCGTTTGATAGATTTTTATTTTCCTACTCAGTTGAGATATTTAGACTTCTATCAATCCATGCGTTTTTGGTTCACTACTCATTTGAGAGAAGTACATACACCTACTCAGCAGAGAGGTTTTTACGCATCTATCAAATCTTGTTTTTGAGGTGGTGCACCTACTAATTTTTTTGATTTACATCTACATAGTTGGGTGATATACATCCATATCAATTCATGGTTTTCAGATCTACCCACTTATTCGATAGATTTCGATCCACCTACTCAATTGACATATTTAGACTTATATCAACCCAATGGTTTTAGGTTCACTTACTCATTTGAGATATTTACATCCACCCACTACGTAGAGAGGTTTACGCATCTATCAGTTCTTGGTTTTGAGATTCCCCAGCTCATTTAATTGATTTACAACCCCATATATGAGATTTTGAGGTCCATCCCACTCATTTGAATGAGTTACATTGACCTAGTTTGTGTAGGGTTTTTTTTATTTAGTACGAATACATGTTTTGATTTTCGCCCACGCGTTTGATTTATTTATGCCTTCATCATTTTATTGTTATTAGGAGGTTTACCCATTTTTTTGAGACACTTAGGCCCCTTCAAATTAAAGGTTTTGAGGTCTACCTACTCATTTGTTCGATTTACATCCTCATACTTGGTCGTGGAAATTACACATCTATAAAATCATGGGTTTGAAGTACTGTACCCTTTCATTTCAGAGATTTACACACCCTACTTAGTTGATAGATTTTTGCCCATAAGTTTACATGTTTTGAGTTTCACATACAAATTTGAGAAATTTAAGCCTTTATCATTTTGTTTTTTTTAGTTTTACCCACCCCCATTTGAGCCGTTTACACCTCTACAAATAAAAGATTTTGAGGTCCACCTACTCGTTTGTTTGATGTAAACAAAAAATGTGGAATGGAGAGATTTACATATGAACTGAGAAATTCGCACCATTATCATCAGTTCATTGTTTTGAGATCGACCCCCTCATTTGAGGGATATTGATCCAACTACTCAGTTTGTAGATTTAGACTTCTGTCAATCTACGTTCACCTACTCATCTGAGTGATTTATATCCAACAACTTAGTAGAGAGGTTTGCGCATCTATCAAATCTTGGTTTTGAAGTGCACCTACTCATTTTAATATTTCTAGGTTCAACTACTCAATTATGATATTTAGGCCTCGTTAAATTGAAGATTTCGAGGTCCACAAACTCATTTATCAAATTTACATCTTAAATCATGGTTTTGACGTACACCCAAACAATTGATCACCCTATTTACTCTAGGGATTTACGCCTCTACGAATATATGTTTTGATTTTCGCCTACGCATTTGAGAATTTTGGGAGTGTATCATTTTATCATTTTCAGTTTCACCCACTCCATGTGAGATATTTATGCCTACACAAATTAAAGATTTTAAGGTCAACCCAATCACTTGTTATATTTACAGAAAAACTGAGCAATCGAGATATTTACATGTCTATTGTGAGAATTACGACGTTACGAATATATGGTTTTTTTATCTACCCACTCATTTGGAATTTTGATCCACATACTCAGTCGAGAGATTGGGACATCTCTCAATCCATGGGATGTAGATTCTCCTATTCATTCGAGAGATTTACATCCACCTACTCATTGGAGAGGCCTACGCATTCATCGATTCTTGGTTTTGAGGTGTATCTACTAATTTGGTTTATTTACATCCAAATAGTTAGGGAAATATATACATCCATATCAATTCATGGTTTTGAGGTCCACCACACTCATTTAAGAGGTTTAGATCATCCTACAACTATCGTAGGATTTTTAAGCCTATTTACATGGTGTTGAGTTTCACCAACGCATTTGAGATATTTAAAGCTTCATTATTTGAATGTTTTTAGGTTCACCCACTCGATTAATACATTCAAGCCTCTTTAAATAAAAAGTTTTGAGTTCCACCAACTCGTTTGTTCGATTTACTTCCGCATACTAAGTCCAGAGATTTACATCTTAATCGAATCATCGTTTTGAGGTACACCCACTCTTTTGAGAGATTTACATCCCCCCCTACTTAGTAAAGGGATTTACGCCTCTACGAATACATGATTTGTGTTTCATTCATGTACTTTATTATTTTAACGTTCTTAGTTTCACCTATTCCATGTGAGATTTTTACGCATCTACAAATTAAAAGATTTGAGCAATCGCGAGATTTGCACCGCTGTTGAGTGAGTTAATTCACTATCAATTTATGGTTTTGAGATCTACCCACTCGTTTGATAGATTTTTATTTTCCTACTCAGTTGAGATATTTAGACTTCTATCAATCCATGCGTTTTTGGTTAACTGCTCATTTGAGAGAAGTACATACACCTACTCAGCAGAGAGGTTTTTACGCATCTATCAAATCTTGTTTTTGAGGTGGTACACCTACTAATTTTTTGATTTACATCTACATAGTTGGGTGATATATATCCATATCAATTCATGGTTTTCAGATCTACCCACTTATTCGATAGATTTCGATCCACCTACTCAATTGACATATTTAGACTTATATCAACCTAATGGTTTTAGGTTCACTTACTCATTTGAGATATTTACGTCCACCCACTACGTAGAGAGGTTTACGCATCTATCAGTTGTTGGTTTTGAGATTCTCCAGCTCATTTAATTGATTTACAACCCCATATATGAGATTTTGAGGTCCATCCCACTCATTTGAATGAGTTACATCGACCTACTTTGTGTAGGGTTTTTTTTATTTAATACGAATACATGGTTTTGATTTTCGCCCACGCGTTTGATTTATTTATGCCTTCGTCATTTTATTGTTATTAGGAGGTCCACCCACTCATTTAAGAGGTTTACATCATTCTACAACTATCGTAGGATTTTTAAGCCTATTTACATGGTGTTAATTTTCACCAACGCATTTGAGATATTTTAAGTTTCATTATTTGAATGTTTTTAGGTTCACCCACTCGATTGATACATTCAAACCTCTTTAAATAAAAAGTTTTGAGTTCCACCAACTCGTTTGTTTGATTTACTTCCGCATACTAAGTCCAGAGATTTACAACATAATCGAATCATCGTTTTGAGGTACACCCACTCTTTTGAGAGATTTACATCCCCCCCTACTTAGTAAAGGGATTTACGCCTCTACGAATACATGATTTGTGTTTCATTCATGTACTTTATTATTTTAACGTTCTTAGTTTCACCTATTCCATGTGAGATTTTTACGCATCTACAAATTAAAAGATTTGAGCAATCGCGAGATTTGCACCGCTGTTGAGTGAGTTAATTCACTATCAATTTATGGTTTTGAGATCTACCCACTCGTTTGATAGATTTTTATATTCCTACTCAGTTGAGATATTTAGATTTCTATCAATCTATGCGTTTTTGGTTCACTACTCATTTGAGAGAAGTACATACACCTACTCAGCAGAGAAGTTTTTACGCATCTATCAAATCTTGTTTTTGAGATGGTGCACCTTCTAATTTTTTTGATTTACATCCACATAGTTGGGTGATATACATCCATATCAATTCATGGTTTTCAGATCTACCCACTTATTCGATAGATTTCGATCCACCTACTCAATTGACATATTTAGACTTATATCAACCCAATGGTTTTAGGTTCACTTACTCATTTGAGATATTTATATCCACCCACTAAGTAGAGAGGTTTACGCATCTATCAGTTCTTGGTTTTGAGATTCCCCAGCTCATTTAATTGATTTACAACCCCATATATGAGATTTTGAGGTCCATCCCACTCATTTGAATGAGTTACATCGACCGACTTTGTGTAGGGTTATTTTTATTTAATACGAATACATGGTTTTGATTTTCGCCCACGCGTTTGATTTATTTATGCCTTTGTCGTTTTATTGTTATTAGGAGGTTCACCCACTTTTTTGAGACACTTAGGCCCCTTCAAATTAAAGGTTTTGAGGTATACCTACTCATTTGTTCGATTTACATCCTCATACTTGGTCGTGGAAATTACACATCTATAAAATCATGGGTTTGAAGTACTGTACCCTTTCATTTCAGAGATTTACACACCCTACTTAGTTGATAGATTTTTGCCCATAAGTTTACATGTTTTGAGTTTCACATACAAATTTGAGAAATTTAAGCCTTTATCATTTTGTTGTTTTTAGTTTCACCCACCCCCATTTGAGTCGTTTACACCTCTACAAATAAAAGGTTTTGAGGTCCACCTACTCGTTTGTTTGATGTAAATAAAAAATGTGGAATCAAGAGATTTACATATCAACTGAGAAATTTGCACCATTATCATGAGTTCATTGTTTTGAGATCGACCCCCTCATTTGACGGATTTTGATCCAACTACTCAGTTTGTAGATTTAGACTTCTGTCAATCTATGAGTTTTACGTTCACCTACTCATCTGAGAGATTTATATCCAACAACTTAGTAGAGAGGTTTGCGCATCTATCAAATCTTGGTTTTGAAGTGCACCTACTCATTTTAATATTTCTAGGTTCAACTACTCAATTATGATATTTAGGCCTCGTTAAATTAAAGATTTTGAGGTCCACAAACTCATTTATCAGATTTACATAGTCAAGAGATTTACATCTTAAATCATGGTTTTGACGTACACCCAAACAATTGAGAGATTTACATCACCCTATTTACTCTAGGGATTTACGCCTCCACGAATATACGTTTTGATTTTCGCCTACGCTTTTGAGAAATTTGGGAGTGTATCATTTTATCATTTTCAGTTTCACCCACTCCATGTGAGATATTTACGCCTACACAAATTAAAGATTTTAAGGTCAACCCAATCACTTGTTATATTTACAGAAAAACTGAGCAATCGAGATATTTACATGTCTATTGTGAAAATTACGACGTTACGAATTTATGGTTTTTTTATCTACCCACTCATTTGGAATTTTGATCCACATACTCAGTCGAGAGATTGGGACATCTCTCGATCCATGGGATGTAGATTCTCCTATTCATTCGAGAGATTTACATCCACCTACTCATTGGAGAGGCCTACGCATTCATCGATTCTTGGTTTTGAGGTGTATCTACTCGTTTGGTTTATTTACATCCAAATAGTTAGGAAAATATATACATCCATATCAATTCATGGTTTTGAGGTCCACCACACTCATTTAAGAGGTTTACATCATCCTACAACTATCGTAGGATTTTTAAGCCTATTTACATGGTGTTGAGTTTCACCAACGCATTTGAGATATTTTAAGCTTCATTATTTGAATGTTTTTAGGTTCACCCACTCGATTGATACATTCAAGCCTCTTTAAATAAAAAGTTTTGAGTTACACCAACTCGTTTGTTCGATTTACTTCCGCATACTAAGTCCAGAGATTTACATCTTAATCGAATCATCGTTTTGAGGTACACCCACTCTTTTGAGAGATTTAGAGCCCGCCTACTTAGTAAAGGGATTTACGCCTCTACGAATACATGATTTGTGTTTCATTCATGTACACATTGGAGAATTTTAACCCGTTATTATTTTAACGTTCTTAGTTTCACCTATTCCATGTGTGATTTTTACGCATCTACAAATTAAAAGATTTGAGCAATCGCGAGATTTGCACCGCTGTTGAGTGAGTTAATTCACTATCAATTTATGGTTTTGAGATCTATCCACTCGTTTGATAGATTTTTATATTCCTACTCAGTTGAGATATTTAGACTTCTATCAATCTATGCGTTTTTGGTTCACTACTCATTTGAGAGAAGTACATACACCTACTCAGCAGAGAAGTTTTTACGCATCTATCAAATCTTGTTTTTGAGATGGTGCACCTACTAATTTTTTTGATTTACATCTACATAGTTGGGTGATATACATCCATATCAATTCATGGTTTTCAGATCTAACCACTTATTCGATAGATTTCGATCCTCCTACTCAATTGACATATTTAGACTTATATCAACCCAATGGTTTTAGGTTCACTTACTCATTTGAGATATTTACATCCACCCACTAAGTAGAGAGGTTTACGCATCTATCAGTTCTTGGTTTTGAGATTCCCCAGCTCATTTAATTGATTTACAACCCCATATATGAGATTTTGAGGTCCATCCCACTCATTTGAATGAGTTACATTGACCTAGTTTGTGTAGGGTTTTTTTTATTTAATACGAATACATGTTTTGATTTTCGCCCACGCGTTTGATTTATTTATCCCTTCATCATTTTATTGTTATTAGGAGGTTTACCCACTTTTTTGAGACCCTTAGGCCTCTTCAAATTAAAGGTTTTGAGGTCTACCTACTCATTTGTTCGATTTACATCCTCATACTTGGTCGTGGAAATTACACATCTATAAAATCATGGGTTTGAAGTACTGTACCCTTTCATTTCAGAGATTTACACACCCTACTTAGTTGATAGATTTTTGCCCATAAGTTTACATGTTTTGAGTTTCACATACAAATTTGAGAAATTTAAGCCTTTATCATTTTGTTTTTTTTAGTTTCACCCACCCCCATTTGAGCCGTTTACACCTCTACAAATAAAAGATTTTGAGGTCCACCTACTCGTTTGTTTGATGTAAACAAAAAATGTGGAATCGAGAGATTTACATATGAACTGAGAAATTCGCACCATTATCATCAGTTCATTGTTTTGAGATCGACCCCCTCATTTGAGGGATATTGATCCAACTACTCAGTTTGTAGATTTAGACTTCTGTCAATCTACGTTCACCTACTCATCTGAGTGATTTATATCCAACAACTTAGTAGAGAGGTTTGCGCATCTATCAAATCTTGGTTTTGAAGTGCACCTACTCATTTTAATATTTCTAGGTTCAACTACTCAATTATGATATTTAGGCCTCGTTAAATTGAAGATTTCGAGGTCCACAAACTCATTTATCAGATTTACATCTTAAATCATGGTTTTGACGTACACCCAAACAATTGATCACCCTATTTACTCTAGGGATTTACGCCTCTACGAATATACGTTTTGATTTGCGCCTACGCATTTGAGAATTTTGGGAGTGTATCATTTTATCATTTTCAGTTTCACCCACTCCATGTGAGATATTTATGCCTACACAAATTAAAGATTTTAAGGTCAACCCAATCACTTGTTGACCTTTGATCTCCTCCCCACAAGTGGGGAGCTTATGCTCCCCACTTGTCCACTTGTCCAACATTGGTTGGACAAGCATAAAGTTTAACTTTATGCTTGTCCAACCAATGTTGGACAAGTGGACAAGTGGGGAGCATAAGCTCCCCACTTGTGGGGAGTAGATCACTCCTGATCACTTGTTATATTTACAGAAAAACTGAGCAATCGAGATATTTACATGTCTATTGTGAGAATTACGACGTTACGAATATATGGTTTTTTTATCTACCCACTCATTTGGAATTTTGATCCACATACTCAGTCGAGAGATTGGGACATCTCTCAATCCATGGGATGTAGATTCTACTATTCATTCGAGAGATTTACATCCACCTACTCATTGGAGAGGCCTACGCATTCATCGATTCTTGGTTTTGAGGTGTATCTACTCGTTTGGTTTATTTACATCCAAATAGTTAGGGAAATATATACATCCATATCAATTCATGGTTTTGAGGTCCACCACACTCATTTAAGAGGTTTAGATCATCCTACAACTATCGTAGGATTTTTAAGCCTATTTACATGGTGTTGAGTTTCACCAACGCATTTGAGATATTTAAAGCTTCATTATTTGAATGTTTTTAGGTTCACCCCCTCGATTGATACATTCAAGCCTCTTTAAATAAAAAGTTTTGAGTTCCACCAACTCGTTTGTTCGATTTACTTCCGCATACTAAGTCCAGAGATTTACATCTTAATCGAATCATCGTTTTGAGGTACACCCACTCTTTTGAGACATTTACATCCCCCCTACTTAGTAAAGGGATTTACGCCTCTACGAATACATGATTTGTGTTTCATTCATGTACTTTATTATTTTAACGTTCTTAGTTTCACCTATTCCATGTGAGATTTTTACGCATCTACAAATTAAAAGATTTGAGCAATCGCGAGATTTGCACCGCTGTTGAGTGAGTTAATTCACTATCAATTTCTGGTTTTGAGATCTACCCACTCGTTTGATAGATTTTTATTTTCCTACTCAGTTGAGATATTTAGACTTCTATCAATCCATGCGTTTTTGGTTAACTGCTCATTTGAGAGAAGTACATACACCTACTCAGCAGAGAGGTTTTTACGCATCTATCAAATCTTGTTTTTGAGGTGGTACACCTACTAATTTTTTTGATTTACATCTACATAGTTGGGTGATATATATCCATATCAATTCATGGTTTTCAGATCTACCCACTTATTCGATAGATTTCGATCCACCTACTCAATTGACATATTTAGACTTATATCAACCTAATGGTTTTAGGTTCACTTACTCATTTGAGATATTTACGTCCACCCACTACGTAGAGAGGTTTACGCATCTATCAGTTGTTGGTTTTGAGATTCTCCAGCTCATTTAATTGATTTACAACCCCATATATGAGATTTTGAGGTCCATCCCACTCATTTGAATGAGTTACATCGACCTACTTTGTGTAGGGTTTTTTTTATTTAATACGAATACATGGTTTTGATTTTCGCCCACGCGTTTGATTTATTTATGCCTTCGTCATTTTATTGTTATTAGGAGGTCCACCCACTCATTTAAGAGGTTTACATCATTCTACAACTATCGTAGGATTTTTAAGCCTATTTACATGGTGTTAATTTTCACCAACGCATTTGAGATATTTTAAGTTTCATTATTTGAATGTTTTTAGGTTCACCCACTCGATTGATACATTCAAACCTCTTTAAATAAAAAGTTTTGAGTTCCACCAACTCGTTTGTTTGATTTACTTCCTCATACTAAGACCAGAGATTTACAACTTAATCGAATTATCGTTTTGAGGTACACCCACTCTTTTGAGAGATTTAGATCCCCCCTACTTAGTAAAGGGATTTACGCCTCTACGAATACATGATTTGTGTTTCATTCATGTACACATTGGAGAATTTTAACCCTTTATTATTTTAACGTTCTTAGTTTCACCTATTCCATGTGTGATTTTTACGCATCTACAAATTAAAAGATTTGAGCAATCGCGAGATTTGCACCGCTGTTGAGTGAGTTAATTCACTATCAATTTATGGTTTTGAGATCTACCCACTCGTTTGATAGATTTTTATATTCCTACTCAGTTGAGATATTTAGATTTCTATCAATCTATGCGTTTTTGGTTCACTACTCATTTGAGAGAAGTACATACACCTACTCAGCAGAGAAGTTTTTACGCATCTATCAAATCTTGTTTTTGAGATGGTGCACCTTCTAATTTTTTTGATTTACATCCACATAGTTGGGTGATATACATCCATATCAATTCATGGTTTTCAGATCTACCCACTTATTCGATAGATTTCGATCCACCTACTCAATTGACATATTTAGACTTATATCAACCCAATGGTTTTAGGTTCACTTACTCATTTGAGATATTTACATCCACCCACTAAGTAGAGAGGTTTACGCATCTATCAGTTCTTGGTTTTGAGATTCCCCAGCTCATTTAATTGATTTACAACCCCATATATGAGATTTTGAGGTCCATCCCACTCATTTGAATGAGTTACATCGACCGACTTTGTGTAGGGTTATTTTTATTTAATACGAATACATGGTTTTGATTTTCGCCCACGCGTTTGATTTATTTATGCCTTTGTCATTTTATTGTTATTAGGAGGTTCACCAACTTTTTTGAGACACTTAGGCCCCTTCAAATTAAAGGTTTTGAGGTATACCTACTCATTTGTTCGATTTACATCCTCATACTTGGTCGTGGAAATTACACATCTATAAAATCATGGGTTTGAAGTACTGTACCCTTTCATTTCAGAGATTTACACACCCTACTTAGTTGATAGATTTTTGCCCATAAGTTTACATGTTTTGAGTTTCACATACAAATTTGAGAAATTTAAGCCTTTATCATTTTGTTGTTTTTAGTTTCACCCACCCCCATTTGAGTCGTTTACGCCTCTACAAATAAAAGGTTTTGAGGTCCACCTACTCGTTTGTTTGATGTAAACAAAAAATGTGGAATCGAGAGATTTACATATCAACTGAGAAATTTGCACCATTATCATGAGTTCATTGTTTTGAGATCGACCCCCTCATTTGAGGGATTTTGATCCAACTACTCAGTTTGTAGATTTAGACTTCTGTCAAACTACGTTCACCTACTCATATGAGAGATTTATAACCAACAACTTCGTAGAGAGGTTTACGCAGCTATCAAATCTAGGTTTTGAAGTGCACCTACTCATTTTAATATTTCTAGGTTCAACTACTCAATTGTGATATTTAGGCCTCGTTAAATTGAAGATTTCGAGGTCCACAAACTCATTTATCAGATTTACATAGTCAAGAGATTTACATCTTAAATCATGGTTTTGACGTACACCCAAACAATTGATCACCCTATTTACTCTAGGGATTTACGCCTCTACGAATATACGTTTTGATTTTCGCCTACGCATTTGAGAAATTTGGGAGTGTATCATTTTATCATTTTCAGTTTCACCCACTCCATGTGTGATATTTATGCCCACACAAATTAAAGATTTTAAGGTCAACCCAATCACTTGTTATATTTACAGAAAAACTGAGCAATCGAGATATTTACATGTCTATTGTGAGAGTTTCGACGTTACGAATTTATGGTTTTTTTATCTACCCACTCATTTGGAATTTTGATCCACATACTCAGTCGAGAGATTGGGACATCTCTCAATCCATGGGATGTAGATTCTCCTATTCATTCGAGAGATTTACATCCACCTACTCATTGGAGAGGCCTACGCATTCATCGATTCTTGGTTTTGAGGTGTATCTACTCGTTTGGTTTATTTACATCCAAATAGTTAGGAAAATATATACATCCATATCAATTCATGGTTTTGAGGTCCACCACACTCATTTAAGAGGTTTACATCATCCTACAACTATCGTAGGATTTTTAAGCCTATTTACATGGTGTTGAGTTTCATCAACGCATTTGAGATATTTAAAGCTTCATTATTTGAATGTTTTTAGGTTCACCCACTCGATTAATACATTCAAGCCTCTTTAATAAAAAGTTTTGAGTTCCACCAACTCGTTTGTTCGATTTACTTCCGCATACTAAGTCCAGAGATTTACATCTTAATCGAATCTTCGTTTTGAGGTACACCCACTCTTTTGAGAGATTTACATCCCCCCTACATAGTAAAGGGATTTACGCCTCTTCGAATACATGATTTTTGTTTCATTCATGTACACATTGGAGAATTTTAACCCTTTATTAGTTTAACGTTCTTAGTTTCACCTATTCCATGTGAGATTTTTATGCATCTACAAATTAAAAGATTTGAGCAATCGTGAGATTTGCACCGCTGTTGAGTGAGTTAATTCACTATCAATTTATGGTTTTGAGATATACCCACTCGTTTGATAGATTTTTATTTTCCTACTTAGTTGAGATATTTAGACTTCTATCAATCTATGCGTTTGTGGTTCACTACTCATTTGAGAGAAGTACATACACCTACTCAGCAGAGAAGTTTTTACGCATCTATCAAATCTTGTTTTTGAGGTGGTGCACCTACTAATTTTTTTGATTTACATCTACATAGTTGGGTGATATACATCCATATCAATTCATGGTTTTTAGATCTACCCACTTATTCGATAGATTTCGATCCACCTACTTAATTGACATATTTAGACTTATATCAACCCAATGGTTTTAGGTTCACTTACTCATTTGAGATATTTACATCCACCCACTACGTAGAGAGGTTTACGCATCTATCAATTCTTGGTTTTGAGATTCCCCAGCTCATTTAATTGATTTACAACCCCATATATGAGATTTTGAGGTCCATCCCACTCATTTGAATGAGTTACATCGACCTACTTTGTGTAGAGTTTTTTTATTTAATACGAATACATGGTTTTGATTTTCGCCCACGCGTTTGATTTATTTATGCCCTCGTCATTTTATTGTTATTAGGAGGTTCACCCACTTTTTTGAGACACTTAGGCCCCTTCAAATTAAAGGTTTTGAGGTCTACCTACTCATTTGTTCGATTTACATCCTCATACTTGGTCGTGGAAATTACACATCTATAAAATCATGGGTTTGAAGTACTGTATCCTTTCATTTCAGAGATTTACACACCCTACTTAGTTGATAGATATTTGCCTATAAGTTTACATGTTTTGAGTTTCACATACAAATTTGAGAAATTTAAGCCTTTATCATTTTGTTGTTTTTAGTTTCACCCACCCCCATTTGAGTCGTTTACACCTCTACAAATAAAAGGTTTTGAGGTCCACCTACTCGTTTGTTTGATGTAAACAAAAAATGTGGAATCGAGAGATTTACATATCAACTGAGAAATTTGCACCATTATCATGAGTTCATTGTTTTGAGATCGACCCCCTCATTTGACGGATTTTGATCCAACTACTCAGTTTGTAGATTTAGACTTCTGTCAATCTATGAGTTTTACGTTCACCTACTCACCTGAGAGATTTATATCCAACAACTTAGTAGAGAGGTTTGCGCATCTATCAAATCTTGGTTTTGAAGTGAACCTACTCATTTTAATATTTCTAGGTTCAACTACTCAATTATGATATTTAGGCCTCGTTAAATTAAAGATTTCGAGGTCCACAAACTCATTTATCAGATTTACATAGTCAAGAGATTTACATCTTAAATCATGGTTTTGACGTACACCCAAACAATTGAGAGATTTACATCACCCTATTTACTCTAGGGATTTACGCCTCTACGAATATACGTTTTGATTTTTGCCTACGCATTTGAGAAATTTGGGAGTGTAGATATTTACGCCTACACAAATTAAAGATTTTAAGGTCAACCCAATCACTTGTTATATTTATAGAAAAACTGAGCAATCGAGATATTTACATGTCTATCGTGAGAATTACGACGTTACGAATTTATGGTTTTTTTATCTACCCACTCGTTTGGAATTTTGATCCACATACTCAGTCGAGAGATTGGGACATCTCTCAATCCATGGGATGTAGATTCTCCTATTCATTCGAGAGATTTACATCCACCTACTCATTGGAGAGGCCTACGCATTCATCGATTCTTGGTTTTGAGGTGTATCTACTCGTTTGGTTTATTTACATCCAAATAGTTAGTGAAATATATACATTCATATCAATTCATGGTTTTGAGGTCCACCACACTCATTTAAGAGGTTTACATCATTCTACAACTATCGTAGGATTTTTAAGCCTATTTACATGGTGTTGAGTTTCACCAACGCATTTGAGATATTTTAAGCTTCATTATTTGAATGTTTTTAGGTTCACCCACTCGATTGATACATTCAAGCCTCTTTAAATAAAAATTTTTTGAGTTCCACCAACTCGTTTGTTCGATTTACTTCCGCATACTAAGTCCAGAGATTTACATCTTAATCGAATCATCGTTTTGAGGTACACCCACTCTTTTGAGAGATTTAGATCCCCCCTACTTAGTAAAGGGATTTACGCCTCTACGAATACATGATTTGTGTTTCATTCATGTACACATTGGAGAATTTTAACCCTTTATTATTTTAACGTTCTTAGTTTCACCTATTCCATGTGTGATTTTTACGCATCTACAAATTAAAAGATTTGAGCAATCCCGAGATTTGCACCGCTGTTGAGTGAGTTAATTCACTATCAATTTATGGTTTTGAGATCTACCCACTCGTTTGATAGATTTTTATTTTCCTACTTAGTTGAGATATTTAGATTTCTATCAATCTATGCGTTTTTGGTTCACTACTCATTTGAGAGAAGTACATACACCTACTCAGCAGAGAAGTTTTTACGCATCTATCAAATATTGTTTTTGAGGTGGTGCACCTACTAATTTTTTTGATTTACAACTACATAGTTGGGTGATATACATCCATATCAATTCATGGTTTTCAGATCTACCCACTTATCCGATAGATTTCGATCCACCTACTCAATTGACATATTTAGACTTATATCAACCCAATGGTTTTAGGTTCACTTACTCATTCGAGATATTTACATCCACCCACTACGTAGTGAGGTTTACGCATCTATCAGTTCTTGGTTTTGAGATTCTCCAGCTCATTTAATTGATTTACAACCCCATATATGAGATTTTGAGGTCCATCCCACTCATTTGAATGAGTTACGTCGACCTACTTTGTGTAGGGTTTTTTTTATTTAATACGAATACGTGGTTTTGATTTTCGCCCACGCGATTGATTTATTTATGCCTTCGTCATTTTATTGTTATTAGGAGGTCCACCACACTCATTTAAGAGGTTTACATCATTCTACAACTATCGTAGGATTTTTAAGCCTAATTACATGGTGTTAATTTTCACCAACGCATTTGAGATATTTTAAGCTTCATTATTTGAATGTTTTTAGGTTCACCCACTCGATTGATACATTCAAGCCTCTTTAAATAAAAAGTTTTGAGTTACACCAACTCGTTTGTTCGATTTACTTCCGCATACTAAGTCCAGAGATTTACATCTTAATCGAATCATCGTTTTGAGGTACACCCACTCTTTTGAGAGATTTAGATCTCGCCTACTTAGTAAAGGGATTTACGCCTCTACGAATACATGATTTGTGTTTCATTCATGTACACATTGGAGAATTTTAACCCTTTATTATTTTAACGTTCTTAGTTTCACCTATTCCATGTGTGATTTTTACGCATCTACAAATAAAAAGATTTGAGCAATCGCGAGATTTGCACCGCTGTTGAGTGAGTTAATTCACTATCAATTTATGGTTTTGAGATCTATCCACTCGTTTGATAGATTTTTATATTCCTACTCAGTTGAGATATTTAGACTTCTATCAATCTATGCGTTTTTGGTTCACTACTCATTTGAGAGAAGTACATACACCTACTCAGCAGAGAAGTTTTTACGCATCTATCAAATCTTGTTTTTGAGATGGTGCACCTACTAATTTTTTTGATTTACATCTACATAGTTGGGTGATATACATCCATATCAATTCATGGTTTTCAGATCTAACCACTTATTCGATAGATTTCGATCCACCTACTCAATTGACATATTTAGACTTATATCAACCCAATGGTTTTAGGTTCATTTACTCATTTGAGATATTTACATCCACCCACTAAGTAGAGAGGTTTACGCATCTATCAGTTCTTGGTTTTGAGATTCTCCAGCTCATTTAATTGATTTACAACCCCATATATGAGATTTTGAGGTCCATCCCACTCATTTGAATGAGTTACATCGACCTACTTTGTGTAGGGTTTTTTTTTATTTAATACGAATACATGGTTTTGATTTTCGCCCACGCGTTTGATTTATTTATGCCCTCGTCATTTCATTGTTATTAGGAGGTTCACCCACTTTTTTGAGACACTTAGGCCCCTTCAAATTAAATGTTTTGAGGTCTACCTACTCATTTGTTCGATTTACATCCTCATACTTGGTCGTGGAAATTACACATCTATAAAATCATGGGTTTGAAGTACTGTACCCTTTCATTTCAGAGATTTACACACCCTACTTAGTTGATAGATTTTTGCCCATAAGTTTACATGTTTTAAGTTTCACATACAAATTTGAGAAATTTAAGCCTTTATCATTTTATTGTTTTTAGTTTCACCCACCCCCATTTGAGTCGTTTACACCTCTACAAATAAAAGGTTTTGAGGTCCACCTACTCGTTTGTTTGATGTAAACAAAAATTGTGGAATCGAGAGATTTACATATCAACTGAGAAATTTGCACCATTATCATGAGTTCATTATTTTGAGATCGACCCCCTCATTTGACGGATTTTGATCCAACTACTCAGTTTGTAGATTTAGACTTCTGTCAATCTATGAGTTTTACGTTCACCTACTCACCTGAGAGATTTATATCCAACAACTTAGTAGAGAGGTTTGCGCATCTATCAAATCTTGGTTTTGAAGTGCACCTACTCATTTTAATATTTCTAGGTTCAACTACTCAATTATGATATTTAGGCCTCGTTAAATTAAAGATTTTGAGGTCCACAAACTCATTTATCAGATTTACATAGTCAAGTGATTTACATCTTAAATCATGGTTTTGACGTACACCCAAACAATTGAGAGATTTACATCACCCTATTTACTCTAGGGATTTACGCCTCTACGAATATACGTTTTGATTTTCGCCTACGCATTTGAGAAATTTGGGAGTGTATCATTTTATCATTTTCAGTTTCACCCACTCCATGTGAGATATTTACGCCTACACAAATTAAAGATTTTAAGGTCAACCCAATCACTTGTTATATTTACAGAAAAACTGAGCAATCGAGATATTTACATGTCTATTGTGAGAATTACGACGTTACGAATTTATGGTTTTTTTATCTACCCACTCATTTGGAATTTTGATCCACATACTCAGTCGAGAGATTGGGACATCTCTAAATCCATGGGATGTACATTCTCCTATTCATTCGAGAGATTTACATCCACCTACTCATTGGAGAGGCCTACGCATTCATCGATTCTTGGTTTTGAGGTGTATCTACTCGTTTGGTTTATTTACATCCAAATAGTTAGGGAAATATATACATCCATATCAATTCATGGTTTTGAGGTCCACCACACTCATTTAAGAGGTTTACATCATCCTACAACTATCGTAGGATTTTTAAGCCTATTTACATGGTGTTGAGTTTCACCAACGCATTTGAGATATTTAAAGCTTCATTATTTGAATGTTTTTAGGTTCACCCCCACTCGATTGATACATTCAAGCCTCTTTAAATAAAAAGTTTTGAGTTCCACCAACTCTTTTGTTCGATTTACTTCAGCATACTAAGTCCAGAGATTTACATCTTTATCAAATCATCGTTTTGAGGTACACCCACTCTTTTGAGAGATTTACATCCCCCCCTCCCCCAACGCAGTCAAGGGATTTACGCCTCCACGAATACATGATTTGGGTTTCACGTACACATTATAGAATTTTAACCCTTTATTATTTTAACGTTCTTAGTTTCACCTATTCCATGTGAGATTTTTACGAATCCACAAATTAAAAGATTTGAGCAATCGCGAGATTTGCACCGCTGTTGATAAAATTAATTCACTATCAATTTATAGTTTTGAGATCTACCAACTCGTTTGATAGATTTTTATCTTCCTACTCAGTTGAGAAATTTAGACTTCTATCAATCCATGCGTTTTTGGTTCAGTACTCATTTGACAGAATTACATACACCTACTCAGCAGAGAGGTTTTTACGCATATATCAAATCTTGTTTTTGAGGTGGTGCACCTACTAATTTTTTTGATTTAAATCTACATAGTTGGGTGATATAGATCCATATCAATTCATAGTTTTCAGATCTACCCACTTATTCGATGGATTTTGATCCACCTACTCAATTGACATATTAGACTTATATCAATCCAATGGTTTTAGGTTCCCTTACTCATTTGAGATATTTACATCCACCCACTCAGTAGAGAGGTTTACGCATCTATGAGTCCTTGGTTTTGAGATTCTCCAGCTCATTTAATTGATGTACAACCCCATATATGAGATTTTGAGGTCCATCCCACTCATTTCAATGAATTACATCGACCTACTTTGTGTAGGGTTTTTTAATTTAATACGAATACATGGTTTAGATATTCACCCACGCATTTGATTTATTTAAGCCTTCGTCATTTTATTGTTATTAAGAGGTTCACCCACTTTTTTGAGACACTTAGGCCCCTTCAAATTAAAGGTTTTGAGGTCTACCTACTCATTTGTTCGATTTACATCCTCATACTTGGTCGTGGGAATTACATATCCATAAAATCATGGGCTTGAAGTACACCCTTTCATTTCAGAGATTTACACCCTTACTTAGTTGATAGATTATGCCCATAAGTTTACATGTTTTGAGTTTCACATACAAATTTGAGAAATTTAAGCCTTTATCATTTTATTGTTTTTTAGTTTCACCCACCCCCATTTGAGTCGTTTACACCTCTACAAATATACTTGTTTGTTTGATGTAAACAAAAAATGTGGAATCGAGAGATTTACATATCAACTGAGAAATTTGCACCATTATCAGTTCATTGTTTTGAGATCGACCCCCTCATTTGAGGGATTTTGATCCAACTACTCAGTTTATAGATTTAGACTTCTCTCAATCAATGGGTTTTGCTACGTTCACCTACTCATATGAGAGATTTATATCCAACAACTTAGTAGAGAGGTTTGCGCATCTATCAAATCTTGGTTTTGAAGTGCACCTACTCATTTTAATATTTCTAGGTTCAACTACTCAATTATGATATTTAGGCCTCTTTAAATAGAAGATTTCGAGGTCCACAAACTCATTTATCAGATTTACGTAGTCAAGTGATTTACATCTTAAACCGTGGTTTTGACGTACACCCAAACAATTGAGAGATTTACATCCCCCTATTTACTCTAGGGATTTACGCCTCTACGAATACACGTTTTGATTTTCGCCTACGCATTTGAAAAATTTGGGAGTGTATCATTTTATCATTTTCAATTTCACCCCCTCCATGTGAGATATTTACGCCTACACAAATTAAAGATTTTAAGATCAACCCAGTCACTTGTTATATTTACAGTAAAACTGAGCAATCGAGATATTTACATGTCTATTGTGAGAATTACGACGTTATGAATTTATGGTTTTCTGATCTACCCACTCATTTGGAATTTTGATCCACATACTCAGTCGAGAGATTGGGACATCTCTCAATCCATGGGATGTACATTCTCCTATTCATTCGAGAGATTTACATCCACCTACTCATTGGAGAGGCCTACGCATTCATCGATTCTTGGTTTTGTGGTGTATCTACTCGTTTGGTTTATTTACATCCACATAGTTAGGGAAATATGTACATCCATATCAATTCATAGTTTTGAGGTCCACCGCACTCATTTGAGAGGTTTACGTCATCCTACAACTATCGTAGGATTTTTAAGCCAATACATGATGTTGAGTTTCACCAACGCATTTGAGATATTTAAGGCTTCATTATTTGAATGTTTTTAGGCTCACCCACTCAATTGATACATTCAAGCCTCTTTAAATAAAAAGTTTTGAGTTCCACCAACTCGTTTGTTCGATTTACTTCCGCATACTAAGTCCAGAGATATACATCTTTATCGAATCATCGTTTTGAGGTACACCCACTCTTTTGAGAGATTTACATCCCCCCTTCCCCAACTCAGTCAAGGGATTTACGCCTCCACGAATACATGATTTGTGTTTCACGTACACGTTGGAGAATTTTAACCCTTTATGATTTTAACGTTCTTAGTTTCATCTATTCCGTGTGAGATTTTTACGCAGCCACAAATTAAAAGATTTGAGCAATCGCGAGATTTGCACCGCTGTTGAGAGAATTAATTCACTATCAATTTATAGTTTTGAGATCTACCCACTCGTTTGATAGATTTTTATCTTCCTACTCAGTTGAGATATTTAGACTTCTATCAATCCATGCGTTTAAGGTTCACTACTCATTTGACAGAATTACATACACCTACTCAGCAAAGAGGTTTTTACGCAGATGTCAAATCTTGTTTTTGAGGTGGCGCACCTACTAATTTTTTTGATTTGCATCTACATAGTTGGGTGATATACATCCATATCAATTCATGGTTTTCAGATCTACCCACTTATTCGATAGATTTCGATCCACCTACTCAATTGACATATTTAGACTTATATCAATCCAATAGTTTTAGGTTCACTTACTCATTTGAGATATTTACATCCACCCACTCAGTAGAGAGGTTTACGCATCTATCAGTCCTTGGTTTTGAGATTCTTTAGCTCATTTAATTGATGTACAACCCCATATATGAGATTGTGAGGTCCATCCCACTCATTTCAATGAGTTACATCGACCTACTTTGTGTAGGTTTTTTAATTTAATACGAATACATGGTTTAGTTTTTCGCCCACGCGTTTGATTTATTTAAGCCTTCATCATTTTATTGTTATTAGGAGGTTCACCCACTTTTTTGAGACACTTCAAATTAAAGGTTTTGAGGTCTACCTACTCATTTGTTCGATTTACATCCTCATACTTGGTCGTGGGGATTACACATCCATAAAATCATGGGTTTGAAGTACACCCTTTCATTTCAAAGATTTACACCCCCTACTTAGTTGATAGATTTATGCCCATCAGTTTACATGTTTTCAGTTTCACATACAAATTTGAGAAATTTAAGCCTTTATCATTTTATTGTTTTTAGTTTCCCCCACACACATTTGAGTCGTTTACACCTCCACAAAGAAAAGGTTTTGAGGTCCACCTACTCGTTTGTTTGATGTAAAGAAAAAATGTGGAATCAAAAGATTTACATATCAACTGAGAAATTTGCACCATTATCAGATCATTGTTTTGAGATCGACCCCCTCATTTGAGGGATTTTGATCCAACTACTCAGTTTATAGATTTAGACTTCTCTCAATCTATGGGTTTTACTACGTTCACCTACTCATCTGAGAGATTTATATCCAACAACTTAGTAGAGAGGTTTACGCAGCTATCGGATCTTGGTTTTGAAGTGCACCTACTCATTTTAATATTTCTAGGTTCAACTACTCAATTACGATATTTAGGCCTCTTTAAATTGAAGATTTCGAGGTCCACAAACTCATTTATCAGATTTACATCTTAAATCGTGGTTTTGACGTACACCCAAACAATTGAGAGATTTACATCCCCCTATTTACTCTAGGGATTTACGCCTCTACGAATACACGTTTTGATTTTCACCTACGCATTTGAGAAATTTGGTAGTGTATCATTTTATCATTTTCAGTTTCACCCCCTCCATGTGAGATATTTACGCCTACACAAATTAAAGATTATAAGGTCAACCCAGTCACTTGTTATATTTACAGTAAAACTGAGCAATCGAGATATTTACATGTCTATTGTGAGAATTACGACGTTATGAATTTATGGTTTTCTGATCTACCCACTCATTTGGAATTTTGATCCACATACTCAGTCGAGAGATTGGGACATCTCTCAATCCATGAGATGTAGATTCTCCTATTCATTCGAGAGATTTACATCCACCTACTCATTGGAGAGGCCTACGCATTCATCGATTCTTGGTTTTGTGGTGTATCTACTCGTTTGGTTTATTTACATCCACATAGTTAGGGAAATATATACATCCATATCAATTCATAGTTTTGAGGTCCATCGCACTCATTTGAGAGGTTTACGTCATCCTACAACTATCGTAGGATTTTTAAGCCAATACATGATGTTGAGTTTCACCAACACATTTGAGATATTTAAGGCTTCATTATTTGAATGTTTTTAGGCTCACCCACTCAATTGATACATTCAGGCCTCTTTAAATAAAAGGTTTTGAGTTCCACCAACTCGTTTGTTCGATTTACTTCCGCATACTAAGTCCAGAGATTTACATCTTTATCGAATCATCGTTTTGAGGTACACCCACTCTTTTGAGAGATTTACATCCCCCCTCCCCCAACTCAGTCAAGGGATTTACGCCTCCACGAATACATGATTTGTGTTTCACGTACACGTTGGAGAATTTTAACCCTTTATGATTTTAACGTTCTTAGTTTCACCTATTCCGTGTGAGATTTTTACGCATCCACAAATTAAAAGATTTGAGCAATCGCGAGATTTGCACCGCTGTTGAGAGAATTAATTCACTATCAATTTATAGTTTTGAGATCTACCCACTCGTTTGATAGATTTTTATCTTCCTACTCAGTTGAGATATTTAGACTTCTATCAATCCATGCGTTTAAGGTTCACTACTCATTTGACAGAATTACATACACCTACTCAGCAAAGAGGTTTTTACGCATATATCAAATCTTGTTTTTGAGGTGGCGCACCTACTAATTTTTTTGATTTACATCTACATAGTTGGGTGATATACATCCATATCAATTCATGGTTTTCAGATCTACCCACTTATTCGATAGATTTCGATCCACCTACTCAATTGACATATTTAGACTTATATCAATCCAATAGTTTTAGGTTCACTTACTCATTTGAGATATTTACATCCACCCACTCAGTAGAGAGGTTTACGCATCTATCAGTCCTTGGTTTTGAGATTCTTTAGCTCATTTAATTGATGTACAACCCCATATATGAGATTGTGAGGTCCATCCCACTCATTTCAATGAGTTACATCGACCTACTTTGTGTAGGTTTTTTAATTTAATACGAATACATGGTTTAGTTTTTCGCCCACGCGTTTGATTTATTTAAGTCTTCATCATTTTATTGTTATTAGGAGGTTCACCCACTTTTTTGAGACACTTCAAATTAAAGGTTTTGAGGTCTACGTACTCATTTGTTCGATTTACATCCTCATACTTGGTCGTGGGGATTACACATCCATAAAATCATGGGTTTGAAGTACACCCTTTCATTTCAAAGATTTACACCCCCTACTTAGCTGATAGATTTATGCCCATCAGTTTACATGTTTTCAGTTTCACATACAAATTTGAGAAATTTAAGCCTTTATCATTTTATTGTTTTTAGTTTCCCCCACACACATTTGAGTCGTTTACACCTCCACAAAGAAAAGGTTTTGAGGTCCACCTACTCGTTTGTTTGATGTAAAGAAAAAATGTGGAATCAAGAGATTTACATATCAACTGAGAAATTTGCACCATTATCAGTTCATTGTTTTGAGATCGACCCCCTCATTTGAGGGATTTTGATCCAACTACTCAGTTTATAGATTTAGACTTCTCTCAATCTATGGGTTTTACTACGTTCACCTACTCATCTGAGAGATTTATATCCAACAACTTAGTAGAGAGGTTTACGCAGCTATCAGATCTTGGTTTTGAAGTGCACCTACTCATTTTAATATTTCTAGGTTCAACTACTCAATTACGATATTTAGGCCTCTTTAAATTGAAGATTTCGAGGTCCACAAACTCATTTATCAGATTTACATCTTAATTCGTGGTTTTGACGTACACCCAAACAATTGAGAGATTTACATCCCCCTATTTACTCTAGGGATTTACGCCTCTACGAATACACGTTTTGATTTTTCGCCTACGCATTTGAGAAATTTGGTAGTGTATCATTTTATCATTTTCAGTTTCACCCCCTCCATGTGAGATATTTACGCCTACACAAATTAAAGATTATAAGGTCAACCCAGTCACTTGTTATATTTACAGTAAAACTGAGCAATCGAGATATTTACATGTCTATTATGAGAATTACGACGTTATGAATTTATGGTTTTCTGATCTACCCACTCATTTGGAATTTTGATCCACATACTCAGTCGAGAGATTGGGACATCTCTCAATCCATGAGATGTAGATTCTCCTATTCATTCGAGAGATTTACATCCACCTACTCATTGGAGAGGCCTACGCATTCATCGATTCTTGGTTTTGTGGTGTATCTACTCGTTTGGTTTATTTACATCCACATAGTTAGGGAAATATATACATCCATATCAATTCATAGTTTTGAGGTCCACCGCACTCATATGAGAGGTTTACGTCATCCTACAACTATCGTAGGATTTTTAAGCCAATACATGATGTTGAGTTTCACAAACGCATTTGAGATATTTAAGGCTTCATTATTTGAATGTTTTTAGGCTCACCCACTCAATTGATACATTCAAGCCTCTTTAAATAAAAAGTTTTGAGTTCCACCAACTCGTTTGTTCGATTTACTTCCGCATACTAAGTCCAGAGATTTACATCTTTATCGAATCATCGTTTTGAGGTACACCCACTCTTTTGAGAGATTTACATCCCCCCTCCCCCAACTCAGTCAAGGGATTTACGCCTCCACGAATACATGATTTGTGTTTCACGTACACGTTGGAGAATTTTAACCCTTTATGATTTTAACGTTCTTAGTTTCACCTATTCCGTGTGAGATTTTTACGCATCCACAAATTAAAAGATTTGAGCAATCGCGAGATTTGCACCGCTGTTGAGAGAATTAATTCACTATCAATTTATAGTTTTGAGATCTACCGCACTCATTTGAGAGGTTTACGTCATCCTACAACTATCGTAGGATTTTTAAGCCAATACATGATGTTGAGTTTCACCAACGCATTTGAGATATTTAAGGCTTCATTATTTGAATGTTTTTAGGCTCACCCACTCAATTGATACATTCAAGCCTCTTTAAATAAAAAGTTTTGAGTTCCACCAACTCGTTTGTTCGATTTACTTCCGCATACTAAGTCCAGAGATTTACATCTTTATCGAATCATCGTTTTGAGGTACACCCATTCTTTTGAGAGATTTACATCCCCCCTCCCCCAACTCAGTCAGGGGATTTACACCTCAACGAATACATGATTTGTGTTTCACGTACACGTTGGAGAATTTTAACCCTTTATGATTTTAACATTCTTAGTTTCACCTATTCCGTGTGAGATTTTTACGCATCCACAAATTAAAAGATTTGAGCAATCGCGAGATTTGCACCGCTGTTGAGAGAATTAATTCACTATCAATTTATAGTTTTGAGATCTACCCACTCGTTTGATAGATTTTTATCTTCCTACTCAGTTGAGATATTTAGACTTCTATCAATCCATGCGTTTAAGGTTCACTACTCATTTGACAGAATTACATACACCTACTCAGCAAAGAGGTTTTTACGCATATATCAAATCTTGTTTTTGAGGTGGCGCACCTACTAATTTTTTTGATTTACATCTACATAGTTGGGTGATATACATCCATATCAATTCATGGTTTTCAGATCTACCCACTTATTCGATAGATTTCGATCCACCTACTCAATTGACATATTTAGACTTATATCAATCCAATAGTTTTAGGTTCACTTGCTCATTTGAGATATTTACATCCACCCACCCAATAGAGAGGTTTACGCATCTATCATTCCTTGGTTTTGAGATTCTTTAGCTCATTTAATTGATGTACAACCCCATATATGAGATTTTGAGGTCCATCCCACTCATTTCAATGAGTTACATCGACCTACTTTGTGTAGGGTTTTTTTAATTTAATACGAATACATGGTTTAGTTTTTCGCCCACGCGTTTGATTTATTTAAGCCTTCGTCATTTTATTGTTATTAGGAGGTTCACCCACTTTTTTGAGACACTTCAAATTAAAGGTTTTGAGGTCTACGTACTCATTTGTTCGATTTACATCCTCATACTTGGTCGTGGGGATTACACATCCATAAAATCATGGGTTTGAAGTACACCCTTTCATTTCAAAGATTTACACCCCCTACTTAGTTGATAGATTTATGCCCATAAGTTTACATGTTTTCAGTTTCACATACAAATTTGAGAAATTTAAGCCTTTATCATTTTATTGTTTTTAGTTTCCCCCACACACATTTGAGTCGTTTACACCTCCACAAAGAAAAGGTTTTGAGGTCCACCTACTCGTTTGTTTGATGTAAAGAAAAAATGTGGAATCAAGAGATTTACATATCAACTGAGAAATTTGCACCATTATCAGTTCATTGTTTTGAGATCGACCCCCTCATTTGAGGGATTTTGATCCAACTACTCAGTTTATAGATTTAGACTTCTCTCAATCTATGGGTTTTACTACGTTCACCTACTCATCTGAGAGATTTATATCCAACAACTTAGTAGAGAGGTTTACGCAGCTATCAGATCTTGGTTTTGAAGTGCACCTACTCATTTTAATATTTCTAGGTTCAACTACTCAATTACGATATTTAGGCCTCTTTAAATTGAAGATTTCGAGGTCCACAAACTCATTTATCAGATTTACATCTTAAATCGTGGTTTTGACGTACACCCAAACAATTGAGAGATTTACATCCCCCTATTTACTCTAGGGATTTACGCCTCTACGAATACACGTTTTGATTTTTCGCCTACGCATTTGAGAAATTTGGTAGTGTATCATTTTATCATTTTCAGTTTCACCCCCTCCATGTGAGATATTTACGCCTACACAAATTAAAGATTATAAGGTCAACCCAGTCACTTGTTATATTTACAGTAAAACTGAGCAATCGAGATATTTACATGTCTATTGTGAGAATTACGACGTTATGAATTTATGGTTTTCTGATCTACCCACTCATTTGGAATTTTGATCCACATACTCAGTCGAGAGATTGGGACATCTCTCAATCCATGAGATGTAGATTCTCCTATTCATTCGAGAGATTTACATCCACCTACTCATTGGAGAGGACTACGCATTCATCGATTCTTGGTTTTGAGGTGAATCTACTCGTTTGGTTTATTTACATCCACATAGTTAGGGAAATATATACATCCATATCAATTCATGGTTTTGAGGTCCACCGCACTCATTTGAGAGGTTTACATCATCCCACAACTATCGTAGGATTTTTAAGCCAATACATGATGTTGAGTTTCACCAACGCATTTGAGATATTTAAGGCTTCATTATTTGAATGTTTTTAGGTTCACCCACTCAATGGATACATTCAAGCCTCTTTAAATAAAAAGTTTTGAGTTCCACCAACTTGTTTGTTCGATTTACTTCCACATACTAAGTCCAGAGATTTACATGTTTATCGAATCATCGTTTTGAGGTACACCCACTCTTTTGAGAGATTTACGTCCCCCCCTACTTAGTCAAGGGATTTACGCCTCCACGAATACATGATTTGTGTTTCACGTACACATTGGAGAATTTTAACCCTTTTTATTTTAACGTTCTTAGTTTCACCTATTCCATGTGAAAATTTTACGCATCGACAAATTAAAAGATTTGAGCAATCCCAAGATTTGCACCGCTGTTGAGAGAATTAATTCACTATCAATTTATGGTTTTGAGATCTACCCACTCATTTGATAGATTTTAATGTTCCTACTCAGTTAAGATATTTAGACTTCTATCAATCCATGCGTTTTTGGTTCACTACTCATTTGAGAGAATTACATACACCTACTCAGCAGAGAGGTTTTTACGCATCTATCAAATCTTATTTTTGAGGTGGTGCACCTACTAATTTTTTTGATTTACATCTACATAGTTGGGTGATATACATTCATATCAATTCATGGTTTTCAGATCTACCCACTTATTCGATAGATTTCGATCCACCTACTCAATTGACATATTTAGACTTATATCAATCCAATGGTTTTAGGTTCACTTACTCATTTTAGATGTTTACATCCACCCACTCAGTAGAGAGGTTTACGCATCTATGAGTCCTTGGTTTTGAGATTCTCCAGCTCATTTAATTGATGTACAACCCCATATATGAGATTTTGAGGTCCATCCCACTCATTTCAATGAGTTACATCGACCTACTTTGTGTAGGGTTTTTTAATTTAATACGTATACATGGTTTAGATTTTCGCCCACGCGTATGATTTAGTTGAGCCTTCGTCGTTTTATTGTTATTAGGAGGTTCACCCACTTTTTTGAGACACTTAGGCCCCTTCAAATTAAAGGTTTTGAGGACTACCTACTCATTTGTTCGATTTACGTCCTCATACTTGGTCGTGGGAATTACACCTCTATAAAATATTGGGTTTGAAGTACACCCTTTCATTTCAGAGATTTACACCCCCGACTTAGTTGATAGATTTATGCCCATAAGTTTACATGTTTTGAGTTTCACATACAAATTTGAGAAATTTAAGCCTTTATCATTTTATTATTTTTAATTTCACCTACCCCCATTTGAGTCGTTTACACCTCTACAAATAAAAAGTTTTGAGGTCCACCTATTCATTTGTTTGATGTAAACAAAAAAGGTAGAATCGAGAGATTTACATATCAACTGAGAAATTTGCACCATTATCAGTTCATTGTTTTGAGATCGTCCCCCTCATTTGAGGGATTTTGATCCAACTACTCAGTTTATAGATTTAGACTTCTGTCAATCTATGGGTTTTACGTTCACCTACTCATCTGAGAGATTTATATCCAACAACTTAGTAGAGAGGTTTACCCAGCTATCAAATCTTGGTTTTGAAGTGCACCTACTCATTTTAATATTTCTAGGTTCAACTACTCAATTATGATATTTAGGCCTCTTTAAATTGAAAATTTCGAGGTCCACAAACTCGTTTATCAGATTTACATAGTCAAGAGATTTACATCTTAAATCATGGTTTTGACGTACACCCAAACAATTGAGAGATTTACATCCCCCTATTTACTCTAGGGATTTACGCCTCTACGAATACACGTTTTGATTTTCGCCTACGCATTTAAGAAATTTGGGAGTGTATCATTTTATCATTTTCAGTTTCACCCACTCCATGTGAGATATTTACGCCTACACAAATTAAAGATTTTAAGGTCAAGCCAGTCACTTGTTATATTTACAGAAAAACTGAGCAATCGAGATATTTACATGTCGATTGTGAGAATTACGACGTTATGAATTTATGGTTTTCTGATCTACCCACTCATTTGGAATTTTGATCCACATACTCAGTCGAGAGATTGGGACATCTCTCAATCCATGGGATGTAGATTCTCCTATTCATTCGAGAGATTTACATCCACCTACTCATTGGAGAGACCTACGCATTCATCGATTCTTGGTTTTGAGGTGTATCTACTCGTTTGGTTTATTTACATCCACATAGTTAGGGAAATATATACATCCATATCAATTCATGGTTTTGAGGTCCACCGCACTCATTTGAGAGGTTTACATCATCCCACAACTATCGTAGGATTTTTAAGCCAATACATGATGTTGAGTTTCACCAACGCATTTGAGATATTTAAGGCTTCATTATTTGAATGTTTTTAGGTTCACCCACTCAATGGATACATTCAAGCCTCTTTAAATAAAAAGTTTTGAGTTCCACCAACTCGTTTGTTCGATTTACTTCCACATACTAAGTCCAGAGATTTACATGTTTATCGAATCATCGTTTTGAGGTACACCCACTCTTTTGAGAGATTTACGTCCCCCCCCACTTAGTCAAGGGATTTACGCCTCCACGAATACATGATTTGTGTTTCACGTACACATTGGAGAATTTTAACCCTTTTTATTTTAACGTTCTTAGTTTCACCTATTCCATGTGAGAATTTTACGCATCGACAAATTAAAAGATTTGAGCAATCCCAAGATTTGCACCGCTGTTGAGAGAATTAATTCACTATCAATTTATGGTTTTGAGATCTACCCACTCATTTGATAGATTTTAATGTTCCTACTCAGTTAAGATATTTAGACTTCTATCAATCCATGCGTTTTTGGTTCACTACTCATTTGAGAGAATTACATACACCTACTCAGCAGAGAGGTTTTTACGCATCTATCAAATCTTATTTTTGAGGTGGTGCACCTACTAATTTTTTGATTTACATCTACATAGTTGGGTGATATACATCCATATCAATTCATGGTTTTCAGATCTACCCACTTATTCGATAGATTTCGATCCACCTACTCAATTGACATATTTAGACTTATATCAATCTAATGGTTTTAGGTTCACTTACTCATTTTAGATGTTTACATCCACCCACTCAGTAGAGAGGTTTACGCATCTATGAGTCCTTGGTTTTGAGATTCTCCAGCTCATTTAATTGATGTACAACCCCATATATGAGATTTTGAGGTCCATCCCACTCATTTCAATGAGTTACATCGACCTACTTTGTGTAGGGTTTTTTAATTTAATACGTATACATGGTTTAGATTTTCGCCCACGCGTATGATTTAGTTGAGCCTTCGTCGTTTTATTGTTATTAGGAGGTTCACCCACTTTTTTGAGACACTTAGGCCCCTTCAAATTAAAGGTTTTGAGGACTACCTACTCATTTGTTCGATTTACGTCCTCATACTTGGTCGTGGGAATCACACCTCTATAAAATCATGGGTTTGAAGTACACCCTTTCATTTCAGAAATTTACACCCCCGACTTAGTTGATAGATTTATGCCCATAAGTTTACATGTTTTGAGTTTCACATACAAATTTGAGAAATTTAAGCCTTTATCATTTTATTATTTTTAATTTCACCTACCCCCATTTGAGTCGTTTACACCTCTACAAATAAAAAGTTTTGAGGTCCACCTATTCGTTTGTTTGATGTAAACAAAAAAGGTAGAATCGAGAGATTTACATATCAACTGAGAAATTTGCACCATTATCAGTTCATTGTTTTGAGATCGTCCCCCTCATTTGAGGGATTTTGATCCAACTACTCAGTTTATAGATTTAGACTTCTGTCAATCTATGGGTTTTACGTTCACCTACTCATCTGAGAGATTTATATCCAACAACTTAGTAGAGAGGTTTACGCAGCTATCAAATCTTGGTTTTGAAGTGCACCTACTCATTTTAATATTTCTAGGTTCAACTACTCAATTATGATATTTAGGCCTCTTTAAATTGAAAATTTCGAGGTCCACAAACTCATTTATCAGATTTACATAGTCAAGAGATTTACATCTTAAATCATGGTTTTGACGTACACCCAAACAATTGAGAGATTTACATCCCCCTATTTACTCTAGGGATTTACGCCTCTACGAATACACGTTTTGATTTTCGCCTACGCATTTGAGAAATTTGGGAGTGTATCATTTTATCATTTTCAGTTTCACCCACTCCATGTGAGATATTTACGCCTACACAAATTAAAGATTTTAAGGTCAAGCCAGTCACTTGTTATATTTACAGAAAAACTGAGCAATCGAGATATTTACATGTCGATTGTGAGAATTACGACGTTATGAATTTATGGTTTTCTGATCTACCCACTCATTTGGAATTTTGATCCACATACTCAGTCGAGAGATTGGGACATCTCTCAATCCATGGGATGTAGATTCTCCTATTCATTCGAGAGATTTACATCCACCTACTCATTGGAGAGGCCTACGCATTCATCGATTCTTGGTTTTGAGTTGTATCTACTCATTTGGTTTATTTACATCCACATAGTTAGGGAAATATGTACATCCATATCAATTCATGGTTTTGAGGTCCACCGCACTCATTTGAGAGGTTTACATCATCCCACAACTATCGTAGGATTTTTAAGCCAATACATGATGTTGAGTTTCACCAACGCATTTGAGATATTTAAGGCTTCATTATTTGAATGTTTTTAGGTTCACCCACTCAATGGATACATTCAAGCCTCTTTAAATAAAAAGTTTTGAGTTCCACCAACTCGTTCGTTCGATTTACTTCCACATACTAAGTCCAGAGATTTACATGTTTATCGAATCATCGTTTTGAGGTACACCCACTCTTTTGAGAGATTTACGTCCCCCCCTACTTAGTCAAGGGATTTACGCCTCCACGAATACATGATTTGTGTTTCACGTACACATTGGAGAATTTTAACCCTTTTTATTTTAACGTTCTTAGTTTCACCTATTCCATGTGAGAATTTTACGCATCGACAAATTAAAAGATTTGAGCAATCCCAAGATTTGCACCGCTGTTGAGAGAATTAATTCACTATCAATTTATGGTTTTGAGATCTACCCACTCATTTGATAGATTTTAATGTTCCTACTCAGTTAAGATATTTAGACTTCTATCAATCCATGCGTTTTTGGTTCACTACTCATTTGAGAGAATTACATACACCTACTCAGCAGAGAGGTTTTTACGCATCTATCAAATCTTATTTTTGAGGTGGTGCACCTACTAATTTTTTGATTTACATCTACATAGTTGGGTGATATACATCCATATCAATTCATGGTTTTCAGATCTACCCACTTATTCGATAGATTTCGATCCACCTACTCAATTGACATATTTAGACTTATATCAATCCAATGGTTTTAGGTTCACTTACTCATTTTAGATGTTTACATCCACCCACTCAGTAGAGAGGTTTACGCATCTATGAGTCCTTGGTTTTGAGATTCTCCAGCTCATTTAATTGATGTACAACCCCATATATGAGATTTTGAGGTCCATCCCACTCATTTCAATGAGTTACATCGACCTACTTTGTGTAGGGTTTTTTAATTTAATACGTATACATGGTTTAGATTTTCGCCCACGCGTATGATTTAGTTGAGCCTTCGTCGTTTTATTGTTATTAGGAGGTTCACCCACTTTTTTGAGACACTTAGGCCCCTTCAAATTAAAGGTTTTGAGGACTACCTACTCATTTGTTCGATTTACGTCCTCATACTTGGTCGTGGGAATCACACCTCTATAAAATCATGGGTTTGAAGTACACCCTTTCATTTCAGAAATTTACACCCCCGACTTAGTTGATAGATTTATGCCTATAAGTTTACATGTTTTGAGTTTCACATACAAATTTGAGAAATTTAAGCCTTTATCATTTTATTATTTTTAATTTCACCTACCCCCATTTGAGTCGTTTACACCTCTACAAATAAAAAGTTTTGAGGTCCACCTATTCGTTTGTTTGATGTAAACAAAAAAGGTAGAATCGAGAGATTTACATATCAACTGAGAAATTTGCACCATTATCAGTTCATTGTTTTGAGATCGTCCCCCTCATTTGAGGGATTTTGATCCAACTACTCAGTTTATAGATTTAGACTTCTGTCAATCTATGGGTTTTACGTTCACCTACTCATCTGAGAGATTTATATCCAACAACTTAGTAGAGAGGTTTACGCAGCTATCAAATCTTGGTTTTGAAGTGCACCTACTCATTTTAATATTTCTAGGTTCAACTACTCAATTATGATATTTAGGCCTCTTTAAATTGAAAATTTCGAGGTCCACAAACTCATTTATCAGATTTACATAGTCAAGAGATTTACATCTTAAATCATGGTTTTGACGTACACCCAAACAATTGAGAGATTTACATCCCCCTATTTACTCTAGGGATTTACGCCTCTACGAATACACGTTTTGATTTTCGCCTACGCATTTGAGAAATTTGGGAGTGTATCATTTTATCATTTTCAGTTTCACCCACTCCATGTGAGATATTTACGCCTACACAAATTAAAGATTTTAAGGTCAAGCCAGTCACTTGTTATATTTACAGAAAAACTGAGCAATCGAGATATTTACATGTCGATTGTGAGAATTACGACGTTATGAATTTATGGTTTTCTGATCTACCCACTCATTTGGAATTTTGATCCACATACTCAGTCGAGAGATTGGGACATCTCTCAATCCATGGGATGTAGATTCTCCTATTCATTCGAGAGATTTACATCCACCTACTCATTGGAGAGGCCTACGCATTCATCGATTCTTGGTTTTGAGTTGTATCTACTCATTTGGTTTATTTACATCCACATAGTTAGGGAAATATGTACATCCATATCAATTCATGGTTTTGAGGTCCACCGCACTCATTTGAGAGGTTTACATCATCCCACAACTATCGTAGGATTTTTAAGCCAATACATGATGTTGAGTTTCACCAACGCATTTGAGATATTTAAGGCTTCATTATTTGAATGTTTTTAGGTTCACCCACTCAATGGATACATTCAAGCCTCTTTAAATAAAAAGTTTTGAGTTCCACCAACTCGTTCGTTCGATTTACTTCCACATACTAAGTCCAGAGATTTACATGTTTATCGAATCATCGTTTTGAGGTACACCCACTCTTTTGAGAGATTTACGTCCCCCCCTACTTAGTCAAGGGATTTACGCCTCCACGAATACATGATTTGTGTTTCACGTACACATTGGAGAATTTTAACCCTTTTTATTTTAACGTTCTTAGTTTCACCTATTCCATGTGAGAATTTTACGCATCGACAAATTAAAAGATTTGAGCAATCCCAAGATTTGCACCGCTGTTGAGAGAATTAATTCACTATCAATTTATGGTTTTGAGATCTACCCACTCATTTGATAGATTTTAATGTTCCTACTCAGTTAAGATATTTAGACTTCTATCAATCCATGCGTTTTTGGTTCACTACTCATTTGAGAGAATTACATACACCTACTCAGCAGAGAGGTTTTTACGCATCTATCAAATCTTATTTTTGAGGTGGTGCACCTACTAATTTTTTGATTTACATCTACATAGTTGGGTGATATACATCCATATCAATTCATGGTTTTCAGATCTACCCACTTATTCGATAGATTTCGATCCACCTACTCAATTGACATATTTAGACTTATATCAATCCAATGGTTTTAGGTTCACTTACTCATTTTAGATGTTTACATCCACCCACTCAGTAGAGAGGTTTACGCATCTATGAGTCCTTGGTTTTGAGATTCTCCAGCTCATTTAATTGATGTACAACCCCATATATGAGATTTTGAGGTCCATCCCACTCATTTCAATGAGTTACATCGACCTACTTTGTGTAGGGTTTTTTAATTTAATACGTATACATGGTTTAGATTTTCGCCCACGCGTATGATTTAGTTGAGCCTTCGTCGTTTTATTGTTATTAGGAGGTTCACCCACTTTTTTGAGACACTTAGGCCCCTTCAAATTAAAGGTTTTGAGGACTACCTACTCATTTGTTCGATTTACGTCCTCATACTTGGTCGTGGGAATCACACCTCTATAAAATCATGGGTTTGAAGTACACCCTTTCATTTCAGAAATTTACACCCCCGACTTAGTTGATAGATTTATGCCTATAAGTTTACATGTTTTGAGTTTCACATACAAATTTGAGAAATTTAAGCCTTTATCATTTTATTATTTTTAATTTCACCTACCCCCATTTGAGTCGTTTACACCTCTACAAATAAAAAGTTTTGAGGTCCACCTATTCGTTTGTTTGATGTAAACAAAAAAGGTAGAATCGAGAGATTTACATATCAACTGAGAAATTTGCACCATTATCAGTTCATTGTTTTGAGATCGTCCCCCTCATTTGAGGGATTTTGATCCAACTACTCAGTTTATAGATTTAGACTTCTGTCAATCTATGGGTTTTACGTTCACCTACTCATCTGAGAGATTTATATCCAACAACTTAGTAGAGAGGTTTACGCAGCTATCAAATCTTGGTTTTGAAGTGCACCTACTCATTTTAATATTTCTAGGTTCAACTACTCAATTATGATATTTAGGCCTCTTTAAATTGAAAATTTCGAGGTCCACAAACTCATTTATCAGATTTACATAGTCAAGAGATTTACATCTTAAATCATGGTTTTGACGTACACCCAAACAATTGAGAGATTTACATCCCCCTATTTACTCTAGGGATTTACGCCTCTACGAATACACGTTTTGATTTTCGCCTACGCATTTGAGAAATTTGGGAGTGTATCATTTTATCATTTTCAGTTTCACCCACTCCATGTGAGATATTTACGCCTACACAAATTAAAGATTTTAAGGTCAAGCCAGTCACTTGTTATATTTACAGAAAAACTGAGCAATCGAGATATTTACATGTCGATTGTGAGAATTACGACGTTATGAATTTATGGTTTTCTGATCTACCCACTCATTTGGAATTTTGATCCACATACTCAGTCGAGAGATTGGGACATCTCTCAATCCATGGGATGTAGATTCTCCTATTCATTCGAGAGATTTACATCCACCTACTCATTGGAGAGGCCTACGCATTCATCGATTCTTGGTTTTGAGTTGTATCTACTCATTTGGTTTATTTACATCCACATAGTTAGGGAAATATGGACATCCATATCAATTCATGGTTTTGAGGTCCACCGCACTCATTTGAGAGGTTTACATCATCCCACAACTATCGTAGGATTTTTAAGCCAATACATGATGTTGAGTTTCACCAACGCATTTGAGATATTTAAGGCTTCATTATTTGAATGTTTTTAGGTTCACCCACTCAATGGATACATTCAAGCCTCTTTAAATAAAAAGTTTTGAGTTCCACCAACTCGTTCGTTCGATTTACTTCCACATACTAAGTCCAGAGATTTACATGTTTATCGAATCATCGTTTTGAGGTACACCCACTCTTTTGAGAGATTTACGTCCCCCCCTACTTAGTCAAGGGATTTACGCCTCCACGAATACATGATTTGTGTTTCACGTACACATTGGAGAATTTTAACCCTTTTTATTTTAACGTTCTTAGTTTCACCTATTCCATGTGAGAATTTTACGCATCGACAAATTAAAAGATTTGAGCAATCCCAAGATTTGCACCGCTGTTGAGAGAATTAATTCACTATCAATTTATGGTTTTGAGATCTACCCACTCATTTGATAGATTTTAATGTTCCTACTCAGTTAAGATATTTAGACTTCTATCAATCCATGCGTTTTTGGTTCACTACTCATTTGAGAGAATTACATACACCTACTCAGCAGAGAGGTTTTTACGCATCTATCAAATCTTATTTTTGAGGTGGTGCACCTACTAATTTTTTTGATTTACATCTACATAGTTGGGTGATATACATCCATATCAATTCATGGTTTTCAGATCTACCCACTTATTCGATAGATTTCGATCCACCTACTCAATTGACATATTTAGACTTATATCAATCCAATGGTTTTAGGTTCACTTACTCATTTTAGATGTTTACATCCACCCAATCAGTAGAGAGGTTTACGCATCTATGAGTCCTTGGTTTTGAGATTCTCCAGCTCATTTAATTGATGTACAACCCCATATATGAGATTTTGAGGTCCATCCCACTCATTTCAATGAGTTACATCGACCTACTTTGTGTAGGGTTTTTTAATTTAATACGTATACATGGTTTAGATTTTCGCCCACGCGTATGATTTAGTTGAGCCTTCGTCGTTTTATTGTTATTAGGAGGTTCACCCACTTTTTTGAGACACTTAGGCCCCTTCAAATTAAAGGTTTTGAGGACTACCTACTCATTTGTTCGATTTACGTCCTCATACTTGGTCGTGGGAATTACACCTCTATAAAATCATGGGTTTGAAGTACACGCTTTCATTTCAGAAATTTACACCCCCGACTTAGTTGATAGATTTATGCCCATAAGTTTACATGTTTTGAGTTTCACATACAAATTTGAGAAATTTAAGCCTTTATCATTTTATTATTTTTAATTTCACCTACCCCCATTTGAGTCGTTTATACCTCTACAAATAAAAAGTTTTGAGGTCCACCTATTCGTTTGTTTGATGTAAACAAAAAAGGTAGAATCGAGAGATTTACATATCAACTGAGAAATTTGCACCATTATCAGTTCATTGTTTTGAGATCGTCCCCCTCATTTGAGGGATTTTGATCCAACTACTCAGTTTATAGATTTAGACTTCTGTCAATCTATGGGTTTTACGTTCACCTACTCATCTGAGAGATTTATATCCAACAACTTAGTAGAGAGGTTTACGCAGCTATCAAATCTTGGTTTTGAAGTGCACCTACTCATTTTAATATTTCTAGGTTCAACTACTCAATTATGATATTTAGGCCTCTTTAAATTGAAAATTTCGAGGTCCACAAACTCATTTATCAGATTTACATAGTCAAGAGATTTACATCTTAAATCATGGTTTTGACGTACACCCAAACAATTGAGAGATTTACATCCCCCTATTTACTCTAGGGATTTACGCCTCTACGAATACACGTTTTGATTTTCGCCTACGCATTTGAGAAATTTGGGAGTGTATCATTTTATCATTTTCAGTTTCACCCACTCCATGTGAGATATTTACGCCTACACAAATTAAAGATTTTAAGGTCAAGCCAGTCACTTGTTATATTTACAGAAAAACTGAGCAATCGAGATATTTACATGTCGATTGTGAGAATTACGACGTTATGAATTTATGGTTTTCTGATCTACCCACTCATTTGGAATTTTGATCCACATACTCAGTCGAGAGATTGGGACATCTCTCAATCCATGGGATGTAGATTCTCCTATTCATTCGAGAGATTTACATCCACCTACTCATTGGAGAGGCCTACGCATTCATCGATTCTTGGTTTTGAGTTGTATCTACTCGTTTGGTTTATTTACATCCACATAGTTAGGGAAATATGTACATCCATATCAATTCATGGTTTTGAGGTCCACCGCACTCATTTGAGAGGTTTACATCATCCCACAACTATCGTAGGATTTTTAAGCCAATACATGATGTTGAGTTTCACCAACGCATTTGAGATATTTAAGGCTTCATTATTTGAATGTTTTTAGGTTCACCCACTCAATGGATACATTCAAGCCTCTTTAAATAAAAAGTTTTGAGTTCCACCAACTCGTTCGTTCGATTTACTTCCACATACTAAGTCCAGAGATTTACATGTTTATCGAATCATCGTTTTGAGGTACACCCACTCTTTTGAGAGATTTACGTCCCCCCCTACTTAGTCAAGGGATTTACGCCTCCACGAATACATGATTTGTGTTTCACGTACACATTGGAGAATTTTAACCCTTTTTATTTTAACGTTCTTAGTTTCACCTATTCCATGTGAGAATTTTACGCATCGACAAATTAAAAGATTTGAGCAATCCCAAGATTTGCACCGCTGTTGAGAGAATTAATTCACTATCAATTTATGGTTTTGAGATCTACCCACTCATTTGATAGATTTTAATGTTCCTACTCAGTTAAGATATTTAGACTTCTATCAATCCATGCGTTTTTGGTTCACTACTCATTTGAGAGAATTACATACACCTACTCAGCAGAGAGGTTTTTACGCATCTATCAAATCTTATTTTTGAGGTGGTGCACCTACTAATTTTTTTGATTTACATCTACATAGTTGGGTGATATACATCCATATCAATTCATGGTTTTCAGATCTACCCACTTATTCGATAGATTTCGATCCACCTACTCAATTGACATATTTAGACTTATATCAATCCAATGGTTTTAGGTTCACTTACTCATTTTAGATGTTTACATCCACCCACTCAGTAGAGAGGTTTACGCATCTATGAGTCCTTGGTTTTGAGATTCTCCAGCTCATTTAATTGATGTACAACCCCATATATGAGATTTTGAGGTCCATCCCACTCATTTCAATGAGTTACATCGACCTACTTTGTGTAGGGTTTTTTAATTTAATACGTATACATGGTTTAGATTTTCGCCCACGCGTATGATTTAGTTGAGCCTTCGTCGTTTTATTGTTATTAGGAGGTTCACCCACTTTTTTGAGACACTTAGGCCCCTTCAAATTAAAGGTTTTGAGGACTACCTACTCATTTGTTCGATTTACGTCCTCATACTTGGTCGTGGGAATTACACCTCTATAAAATCATGGGTTTGAAGTACACGCTTTCATTTCAGAAATTTACACCCCCGACTTAGTTGATAGATTTATGCCCATAAGTTTACATGTTTTGAGTTTCACATACAAATTTGAGAAATTTAAGCCTTTATCATTTTATTATTTTTAATTTCACCTACCCCCATTTGAGTCGTTTACACCTCTACAAATAAAATGTTTTGAGGTCCACCTATTCGTTTGTTTGATGTAAACAAAAAAGGTAGAATCGAGAGATTTACATATCAACTGAGAAATTTGCACCATTATCAGTTCATTGTTTTGAGATCGTCCCCCTCATTTGAGGGATTTTGATCCAACTACTCAGTTTATAGATTTAGACTTCTGTCAATCTATGGGTTTTACGTTCACCTACTCATCTGAGAGATTTATATCCAACAACTTAGTAGAGAGGTTTACGCAGCTATCAAATCTTGGTTTTGAAGTGCACCTACTCATTTTAATATTTCTAGGTTCAACTACTCAATTATGATATTTAGGCCTCTTTAAATTGAAAATTTCGAGGTCCACAAACTCATTTATCAGATTTACATAGTCAAGAGATTTACATCTTAAATCATGGTTTTGACGTACACCCAAACAATTGAGAGATTTACATCCCCCTATTTACTCTAGGGATTTACGCCTCTACGAATACACGTTTTGATTTTCGCCTACGCATTTGAGAAATTTGGGAGTGTATCATTTTATCATTTTCAGTTTCACCCACTCCATGTGAGATATTTACGCCTACACAAATTAAAGATTTTAAGGTCAAGCCAGTCACTTGTTATATTTACAGAAAAACTGAGCAATCGAGATATTTACATGTCGATTGTGAGAATTACGACGTTATGAATTTATGGTTTTCTGATCTACCCACTCATTTGGAATTTTGATCCACATACTCAGTCGAGAGATTGGGACATCTCTCAATCCATGGGATGTAGATTCTCCTATTCATTCGAGAGATTTACATCCACCTACTCATTGGAGAGGCCTACGCATTCATCGATTCTTGGTTTTGAGTTGTATCTACTCGTTTGGTTTATTTACATCCACATAGTTAGGGAAATATGTACATCCATATCAATTCATGGTTTTGAGGTCCACCGCACTCATTTGAGAGGTTTACATCATCCCACAACTATCGTAGGATTTTTAAGCCAATACATGATGTTGAGTTTCACCAACGCATTTGAGATATTTAAGGCTTCATTATTTGAATGTTTTTAGGTTCACCCACTCAATGGATACATTCAAGCCTCTTTAAATAAAAAGTTTTGAGTTCCACCAACTCGTTCGTTCGATTTACTTCCACATACTAAGTCCAGAGATTTACATGTTTATCGAATCATCGTTTTGAGGTACACCCACTCTTTTGAGAGATTTACGTCCCCCCCTACTTAGTCAAGGGATTTACGCCTCCACGAATACATGATTTGTGTTTCACGTACACATTGGAGAATTTTAACCCTTTTTATTTTAACGTTCTTAGTTTCACCTATTCCATGTGAGAATTTTACGCATCGACAAATTAAAAGATTTGAGCAATCCCAAGATTTGCACCGCTGTTGAGAGAATTAATTCACTATCAATTTATGGTTTTGAGATCTACCCACTCATTTGATAGATTTTAATGTTCCTACTCAGTTAAGATATTTAGACTTCTATCAATCCATGCGTTTTTGGTTCACTACTCATTTGAGAGAATTACATACACCTACTCAGCAGAGAGGTTTTTACGCATCTATCAAATCTTATTTTTGAGGTGGTGCACCTACTAATTTTTTTGATTTACATCTACATAGTTGGGTGATATACATCCATATCAATTCATGGTTTTCAGATCTACCCACTTATTCGATAGATTTCGATCCACCTACTCAATTGACATATTTAGACTTATATCAATCCAATGGTTTTAGGTTCACTTACTCATTTTAGATGTTTACATCCACCCACTCAGTAGAGAGGTTTACGCATCTATGAGTCCTTGGTTTTGAGATTCTCCAGCTCATTTAATTGATGTACAACCCCATATATGAGATTTTGAGGTCCATCCCACTCATTTCAATGAGTTACATCGACCTACTTTGTGTAGGGTTTTTTAATTTAATACGTATACATGGTTTAGATTTTCGCCCACGCGTATGATTTAGTTGAGCCTTCGTCGTTTTATTGTTATTAGGAGGTTCACCCACTTGTTTGAGACACTTAGGCCCCTTCAAATTAAAGGTTTTGAGGACTACCTACTCATTTGTTCGATTTACGTCCTCATACTTGGTCGTGGGAATTACATCTCTATAAAATCATGGGTTTGAAGTACACCCTTTCATTTCAGAAATTTACACCCCCGACTTAGTTGATAGATTTATGCCCATAAGTTTACATGTTTTGAGTTTCACATACAAATTTGAGAAATTTAAGCCTTTATCATTTTATTATTTTTAATTTCACCTACCCCCATTTGAGTCGTTTATACCTCTACAAATAAAAAGTTTTGAGGTCCACCTATTCGTTTGTTTGATGTAAACAAAAAAGGTAGAATCGAGAGATTTACATATCAACTGAGAAATTTGCACCATTATCAGTTCATTGTTTTGAGATCGTCCCCCTCATTTGAGGGATTTTGATCCAACTACTCAGTTTATAGATTTAGACTTCTGTCAATCTATGGGTTTTACGTTCACCTACTCATCTGAGAGATTTATATCCAACAACTTAGTAGAGAGGTTTACGCAGCTATCAAATCTTGGTTTTGAAGTGCACCTACTCATTTTAATATTTCTAGGTTCAACTACTCAATTATGATATTTAGGCCTCTTTAAATTGAAAATTTCGAGGTCCACAAACTCATTTATCAGATTTACATAGTCAAGAGATTTACATCTTAAATCATGGTTTTGACGTACACCCAAACAATTGAGAGATTTACATCCCCCTATTTACTCTAGGGATTTACGCCTCTACGAATACACGTTTTGATTTTCGCCTACGCATTTGAGAAATTTGGGAGTGTATCATTTTATCATTTTCAGTTTCACCCACTCCATGTGAGATATTTACGCCTACACAAATTAAAGATTTTAAGGTCAAGCCAGTCACTTGTTATATTTACAGAAAAACTGAGCAATCGAGATATTTACATGTCGATTGTGAGAATTACGACGTTATGAATTTATGGTTTTCTGATCTACCCACTCATTTGGAATTTTGATCCACATACTCAGTCGAGAGATTGGGACATCTCTCAATCCATGGGATGTAGATTCTCCTATTCATTCGAGAGATTTACATCCACCTACTCATTGGAGAGGCCTACGCATTCATCGATTCTTGGTTTTGAGTTGTATCTACTCGTTTGGTTTATTTACATCCACATAGTTAGGGAAATATGTACATCCATATCAATTCATGGTTTTGAGGTCCACCGCACTCATTTGAGAGGTTTACATCATCCCACAACTATCGTAGGATTTTTAAGCCAATACATGATGTTGAGTTTCACCAACGCATTTGAGATATTTAAGGCTTCATTATTTGAATGTTTTTAGGTTCACCCACTCAATGGATACATTCAAGCCTCTTTAAATAAAAAGTTTTGAGTTCCACCAACTCGTTCGTTCGATTTACTTCCACATACTAAGTCCAGAGATTTACATGTTTATCGAATCATCGTTTTGAGGTACACCCACTCTTTTGAGAGATTTACGTCCCCCCCTACTTAGTCAAGGGATTTACGCCTCCACGAATACATGATTTGTGTTTCACGTACACATTGGAGAATTTTAACCCTTTTTATTTTAACGTTCTTAGTTTCACCTATTCCATGTGAGAATTTTACGCATCGACAAATTAAAAGATTTGAGCAATCCCAAGATTTGCACCGCTGTTGAGAGAATTAATTCACTATCAATTTATGGTTTTGAGATCTACCCACTCATTTGATAGATTTTAATGTTCCTACTCAGTTAAGATATTTAGACTTCTATCAATCCATGCGTTTTTGGTTCACTACTCATTTGAGAGAATTACATACACCTACTCAGCAGAGAGGTTTTTACGCATCTATCAAATCTTATTTTTGAGGTGGTGCACCTACTAATTTTTTTGATTTACATCTACATAGTTGGGTGATATACATCCATATCAATTCATGGTTTTCAGATCTACCCACTTATTCGATAGATTTCGATCCACCTACTCAATTGACATATTTAGACTTATATCAATCCAATGGTTTTAGGTTCACTTACTCATTTTAGATGTTTACATCCACCCACTCAGTAGAGAGGTTTACGCATCTATGAGTCCTTGGTTTTGAGATTCTCCAGCTCATTTAATTGATGTACAACCCCATATATGAGATTTTGAGGTCCATCCCACTCATTTCAATGAGTTACATCGACCTACTTTGTGTAGGGTTTTTTAATTTAATACGTATACATGGTTTAGATTTTCGCCCACGCGTATGATTTAGTTGAGCCTTCGTCGTTTTATTGTTATTAGGAGGTTCACCCACTTGTTTGAGACACTTAGGCCCCTTCAAATTAAAGGTTTTGAGGACTACCTACTCATTTGTTCGATTTACGTCCTCATACTTGGTCGTGGGAATTACATCTCTATAAAATCATGGGTTTGAAGTACACCCTTTCATTTCAGAAATTTACACCCCCGACTTAGTTGATAGATTTATGCCCATAAGTTTACATGTTTTGAGTTTCACATACAAATTTGAGAAATTTAAGCCTTTATCATTTTATTATTTTTAATTTCACCTACCCCCATTTGAGTCGTTTACACCTCTACAAATAAAAAGTTTTGAGGTCCACCTATTCGTTTGTTTGATGTAAACAAAAAAGGTAGAATCGAGAGATTTACATATCAACTGAGAAATTTGCACCATTATCAGTTCATTGTTTTGAGATCGTCCCCCTCATTTGAGGGATTTTGATCCAACTACTCAGTTTATAGATTTAGACTTCTGTCAATCTATAGGTTTTACGTTCACCTACTCATCTGAGAGATTTATATCCAACAACTTAGTAGAGAGGTTTACGCAGCTATCAAATCTTGGTTTTGAAGTGCACCTACTCATTTTAATATTTCTAGGTTCAACTACTCAATTATGATATTTAGGCCTCTTTAAATTGAAAATTTCGAGGTCCACAAACTCATTTATCAGATTTACATAGTCAAGAGATTTACATCTTAAATCATGGTTTTGACGTACACCCAAACAATTGAGAGATTTACATCCCCCTATTTACTCTAGGGATTTACGCCTCTACGAATACACGTTTTGATTTTCGCCTACGCATTTGAGAAATTTGGGAGTGTATCATTTTATCATTTTCAGTTTCACCCACTCCATGTGAGATATTTACGCCTACACAAATTAAAGATTTTAAGGTCAAGCCAGTCACTTGTTATATTTACAGAAAAACTGAGCAATCGAGATATTTACATGTCGATTGTGAGAATTACGACGTTATGAATTTATGGTTTTCTGATCTACCCACTCATTTGGAATTTTGATCCACATACTCAGTCGAGAGATTGGGACATCTCTCAATCCATGGGATGTAGATTCTCCTATTCATTCGAGAGATTTACATCCACCTACTCATTGGAGAGGCCTACGCATTCATCGATTCTTGGTTTTGAGTTGTATCTACTCGTTTGGTTTATTTACATCCACATAGTTAGGGAAATATGTACATCCATATCAATTCATGGTTTTGAGGTCCACCGCACTCATTTGAGAGGTTTACATCATCCCACAACTATCGTAGGATTTTTAAGCCAATACATGATGTTGAGTTTCACCAACGCATTTGAGATATTTAAGGCTTCATTATTTGAATGTTTTTAGGTTCACCCACTCAATGGATACATTCAAGCCTCTTTAAATAAAAAGTTTTGAGTTCCACCAACTCGTTCGTTCGATTTACTTCCACATACTAAGTCCAGAGATTTACATGTTTATCGAATCATCGTTTTGAGGTACACCCACTCTTTTGAGAGATTTACGTCCCCCCCTACTTAGTCAAGGGATTTACGCCTCCACGAATACATGATTTGTGTTTCACGTACACATTGGAGAATTTTAACCCTTTTTATTTTAACGTTCTTAGTTTCACCTATTCCATGTGAGAATTTTACGCATCGACAAATTAAAAGATTTGAGCAATCCCAAGATTTGCACCGCTGTTGAGAGAATTAATTCACTATCAATTTATGGTTTTGAGATCTACCCACTCATTTGATAGATTTTAATGTTCCTACTCAGTTAAGATATTTAGACTTCTATCAATCCATGCGTTTTTGGTTCACTACTCATTTGAGAGAATTACATACACCTACTCAGCAGAGAGGTTTTTACGCATCTATCAAATCTTATTTTTGAGGTGGTGCACCTACTAATTTTTTTGATTTACATCTACATAGTTGGGTGATATACATCCATATCAATTCATGGTTTTCAGATCTACCCACTTATTCGATAGATTTCGATCCACCTACTCAATTGACATATTTAGACTTATATCAATCCAATGGTTTTAGGTTCACTTACTCATTTTAGATGTTTACATCCACCCACTCAATAGAGAGGTTTACGCATCTATGAGTCCTTGGTTTTGAGATTCTCCAGCTCATTTAATTGATGTACAACCCCATATATGAGATTTTGAGGTCCATCCCACTCATTTCAATGAGTTACATCGACCTACTTTGTGTAGGGTTTTTTAATTTAATACGTATACATGGTTTAGATTTTCGCCCACGCGTATGATTTAGTTGAGCCTTCGTCGTTTTATTGTTATTAGGAGGTTCACCCACTTTTTTGAGACACTTAGGCCCCTTCAAATTAAAGGTTTTGAGGACTACCTACTCATTTGTTCGATTTACGTCCTCATACTTGGTCGTGGGAATTACACCTCTATAAAATCATGGGTTTGAAGTACACGCTTTCATTTCAGAAATTTACACCCCCGACTTAGTTGATAGATTTATGCCCATAAGTTTACATGTTTTGAGTTTCACATACAAATTTGAGAAATTTAAGCCTTTATCATTTTATTATTTTTAATTTCACCTACCCCCATTTGAGTCGTTTACACCTCTACAAATAAAATGTTTTGAGGTCCACCTATTCGTTTGTTTGATGTAAACAAAAAAGGTAGAATCGAGAGATTTACATATCAACTGAGAAATTTGCACCATTATCAGTTCATTGTTTTGAGATCGTCCCCCTCATTTGAGGGATTTTGATCCAACTACTCAGTTTATAGATTTAGACTTCTGTCAATCTATGGGTTTTACGTTCACCTACTCATCTGAGAGATTTATATCCAACAACTTAGTAGAGAGGTTTACGCAGCTATCAAATCTTGGTTTTGAAGTGCACCTACTCATTTTAATATTTCTAGGTTCAACTACTCAATTATGATATTTAGGCCTCTTTAAATTGAAAATTTCGAGGTCCACAAACTCATTTATCAGATTTACATAGTCAAGAGATTTACATCTTAAATCATGGTTTTGACGTACACCCAAACAATTGAGAGATTTACATCCCCCTATTTACTCTAGGGATTTACGCCTCTACGAATACACGTTTTGATTTTCGCCTACGCATTTGAGAAATTTGGGAGTGTATCATTTTATCATTTTCAGTTTCACCCACTCCATGTGAGATATTTACGCCTACACAAATTAAAGATTTTAAGGTCAAGCCAGTCACTTGTTATATTTACAGAAAAACTGAGCAATCGAGATATTTACATGTCGATTGTGAGAATTACGACGTTATGAATTTATGGTTTTCTGATCTACCCACTCATTTGGAATTTTGATCCACATACTCAGTCGAGAGATTGGGACATCTCTCAATCCATGGGATGTAGATTCTCCTATTCATTCGAGAGATTTACATCCACCTACTCATTGGAGAGGCCTACGCATTCATCGATTCTTGGTTTTGAGTTGTATCTACTCGTTTGGTTTATTTACATCCACATAGTTAGGGAAATATGTACATCCATATCAATTCATGGTTTTGAGGTCCACCGCACTCATTTGAGAGGTTTACATCATCCCACAACTATCGTAGGATTTTTAAGCCAATACATGATGTTGAGTTTCACCAACGCATTTGAGATATTTAAGGCTTCATTATTTGAATGTTTTTAGGTTCACCCACTCAATGGATACATTCAAGCCTCTTTAAATAAAAAGTTTTGAGTTCCACCAACTCGTTCGTTCGATTTACTTCCACATACTAAGTCCAGAGATTTACATGTTTATCGAATCATCGTTTTGAGGTACACCCACTCTTTTGAGAGATTTACGTCCCCCCCTACTTAGTCAAGGGATTTACGCCTCCACGAATACATGATTTGTGTTTCACGTACACATTGGAGAATTTTAACCCTTTTTATTTTAACGTTCTTAGTTTCACCTATTCCATGTGAGAATTTTACGCATCGACAAATTAAAAGATTTGAGCAATCCCAAGATTTGCACCGCTGTTGAGAGAATTAATTCACTATCAATTTATGGTTTTGAGATCTACCCACTCATTTGATAGATTTTAATGTTCCTACTCAGTTAAGATATTTAGACTTCTATCAATCCATGCGTTTTTGGTTCACTACTCATTTGAGAGAATTACATACACCTACTCAGCAGAGAGGTTTTTACGCATCTATCAAATCTTATTTTTGAGGTGGTGCACCTACTAATTTTTTTGATTTACATCTACATAGTTGGGTGATATACATCCATATCAATTCATGGTTTTCAGATCTACCCACTTATTCGATAGATTTCGATCCACCTACTCAATTGACATATTTAGACTTATATCAATCCAATGGTTTTAGGTTCACTTACTCATTTTAGATGTTTACATCCACCCACTCAGTAGAGAGGTTTACGCATCTATGAGTCCTTGGTTTTGAGATTCTCCAGCTCATTTAATTGATGTACAACCCCATATATGAGATTTTGAGGTCCATCCCACTCATTTCAATGAGTTACATCGACCTACTTTGTGTAGGGTTTTTTAATTTAATACGTATACATGGTTTAGATTTTCGCCCACGCGTATGATTTAGTTGAGCCTTCGTCGTTTTATTGTTATTAGGAGGTTCACCCACTTTTTTGAGACACTTAGGCCCCTTCAAATTAAAGGTTTTGAGGACTACCTACTCATTTGTTCGATTTACGTCCTCATACTTGGTCGTGGGAATTACACCTCTATAAAATCATGGGTTTGAAGTACACGCTTTCATTTCAGAAATTTACACCCCCGACTTAGTTGATAGATTTATGCCCATAAGTTTACATGTTTTGAGTTTCACATACAAATTTGAGAAATTTAAGCCTTTATCATTTTATTATTTTTAATTTCACCTACCCCCATTTGAGTCGTTTACACCTCTACAAATAAAATGTTTTGAGGTCCACCTATTCGTTTGTTTGATGTAAACAAAAAAGGTAGAATCGAGAGATTTACATATCAACTGAGAAATTTGCACCATTATCAGTTCATTGTTTTGAGATCGTCCCCCTCATTTGAGGGATTTTGATCCAACTACTCAGTTTATAGATTTAGACTTCTGTCAATCTATGGGTTTTACGTTCACCTACTCATCTGAGAGATTTATATCCAACAACTTAGTAGAGAGGTTTACGCAGCTATCAAATCTTGGTTTTGAAGTGCACCTACTCATTTTAATATTTCTAGGTTCAACTACTCAATTATGATATTTAGGCCTCTTTAAATTGAAAATTTCGAGGTCCACAAACTCATTTATCAGATTTACATAGTCAAGAGATTTACATCTTAAATCATGGTTTTGACGTACACCCAAACAATTGAGAGATTTACATCCCCCTATTTACTCTAGGGATTTACGCCTCTACGAATACACGTTTTGATTTTCGCCTACGCATTTGAGAAATTTGGGAGTGTATCATTTTATCATTTTCAGTTTCACCCACTCCATGTGAGATATTTACGCCTACACAAATTAAAGATTTTAAGGTCAAGCCAGTCACTTGTTATATTTACAGAAAAACTGAGCAATCGAGATATTTACATGTCGATTGTGAGAATTACGACGTTATGAATTTATGGTTTTCTGATCTACCCACTCATTTGGAATTTTGATCCACATACTCAGTCGAGAGATTGGGACATCTCTCAATCCATGGGATGTAGATTCTCCTATTCATTCGAGAGATTTACATCCACCTACTCATTGGAGAGGCCTACGCATTCATCGATTCTTGGTTTTGAGTTGTATCTACTCGTTTGGTTTATTTACATCCACATAGTTAGGGAAATATGTACATCCATATCAATTCATGGTTTTGAGGTCCACCGCACTCATTTGAGAGGTTTACATCATCCCACAACTATCGTAGGATTTTTAAGCCAATACATGATGTTGAGTTTCACCAACGCATTTGAGATATTTAAGGCTTCATTATTTGAATGTTTTTAGGTTCACCCACTCAATGGATACATTCAAGCCTCTTTAAATAAAAAGTTTTGAGTTCCACCAACTCGTTCGTTCGATTTACTTCCACATACTAAGTCCAGAGATTTACATGTTTATCGAATCATCGTTTTGAGGTACACCCACTCTTTTGAGAGATTTACGTCCCCCCCTACTTAGTCAAGGGATTTACGCCTCCACGAATACATGATTTGTGTTTCACGTACACATTGGAGAATTTTAACCCTTTTTATTTTAACGTTCTTAGTTTCACCTATTCCATGTGAGAATTTTACGCATCGACAAATTAAAAGATTTGAGCAATCCCAAGATTTGCACCGCTGTTGAGAGAATTAATTCACTATCAATTTATGGTTTTGAGATCTACCCACTCATTTGATAGATTTTAATGTTCCTACTCAGTTAAGATATTTAGACTTCTATCAATCCATGCGTTTTTGGTTCACTACTCATTTGAGAGAATTACATACACCTACTCAGCAGAGAGGTTTTTACGCATCTATCAAATCTTATTTTTGAGGTGGTGCACCTACTAATTTTTTTGATTTACATCTACATAGTTGGGTGATATACATCCATATCAATTCATGGTTTTCAGATCTACCCACTTATTCGATAGATTTCGATCCACCTACTCAATTGACATATTTAGACTTATATCAATCCAATGGTTTTAGGTTCACTTACTCATTTTAGATGTTTACATCCACCCACTCAATAGAGAGGTTTACGCATCTATGAGTCCTTGGTTTTGAGATTCTCCAGCTCATTTAATTGATGTACAACCCCATATATGAGATTTTGAGGTCCATCCCACTCATTTCAATGAGTTACATCGACCTACTTTGTGTAGGGTTTTTTAATTTAATACGTATACATGGTTTAGATTTTCGCCCACGCGTATGATTTAGTTGAGCCTTCGTCGTTTTATTGTTATTAGGAGGTTCACCCACTTTTTTGAGACACTTAGGCCCCTTCAAATTAAAGGTTTTGAGGACTACCTACTCATTTGTTCGATTTACGTCCTCATACTTGGTCGTGGGAATTACACCTCTATAAAATCATGGGTTTGAAGTACACGCTTTCATTTCAGAAATTTACACCCCCGACTTAGTTGATAGATTTATGCCCATAAGTTTACATGTTTTGAGTTTCACATACAAATTTGAGAAATTTAAGCCTTTATCATTTTATTATTTTTAATTTCACCTACCCCCATTTGAGTCGTTTACACCTCTACAAATAAAATGTTTTGAGGTCCACCTATTCGTTTGTTTGATGTAAACAAAAAAGGTAGAATCGAGAGATTTACATATCAACTGAGAAATTTGCACCATTATCAGTTCATTGTTTTGAGATCGTCCCCCTCATTTGAGGGATTTTGATCCAACTACTCAGTTTATAGATTTAGACTTCTGTCAATCTATGGGTTTTACGTTCACCTACTCATCTGAGAGATTTATATCCAACAACTTAGTAGAGAGGTTTACGCAGCTATCAAATCTTGGTTTTGAAGTGCACCTACTCATTTTAATATTTCTAGGTTCAACTACTCAATTATGATATTTAGGCCTCTTTAAATTGAAAATTTCGAGGTCCACAAACTCATTTATCAGATTTACATAGTCAAGAGATTTACATCTTAAATCATGGTTTTGACGTACACCCAAACAATTGAGAGATTTACATCCCCCTATTTACTCTAGGGATTTACGCCTCTACGAATACACGTTTTGATTTTCGCCTACGCATTTGAGAAATTTGGGAGTGTATCATTTTATCATTTTCAGTTTCACCCACTCCATGTGAGATATTTACGCCTACACAAATTAAAGATTTTAAGGTCAAGCCAGTCACTTGTTATATTTACAGAAAAACTGAGCAATCGAGATATTTACATGTCGATTGTGAGAATTACGACGTTATGAATTTATGGTTTTCTGATCTACCCACTCATTTGGAATTTTGATCCACATACTCAGTCGAGAGATTGGGACATCTCTCAATCCATGGGATGTAGATTCTCCTATTCATTCGAGAGATTTACATCCACCTACTCATTGGAGAGGCCTACGCATTCATCGATTCTTGGTTTTGAGTTGTATCTACTCGTTTGGTTTATTTACATCCACATAGTTAGGGAAATATGTACATCCATATCAATTCATGGTTTTGAGGTCCACCGCACTCATTTGAGAGGTTTACATCATCCCACAACTATCGTAGGATTTTTAAGCCAATACATGATGTTGAGTTTCACCAACGCATTTGAGATATTTAAGGCTTCATTATTTGAATGTTTTTAGGTTCACCCACTCAATGGATACATTCAAGCCTCTTTAAATAAAAAGTTTTGAGTTCCACCAACTCGTTCGTTCGATTTACTTCCACATACTAAGTCCAGAGATTTACATGTTTATCGAATCATCGTTTTGAGGTACACCCACTCTTTTGAGAGATTTACGTCCCCCCCTACTTAGTCAAGGGATTTACGCCTCCACGAATACATGATTTGTGTTTCACGTACACATTGGAGAATTTTAACCCTTTTTATTTTAACGTTCTTAGTTTCACCTATTCCATGTGAGAATTTTACGCATCGACAAATTAAAAGATTTGAGCAATCCCAAGATTTGCACCGCTGTTGAGAGAATTAATTCACTATCAATTTATGGTTTTGAGATCTACCCACTCATTTGATAGATTTTAATGTTCCTACTCAGTTAAGATATTTAGACTTCTATCAATCCATGCGTTTTTGGTTCACTACTCATTTGAGAGAATTACATACACCTACTCAGCAGAGAGGTTTTTACGCATCTATCAAATCTTATTTTTGAGGTGGTGCACCTACTAATTTTTTTGATTTACATCTACATAGTTGGGTGATATACATCCATATCAATTCATGGTTTTCAGATCTACCCACTTATTCGATAGATTTCGATCCACCTACTCAATTGACATATTTAGACTTATATCAATCCAATGGTTTTAGGTTCACTTACTCATTTTAGATGTTTACATCCACCCACTCAGTAGAGAGGTTTACGCATCTATGAGTCCTTGGTTTTGAGATTCTCCAGCTCATTTAATTGATGTACAACCCCATATATGAGATTTTGAGGTCCATCCCACTCATTTCAATGAGTTACATCGACCTACTTTGTGTAGGGTTTTTTAATTTAATACGTATACATGGTTTAGATTTTCGCCCACGCGTATGATTTAGTTGAGCCTTCGTCGTTTTATTGTTATTAGGAGGTTCACCCACTTTTTTGAGACACTTAGGCCCCTTCAAATTAAAGGTTTTGAGGACTACCTACTCATTTGTTCGATTTACGTCCTCATACTTGGTCGTGGGAATTACACCTCTATAAAATCATGGGTTTGAAGTACACGCTTTCATTTCAGAAATTTACACCCCCGACTTAGTTGATAGATTTATGCCCATAAGTTTACATGTTTTGAGTTTCACATACAAATTTGAGAAATTTAAGCCTTTATCATTTTATTATTTTTAATTTCACCTACCCCCATTTGAGTCGTTTACACCTCTACAAATAAAATGTTTTGAGGTCCACCTATTCGTTTGTTTGATGTAAACAAAAAAGGTAGAATCGAGAGATTTACATATCAACTGAGAAATTTGCACCATTATCAGTTCATTGTTTTGAGATCGTCCCCCTCATTTGAGGGATTTTGATCCAACTACTCAGTTTATAGATTTAGACTTCTGTCAATCTATGGGTTTTACGTTCACCTACTCATCTGAGAGATTTATATCCAACAACTTAGTAGAGAGGTTTACGCAGCTATCAAATCTTGGTTTTGAAGTGCACCTACTCATTTTAATATTTCTAGGTTCAACTACTCAATTATGATATTTAGGCCTCTTTAAATTGAAAATTTCGAGGTCCACAAACTCATTTATCAGATTTACATAGTCAAGAGATTTACATCTTAAATCATGGTTTTGACGTACACCCAAACAATTGAGAGATTTACATCCCCCTATTTACTCTAGGGATTTACGCCTCTACGAATACACGTTTTGATTTTCGCCTACGCATTTGAGAAATTTGGGAGTGTATCATTTTATCATTTCAAGTTTCACCCACTCCATGTGAGATATTTACGCCTACACAAATTAAAGATTTTAAGGTCAAGCCAGTCACTTGTTATATTTACAGAAAAACTGAGCAATCGAGATATTTACATGTCGATTGTGAGAATTACGACGTTATGAATTTATGGTTTTCTGATCTACCCACTCATTTGGAATTTTGATCCACATACTCAGTCGAGAGATTGGGACATCTCTCAATCCATGGGATGTAGATTCTCCTATTCATTCGAGAGATTTACATCCACCTACTCATTGGAGAGGCCTACGCATTCATCGATTCTTGGTTTTGAGTTGTATCTACTCGTTTGGTTTATTTACATCCACATAGTTAGGGAAATATGTACATCCATATCAATTCATGGTTTTGAGGTCCACCGCACTCATTTGAGAGGTTTACATCATCCCACAACTATCGTAGGATTTTTAAGCCAATACATGATGTTGAGTTTCACCAACGCATTTGAGATATTTAAGGCTTCATTATTTGAATGTTTTTAGGTTCACCCACTCAATGGATACATTCAAGCCTCTTTAAATAAAAAGTTTTGAGTTCCACCAACTCGTTCGTTCGATTTACTTCCACATACTAAGTCCAGAGATTTACATGTTTATCGAATCATCGTTTTGAGGTACACCCACTCTTTTGAGAGATTTACGTCCCCCCCTACTTAGTCAAGGGATTTACGCCTCCACGAATACATGATTTGTGTTTCACGTACACATTGGAGAATTTTAACCCTTTTTATTTTAACGTTCTTAGTTTCACCTATTCCATGTGAGAATTTTACGCATCGACAAATTAAAAGATTTGAGCAATCCCAAGATTTGCACCGCTGTTGAGAGAATTAATTCACTATCAATTTATGGTTTTGAGATCTACCCACTCATTTGATAGATTTTAATGTTCCTACTCAGTTAAGATATTTAGACATCTATCAATCCATGCGTTTTTGGTTCACTACTCATTTGAGAGAATTACATACACCTACTCAGCAGAGAGGTTTTTACGCATCTATCAAATCTTATTTTTGAGGTGGTGCACCTACTAATTTTTTTGATTTACATCTACATAGTTGGGTGATATACATCCATATCAATTCATGGTTTTCAGATCTACCCACTTATTCGATAGATTTCGATCCACCTACTCAATTGACATATTTAGACTTATATCAATCCAATGGTTTTAGGTTCACTTACTCATTTTAGATGTTTACATCCACCCAATCAGTAGAGAGGTTTACGCATCTATGAGTCCTTGGTTTTGAGATTCTCCAGCTCATTTAATTGATGTACAACCCCATATATGAGATTTTGAGGTCCATCCCACTCATTTCAATGAGTTACATCGACCTACTTTGTGTAGGGTTTTTTAATTTAATACGTATACATGGTTTAGATTTTCGCCCACGCGTATGATTTAGTTGAGCCTTCGTCGTTTTATTGTTATTAGGAGGTTCACCCACTTTTTTGAGACACTTAGGCCCCTTCAAATTAAAGGTTTTGAGGACTACCTACTCATTTGTTCGATTTACGTCCTCATACTTGGTCGTGGGAATTACACCTCTATAAAATCATGGGTTTGAAGTACACGCTTTCATTTCAGAAATTTACACCCCCGACTTAGTTGATAGATTTATGCCCATAAGTTTACATGTTTTGAGTTTCACATACAAATTTGAGAAATTTAAGCCTTTATCATTTTATTATTTTTAATTTCACCTACCCCCATTTGAGTCGTTTACACCTCTACAAATAAAATGTTTTGAGGTCCACCTATTCGTTTGTTTGATGTAAACAAAAAAGGTAGAATCGAGAGATTTACATATCAACTGAGAAATTTGCACCATTATCAGTTCATTGTTTTGAGATCGTCCCCCTCATTTGAGGGATTTTGATCCAACTACTCAGTTTATAGATTTAGACTTCTGTCAATCTATGGGTTTTACGTTCACCTACTCATCTGAGAGATTTATATCCAACAACTTAGTAGAGAGGTTTACGCAGCTATCAAATCTTGGTTTTGAAGTGCACCTACTCATTTTAATATTTCTAGGTTCAACTACTCAATTATGATATTTAGGCCTCTTTAAATTGAAAATTTCGAGGTCCACAAACTCATTTATCAGATTTACATAGTCAAGAGATTTACATCTTAAATCATGGTTTTGACGTACACCCAAACAATTGAGAGATTTACATCCCCCTATTTACTCTAGGGATTTACGCCTCTACGAATACACGTTTTGATTTTCGCCTACGCATTTGAGAAATTTGGGAGTGTATCATTTTATCATTTTCAGTTTCACCCACTCCATGTGAGATATTTACGCCTACACAAATTAAAGATTTTAAGGTCAAGCCAGTCACTTGTTATATTTACAGAAAAACTGAGCAATCGAGATATTTACATGTCGATTGTGAGAATTACGACGTTATGAATTTATGGTTTTCTGATCTACCCACTCATTTGGAATTTTGATCCACATACTCAGTCGAGAGATTGGGACATCTCTCAATCCATGGGATGTAGATTCTCCTATTCATTCGAGAGATTTACATCCACCTACTCATTGGAGAGGCCTACGCATTCATCGATTCTTGGTTTTGAGTTGTATCTACTCGTTTGGTTTATTTACATCCACATAGTTAGGGAAATATGTACATCCATATCAATTCATGGTTTTGAGGTCCACCGCACTCATTTGAGAGGTTTACATCATCCCACAACTATCGTAGGATTTTTAAGCCAATACATGATGTTGAGTTTCACCAACGCATTTGAGATATTTAAGGCTTCATTATTTGAATGTTTTTAGGTTCACCCACTCAATGGATACATTCAAGCCTCTTTAAATAAAAAGTTTTGAGTTCCACCAACTCGTTCGTTCGATTTACTTCCACATACTAAGTCCAGAGATTTACATGTTTATCGAATCATCGTTTTGAGGTACACCCACTCTTTTGAGAGATTTACGTCCCCCCCTACTTAGTCAAGGGATTTACGCCTCCACGAATACATGATTTGTGTTTCACGTACACATTGGAGAATTTTAACCCTTTTTATTTTAACGTTCTTAGTTTCACCTATTCCATGTGAGAATTTTACGCATCGACAAATTAAAAGATTTGAGCAATCCCAAGATTTGCACCGCTGTTGAGAGAATTAATTCACTATCAATTTATGGTTTTGAGATCTACCCACTCATTTGATAGATTTTAATGTTCCTACTCAGTTAAGATATTTAGACTTCTATCAATCCATGCGTTTTTGGTTCACTACTCATTTGAGAGAATTACATACACCTACTCAGCAGAGAGGTTTTTACGCATCTATCAAATCTTATTTTTGAGGTGGTGCACCTACTAATTTTTTTGATTTACATCTACATAGTTGGGTGATATACATCCATATCAATTCATGGTTTTCAGATCTACCCACTTATTCGATAGATTTCGATCCACCTACTCAATTGACATATTTAGACTTATATCAATCCAATGGTTTTAGGTTCACTTACTCATTTTAGATGTTTACATCCACCCACTCAGTAGAGAGGTTTACGCATCTATGAGTCCTTGGTTTTGAGATTCTCCAGCTCATTTAATTGATGTACAACCCCATATATGAGATTTTGAGGTCCATCCCACTCATTTCAATGAGTTACATCGACCTACTTTGTGTAGGGTTTTTTAATTTAATACGTATACATGGTTTAGATTTTCGCCCACGCGTATGATTTAGTTGAGCCTTCGTCGTTTTATTGTTATTAGGAGGTTCACCCACTTTTTTGAGACACTTAGGCCCCTTCAAATTAAAGGTTTTGAGGACTACCTACTCATTTGTTCGATTTACGTCCTCATACTTGGTCGTGGGAATTACACCTCTGTAAAATCATGGGTTTGAAGTACACGCTTTCATTTCAGAAATTTACACCCCCGACTTAGTTGATAGATTTATGCCCATAAGTTTACATGTTTTGAGTTTCACATACAAATTTGAGAAATTTAAGCCTTTATCATTTTATTATTTTTAATTTCACCTACCCCCATTTGAGTCGTTTACACCTCTACAAATAAAATGTTTTGATGTCCACCTATTCGTTTGTTTGATGTAAACAAAAAAGGTAGAATCGAGAGATTTACATATCAACTGAGAAATTTGCACCATTATCAGTTCATTGTTTTGAGATCGTCCCCCTCATTTGAGGGATTTTGATCCAACTACTCAGTTTATAGATTTAGACTTCTGTCAATCTATGGGTTTTACGTTCACCTACTCATCTGAGAGATTTATATCCAACAACTTAGTAGAGAGGTTTACGCAGCTATCAAATCTTGGTTTTGAAGTGCACCTACTCATTTTAATATTTCTAGGTTCAACTACTCAATTATGATATTTAGGCCTCTTTAAATTGAAAATTTCGAGGTCCACAAACTCATTTATCAGATTTACATAGTCAAGAGATTTACATCTTAAATCATGGTTTTGACGTACACCCAAACAATTGAGAGATTTACATCCCCCTATTTACTCTAGGGATTTACGCCTCTACGAATACACGTTTTGATTTTCGCCTACGCATTTGAGAAATTTGGGAGTGTATCATTTTATCATTTTCAGTTTCACCCACTCCATGTGAGATATTTACGCCTACACAAATTAAAGATTTTAAGGTCAAGCCAGTCACTTGTTATATTTACAGAAAAACTGAGCAATCGAGATATTTACATGTCGATTGTGAGAATTACGACGTTATGAATTTATGGTTTTCTGATCTACCCACTCATTTGGAATTTTGATCCACATACTCAGTCGAGAGATTGGGACATCTCTCAATCCATGGGATGTAGATTCTCCTATTCATTCGAGAGATTTACATCCACCTACTCATTGGAGAGGCCTACGCATTCATCGATTCTTGGTTTTGAGTTGTATCTACTCGTTTGGTTTATTTACATCCACATAGTTAGGGAAATATGTACATCCATATCAATTCATGGTTTTGAGGTCCACCGCACTCATTTGAGAGGTTTACATCATCCCACAACTATCGTAGGATTTTTAAGCCAATACATGATGTTGAGTTTCACCAACGCATTTGAGATATTTAAGGCTTCATTATTTGAATGTTTTTAGGTTCACCCACTCAATGGATACATTCAAGCCTCTTTAAATAAAAAGTTTTGAGTTCCACCAACTCGTTCGTTCGATTTACTTCCACATACTAAGTCCAGAGATTTACATGTTTATCGAATCATCGTTTTGAGGTACACCCACTCTTTTGAGAGATTTACGTCCCCCCCTACTTAGTCAAGGGATTTACGCCTCCACGAATACATGATTTGTGTTTCACGTACACATTGGAGAATTTTAACCCTTTTTATTTTAACGTTCTTAGTTTCACCTATTCCATGTGAGAATTTTACGCATCGACAAATTAAAAGATTTGAGCAATCCCAAGATTTGCACCGCTGTTGAGAGAATTAATTCACTATCAATTTATGGTTTTGAGATCTACCCACTCATTTGATAGATTTTAATGTTCCTACTCAGTTAAGATATTTAGACTTCTATCAATCCATGCGTTTTTGGTTCACTACTCATTTGAGAGAATTACATACACCTACTCAGCAGAGAGGTTTTTACGCATCTATCAAATCTTATTTTTGAGGTGGTGCACCTACTAATTTTTTTGATTTACATCTACATAGTTGGGTGATATACATCCATATCAATTCATGGTTTTCAGATCTACCCACTTATTCGATAGATTTCGATCCACCTACTCAATTGACATATTTAGACTTATATCAATCCAATGGTTTTAGGTTCACTTACTCATTTTAGATGTTTACATCCACCCACTCAGTAGAGAGGTTTACGCATCTATGAGTCCTTGGTTTTGAGATTCTCCAGCTCATTTAATTGATGTACAACCCCATATATGAGATTTTGAGGTCCATCCCACTCATTTCAATGAGTTACATCGACCTACTTTGTGTAGGGTTTTTTAATTTAATACGTATACATGGTTTAGATTTTCGCCCACGCGTATGATTTAGTTGAGCCTTCGTCGTTTTATTGTTATTAGGAGGTTCACCCACTTTTTTGAGACACTTAGGCCCCTTCAAATTAAAGGTTTTGAGGACTACCTACTCATTTGTTCGATTTACGTCCTCATACTTGGTCGTGGGAATTACACCTCTATAAAATCATGGGTTTGAAGTACACGCTTTCATTTCAGAAATTTACACCCCCGACTTAGTTGATAGATTTATGCCCATAAGTTTACATGTTTTGAGTTTCACATACAAATTTGAGAAATTTAAGCCTTTATCATTTTATTATTTTTAATTTCACCTACCCCCATTTGAGTCGTTTACACCTCTACAAATAAAAAGTTTTGAGGTCCACCTATTCGTTTGTTTGATGTAAACAAAAAAGGTAGAATCGAGAGATTTACATATCAACTGAGAAATTTGCACCATTATCAGTTCATTGTTTTGAGATCGTCCCCCTCATTTGAGGGATTTTGATCCAACTACTCAGTTTATAGATTTAGACTTCTGTCAATCTATGGGTTTTACGTTCACCTACTCATCTGAGAGATTTATATCCAACAACTTAGTAGAGAGGTTTACGCAGCTATCAAATCTTGGTTTTGAAGTGCACCTACTCATTTTAATATTTCTAGGTTCAACTACTCAATTATGATATTTAGGCCTCTTTAAATTGAAAATTTCGAGGTCCACAAACTCATTTATCAGATTTACATAGTCAAGAGATTTACATCTTAAATCATGGTTTTGACGTACACCCAAACAATTGAGAGATTTACATCCCCCTATTTACTCTAGGGATTTACGCCTCTACGAATACACGTTTTGATTTTCGCCTACGCATTTGAGAAATTTGGGAGTGTATCATTTTATCATTTTCAGTTTCACCCACTCCATGTGAGATATTTACGCCTACACAAATTAAAGATTTTAAGGTCAAGCCAGTCACTTGTTATATTTACAGAAAAACTGAGCAATCGAGATATTTACATGTCGATTGTGAGAATTACGACGTTATGAATTTATGGTTTTCTGATCTACCCACTCATTTGGAATTTTGATCCACATACTCAGTCGAGAGATTGGGACATCTCTCAATCCATGGGATGTAGATTCTCCTATTCATTCGAGAGATTTACATCCACCTACTCATTGGAGAGGCCTACGCATTCATCGATTCTTGGTTTTGAGTTGTATCTACTCGTTTGGTTTATTTACATCCACATAGTTAGGGAAATATGTACATCCATATCAATTCATGGTTTTGAGGTCCACCGCACTCATTTGAGAGGTTTACATCATCCCACAACTATCGTAGGATTTTTAAGCCAATACATGATGTTGAGTTTCACCAACGCATTTGAGATATTTAAGGCTTCATTATTTGAATGTTTTTAGGTTCACCCACTCAATGGATACATTCAAGCCTCTTTAAATAAAAAGTTTTGAGTTCCACCAACTCGTTCGTTCGATTTACTTCCACATACTAAGTCCAGAGATTTACATGTTTATCGAATCATCGTTTTGAGGTACACCCACTCTTTTGAGAGATTTACGTCCCCCCCTACTTAGTCAAGGGATTTACGCCTCCACGAATACATGATTTGTGTTTCACGTACACATTGGAGAATTTTAACCCTTTTTATTTTAACGTTCTTAGTTTCACCTATTCCATGTGAGAATTTTACGCATCGACAAATTAAAAGATTTGAGCAATCCCAAGATTTGCACCGCTGTTGAGAGAATTAATTCACTATCAATTTATGGTTTTGAGATCTACCCACTCATTTGATAGATTTTAATGTTCCTACTCAGTTAAGATATTTAGACTTCTATCAATCCATGCGTTTTTGGTTCACTACTCATTTGAGAGAATTACATACACCTACTCAGCAGAGAGGTTTTTACGCATCTATCAAATCTTATTTTTGAGGTGGTGCACCTACTAATTTTTTTGATTTACATCTACATAGTTGGGTGATATACATCCATATCAATTCATGGTTTTCAGATCTACCCACTTATTCGATAGATTTCGATCCACCTACTCAATTGACATATTTAGACTTATATCAATCCAATGGTTTTAGGTTCACTTACTCATTTTAGATGTTTACATCCACCCACTCAGTAGAGAGGTTTACGCATCTATGAGTCCTTGGTTTTGAGATTCTCCAGCTCATTTAATTGATGTACAACCCCATATATGAGATTTTGAGGTCCATCCCACTCATTTCAATGAGTTACATCGACCTACTTTGTGTAGGGTTTTTTAATTTAATACGTATACATGGTTTAGATTTTCGCCCACGCGTATGATTTAGTTGAGCCTTCGTCGTTTTATTGTTATTAGGAGGTTCACCCACTTTTTTGAGACACTTAGGCCCCTTCAAATTAAAGGTTTTGAGGACTACCTACTCATTTGTTCGATTTACGTCCTCATACTTGGTCGTGGGAATTACACCTCTATAAAATCATGGGTTTGAAGTACACGCTTTCATTTCAGAAATTTACACCCCCGACTTAGTTGATAGATTTATGCCCATAAGTTTACATGTTTTGAGTTTCACATACAAATTTGAGAAATTTAAGCCTTTATCATTTTATTATTTTTAATTTCACCTACCCCCATTTGAGTCGTTTACACCTCTACAAATAAAATGTTTTGAGGTCCACCTATTCGTTTGTTTGATGTAAACAAAAAAGGTAGAATCGAGAGATTTACATATCAACTGAGAAATTTGCACCATTATCAGTTCATTGTTTTGAGATCGTCCCCCTCATTTGAGGGATTTTGATCCAACTACTCAGTTTATAGATTTAGACTTCTGTCAATCTATGGGTTTTACGTTCACCTACTCATCTGAGAGATTTATATCCAACAACTTAGTAGAGAGGTTTACGCAGCTATCAAATCTTGGTTTTGAAGTGCACCTACTCATTTTAATATTTCTAGGTTCAACTACTCAATTATGATATTTAGGCCTCTTTAAATTGAAAATTTCGAGGTCCACAAACTCATTTATCAGATTTACATAGTCAAGAGATTTACATCTTAAATCATGGTTTTGACGTACACCCAAACAATTGAGAGATTTACATCCCCCTATTTACTCTAGGGATTTACGCCTCTACGAATACACGTTTTGATTTTCGCCTACGCATTTGAGAAATTTGGGAGTGTATCATTTTATCATTTCAAGTTTCACCCACTCCATGTGAGATATTTACGCCTACACAAATTAAAGATTTTAAGGTCAAGCCAGTCACTTGTTATATTTACAGAAAAACTGAGCAATCGAGATATTTACATGTCGATTGTGAGAATTACGACGTTATGAATTTATGGTTTTCTGATCTACCCACTCATTTGGAATTTTGATCCACATACTCAGTCGAGAGATTGGGACATCTCTCAATCCATGGGATGTAGATTCTCCTATTCATTCGAGAGATTTACATCCACCTACTCATTGGAGAGGCCTACGCATTCATCGATTCTTGGTTTTGAGTTGTATCTACTCGTTTGGTTTATTTACATCCACATAGTTAGGGAAATATGTACATCCATATCAATTCATGGTTTTGAGGTCCACCGCACTCATTTGAGAGGTTTACATCATCCCACAACTATCGTAGGATTTTTAAGCCAATACATGATGTTGAGTTTCACCAACGCATTTGAGATATTTAAGGCTTCATTATTTGAATGTTTTTAGGTTCACCCACTCAATGGATACATTCAAGCCTCTTTAAATAAAAAGTTTTGAGTTCCACCAACTCGTTCGTTCGATTTACTTCCACATACTAAGTCCAGAGATTTACATGTTTATCGAATCATCGTTTTGAGGTACACCCACTCTTTTGAGAGATTTACGTCCCCCCCTACTTAGTCAAGGGATTTACGCCTCCACGAATACATGATTTGTGTTTCACGTACACATTGGAGAATTTTAACCCTTTTTATTTTAACGTTCTTAGTTTCACCTATTCCATGTGAGAATTTTACGCATCGACAAATTAAAAGATTTGAGCAATCCCAAGATTTGCACCGCTGTTGAGAGAATTAATTCACTATCAATTTATGGTTTTGAGATCTACCCACTCATTTGATAGATTTTAATGTTCCTACTCAGTTAAGATATTTAGACTTCTATCAATCCATGCGTTTTTGGTTCACTACTCATTTGAGAGAATTACATACACCTACTCAGCAGAGAGGTTTTTACGCATCTATCAAATCTTATTTTTGAGGTGGTGCACCTACTAATTTTTTTGATTTACATCTACATAGTTGGGTGATATACATCCATATCAATTCATGGTTTTCAGATCTACCCACTTATTCGATAGATTTCGATCCACCTACTCAATTGACATATTTAGACTTATATCAATCCAATGGTTTTAGGTTCACTTACTCATTTTAGATGTTTACATCCACCCACTCAGTAGAGAGGTTTACGCATCTATGAGTCCTTGGTTTTGAGATTCTCCAGCTCATTTAATTGATGTACAACCCCATATATGAGATTTTGAGGTCCATCCCACTCATTTCAATGAGTTACATCGACCTACTTTGTGTAGGGTTTTTTAATTTAATACGTATACATGGTTTAGATTTTCGCCCACGCGTATGATTTAGTTGAGCCTTCGTCGTTTTATTGTTATTAGGAGGTTCACCCACTTTTTTGAGACACTTAGGCCCCTTCAAATTAAAGGTTTTGAGGACTACCTACTCATTTGTTCGATTTACGTCCTCATACTTGGTCGTGGGAATTACACCTCTATAAAATCATGGGTTTGAAGTACACGCTTTCATTTCAGAAATTTACACCCCCGACTTAGTTGATAGATTTATGCCCATAAGTTTACATGTTTTGAGTTTCACATACAAATTTGAGAAATTTAAGCCTTTATCATTTTATTATTTTTAATTTCACCTACCCCCATTTGAGTCGTTTACACCTCTACAAATAAAATGTTTTGAGGTCCACCTATTCGTTTGTTTGATGTAAACAAAAAAGGTAGAATCGAGAGATTTACATATCAACTGAGAAATTTGCACCATTATCAGTTCATTGTTTTGAGATCGTCCCCCTCATTTGAGGGATTTTGATCCAACTACTCAGTTTATAGATTTAGACTTCTGTCAATCTATGGGTTTTACGTTCACCTACTCATCTGAGAGATTTATATCCAACAACTTAGTAGAGAGGTTTACGCAGCTATCAAATCTTGGTTTTGAAGTGCACCTACTCATTTTAATATTTCTAGGTTCAACTACTCAATTATGATATTTAGGCCTCTTTAAATTGAAAATTTCGAGGTCCACAAACTCATTTATCAGATTTACATAGTCAAGAGATTTACTTCTTAAATCATGGTTTTGACGTACACCCAAACAATTGAGAGATTTACATCCCCCTATTTACTCTAGGGATTTACGCCTCTACGAATACACGTTTTGATTTTCGCCTACGCATTTGAGAAATTTGGGAGTGTATCATTTTATCATTTTCAGTTTCACCCACTCCATGTGAGATATTTACGCCTACACAAATTAAAGATTTTAAGGTCAAGCCAGTCACTTGTTATATTTACAGAAAAACTGAGCAATCGAGATATTTACATGTCGATTGTGAGAATTACGACGTTATGAATTTATGGTTTTCTGATCTACCCACTCATTTGGAATTTTGATCCACATACTCAGTCGAGAGATTGGGACATCTCTCAATCCATGGGATGTAGATTCTCCTATTCATTCGAGAGATTTACATCCACCTACTCATTGGAGAGGCCTACGCATTCATCGATTCTTGGTTTTGAGTTGTATCTACTCGTTTGGTTTATTTACATCCACATAGTTAGGGAAATATGTACATCCATATCAATTCATGGTTTTGAGGTCCACCGCACTCATTTGAGAGGTTTACATCATCCCACAACTATCGTAGGATTTTTAAGCCAATACATGATGTTGAGTTTCACCAACGCATTTGAGATATTTAAGGCTTCATTATTTGAATGTTTTTAGGTTCACCCACTCAATGGATACATTCAAGCCTCTTTAAATAAAAAGTTTTGAGTTCCACCAACTCGTTCGTTCGATTTACTTCCACATACTAAGTCCAGAGATTTACATGTTTATCGAATCATCGTTTTGAGGTACACCCACTCTTTTGAGAGATTTACGTCCCCCCCTACTTAGTCAAGGGATTTACGCCTCCACGAATACATGATTTGTGTTTCACGTACACATTGGAGAATTTTAACCCTTTTTATTTTAACGTTCTTAGTTTCACCTATTCCATGTGAGAATTTTACGCATCGACAAATTAAAAGATTTGAGCAATCCCAAGATTTGCACCGCTGTTGAGAGAATTAATTCACTATCAATTTATGGTTTTGAGATCTACCCACTCATTTGATAGATTTTAATGTTCCTACTCAGTTAAGATATTTAGACTTCTATCAATCCATGCGTTTTTGGTTCACTACTCATTTGAGAGAATTACATACACCTACTCAGCAGAGAGGTTTTTACGCATCTATCAAATCTTATTTTTGAGGTGGTGCACCTACTAATTTTTTTGATTTACATCTACATAGTTGGGTGATATACATCCATATCAATTCATGGTTTTCAGATCTACCCACTTATTCGATAGATTTCGATCCACCTACTCAATTGACATATTTAGACTTATATCAATCCAATGGTTTTAGGTTCACTTACTCATTTTAGATGTTTACATCCACCCACTCAGTAGAGAGGTTTACGCATCTATGAGTCCTTGGTTTTGAGATTCTCCAGCTCATTTAATTGATGTACAACCCCATATATGAGATTTTGAGGTCCATCCCACTCATTTCAATGAGTTACATCGACCTACTTTGTGTAGGGTTTTTTAATTTAATACGTATACATGGTTTAGATTTTCGCCCACGCGTATGATTTAGTTGAGCCTTCGTCGTTTTATTGTTATTAGGAGGTTCACCCACTTGTTTGAGACACTTAGGCCCCTTCAAATTAAAGGTTTTGAGGACTACCTACTCATTTGTTCGATTTACGTCCTCATACTTGGTCGTGGGAATTACACCTCTATAAAATCATGGGTTTGAAGTACACGCTTTCATTTCAGAAATTTACACCCCCGACTTAGTTGATAGATTTATGCCCATAAGTTTACATGTTTTGAGTTTCACATACAAATTTGAGAAATTTAAGCCTTTATCATTTTATTATTTTTAATTTCACCTACCCCCATTTGAGTCGTTTACACCTCTACAAATAAAAAGTTTTGAGGTCCACCTATTCGTTTGTTTGATGTAAACAAAAAAGGTAGAATCGAGAGATTTACATATCAACTGAGAAATTTGCACCATTATCAGTTCATTGTTTTGAGATCGTCCCCCTCATTTGAGGGATTTTGATCCAACTACTCAGTTTATAGATTTAGACTTCTGTCAATCTATGGGTTTTACGTTCACCTACTCATCTGAGAGATTTATATCCAACAACTTAGTAGAGAGGTTTACGCAGCTATCAAATCTTGGTTTTGAAGTGCACCTACTCATTTTAATATTTCTAGGTTCAACTACTCAATTATGATATTTAGGCCTCTTTAAATTGAAAATTTCGAGGTCCACAAACTCATTTATCAGATTTACATAGTCAAGAGATTTACATCTTAAATCATGGTTTTGACGTACACCCAAACAATTGAGAGATTTACATCCCCCTATTTACTCTAGGGATTTACGCCTCTACGAATACACGTTTTGATTTTCGCCTACGCATTTGAGAAATTTGGGAGTGTATCATTTTATCATTTTCAGTTTCACCCACTCCATGTGAGATATTTACGCCTACACAAATTAAAGATTTTAAGGTCAAGCCAGTCACTTGTTATATTTACAGAAAAACTGAGCAATCGAGATATTTACATGTCGATTGTGAGAATTACGACGTTATGAATTTATGGTTTTCTGATCTACCCACTCATTTGGAATTTTGATCCACATACTCAGTCGAGAGATTGGGACATCTCTCAATCCATGGGATGTAGATTCTCCTATTCATTCGAGAGATTTACATCCACCTACTCATTGGAGAGGCCTACGCATTCATCGATTCTTGGTTTTGAGTTGTATCTACTCGTTTGGTTTATTTACATCCACATAGTTAGGGAAATATGTACATCCATATCAATTCATGGTTTTGAGGTCCACCGCACTCATTTGAGAGGTTTACATCATCCCACAACTATCGTAGGATTTTTAAGCCAATACATGATGTTGAGTTTCACCAACGCATTTGAGATATTTAAGGCTTCATTATTTGAATGTTTTTAGGTTCACCCACTCAATGGATACATTCAAGCCTCTTTAAATAAAAAGTTTTGAGTTCCACCAACTCGTTCGTTCGATTTACTTCCACATACTAAGTCCAGAGATTTACATGTTTATCGAATCATCGTTTTGAGGTACACCCACTCTTTTGAGAGATTTACGTCCCCCCCTACTTAGTCAAGGGATTTACGCCTCCACGAATACATGATTTGTGTTTCACGTACACATTGGAGAATTTTAACCCTTTTTATTTTAACGTTCTTAGTTTCACCTATTCCATGTGAGAATTTTACGCATCGACAAATTAAAAGATTTGAGCAATCCCAAGATTTGCACCGCTGTTGAGAGAATTAATTCACTATCAATTTATGGTTTTGAGATCTACCCACTCATTTGATAGATTTTAATGTTCCTACTCAGTTAAGATATTTAGACTTCTATCAATCCATGCGTTTTTGGTTCACTACTCATTTGAGAGAATTACATACACCTACTCAGCAGAGAGGTTTTTACGCATCTATCAAATCTTATTTTTGAGGTGGTGCACCTACTAATTTTTTTGATTTACATCTACATAGTTGGGTGATATACATCCATATCAATTCATGGTTTTCAGATCTACCCACTTATTCGATAGATTTCGATCCACCTACTCAATTGACATATTTAGACTTATATCAATCCAATGGTTTTAGGTTCACTTACTCATTTTAGATGTTTACATCCACCCACTCAGTAGAGAGGTTTACGCATCTATGAGTCCTTGGTTTTGAGATTCTCCAGCTCATTTAATTGATGTACAACCCCATATATGAGATTTTGAGGTCCATCCCACTCATTTCAATGAGTTACATCGACCTACTTTGTGTAGGGTTTTTTAATTTAATACGTATACATGGTTTAGATTTTCGCCCACGCGTATGATTTAGTTGAGCCTTCGTCGTTTTATTGTTATTAGGAGGTTCACCCACTTGTTTGAGACACTTAGGCCCCTTCAAATTAAAGGTTTTGAGGACTACCTACTCATTTGTTCGATTTACGTCCTCATACTTGGTCGTGGGAATTACATCTCTATAAAATCATGGGTTTGAAGTACACCCTTTCATTTCAGAAATTTACACCCCCGACTTAGTTGATAGATTTATGCCCATAAGTTTACATGTTTTGAGTTTCACATACAAATTTGAGAAATTTAAGCCTTTATCATTTTATTATTTTTAATTTCACCTACCCCCATTTGAGTCGTTTATACCTCTACAAATAAAAAGTTTTGAGGTCCACCTATTCGTTTGTTTGATGTAAACAAAAAAGGTAGAATCGAGAGATTTACATATCAACTGAGAAATTTGCACCATTATCAGTTCATTGTTTTGAGATCGTCCCCCTCATTTGAGGGATTTTGATCCAACTACTCAGTTTATAGATTTAGACTTCTGTCAATCTATGGGTTTTACGTTCACCTACTCATCTGAGAGATTTATATCCAACAACTTAGTAGAGAGGTTTACGCAGCTATCAAATCTTGGTTTTGAAGTGCACCTACTCATTTTAATATTTCTAGGTTCAACTACTCAATTATGATATTTAGGCCTCTTTAAATTGAAAATTTCGAGGTCCACAAACTCATTTATCAGATTTACATAGTCAAGAGATTTACATCTTAAATCATGGTTTTGACGTACACCCAAACAATTGAGAGATTTACATCCCCCTATTTACTCTAGGGATTTACGCCTCTACGAATACACGTTTTGATTTTCGCCTACGCATTTGAGAAATTTGGGAGTGTATCATTTTATCATTTTCAGTTTCACCCACTCCATGTGAGATATTTACGCCTACACAAATTAAAGATTTTAAGGTCAAGCCAGTCACTTGTTATATTTACAGAAAAACTGAGCAATCGAGATATTTACATGTCGATTGTGAGAATTACGACGTTATGAATTTATGGTTTTCTGATCTACCCACTCATTTGGAATTTTGATCCACATACTCAGTCGAGAGATTGGGACATCTCTCAATCCATGGGATGTAGATTCTCCTATTCATTCGAGAGATTTACATCCACCTACTCATTGGAGAGGCCTACGCATTCATCGATTCTTGGTTTTGAGTTGTATCTACTCGTTTGGTTTATTTACATCCACATAGTTAGGGAAATATGTACATCCATATCAATTCATGGTTTTGAGGTCCACCGCACTCATTTGAGAGGTTTACATCATCCCACAACTATCGTAGGATTTTTAAGCCAATACATGATGTTGAGTTTCACCAACGCATTTGAGATATTTAAGGCTTCATTATTTGAATGTTTTTAGGTTCACCCACTCAATGGATACATTCAAGCCTCTTTAAATAAAAAGTTTTGAGTTCCACCAACTCGTTCGTTCGATTTACTTCCACATACTAAGTCCAGAGATTTACATGTTTATCGAATCATCGTTTTGAGGTACACCCACTCTTTTGAGAGATTTACGTCCCCCCCTACTTAGTCAAGGGATTTACGCCTCCACGAATACATGATTTGTGTTTCACGTACACATTGGAGAATTTTAACCCTTTTTATTTTAACGTTCTTAGTTTCACCTATTCCATGTGAGAATTTTACGCATCGACAAATTAAAAGATTTGAGCAATCCCAAGATTTGCACCGCTGTTGAGAGAATTAATTCACTATCAATTTATGGTTTTGAGATCTACCCACTCATTTGATAGATTTTAATGTTCCTACTCAGTTAAGATATTTAGACTTCTATCAATCCATGCGTTTTTGGTTCACTACTCATTTGAGAGAATTACATACACCTACTCAGCAGAGAGGTTTTTACGCATCTATCAAATCTTATTTTTGAGGTGGTGCACCTACTAATTTTTTTGATTTACATCTACATAGTTGGGTGATATACATCCATATCAATTCATGGTTTTCAGATCTACCCACTTATTCGATAGATTTCGATCCACCTACTCAATTGACATATTTAGACTTATATCAATCCAATGGTTTTAGGTTCACTTACTCATTTTAGATGTTTACATCCACCCACTCAGTAGAGAGGTTTACGCATCTATGAGTCCTTGGTTTTGAGATTCTCCAGCTCATTTAATTGATGTACAACCCCATATATGAGATTTTGAGGTCCATCCCACTCATTTCAATGAGTTACATCGACCTACTTTGTGTAGGGTTTTTTAATTTAATACGTATACATGGTTTAGATTTTCGCCCACGCGTATGATTTAGTTGAGCCTTCGTCGTTTTATTGTTATTAGGAGGTTCACCCACTTGTTTGAGACACTTAGGCCCCTTCAAATTAAAGGTTTTGAGGACTACCTACTCATTTGTTCGATTTACGTCCTCATACTTGGTCGTGGGAATTACATCTCTATAAAATCATGGGTTTGAAGTACACCCTTTCATTTCAGAAATTTACACCCCCGACTTAGTTGATAGATTTATGCCCATAAGTTTACATGTTTTGAGTTTCACATACAAATTTGAGAAATTTAAGCCTTTATCATTTTATTATTTTTAATTTCACCTACCCCCATTTGAGTCGTTTATACCTCTACAAATAAAAAGTTTTGAGGTCCACCTATTCGTTTGTTTGATGTAAACAAAAAAGGTAGAATCGAGAGATTTACATATCAACTGAGAAATTTGCACCATTATCAGTTCATTGTTTTGAGATCGTCCCCCTCATTTGAGGGATTTTGATCCAACTACTCAGTTTATAGATTTAGACTTCTGTCAATCTATGGGTTTTACGTTCACCTACTCATCTGAGAGATTTATATCCAACAACTTAGTAGAGAGGTTTACGCAGCTATCAAATCTTGGTTTTGAAGTGCACCTACTCATTTTAATATTTCTAGGTTCAACTACTCAATTATGATATTTAGGCCTCTTTAAATTGAAAATTTCGAGGTCCACAAACTCATTTATCAGATTTACATAGTCAAGAGATTTACATCTTAAATCATGGTTTTGACGTACACCCAAACAATTGAGAGATTTACATCCCCCTATTTACTCTAGGGATTTACGCCTCTACGAATACACGTTTTGATTTTCGCCTACGCATTTGAGAAATTTGGGAGTGTATCATTTTATCATTTTCAGTTTCACCCACTCCATGTGAGATATTTACGCCTACACAAATTAAAGATTTTAAGGTCAAGCCAGTCACTTGTTATATTTACAGAAAAACTGAGCAATCGAGATATTTACATGTCGATTGTGAGAATTACGACGTTATGAATTTATGGTTTTCTGATCTACCCACTCATTTGGAATTTTGATCCACATACTCAGTCGAGAGATTGGGACATCTCTCAATCCATGGGATGTAGATTCTCCTATTCATTCGAGAGATTTACATCCACCTACTCATTGGAGAGGCCTACGCATTCATCGATTCTTGGTTTTGAGTTGTATCTACTCGTTTGGTTTATTTACATCCACATAGTTAGGGAAATATGTACATCCATATCAATTCATGGTTTTGAGGTCCACCGCACTCATTTGAGAGGTTTACATCATCCCACAACTATCGTAGGATTTTTAAGCCAATACATGATGTTGAGTTTCACCAACGCATTTGAGATATTTAAGGCTTCATTATTTGAATGTTTTTAGGTTCACCCACTCAATGGATACATTCAAGCCTCTTTAAATAAAAAGTTTTGAGTTCCACCAACTCGTTCGTTCGATTTACTTCCACATACTAAGTCCAGAGATTTACATGTTTATCGAATCATCGTTTTGAGGTACACCCACTCTTTTGAGAGATTTACGTCCCCCCCTACTTAGTCAAGGGATTTACGCCTCCACGAATACATGATTTGTGTTTCACGTACACATTGGAGAATTTTAACCCTTTTTATTTTAACGTTCTTAGTTTCACCTATTCCATGTGAGAATTTTACGCATCGACAAATTAAAAGATTTGAGCAATCCCAAGATTTGCACCGCTGTTGAGAGAATTAATTCACTATCAATTTATGGTTTTGAGATCTACCCACTCATTTGATAGATTTTAATGTTCCTACTCAGTTAAGATATTTAGACTTCTATCAATCCATGCGTTTTTGGTTCACTACTCATTTGAGAGAATTACATACACCTACTCAGCAGAGAGGTTTTTACGCATCTATCAAATCTTATTTTTGAGGTGGTGCACCTACTAATTTTTTTGATTTACATCTACATAGTTGGGTGATATACATCCATATCAATTCATGGTTTTCAGATCTACCCACTTATTCGATAGATTTCGATCCACCTACTCAATTGACATATTTAGACTTATATCAATCCAATGGTTTTAGGTTCACTTACTCATTTTAGATGTTTACATCCACCCACTCAGTAGAGAGGTTTACGCATCTATGAGTCCTTGGTTTTGAGATTCTCCAGCTCATTTAATTGATGTACAACCCCATATATGAGATTTTGAGGTCCATCCCACTCATTTCAATGAGTTACATCGACCTACTTTGTGTAGGGTTTTTTAATTTAATACGTATACATGGTTTAGATTTTCGCCCACGCGTATGATTTAGTTGAGCCTTCGTCGTTTTATTGTTATTAGGAGGTTCACCCACTTGTTTGAGACACTTAGGCCCCTTCAAATTAAAGGTTTTGAGGACTACCTACTCATTTGTTCGATTTACGTCCTCATACTTGGTCGTGGGAATTACACCTCTATAAAATCATGGGTTTGAAGTACACCCTTTCATTTCAGAAATTTACACCCCCGACTTAGTTGATAGATTTATGCCCATAAGTTTACATGTTTTGAGTTTCACATACAAATTTGAGAAATTTAAGCCTTTATCATTTTATTATTTTTAATTTCACCTACCCCCATTTGAGTCGTTTACACCTCTACAAATAAAAAGTTTTGAGGTCCACCTATTCGTTTGTTTGATGTAAACAAAAAAGGTAGAATCGAGAGATTTACATATCAACTGAGAAATTTGCACCATTATCAGTTCATTGTTTTGAGATCGTCCCCCTCATTTGAGGGATTTTGATCCAACTACTCAGTTTATAGATTTAGACTTCTGTCAATCTATGGGTTTTACGTTCACCTACTCATCTGAGAGATTTATATCCAACAACTTAGTAGAGAGGTTTACGCAGCTATCAAATCTTGGTTTTGAAGTGCACCTACTCATTTTAATATTTCTAGGTTCAACTACTCAATTATGATATTTAGGCCTCTTTAAATTGAAAATTTCGAGGTCCACAAACTCATTTATCAGATTTACATAGTCAAGAGATTTACATCTTAAATCATGGTTTTGACGTACACCCAAACAATTGAGAGATTTACATCCCCCTATTTACTCTAGGGATTTACGCCTCTACGAATACACGTTTTGATTTTCGCCTACGCATTTGAGAAATTTGGGAGTGTATCATTTTATCATTTTCAGTTTCACCCACTCCATGTGAGATATTTACGCCTACACAAATTAAAGATTTTAAGGTCAAGCCAGTCACTTGTTATATTTACAGAAAAACTGAGCAATCGAGATATTTACATGTCGATTGTGAGAATTACGACGTTATGAATTTATGGTTTTCTGATCTACCCACTCATTTGGAATTTTGATCCACATACTCAGTCGAGAGATTGGGACATCTCTCAATCCATGGGATGTAGATTCTCCTATTCATTCGAGAGATTTACATCCACCTACTCATTGGAGAGGCCTACGCATTCATCGATTCTTGGTTTTGAGTTGTATCTACTCGTTTGGTTTATTTACATCCACATAGTTAGGGAAATATGTACATCCATATCAATTCATGGTTTTGAGGTCCACCGCACTCATTTGAGAGGTTTACATCATCCCACAACTATCGTAGGATTTTTAAGCCAATACATGATGTTGAGTTTCACCAACGCATTTGAGATATTTAAGGCTTCATTATTTGAATGTTTTTAGGTTCACCCACTCAATGGATACATTCAAGCCTCTTTAAATAAAAAGTTTTGAGTTCCACCAACTCGTTCGTTCGATTTACTTCCACATACTAAGTCCAGAGATTTACATGTTTATCGAATCATCGTTTTGAGGTACACCCACTCTTTTGAGAGATTTACGTCCCCCCCTACTTAGTCAAGGGATTTACGCCTCCACGAATACATGATTTGTGTTTCACGTACACATTGGAGAATTTTAACCCTTTTTATTTTAACGTTCTTAGTTTCACCTATTCCATGTGAGAATTTTACGCATCGACAAATTAAAAGATTTGAGCAATCCCAAGATTTGCACCGCTGTTGAGAGAATTAATTCACTATCAATTTATGGTTTTGAGATCTACCCACTCATTTGATAGATTTTAATGTTCCTACTCAGTTAAGATATTTAGACTTCTATCAATCCATGCGTTTTTGGTTCACTACTCATTTGAGAGAATTACATACACCTACTCAGCAGAGAGGTTTTTACGCATCTATCAAATCTTATTTTTGAGGTGGTGCACCTACTAATTTTTTTGATTTACATCTACATAGTTGGGTGATATACATCCATATCAATTCATGGTTTTCAGATCTACCCACTTATTCGATAGATTTCGATCCACCTACTCAATTGACATATTTAGACTTATATCAATCCAATGGTTTTAGGTTCACTTACTCATTTTAGATGTTTACATCCACCCAATCAGTAGAGAGGTTTACGCATCTATGAGTCCTTGGTTTTGAGATTCTCCAGCTCATTTAATTGATGTACAACCCCATATATGAGATTTTGAGGTCCATCCCACTCATTTCAATGAGTTACATCGACCTACTTTGTGTAGGGTTTTTTAATTTAATACGTATACATGGTTTAGATTTTCGCCCACGCGTATGATTTAGTTGAGCCTTCGTCGTTTTATTGTTATTCGGAGGTTCACCCACTTGTTTGAGACACTTAGGCCCCTTCAAATTAAAGGTTTTGAGGACTACCTACTCATTTGTTCGATTTACGTCCTCATACTTGGTCGTGGGAATTACACCTCTATAAAATCATGGGTTTGAAGTACACCCTTTCATTTCAGAAATTTACACCCCCGACTTAGTTGATAGATTTATGCCCATAAGTTTACATGTTTTGAGTTTCACATACAAATTTGAGAAATTTAAGCCTTTATCATTTTATTATTTTTAATTTCACCTACCCCCATTTGAGTCGTTTACACCTCTACAAATAAAAAGTTTTGAGGTCCACCTATTCGTTTGTTTGATGTAAACAAAAAAGGTAGAATCGAGAGATTTACATATCAACTGAGAAATTTGCACCATTATCAGTTCATTGTTTTGAGATCGTCCCCCTCATTTGAGGGATTTTGATCCAACTACTCAGTTTATAGATTTAGACTTCTGTCAATCTATGGGTTTTACGTTCACCTACTCATCTGAGAGATTTATATCCAACAACTTAGTAGAGAGGTTTACGCAGCTATCAAATCTTGGTTTTGAAGTGCACCTACTCATTTTAATATTTCTAGGTTCAACTACTCAATTATGATATTTAGGCCTCTTTAAATTGAAAATTTCGAGGTCCACAAACTCATTTATCAGATTTACATAGTCAAGAGATTTACATCTTAAATCATGGTTTTGACGTACACCCAAACAATTGAGAGATTTACATCCCCCTATTTACTCTAGGGATTTACGCCTCTACGAATACACGTTTTGATTTTCGCCTACGCATTTGAGAAATTTGGGAGTGTATCATTTTATCATTTTCAGTTTCACCCACTCCATGTGAGATATTTACGCCTACACAAATTAAAGATTTTAAGGTCAAGCCAGTCACTTGTTATATTTACAGAAAAACTGAGCAATCGAGATATTTACATGTCGATTGTGAGAATTACGACGTTATGAATTTATGGTTTTCTGATCTACCCACTCATTTGGAATTTTGATCCACATACTCAGTCGAGAGATTGGGACATCTCTCAATCCATGGGATGTAGATTCTCCTATTCATTCGAGAGATTTACATCCACCTACTCATTGGAGAGGCCTACGCATTCATCGATTCTTGGTTTTGAGTTGTATCTACTCGTTTGGTTTATTTACATCCACATAGTTAGGGAAATATGTACATCCATATCAATTCATGGTTTTGAGGTCCACCGCACTCATTTGAGAGGTTTACATCATCCCACAACTATCGTAGGATTTTTAAGCCAATACATGATGTTGAGTTTCACCAACGCATTTGAGATATTTAAGGCTTCATTATTTGAATGTTTTTAGGTTCACCCACTCAATGGATACATTCAAGCCTCTTTAAATAAAAAGTTTTGAGTTCCACCAACTCGTTCGTTCGATTTACTTCCACATACTAAGTCCAGAGATTTACATGTTTATCGAATCATCGTTTTGAGGTACACCCACTCTTTTGAGAGATTTACGTCCCCCCCTACTTAGTCAAGGGATTTACGCCTCCACGAATACATGATTTGTGTTTCACGTACACATTGGAGAATTTTAACCCTTTTTATTTTAACGTTCTTAGTTTCACCTATTCCATGTGAGAATTTTACGCATCGACAAATTAAAAGATTTGAGCAATCCCAAGATTTGCACCGCTGTTGAGAGAATTAATTCACTATCAATTTATGGTTTTGAGATCTACCCACTCATTTGATAGATTTTAATGTTCCTACTCAGTTAAGATATTTAGACTTCTATCAATCCATGCGTTTTTGGTTCACTACTCATTTGAGAGAATTACATACACCTACTCAGCAGAGAGGTTTTTACGCATCTATCAAATCTTATTTTTGAGGTGGTGCACCTACTAATTTTTTTGATTTACATCTACATAGTTGGGTGATATACATCCATATCAATTCATGGTTTTCAGATCTACCCACTTATTCGATAGATTTCGATCCACCTACTCAATTGACATATTTAGACTTATATCAATCCAATGGTTTTAGGTTCACTTACTCATTTTAGATGTTTACATCCACCCAATCAGTAGAGAGGTTTACGCATCTATGAGTCCTTGGTTTTGAGATTCTCCAGCTCATTTAATTGATGTACAACCCCATATATGAGATTTTGAGGTCCATCCCACTCATTTCAATGAGTTACATCGACCTACTTTGTGTAGGGTTTTTTAATTTAATACGTATACATGGTTTAGATTTTCGCCCACGCGTATGATTTAGTTGAGCCTTCGTCGTTTTATTGTTATTAGGAGGTTCACCCACTTGTTTGAGACACTTAGGCCCCTTCAAATTAAAGGTTTTGAGGACTACCTACTCATTTGTTCGATTTACGTCCTCATACTTGGTCGTGGGAATTACACCTCTATAAAATCATGGGTTTGAAGTACACGCTTTCATTTCAGAAATTTACACCCCCGACTTAGTTGATAGATTTATGCCCATAAGTTTACATGTTTTGAGTTTCACATACAAATTTGAGAAATTTAAGCCTTTATCATTTTATTATTTTTAATTTCACCTACCCCCATTTGAGTCGTTTACACCTCTACAAATAAAAAGTTTTGAGGTCCACCTATTCGTTTGTTTGATGTAAACAAAAAAGGTAGAATCGAGAGATTTACATATCAACTGAGAAATTTGCACCATTATCAGTTCATTGTTTTGAGATCGTCCCCCTCATTTGAGGGATTTTGATCCAACTACTCAGTTTATAGATTTAGACTTCTGTCAATCTATGGGTTTTACGTTCACCTACTCATCTGAGAGATTTATATCCAACAACTTAGTAGAGAGGTTTACGCAGCTATCAAATCTTGGTTTTGAAGTGCACCTACTCATTTTAATATTTCTAGGTTCAACTACTCAATTATGATATTTAGGCCTCTTTAAATTGAAAATTTCGAGGTCCACAAACTCATTTATCAGATTTACATAGTCAAGAGATTTACATCTTAAATCATGGTTTTGACGTACACCCAAACAATTGAGAGATTTACATCCCCCTATTTACTCTAGGGATTTACGCCTCTACGAATACACGTTTTGATTTTCGCCTACGCATTTGAGAAATTTGGGAGTGTATCATTTTATCATTTTCAGTTTCACCCACTCCATGTGAGATATTTACGCCTACACAAATTAAAGATTTTAAGGTCAAGCCAGTCACTTGTTATATTTACAGAAAAACTGAGCAATCGAGATATTTACATGTCGATTGTGAGAATTACGACGTTATGAATTTATGGTTTTCTGATCTACCCACTCATTTGGAATTTTGATCCACATACTCAGTCGAGAGATTGGGACATCTCTCAATCCATGGGATGTAGATTCTCCTATTCATTCGAGAGATTTACATCCACCTACTCATTGGAGAGGCCTACGCATTCATCGATTCTTGGTTTTGAGTTGTATCTACTCGTTTGGTTTATTTACATCCACATAGTTAGGGAAATATGTACATCCATATCAATTCATGGTTTTGAGGTCCACCGCACTCATTTGAGAGGTTTACATCATCCCACAACTATCGTAGGATTTTTAAGCCAATACATGATGTTGAGTTTCACCAACGCATTTGAGATATTTAAGGCTTCATTATTTGAATGTTTTTAGGTTCACCCACTCAATGGATACATTCAAGCCTCTTTAAATAAAAAGTTTTGAGTTCCACCAACTCGTTCGTTCGATTTACTTCCACATACTAAGTCCAGAGATTTACATGTTTATCGAATCATCGTTTTGAGGTACACCCACTCTTTTGAGAGATTTACGTCCCCCCCTACTTAGTCAAGGGATTTACGCCTCCACGAATACATGATTTGTGTTTCACGTACACATTGGAGAATTTTAACCCTTTTTATTTTAACGTTCTTAGTTTCACCTATTCCATGTGAGAATTTTACGCATCGACAAATTAAAAGATTTGAGCAATCCCAAGATTTGCACCGCTGTTGAGAGAATTAATTCACTATCAATTTATGGTTTTGAGATCTACCCACTCATTTGATAGATTTTAATGTTCCTACTCAGTTAAGATATTTAGACTTCTATCAATCCATGCGTTTTTGGTTCACTACTCATTTGAGAGAATTACATACACCTACTCAGCAGAGAGGTTTTTACGCATCTATCAAATCTTATTTTTGAGGTGGTGCACCTACTAATTTTTTTGATTTACATCTACATAGTTGGGTGATATACATCCATATCAATTCATGGTTTTCAGATCTACCCACTTATTCGATAGATTTCGATCCACCTACTCAATTGACATATTTAGACTTATATCAATCCAATGGTTTTAGGTTCACTTACTCATTTTAGATGTTTACATCCACCCAATCAGTAGAGAGGTTTACGCATCTATGAGTCCTTGGTTTTGAGATTCTCCAGCTCATTTAATTGATGTACAACCCCATATATGAGATTTTGAGGTCCATCCCACTCATTTCAATGAGTTACATCGACCTACTTTGTGTAGGGTTTTTTAATTTAATACGTATACATGGTTTAGATTTTCGCCCACGCGTATGATTTAGTTGAGCCTTCGTCGTTTTATTGTTATTAGGAGGTTCACCCACTTGTTTGAGACACTTAGGCCCCTTCAAATTAAAGGTTTTGAGGACTACCTACTCATTTGTTCGATTTACGTCCTCATACTTGGTCGTGGGAATTACACCTCTATAAAATCATGGGTTTGAAGTACACGCTTTCATTTCAGAAATTTACACCCCCGACTTAGTTGATAGATTTATGCCCATAAGTTTACATGTTTTGAGTTTCACATACAAATTTGAGAAATTTAAGCCTTTATCATTTTATTATTTTTAATTTCACCTACCCCCATTTGAGTCGTTTACACCTCTACAAATAAAAAGTTTTGAGGTCCACCTATTCGTTTGTTTGATGTAAACAAAAAAGGTAGAATCGAGAGATTTACATATCAACTGAGAAATTTGCACCATTATCAGTTCATTGTTTTGAGATCGTCCCCCTCATTTGAGGGATTTTGATCCAACTACTCAGTTTATAGATTTAGACTTCTGTCAATCTATGGGTTTTACGTTCACCTACTCATCTGAGAGATTTATATCCAACAACTTAGTAGAGAGGTTTACGCAGCTATCAAATCTTGGTTTTGAAGTGCACCTACTCATTTTAATATTTCTAGGTTCAACTACTCAATTATGATATTTAGGCCTCTTTAAATTGAAAATTTCGAGGTCCACAAACTCATTTATCAGATTTACATAGTCAAGAGATTTACATCTTAAATCATGGTTTTGACGTACACCCAAACAATTGAGAGATTTACATCCCCCTATTTACTCTAGGGATTTACGCCTCTACGAATACACGTTTTGATTTTCGCCTACGCATTTGAGAAATTTGGGAGTGTATCATTTTATCATTTTCAGTTTCACCCACTCCATGTGAGATATTTACGCCTACACAAATTAAAGATTTTAAGGTCAAGCCAGTCACTTGTTATATTTACAGAAAAACTGAGCAATCGAGATATTTACATGTCGATTGTGAGAATTACGACGTTATGAATTTATGGTTTTCTGATCTACCCACTCATTTGGAATTTTGATCCACATACTCAGTCGAGAGATTGGGACATCTCTCAATCCATGGGATGTAGATTCTCCTATTCATTCGAGAGATTTACATCCACCTACTCATTGGAGAGGCCTACGCATTCATCGATTCTTGGTTTTGAGTTGTATCTACTCGTTTGGTTTATTTACATCCACATAGTTAGGGAAATATGTACATCCATATCAATTCATGGTTTTGAGGTCCACCGCACTCATTTGAGAGGTTTACATCATCCCACAACTATCGTAGGATTTTTAAGCCAATACATGATGTTGAGTTTCACCAACGCATTTGAGATATTTAAGGCTTCATTATTTGAATGTTTTTAGGTTCACCCACTCAATGGATACATTCAAGCCTCTTTAAATAAAAAGTTTTGAGTTCCACCAACTCGTTCGTTCGATTTACTTCCACATACTAAGTCCAGAGATTTACATGTTTATCGAATCATCGTTTTGAGGTACACCCACTCTTTTGAGAGATTTACGTCCCCCCCTACTTAGTCAAGGGATTTACGCCTCCACGAATACATGATTTGTGTTTCACGTACACATTGGAGAATTTTAACCCTTTTTATTTTAACGTTCTTAGTTTCACCTATTCCATGTGAGAATTTTACGCATCGACAAATTAAAAGATTTGAGCAATCCCAAGATTTGCACCGCTGTTGAGAGAATTAATTCACTATCAATTTATGGTTTTGAGATCTACCCACTCATTTGATAGATTTTAATGTTCCTACTCAGTTAAGATATTTAGACTTCTATCAATCCATGCGTTTTTGGTTCACTACTCATTTGAGAGAATTACATACACCTACTCAGCAGAGAGGTTTTTACGCATCTATCAAATCTTATTTTTGAGGTGGTGCACCTACTAATTTTTTTGATTTACATCTACATAGTTGGGTGATATACATCCATATCAATTCATGGTTTTCAGATCTACCCACTTATTCGATAGATTTCGATCCACCTACTCAATTGACATATTTAGACTTATATCAATCCAATGGTTTTAGGTTCACTTACTCATTTTAGATGTTTACATCCACCCAATCAGTAGAGAGGTTTACGCATCTATGAGTCCTTGGTTTTGAGATTCTCCAGCTCATTTAATTGATGTACAACCCCATATATGAGATTTTGAGGTCCATCCCACTCATTTCAATGAGTTACATCGACCTACTTTGTGTAGGGTTTTTTAATTTAATACGTATACATGGTTTAGATTTTCGCCCACGCGTATGATTTAGTTGAGCCTTCGTCGTTTTATTGTTATTAGGAGGTTCACCCACTTGTTTGAGACACTTAGGCCCCTTCAAATTAAAGGTTTTGAGGACTACCTACTCATTTGTTCGATTTACGTCCTCATACTTGGTCGTGGGAATTACACCTCTATAAAATCATGGGTTTGAAGTACACCCTTTCATTTCAGAAATTTACACCCCCGACTTAGTTGATAGATTTATGCCCATAAGTTTACATGTTTTGAGTTTCACATACAAATTTGAGAAATTTAAGCCTTTATCATTTTATTATTTTTAATTTCACCTACCCCCATTTGAGTCGTTTACACCTCTACAAATAAAAAGTTTTGAGGTCCACCTATTCGTTTGTTTGATGTAAACAAAAAAGGTAGAATCGAGAGATTTACATATCAACTGAGAAATTTGCACCATTATCAGTTCATTGTTTTGAGATCGTCCCCCTCATTTGAGGGATTTTGATCCAACTACTCAGTTTATAGATTTAGACTTCTGTCAATCTATGGGTTTTACGTTCACCTACTCATCTGAGAGATTTATATCCAACAACTTAGTAGAGAGGTTTACGCAGCTATCAAATCTTGGTTTTGAAGTGCACCTACTCATTTTAATATTTCTAGGTTCAACTACTCAATTATGATATTTAGGCCTCTTTAAATTGAAAATTTCGAGGTCCACAAACTCATTTATCAGATTTACATAGTCAAGAGATTTACATCTTAAATCATGGTTTTGACGTACACCCAAACAATTGAGAGATTTACATCCCCCTATTTACTCTAGGGATTTACGCCTCTACGAATACACGTTTTGATTTTCGCCTACGCATTTGAGAAATTTGGGAGTGTATCATTTTATCATTTTCAGTTTCACCCACTCCATGTGAGATATTTACGCCTACACAAATTAAAGATTTTAAGGTCAAGCCAGTCACTTGTTATATTTACAGAAAAACTGAGCAATCGAAATATTTACATGTCGATTGTGAGAATTACGACGTTATGAATTTATGGTTTTCTGATCTACCCACTCATTTGGAATTTTGATCCACATACTCAGTCGAGAGATTGGGACATCTCTCAATCCATGGGATGTAGATTCTCCTATTCATTCGAGAGATTTACATCCACCTACTCATTGGAGAGGCCTACGCATTCATCGATTCTTGGTTTTGAGTTGTATCTACTCGTTTGGTTTATTTACATCCACATAGTTAGGGAAATATGTACATCCATATCAATTCATGGTTTTGAGGTCCACCGCACTCATTTGAGAGGTTTACATCATCCCACAACTATCGTAGGATTTTTAAGCCAATACATGATGTTGAGTTTCACCAACGCATTTGAGATATTTAAGGCTTCATTATTTGAATGTTTTTAGGTTCACCCACTCAATGGATACATTCAAGCCTCTTTAAATAAAAAGTTTTGAGTTCCACCAACTCGTTCGTTCGATTTACTTCCACATACTAAGTCCAGAGATTTACATGTTTATCGAATCATCGTTTTGAGGTACACCCACTCTTTTGAGAGATTTACGTCCCCCCCTACTTAGTCAAGGGATTTACGCCTCCACGAATACATGATTTGTGTTTCACGTACACATTGGAGAATTTTAACCCTTTTTATTTTAACGTTCTTAGTTTCACCTATTCCATGTGAGAATTTTACGCATCGACAAATTAAAAGATTTGAGCAATCCCAAGATTTGCACCGCTGTTGAGAGAATTAATTCACTATCAATTTATGGTTTTGAGATCTACCCACTCATTTGATAGATTTTAATGTTCCTACTCAGTTAAGATATTTAGACTTCTATCAATCCATGCGTTTTTGGTTCACTACTCATTTGAGAGAATTACATACACCTACTCAGCAGAGAGGTTTTTACGCATCTATCAAATCTTATTTTTGAGGTGGTGCACCTACTAATTTTTTTGATTTACATCTACATAGTTGGGTGATATACATCCATATCAATTCATGGTTTTCAGATCTACCCACTTATTCGATAGATTTCGATCCACCTACTCAATTGACATATTTAGACTTATATCAATCCAATGGTTTTAGGTTCACTTACTCATTTTAGATGTTTACATCCACCCACTCAGTAGAGAGGTTTACGCATCTATGAGTCCTTGGTTTTGAGATTCTCCAGCTCATTTAATTGATGTACAACCCCATATATGAGATTTTGAGGTCCATCCCACTCATTTCAATGAGTTACATCGACCTACTTTGTGTAGGGTTTTTTAATTTAATACGTATACATGGTTTAGATTTTCGCCCACGCGTATGATTTAGTTGAGCCTTCGTCGTTTTATTGTTATTAGGAGGTTCACCCACTTTTTTGAGACACTTAGGCCCCTTCAAATTAAAGGTTTTGAGGACTACCTACTCATTTGTTCGATTTACGTCCTCATACTTGGTCGTGGGAATTACACCTCTATAAAATCATGGGTTTGAAGTACACCCTTTCATTTCAGAAATTTACACCCCCGACTTAGTTGATAGATTTATGCCCATAAGTTTACATGTTTTGAGTTTCACATACAAATTTGAGAAATTTAAGCCTTTATCATTTTATTATTTTTAATTTCACCTACCCCCATTTGAGTCGTTTACACCTCTACAAATAAAAAGTTTTGAGGTCCACCTATTCGTTTGTTTGATGTAAACAAAAAAGGTAGAATCGAGAGATTTACATATCAACTGAGAAATTTGCACCATTATCAGTTCATTGTTTTGAGATCGTCCCCCTCATTTGAGGGATTTTGATCCAACTACTCAGTTTATAGATTTAGACTTCTGTCAATCTATGGGTTTTACGTTCACCTACTCATCTGAGAGATTTATATCCAACAACTTAGTAGAGAGGTTTACGCAGCTATCAAATCTTGGTTTTGAAGTGCACCTACTCATTTTAATATTTCTAGGTTCAACTACTCAATTATGATATTTAGGCCTCTTTAAATTGAAAATTTCGAGGTCCACAAACTCATTTATCAGATTTACATAGTCAAGAGATTTACATCTTAAATCATGGTTTTGACGTACACCCAAACAATTGAGAGATTTACATCCCCCTATTTACTCTAGGGATTTACGCCTCTACGAATACACGTTTTGATTTTCGCCTACGCATTTGAGAAATTTGGGAGTGTATCATTTTATCATTTTCAGTTTCACCCACTCCATGTGAGATATTTACGCCTACACAAATTAAAGATTTTAAGGTCAAGCCAGTCACTTGTTATATTTACAGAAAAACTGAGCAATCGAGATATTTACATGTCGATTGTGAGAATTACGACGTTATGAATTTATGGTTTTCTGATCTACCCACTCATTTGGAATTTTGATCCACATACTCAGTCGAGAGATTGGGACATCTCTCAATCCATGGGATGTAGATTCTCCTATTCATTCGAGAGATTTACATCCACCTACTCATTGGAGAGGCCTACGCATTCATCGATTCTTGGTTTTGAGTTGTATCTACTCGTTTGGTTTATTTACATCCACATAGTTAGGGAAATATGTACATCCATATCAATTCATGGTTTTGAGGTCCACCGCACTCATTTGAGAGGTTTACATCATCCCACAACTATCGTAGGATTTTTAAGCCAATACATGATGTTGAGTTTCACCAACGCATTTGAGATATTTAAGGCTTCATTATTTGAATGTTTTTAGGTTCACCCACTCAATGGATACATTCAAGCCTCTTTAAATAAAAAGTTTTGAGTTCCACCAACTCGTTCGTTCGATTTACTTCCACATACTAAGTCCAGAGATTTACATGTTTATCGAATCATCGTTTTGAGGTACACCCACTCTTTTGAGAGATTTACGTCCCCCCCTACTTAGTCAAGGGATTTACGCCTCCACGAATACATGATTTGTGTTTCACGTACACATTGGAGAATTTTAACCCTTTTTATTTTAACGTTCTTAGTTTCACCTATTCCATGTGAGAATTTTACGCATCGACAAATTAAAAGATTTGAGCAATCCCAAGATTTGCACCGCTGTTGAGAGAATTAATTCACTATCAATTTATGGTTTTGAGATCTACCCACTCATTTGATAGATTTTAATGTTCCTACTCAGTTAAGATATTTAGACTTCTATCAATCCATGCGTTTTTGGTTCACTACTCATTTGAGAGAATTACATACACCTACTCAGCAGAGAGGTTTTTACGCATCTATCAAATCTTATTTTTGAGGTGGTGCACCTACTAATTTTTTTGATTTACATCTACATAGTTGGGTGATATACATCCATATCAATTCATGGTTTTCAGATCTACCCACTTATTCGATAGATTTCGATCCACCTACTCAATTGACATATTTAGACTTATATCAATCCAATGGTTTTAGGTTCACTTACTCATTTTAGATGTTTACATCCACCCACTCAGTAGAGAGGTTTACGCATCTATGAGTCCTTGGTTTTGAGATTCTCCAGCTCATTTAATTGATGTACAACCCCATATATGAGATTTTGAGGTCCATCCCACTCATTTCAATGAGTTACATCGACCTACTTTGTGTAGGGTTTTTTAATTTAATACGTATACATGGTTTAGATTTTCGCCCACGCGTATGATTTAGTTGAGCCTTCGTCGTTTTATTGTTATTAGGAGGTTCACCCACTTTTTTGAGACACTTAGGCCCCTTCAAATTAAAGGTTTTGAGGACTACCTACTCATTTGTTCGATTTACGTCCTCATACTTGGTCGTGGGAATTACACCTCTATAAAATCATGGGTTTGAAGTACACCCTTTCATTTCAGAAATTTACACCCCCGACTTAGTTGATAGATTTATGCCCATAAGTTTACATGTTTTGAGTTTCACATACAAATTTGAGAAATTTAAGCCTTTATCATTTTATTATTTTTAATTTCACCTACCCCCATTTGAGTCGTTTACACCTCTACAAATAAAAAGTTTTGAGGTCCACCTATTCGTTTGTTTGATGTAAACAAAAAAGGTAGAATCGAGAGATTTACATATCAACTGAGAAATTTGCACCATTATCAGTTCATTGTTTTGAGATCGTCCCCCTCATTTGAGGGATTTTGATCCAACTACTCAGTTTATAGATTTAGACTTCTGTCAATCTATGGGTTTTACGTTCACCTACTCATCTGAGAGATTTATATCCAACAACTTAGTAGAGAGGTTTACGCAGCTATCAAATCTTGGTTTTGAAGTGCACCTACTCATTTTAATATTTCTAGGTTCAACTACTCAATTATGATATTTAGGCCTCTTTAAATTGAAAATTTCGAGGTCCACAAACTCATTTATCAGATTTACATAGTCAAGAGATTTACATCTTAAATCATGGTTTTGACGTACACCCAAACAATTGAGAGATTTACATCCCCCTATTTACTCTAGGGATTTACGCCTCTACGAATACACGTTTTGATTTTCGCCTACGCATTTGAGAAATTTGGGAGTGTATCATTTTATCATTTTCAGTTTCACCCACTCCATGTGAGATATTTACGCCTACACAAATTAAAGATTTTAAGGTCAAGCCAGTCACTTGTTATATTTACAGAAAAACTGAGCAATCGAGATATTTACATGTCGATTGTGAGAATTACGACGTTATGAATTTATGGTTTTCTGATCTACCCACTCATTTGGAATTTTGATCCACATACTCAGTCGAGAGATTGGGACATCTCTCAATCCATGGGATGTAGATTCTCCTATTCATTCGAGAGATTTACATCCACCTACTCATTGGAGAGGCCTACGCATTCATCGATTCTTGGTTTTGAGTTGTATCTACTCGTTTGGTTTATTTACATCCACATAGTTAGGGAAATATGTACATCCATATCAATTCATGGTTTTGAGGTCCACCGCACTCGTTTGAGAGGTTTACATCATCCCACAACTATCGTAGGATTTTTAAGCCAATACATGATGTTGAGTTTCACCAACGCATTTGAGATATTTAAGGCTTCATTATTTGAATGTTTTTAGGTTCACCCACTCAATGGATACATTCAAGCCTCTTTAAATAAAAAGTTTTGAGTTCCACCAACTCGTTCGTTCGATTTACTTCCACATACTAAGTCCAGAGATTTACATGTTTATCGAATCATCGTTTTGAGGTACACCCACTCTTTTGAGAGATTTACGTCCCCCCCTACTTAGTCAAGGGATTTACGCCTCCACGAATACATGATTTGTGTTTCACGTACACATTGGAGAATTTTAACCCTTTTTATTTTAACGTTCTTAGTTTCACCTATTCCATGTGAGAATTTTACGCATCGACAAATTAAAAGATTTGAGCAATCCCAAGATTTGCACCGCTGTTGAGAGAATTAATTCACTATCAATTTATGGTTTTGAGATCTACCCACTCATTTGATAGATTTTAATGTTCCTACTCAGTTAAGATATTTAGACTTCTATCAATCCATGCGTTTTTGGTTCACTACTCATTTGAGAGAATTACATACACCTACTCAGCAGAGAGGTTTTTACGCATCTATCAAATCTTATTTTTGAGGTGGTGCACCTACTAATTTTTTTGATTTACATCTACATAGTTGGGTGATATACATCCATATCAATTCATGGTTTTCAGATCTACCCACTTATTCGATAGATTTCGATCCACCTACTCAATTGACATATTTAGACTTATATCAATCCAATGGTTTTAGGTTCACTTACTCATTTTAGATGTTTACATCCACCCACTCAGTAGAGAGGTTTACGCATCTATGAGTCCTTGGTTTTGAGATTCTCCAGCTCATTTAATTGATGTACAACCCCATATATGAGATTTTGAGGTCCATCCCACTCATTTCAATGAGTTACATCGACCTACTTTGTGTAGGGTTTTTTAATTTAATACGTATACATGGTTTAGATTTTCGCCCACGCGTATGATTTAGTTGAGCCTTCGTCGTTTTATTGTTATTAGGAGGTTCACCCACTTTTTTGAGACACTTAGGCCCCTTCAAATTAAAGGTTTTGAGGACTACCTACTCATTTGTTCGATTTACGTCCTCATACTTGGTCGTGGGAATTACACCTCTATAAAATCATGGGTTTGAAGTACACCCTTTCATTTCAGAAATTTACACCCCCGACTTAGTTGATAGATTTATGCCCATAAGTTTACATGTTTTGAGTTTCACATACAAATTTGAGAAATTTAAGCCTTTATCATTTTATTATTTTTAATTTCACCTACCCCCATTTGAGTCGTTTATACCTCTACAAATAAAAAGTTTTGAGGTCCACCTATTCGTTTGTTTGATGTAAACAAAAAAGGTAGAATCGAGAGATTTACATATCAACTCAGAAATTTGCACCATTATCAGTTCATTGTTTTGAGATCGTCCCCCTCATTTGAGGGATTTTGATCCAACTACTCAGTTTATAGATTTAGACTTCTGTCAATCTATGGGTTTTACGTTCACCTACTCATCTGAGAGATTTATATCCAACAACTTAGTAGAGAGGTTTACGCAGCTATCAAATCTTGGTTTTGAAGTGCACCTACTCATTTTAATATTTCTAGGTTCAACTACTCAATTATGATATTTAGGCCTCTTTAAATTGAAAATTTCGAGGTCCACAAACTCATTTATCAGATTTACATAGTCAAGAGATTTACATCTTAAATCATGGTTTTGACGTACACCCAAACAATTGAGAGATTTACATCCCCCTATTTACTCTAGGGATTTACGCCTCTACGAATACACGTTTTGATTTTCGCCTACGCATTTGAGAAATTTGGGAGTGTATCATTTTATCATTTTCAGTTTCACCCACTCCATGTGAGATATTTACGCCTACACAAATTAAAGATTTTAAGGTCAAGCCAGTCACTTGTTATATTTACAGAAAAACTGAGCAATCGAGATATTTACATGTCGATTGTGAGAATTACGACGTTATGAATTTATGGTTTTCTGATCTACCCACTCATTTGGAATTTTGATCCACATACTCAGTCGAGAGATTGGGACATCTCTCAATCCATGGGATGTAGATTCTCCTATTCATTCGAGAGATTTACATCCACCTACTCATTGGAGAGGCCTACGCATTCATCGATTCTTGGTTTTGAGTTGTATCTACTCGTTTGGTTTATTTACATCCACATAGTTAGGGAAATATGTACCTCCATATCAATTCATGGTTTTGAGGTCCACCGCACTCATTTGAGAGGTTTACATCATCCCACAACTATCGTAGGATTTTTAAGCCAATACATGATGTTGAGTTTCACCAACGCATTTGAGATATTTAAGGCTTCATTATTTGAATGTTTTTAAGTTCACCCACTCAATGGATACATTCAAGCCTCTTTAAATAAAAAGTTTTGAGTTCCACCAACTCGTTCGTTCGATTTACTTCCACATACTAAGTCCAGAGATTTACATGTTTATCGAATCATCGTTTTGAGGTACACCCACTCTTTTGAGAGATTTACGTCCCCCCCTACTTAGTCAAGGGATTTACGCCTCCACGAATACATGATTTGTGTTTCACGTACACATTGGAGAATTTTAACCCTTTTTATTTTAACGTTCTTAGTTTCACCTATTCCATGTGAGAATTTTACGCATCGACAAATTAAAAGATTTGAGCAATCCCAAGATTTGCACCGCTGTTGAGAGAATTAATTCACTATCAATTTATGGTTTTGAGATCTACCCACTCATTTGATAGATTTTAATGTTCCTACTCAGTTAAGATATTTAGACTTCTATCAATCCATGCGTTTTTGGTTCACTACTCATTTGAGAGAATTACATACACCTACTCAGCAGAGAGGTTTTTACGCATCTATCAAATCTTATTTTTGAGGTGGTGCACCTACTAATTTTTTTGATTTACATCTACATAGTTGGGTGATATACATCCATATCAATTCATGGTTTTCAGATCTACCCACTTATTCGATAGATTTCGATCCACCTACTCAATTGACATATTTAGACTTATATCAATCCAATGGTTTTAGGTTCACTTACTCATTTTAGATGTTTACATCCACCCACTCAGTAGAGAGGTTTACGCATCTATGAGTCCTTGGTTTTGAGATTCTCCAGCTCATTTAATTGATGTACAACCCCATATATGAGATTTTGAGGTCCATCCCACTCATTTCAATGAGTTACATCGACCTACTTTGTGTAGGGTTTTTTAATTTAATACGTATACATGGTTTAGATTTTCGCCCACGCGTATGATTTAGTTGAGCCTTCGTCGTTTTATTGTTATTAGGAGGTTCACCCACTTTTTTGAGACACTTAGGCCCCTTCAAATTAAAGGTTTTGAGGACTACCTACTCATTTGTTCGATTTACGTCCTCATACTTGGTCGTGGGAATTACACCTCTATAAAATCATGGGTTTGAAGTACACCCTTTCATTTCAGAGATTTAAACCCCCGACTTAGTTGATAGATTTATGCCCATAAGTTTACATGTTTTGAGTTTCACATACAAATTTGAGAAATTTAAGCCTTTATCATTTTATTATTTTTAATTTCACCTACCCCGATTTGAGTCGTTTACACCTCTACAAATAAAAAGTTTTGAGGTCCACCTATTCGTTTGTTTGATGTAAACAAAAAAGGTAGAATCGAGAGATTTACATATCAACTCAGAAATTTGCACCATTATCAGTTCATTGTTTTGAGATCGTCCCCCTCATTTGAGGGATTTTGATCCAACTACTCAGTTTATAGATTTAGACTTCTGTCAATCTATGGGTTTTACGTTCACCTACTCATCTGAGAGATTTATATCCAACAACTTAGTAGAGAGGTTTACGCAGCTATCAAATCTTGGTTTTGAAGTGCACCTACTCATTTTAATATTTCTAGGTTCAACTACTCAATTATGATATTTAGGCCTCTTTAAATTGAAAATTTCGAGGTCCACAAACTCATTTATCAGATTTACATAGTCAAGAGATTTACATCTTAAATCATGGTTTTGACGTACACCCAAACAATTGAGAGATTTACATCCCCCTATTTACTCTAGGGATTTACGCCTCTACGAATACACGTTTTGATTTTCGCCTACGCATTTGAGAAATTTGGGAGTGTATCATTTTATCATTTTCAGTTTCACCCACTCCATGTGAGATATTTACGCCTACACAAATTAAAGATTTTAAGGTCAAGCCAGTCACTTGTTATATTTACAGAAAAACTGAGCAATCGAGATATTTACATGTCGATTGTGAGAATTACGACGTTATGAATTTATGGTTTTCTGATCTACCCACTCATTTGGAATTTTGATCCACATACTCAGTCGAGAGATTGGGACATCTCTCAATCCATGGGATGTAGATTCTCCTATTCATTCGAGAGATTTACATCCACCTACTCATTGGAGAGGCCTACGCATTCATCGATTCTTGGTTTTGAGTTGTATCTACTCGTTTGGTTTATTTACATCCACATAGTTAGGGAAATATGTACCTCCATATCAATTCATGGTTTTGAGGTCCACCGCACTCATTTGAGAGGTTTACATCATCCCACAACTATCGTAGGATTTTTAAGCCAATACATGATGTTGAGTTTCACCAACGCATTTGAGATATTTAAGGCTTCATTATTTGAATGTTTTTAGGTTCACCCACTCAATGGATACATTCAAGCCTCTTTAAATAAAAAGTTTTGAGTTCCACCAACTCGTTCGTTCGATTTACTTCCACATACTAAGTCCAGAGATTTACATGTTTATCGAATCATCGTTTTGAGGTACACCCACTCTTTTGAGAGATTTACGTCCCCCCCTACTTAGTCAAGGGATTTACGCCTCCACGAATACATGATTTGTGTTTCACGTACACATTGGAGAATTTTAACCCTTTTTATTTTAACGTTCTTAGTTTCACCTATTCCATGTGAGAATTTTACGCATCGACAAATTAAAAGATTTGAGCAATCCCAAGATTTGCACCGCTGTTGAGAGAATTAATTCACTATCAATTTATGGTTTTGAGATCTACCCACTCATTTGATAGATTTTAATGTTCCTACTCAGTTAAGATATTTAGACTTCTATCAATCCATGCGTTTTTGGTTCACTACTCATTTGAGAGAATTACATACACCTACTCAGCAGAGAGGTTTTTACGCATCTATCAAATCTTATTTTTGAGGTGGTGCACCTACTAATTTTTTTGATTTACATCTACATAGTTGGGTGATATACATCCATATCAATTCATGGTTTTCAGATCTACCCACTTATTCGATAGATTTCGATCCACCTACTCAATTGACATATTTAGACTTATATCAATCCAATGGTTTTAGGTTCACTTACTCATTTTAGATGTTTACATCCACCCACTCAGTAGAGAGGTTTACGCATCTATGAGTCCTTGGTTTTGAGATTCTCCAGCTCATTTAATTGATGTACAACCCCATATATGAGATTTTGAGGTCCATCCCACTCATTTCAATGAGTTACATCGACCTACTTTGTGTAGGGTTTTTTAATTTAATACGTATACATGGTTTAGATTTTCGCCCACGCGTATGATTTAGTTGAGCCTTCGTCGTTTTATTGTTATTAGGAGGTTCACCCACTTTTTTGAGACACTTAGGCCCCTTCAAATTAAAGGTTTTGAGGACTACCTACTCATTTGTTCGATTTACGTCCTCATACTTGGTCGTGGGAATTACACCTCTATAAAATCATGGGTTTGAAGTACACCCTTTCATTTCAGAAATTTACACCCCCGACTTAGTTGATAGATTTATGCCCATAAGTTTACATGTTTTGAGTTTCACATACAAATTTGAGAAATTTAAGCCTTTATCATTTTATTATTTTTAATTTCACCTACCCCCATTTGAGTCGTTTATACCTCTACAAATAAAAAGTTTTGAGGTCCACCTATTCGTTTGTTTGATGTAAACAAAAAAGGTAGAATCGAGAGATTTACATATCAACTCAGAAATTTGCACCATTATCAGTTCATTGTTTTGAGATCGTCCCCCTCATTTGAGGGATTTTGATCCAACTACTCAGTTTATAGATTTAGACTTCTGTCAATCTATGGGTTTTACGTTCACCTACTCATCTGAGAGATTTATATCCAACAACTTAGTAGAGAGGTTTACGCAGCTATCAAATCTTGGTTTTGAAGTGCACCTACTCATTTTAATATTTCTAGGTTCAACTACTCAATTATGATATTTAGGCCTCTTTAAATTGAAAATTTCGAGGTCCACAAACTCATTTATCAGATTTACATAGTCAAGAGATTTACATCTTAAATCATGGTTTTGACGTACACCCAAACAATTGAGAGATTTACATCCCCCTATTTACTCTAGGGATTTACGCCTCTACGAATACACGTTTTGATTTTCGCCTACGCATTTGAGAAATTTGGGAGTGTATCATTTTATCATTTTCAGTTTCACCCACTCCATGTGAGATATTTACGCCTACACAAATTAAAGATTTTAAGGTCAAGCCAGTCACTTGTTATATTTACAGAAAAACTGAGCAATCGAGATATTTACATGTCGATTGTGAGAATTACGACGTTATGAATTTATGGTTTTCTGATCTACCCACTCATTTGGAATTTTGATCCACATACTCAGTCGAGAGATTGGGACATCTCTCAATCCATGGGATGTAGATTCTCCTATTCATTCGAGAGATTTACATCCACCTACTCATTGGAGAGGCCTACGCATTCATCGATTCTTGGTTTTGAGTTGTATCTACTCGTTTGGTTTATTTACATCCACATAGTTAGGGAAATATGTACCTCCATATCAATTCATGGTTTTGAGGTCCACCGCACTCATTTGAGAGGTTTACATCATCCCACAACTATCGTAGGATTTTTAAGCCAATACATGATGTTGAGTTTCACCAACGCATTTGAGATATTTAAGGCTTCATTATTTGAATGTTTTTAAGTTCACCCACTCAATGGATACATTCAAGCCTCTTTAAATAAAAAGTTTTGAGTTCCACCAACTCGTTCGTTCGATTTACTTCCACATACTAAGTCCAGAGATTTACATGTTTATCGAATCATCGTTTTGAGGTACACCCACTCTTTTGAGAGATTTACGTCCCCCCCTACTTAGTCAAGGGATTTACGCCTCCACGAATACATGATTTGTGTTTCACGTACACATTGGAGAATTTTAACCCTTTTTATTTTAACGTTCTTAGTTTCACCTATTCCATGTGAGAATTTTACGCATCGACAAATTAAAAGATTTGAGCAATCCCAAGATTTGCACCGCTGTTGAGAGAATTAATTCACTATCAATTTATGGTTTTGAGATCTACCCACTCATTTGATAGATTTTAATGTTCCTACTCAGTTAAGATATTTAGACTTCTATCAATCCATGCGTTTTTGGTTCACTACTCATTTGAGAGAATTACATACACCTACTCAGCAGAGAGGTTTTTACGCATCTATCAAATCTTATTTTTGAGGTGGTGCACCTACTAATTTTTTTGATTTACATCTACATAGTTGGGTGATATACATCCATATCAATTCATGGTTTTCAGATCTACCCACTTATTCGATAGATTTCGATCCACCTACTCAATTGACATATTTAGACTTATATCAATCCAATGGTTTTAGGTTCACTTACTCATTTTAGATGTTTACATCCACCCACTCAGTAGAGAGGTTTACGCATCTATGAGTCCTTGGTTTTGAGATTCTCCAGCTCATTTAATTGATGTACAACCCCATATATGAGATTTTGAGGTCCATCCCACTCATTTCAATGAGTTACATCGACCTACTTTGTGTAGGGTTTTTTAATTTAATACGTATACATGGTTTAGATTTTCGCCCACGCGTATGATTTAGTTGAGCCTTCGTCGTTTTATTGTTATTAGGAGGTTCACCCACTTTTTTGAGACACTTAGGCCCCTTCAAATTAAAGGTTTTGAGGACTACCTACTCATTTGTTCGATTTACGTCCTCATACTTGGTCGTGGGAATTACACCTCTATAAAATCATGGGTTTGAAGTACACCCTTTCATTTCAGAGATTTAAACCCCCGACTTAGTTGATAGATTTATGCCCATAAGTTTACATGTTTTGAGTTTCACATACAAATTTGAGAAATTTAAGCCTTTATCATTTTATTATTTTTAATTTCACCTACCCCGATTTGAGTCGTTTACACCTCTACAAATAAAAAGTTTTGAGGTCCACCTATTCGTTTGTTTGATGTAAACAAAAAAGGTAGAATCGAGAGATTTACATATCAACTCAGAAATTTGCACCATTATCAGTTCATTGTTTTGAGATCGTCCCCCTCATTTGAGGGATTTTGATCCAACTACTCAGTTTATAGATTTAGACTTCTGTCAATCTATGGGTTTTACGTTCACCTACTCATCTGAGAGATTTATATCCAACAACTTAGTAGAGAGGTTTACGCAGCTATCAAATCTTGGTTTTGAAGTGCACCTACTCATTTTAATATTTCTAGGTTCAACTACTCAATTATGATATTTAGGCCTCTTTAAATTGAAAATTTCGAGGTCCACAAACTCATTTATCAGATTTACATAGTCAAGAGATTTACATCTTAAATCATGGTTTTGACGTACACCCAAACAATTGAGAGATTTACATCCCCCTATTTACTCTAGGGATTTACGCCTCTACGAATACACGTTTTGATTTTCGCCTACGCATTTGAGAAATTTGGGAGTGTATCATTTTATCATTTTCAGTTTCACCCACTCCATGTGAGATATTTACGCCTACACAAATTAAAGATTTTAAGGTCAAGCCAGTCACTTGTTATATTTACAGAAAAACTGAGCAATCGAGATATTTACATGTCGATTGTGAGAATTACGACGTTATGAATTTATGGTTTTCTGATCTACCCACTCATTTGGAATTTTGATCCACATACTCAGTCGAGAGATTGGGACATCTCTCAATCCATGGGATGTAGATTCTCCTATTCATTCGAGAGATTTACATCCACCTACTCATTGGAGAGGCCTACGCATTCATCGATTCTTGGTTTTGAGTTGTATCTACTCGTTTGGTTTATTTACATCCACATAGTTAGGGAAATATGTACCTCCATATCAATTCATGGTTTTGAGGTCCACCGCACTCATTTGAGAGGTTTACATCATCCCACAACTATCGTAGGATTTTTAAGCCAATACATGATGTTGAGTTTCACCAACGCATTTGAGATATTTAAGGCTTCATTATTTGAATGTTTTTAGGTTCACCCACTCAATGGATACATTCAAGCCTCTTTAAATAAAAAGTTTTGAGTTCCACCAACTCGTTCGTTCGATTTACTTCCACATACTAAGTCCAGAGATTTACATGTTTATCGAATCATCGTTTTGAGGTACACCCACTCTTTTGAGAGATTTACGTCCCCCCCTACTTAGTCAAGGGATTTACGCCTCCACGAATACATGATTTGTGTTTCACGTACACATTGGAGAATTTTAACCCTTTTTATTTTAACGTTCTTAGTTTCACCTATTCCATGTGAGAATTTTACGCATCGACAAATTAAAAGATTTGAGCAATCCCAAGATTTGCACCGCTGTTGAGAGAATTAATTCACTATCAATTTATGGTTTTGAGATCTACCCACTCATTTGATAGATTTTAATGTTCCTACTCAGTTAAGATATTTAGACTTCTATCAATCCATGCGTTTTTGGTTCACTACTCATTTGAGAGAATTACATACACCTACTCAGCAGAGAGGTTTTTACGCATCTATCAAATCTTATTTTTGAGGTGGTGCACCTACTAATTTTTTTGATTTACATCTACATAGTTGGGTGATATACATCCATATCAATTCATGGTTTTCAGATCTACCCACTTATTCGATAGATTTCGATCCACCTACTCAATTGACATATTTAGACTTATATCAATCCAATGGTTTTAGGTTCACTTACTCATTTTAGATGTTTACATCCACCCACTCAGTAGAGAGGTTTACGCATCTATGAGTCCTTGGTTTTGAGATTCTCCAGCTCATTTAATTGATGTACAACCCCATATATGAGATTTTGAGGTCCATCCCACTCATTTCAATGAGTTACATCGACCTACTTTGTGTAGGGTTTTTTAATTTAATACGTATACATGGTTTAGATTTTCGCCCACGCGTATGATTTAGTTGAGCCTTCGTCGTTTTATTGTTATTAGGAGGTTCACCCACTTTTTTGAGACACTTAGGCCCCTTCAAATTAAAGGTTTTGAGGACTACCTACTCATTTGTTCGATTTACGTCCTCATACTTGGTCGTGGGAATTACACCTCTATAAAATCATGGGTTTGAAGTACACCCTTTCATTTCAGAGATTTAAACCCCCGACTTAGTTGATAGATTTATGCCCATAAGTTTACATGTTTTGAGTTTCACATACAAATTTGAGAAATTTAAGCCTTTATCATTTTATTATTTTTAATTTCACCTACCCCGATTTGAGTCGTTTACACCTCTACAAATAAAAAGTTTTGAGGTCCACCTATTCGTTTGTTTGATGTAAACAAAAAAGGTAGAATCGAGAGATTTACATATCAACTGAGAAATTTGCACCATTATCAGTTCATTGTTTTGAGATCGTCCCCCTCATTTGAGGGATTTTGATCCAACTACTCAGTTTATAGATTTAGACTTCTGTCAATCTATGGGTTTTACGTTCACCTACTCATCTGAGAGATTTATATCCAACAACTTAGTAGAGAGGTTTACGCAGCTATCAAATCTTGGTTTTGAAGTGCACCTACTCATTTTAATATTTCTAGGTTCAACTACTCAATTATGATATTTAGGCCTCTTTAAATTGAAAATTTCGAGGTCCACAAACTCATTTATCAGATTTACATAGTCAAGAGATTTACATCTTAAATCATGGTTTTGACGTACACCCAAACAATTGAGAGATTTACATCCCCCTATTTACTCTAGGGATTTACGCCTCTACGAATACACGTTTTGATTTTCGCCTACGCATTTGAGAAATTTGGGAGTGTATCATTTTATCATTTTCAGTTTCACCCACTCCATGTGAGATATTTACGCCTACACAAATTAAAGATTTTAAGGTCAAGCCAGTCACTTGTTATATTTACAGAAAAACTGAGCAATCGAGATATTTACATGTCGATTGTGAGAATTACGACGTTATGAATTTATGGTTTTCTGATCTACCCACTCATTTGGAATTTTGATCCACATACTCAGTCGAGAGATTGGGACATCTCTCAATCCATGGGATGTAGATTCTCCTATTCATTCGAGAGATTTACATCCACCTACTCATTGGAGAGGCCTACGCATTCATCGATTCTTGGTTTTGAGTTGTATCTACTCGTTTGGTTTATTTACATCCACATAGTTAGGGAAATATGTACCTCCATATCAATTCATGGTTTTGAGGTCCACCGCACTCATTTGAGAGGTTTACATCATCCCACAACTATCGTAGGATTTTTAAGCCAATACATGATGTTGAGTTTCACCAACGCATTTGAGATATTTAAGGCTTCATTATTTGAATGTTTTTAGGTTCACCCACTCAATGGATACATTCAAGCCTCTTTAAATAAAAAGTTTTGAGTTCCACCAACTCGTTCGTTCGATTTACTTCCACATACTAAGTCCAGAGATTTACATGTTTATCGAATCATCGTTTTGAGGTACACCCACTCTTTTGAGAGATTTACGTCCCCCCCTACTTAGTCAAGGGATTTACGCCTCCACGAATACATGATTTGTGTTTCACGTACACATTGGAGAATTTTAACCCTTTTTATTTTAACGTTCTTAGTTTCACCTATTCCATGTGAGAATTTTACGCATCGACAAATTAAAAGATTTGAGCAATCCCAAGATTTGCACCGCTGTTGAGAGAATTAATTCACTATCAATTTATGGTTTTGAGATCTACCCACTCATTTGATAGATTTTAATGTTCCTACTCAGTTAAGATATTTAGACTTCTATCAATCCATGCGTTTTTGGTTCACTACTCATTTGAGAGAATTACATACACCTACTCAGCAGAGAGGTTTTTACGCATCTATCAAATCTTATTTTTGAGGTGGTGCACCTACTAATTTTTTTGATTTACATCTACATAGTTGGGTGATATACATCCATATCAATTCATGGTTTTCAGATCTACCCACTTATTCGATAGATTTCGATCCACCTACTCAATTGACATATTTAGACTTATATCAATCCAATGGTTTTAGGTTCACTTACTCATTTTAGATGTTTACATCCACCCACTCAGTAGAGAGGTTTACGCATCTATGAGTCCTTGGTTTTGAGATTCTCCAGCTCATTTAATTGATGTACAACCCCATATATGAGATTTTGAGGTCCATCCCACTCATTTCAATGAGTTACATCGACCTACTTTGTGTAGGGTTTTTTAATTTAATACGTATACATGGTTTAGATTTTCGCCCACGCGTATGATTTAGTTGAGCCTTCGTCGTTTTATTGTTATTAGGAGGTTCACCCACTTTTTTGAGACACTTAGGCCCCTTCAAATTAAAGGTTTTGAGGACTACCTACTCATTTGTTCGATTTACGTCCTCATACTTGGTCGTGGGAATTACACCTCTATAAAATCATGGGTTTGAAGTACACCCTTTCATTTCAGAGATTTAAACCCCCGACTTAGTTGATAGATTTATGCCCATAAGTTTACATGTTTTGAGTTTCACATACAAATTTGAGAAATTTAAGCCTTTATCATTTTATTATTTTTAATTTCACCTACCCCGATTTGAGTCGTTTACACCTCTACAAATAAAAAGTTTTGAGGTCCACCTATTCGTTTGTTTGATGTAAACAAAAAAGGTAGAATCGAGAGATTTACATATCAACTGAGAAATTTGCACCATTATCAGTTCATTGTTTTGAGATCGTCCCCCTCATTTGAGGGATTTTGATCCAACTACTCAGTTTATAGATTTAGACTTCTGTCAATCTATGGGTTTTACGTTCACCTACTCATCTGAGAGATTTATATCCAACAACTTAGTAGAGAGGTTTACGCAGCTATCAAATCTTGGTTTTGAAGTGCACCTACTCATTTTAATATTTCTAGGTTCAACTACTCAATTATGATATTTAGGCCTCTTTAAATTGAAAATTTCGAGGTCCACAAACTCATTTATCAGATTTACATAGTCAAGAGATTTACATCTTAAATCATGGTTTTGACGTACACCCAAACAATTGAGAGATTTACATCCCCCTATTTACTCTAGGGATTTACGCCTCTACGAATACACGTTTTGATTTTCGCCTACGCATTTGAGAAATTTGGGAGTGTATCATTTTATCATTTTCAGTTTCACCCACTCCATGTGAGATATTTACGCCTACACAAATTAAAGATTTTAAGGTCAAGCCAGTCACTTGTTATATTTACAGAAAAACTGAGCAATCGAGATATTTACATGTCGATTGTGAGAATTACGACGTTATGAATTTATGGTTTTCTGATCTACCCACTCATTTGGAATTTTGATCCACATACTCAGTCGAGAGATTGGGACATCTCTCAATCCATGGGATGTAGATTCTCCTATTCATTCGAGAGATTTACATCCACCTACTCATTGGAGAGGCCTACGCATTCATCGATTCTTGGTTTTGAGTTGTATCTACTCGTTTGGTTTATTTACATCCACATAGTTAGGGAAATATGTACCTCCATATCAATTCATGGTTTTGAGGTCCACCGCACTCATTTGAGAGGTTTACATCATCCCACAACTATCGTAGGATTTTTAAGCCAATACATGATGTTGAGTTTCACCAACGCATTTGAGATATTTAAGGCTTCATTATTTGAATGTTTTTAGGTTCACCCACTCAATGGATACATTCAAGCCTCTTTAAATAAAAAGTTTTGAGTTCCACCAACTCGTTCGTTCGATTTACTTCCACATACTAAGTCCAGAGATTTACATGTTTATCGAATCATCGTTTTGAGGTACACCCACTCTTTTGAGAGATTTACGTCCCCCCCTACTTAGTCAAGGGATTTACGCCTCCACGAATACATGATTTGTGTTTCACGTACACATTGGAGAATTTTAACCCTTTTTATTTTAACGTTCTTAGTTTCACCTATTCCATGTGAGAATTTTACGCATCGACAAATTAAAAGATTTGAGCAATCCCAAGATTTGCACCGCTGTTGAGAGAATTAATTCACTATCAATTTATGGTTTTGAGATCTACCCACTCATTTGATAGATTTTAATGTTCCTACTCAGTTAAGATATTTAGACTTCTATCAATCCATGCGTTTTTGGTTCACTACTCATTTGAGAGAATTACATACACCTACTCAGCAGAGAGGTTTTTACGCATCTATCAAATCTTATTTTTGAGGTGGTGCACCTACTAATTTTTTTGATTTACATCTACATAGTTGGGTGATATACATCCATATCAATTCATGGTTTTCAGATCTACCCACTTATTCGATAGATTTCGATCCACCTACTCAATTGACATATTTAGACTTATATCAATCCAATGGTTTTAGGTTCACTTACTCATTTTAGATGTTTACATCCACCCACTCAGTAGAGAGGTTTACGCATTTATGAGTCCTTGGTTTTGAGATTCTCCAGCTCATTTAATTGATGTACAACCCCATATATGAGATTTTGAGGTCCATCCCACTCATTTCAATGAGTTACATCGACCTACTTTGTGTAGGGTTTTTTAATTTAATACGTATACATGGTTTAGATTTTCGCCCACGCGTATGATTTAGTTGAGCCTTCGTCGTTTTATTGTTATTAGGAGGTTCACCCACTTTTTTGAGACACTTAGGCCCCTTCAAATTAAAGGTTTTGAGGACTACCTACTCATTTGTTCGATTTACGTCCTCATACTTGGTCGTGGGAATTACACCTCTATAAAATCATGGGTTTGAAGTACACCCTTTCATTTCAGAGATTTAAACCCCCGACTTAGTTGATAGATTTATGCCCATAAGTTTACATGTTTTGAGTTTCACATACAAATTTGAGAAATTTAAGCCTTTATCATTTTATTATTTTTAATTTCACCTACCCCGATTTGAGTCGTTTACACCTCTACAAATAAAAAGTTTTGAGGTCCACCTATTCGTTTGTTTGATGTAAACAAAAAAGGTAGAATCGAGAGATTTACATATCAACTCAGAAATTTGCACCATTATCAGTTCATTGTTTTTAGATCGTCCCCCTCATTTGAGGGATTTTGATCCAACTACTCAGTTTATAGATTTAGACTTCTGTCAATCTATGGGTTTTACGTTCACCTACTCATCTGAGAGATTTATATCCAACAACTTAGTAGAGAGGTTTACGCAGCTATCAAATCTTGGTTTTGAAGTGCACCTACTCATTTTAATATTTCTAGGTTCAACTACTCAATTATGATATTTAGGCCTCTTTAAATTGAAAATTTCGAGGTCCACAAACTCATTTATCAGATTTACATAGTCAAGAGATTTACATCTTAAATCATGGTTTTGACGTACACCCAAACAATTGAGAGATTTACATCCCCCTATTTACTCTAGGGATTTACGCCTCTACGAATACACGTTTTGATTTTCGCCTACGCATTTGAGAAATTTGGGAGTGTATCATTTTATCATTTTCAGTTTCACCCACTCCATGTGAGATATTTACGCCTACACAAATTAAAGATTTTAAGGTCAAGCCAGTCACTTGTTATATTTACAGAAAAACTGAGCAATCGAGATATTTACATGTCGATTGTGAGAATTACGACGTTATGAATTTATGGTTTTCTGATCTACCCACTCATTTGGAATTTTGATCCACATACTCAGTCGAGAGATTGGGACATCTCTCAATCCATGGGATGTAGATTCTCCTATTCATTCGAGAGATTTACATCCACCTACTCATTGGAGAGGCCTACGCATTCATCGATTCTTGGTTTTGAGTTGTATCTACTCGTTTGGTTTATTTACATCCACATAGTTAGGGAAATATGTACCTCCATATCAATTCATGGTTTTGAGGTCCACCGCACTCATTTGAGAGGTTTACATCATCCCACAACTATCGTAGGATTTTTAAGCCAATACATGATGTTGAGTTTCACCAACGCATTTGAGATATTTAAGGCTTCATTATTTGAATGTTTTTAGGTTCACCCACTCAATGGATACATTCAAGCCTCTTTAAATAAAAAGTTTTGAGTTCCACCAACTCGTTCGTTCGATTTACTTCCACATACTAAGTCCAGAGATTTACATGTTTATCGAATCATCGTTTTGAGGTACACCCACTCTTTTGAGAGATTTACGTCCCCCCCTACTTAGTCAAGGGATTTACGCCTCCACGAATACATGATTTGTGTTTCACGTACACATTGGAGAATTTTAACCCTTTTTATTTTAACGTTCTTAGTTTCACCTATTCCATGTGAGAATTTTACGCATCGACAAATTAAAAGATTTGAGCAATCCCAAGATTTGCACCGCTGTTGAGAGAATTAATTCACTATCAATTTATGGTTTTGAGATCTACCCACTCATTTGATAGATTTTAATGTTCCTACTCAGTTAAGATATTTAGACTTCTATCAATCCATGCGTTTTTGGTTCACTACTCATTTGAGAGAATTACATACACCTACTCAGCAGAGAGGTTTTTACGCATCTATCAAATCTTATTTTTGAGGTGGTGCACCTACTAATTTTTTTGATTTACATCTACATAGTTGGGTGATATACATCCATATCAATTCATGGTTTTCAGATCTACCCACTTATTCGATAGATTTCGATCCACCTACTCAATTGACATATTTAGACTTATATCAATCCAATGGTTTTAGGTTCACTTACTCATTTTAGATGTTTACATCCACCCACTCAGTAGAGAGGTTTACGCATCTATGAGTCCTTGGTTTTGAGATTCTCCAGCTCATTTAATTGATGTACAACCCCATATATGAGATTTTGAGGTCCATCCCACTCATTTCAATGAGTTACATCGACCTACTTTGTGTAGGGTTTTTTAATTTAATACGTATACATGGTTTAGATTTTCGCCCACGCGTATGATTTAGTTGAGCCTTCGTCGTTTTATTGTTATTAGGAGGTTCACCCACTTTTTTGAGACACTTAGGCCCCTTCAAATTAAAGGTTTTGAGGACTACCTACTCATTTGTTCGATTTACGTCCTCATACTTGGTCGTGGGAATTACACCTCTATAAAATCATGGGTTTGAAGTACACCCTTTCATTTCAGAGATTTAAACCCCCGACTTAGTTGATAGATTTATGCCCATAAGTTTACATGTTTTGAGTTTCACATACAAATTTGAGAAATTTAAGCCTTTATCATTTTATTATTTTTAATTTCACCTACCCCGATTTGAGTCGTTTACACCTCTACAAATAAAAAGTTTTGAGGTCCACCTATTCGTTTGTTTGATGTAAACAAAAAAGGTAGAATCGAGAGATTTACATATCAACTCAGAAATTTGCACCATTATCAGTTCATTGTTTTGAGATCGTCCCCCTCATTTGAGGGATTTTGATCCAACTACTCAGTTTATAGATTTAGACTTCTGTCAATCTATGGGTTTTACGTTCACCTACTCATCTGAGAGATTTATATCCAACAACTTAGTAGAGAGGTTTACGCAGCTATCAAATCTTGGTTTTGAAGTGCACCTACTCATTTTAATATTTCTAGGTTCAACTACTCAATTATGATATTTAGGCCTCTTTAAATTGAAAATTTCGAGGTCCACAAACTCATTTATCAGATTTACATAGTCAAGAGATTTACATCTTAAATCATGGTTTTGACGTACACCCAAACAATTGAGAGATTTACATCCCCCTATTTACTCTAGGGATTTACGCCTCTACGAATACACGTTTTGATTTTCGCCTACGCATTTGAGAAATTTGGGAGTGTATCATTTTATCATTTTCAGTTTCACCCACTCCATGTGAGATATTTACGCCTACACAAATTAAAGATTTTAAGGTCAAGCCAGTCACTTGTTATATTTACAGAAAAACTGAGCAATCGAGATATTTACATGTCGATTGTGAGAATTACGACGTTATGAATTTATGGTTTTCTGATCTACCCACTCATTTGGAATTTTGATCCACATACTCAGTCGAGAGATTGGGACATCTCTCAATCCATGGGATGTAGATTCTCCTATTCATTCGAGAGATTTACATCCACCTACTCATTGGAGAGGCCTACGCATTCATCGATTCTTGGTTTTGAGTTGTATCTACTCGTTTGGTTTATTTACATCCACATAGTTAGGGAAATATGTACCTCCATATCAATTCATGGTTTTGAGGTCCACCGCACTCATTTGAGAGGTTTACATCATCCCACAACTATCGTAGGATTTTTAAGCCAATACATGATGTTGAGTTTCACCAACGCATTTGAGATATTTAAGGCTTCATTATTTGAATGTTTTTAGGTTCACCCACTCAATGGATACATTCAAGCCTCTTTAAATAAAAAGTTTTGAGTTCCACCAACTCGTTCGTTCGATTTACTTCCACATACTAAGTCCAGAGATTTACATGTTTATCGAATCATCGTTTTGAGGTACACCCACTCTTTTGAGAGATTTACGTCCCCCCCTACTTAGTCAAGGGATTTACGCCTCCACGAATACATGATTTGTGTTTCACGTACACATTGGAGAATTTTAACCCTTTTTATTTTAACGTTCTTAGTTTCACCTATTCCATGTGAGAATTTTACGCATCGACAAATTAAAAGATTTGAGCAATCCCAAGATTTGCACCGCTGTTGAGAGAATTAATTCACTATCAATTTATGGTTTTGAGATCTACCCACTCATTTGATAGATTTTAATGTTCCTACTCAGTTAAGATATTTAGACTTCTATCAATCCATGCGTTTTTGGTTCACTACTCATTTGAGAGAATTACATACACCTACTCAGCAGAGAGGTTTTTACGCATCTATCAAATCTTATTTTTGAGGTGGTGCACCTACTAATTTTTTTGATTTACATCTACATAGTTGGGTGATATACATCCATATCAATTCATGGTTTTCAGATCTACCCACTTATTCGATAGATTTCGATCCACCTACTCAATTGACATATTTAGACTTATATCAATCCAATGGTTTTAGGTTCACTTACTCATTTTAGATGTTTACATCCACCCACTCAGTAGAGAGGTTTACGCATTTATGAGTCCTTGGTTTTGAGATTCTCCAGCTCATTTAATTGATGTACAACCCCATATATGAGATTTTGAGGTCCATCCCACTCATTTCAATGAGTTACATCGACCTACTTTGTGTAGGGTTTTTTAATTTAATACGTATACATGGTTTAGATTTTCGCCCACGCGTATGATTTAGTTGAGCCTTCGTCGTTTTATTGTTATTAGGAGGTTCACCCACTTTTTTGAGACACTTAGGCCCCTTCAAATTAAAGGTTTTGAGGACTACCTACTCATTTGTTCGATTTACGTCCTCATACTTGGTCGTGGGAATTACACCTCTATAAAATCATGGGTTTGAAGTACACCCTTTCATTTCAGAGATTTAAACCCCCGACTTAGTTGATAGATTTATGCCCATAAGTTTACATGTTTTGAGTTTCACATACAAATTTGAGAAATTTAAGCCTTTATCATTTTATTATTTTTAATTTCACCTACCCCGATTTGAGTCGTTTACACCTCTACAAATAAAAAGTTTTGAGGTCCACCTATTCGTTTGTTTGATGTAAACAAAAAAGGTAGAATCGAGAGATTTACATATCAACTCAGAAATTTGCACCATTATCAGTTCATTGTTTTTAGATCGTCCCCCTCATTTGAGGGATTTTGATCCAACTACTCAGTTTATAGATTTAGACTTCTGTCAATCTATGGGTTTTACGTTCACCTACTCATCTGAGAGATTTATATCCAACAACTTAGTAGAGAGGTTTACGCAGCTATCAAATCTTGGTTTTGAAGTGCACCTACTCATTTTAATATTTCTAGGTTCAACTACTCAATTATGATATTTAGGCCTCTTTAAATTGAAAATTTCGAGGTCCACAAACTCATTTATCAGATTTACATAGTCAAGAGATTTACATCTTAAATCATGGTTTTGACGTACACCCAAACAATTGAGAGATTTACATCCCCCTATTTACTCTAGGGATTTACGCCTCTACGAATACACGTTTTGATTTTCGCCTACGCATTTGAGAAATTTGGGAGTGTATCATTTTATCATTTTCAGTTTCACCCACTCCATGTGAGATATTTACGCCTACACAAATTAAAGATTTTAAGGTCAAGCCAGTCACTTGTTATATTTACAGAAAAACTGAGCAATCGAGATATTTACATGTCGATTGTGAGAATTACGACGTTATGAATTTATGGTTTTCTGATCTACCCACTCATTTGGAATTTTGATCCACATACTCAGTCGAGAGATTGGGACATCTCTCAATCCATGGGATGTAGATTCTCCTATTCATTCGAGAGATTTACATCCACCTACTCATTGGAGAGGCCTACGCATTCATCGATTCTTGGTTTTGAGTTGTATCTACTCGTTTGGTTTATTTACATCCACATAGTTAGGGAAATATGTACCTCCATATCAATTCATGGTTTTGAGGTCCACCGCACTCATTTGAGAGGTTTACATCATCCCACAACTATCGTAGGATTTTTAAGCCAATACATGATGTTGAGTTTCACCAATGCATTTGAGATATTTAAGGCTTCATTATTTGAATGTTTTTAGGTTCACCCACTCAATGGATACATTCAAGCCTCTTTAAATAAAAAGTTTTGAGTTCCACCAACTCGTTCGTTCGATTTACTTCCACATACTAAGTCCAGAGATTTACATGTTTATCGAATCATCGTTTTGAGGTACACCCACTCTTTTGAGAGATTTACGTCCCCCCCTACTTAGTCAAGGGATTTACGCCTCCACGAATACATGATTTGTGTTTCACGTACACATTGGAGAATTTTAACCCTTTTTATTTTAACGTTCTTAGTTTCACCTATTCCATGTGAGAATTTTACGCATCGACAAATTAAAAGATTTGAGCAATCCCAAGATTTGCACCGCTGTTGAGAGAATTAATTCACTATCAATTTATGGTTTTGAGATCTACCCACTCATTTGATAGATTTTAATGTTCCTACTCAGTTAAGATATTTAGACTTCTATCAATCCATGCGTTTTTGGTTCACTACTCATTTGAGAGAATTACATACACCTACTCAGCAGAGAGGTTTTTACGCATCTATCAAATCTTATTTTTGAGGTGGTGCACCTACTAATTTTTTTGATTTACATCTACACAGTTGGGTGATATACATCCATATCAATTCATGGTTTTCAGATCTACCCACTTATTCGATAGATTTCGATCCACCTACTCAATTGACATATTTAGACTTATATCAATCCAATGGTTTTAGGTTCACTTACTCATTTTAGATGTTTACATCCACCCACTCAGTAGAGAGGTTTACGCATCTATGAGTCCTTGGTTTTGAGATTCTCCAGCTCATTTAATTGATGTACAACCCCATATATGAGATTTTGAGGTCCATCCCACTCATTTCAATGAGTTACATCGACCTACTTTGTGTAGGGTTTTTTAATTTAATACGTATACATGGTTTAGATTTTCGCCCACGCGTATGATTTAGTTGAGCCTTCGTCGTTTTATTGTTATTAGGAGGTTCACCCACTTTTTTGAGACACTTAGGCCCCTTCAAATTAAAGGTTTTGAGGACTACCTACTCATTTGTTCGATTTACGTCCTCATACTTGGTCGTGGGAATTACACCTCTATAAAATCATGGGTTTGAAGTACACCCTTTCATTTCAGAGATTTAAACCCCCGACTTAGTTGATAGATTTATGCCCATAAGTTTACATGTTTTGAGTTTCACATACAAATTTGAGAAATTTAAGCCTTTATCATTTTATTATTTTTAATTTCACCTACCCCGATTTGAGTCGTTTACACCTCTACAAATAAAAAGTTTTGAGGTCCACCTATTCGTTTGTTTGATGTAAACAAAAAAGGTAGAATCGAGAGATTTACATATCAACTCAGAAATTTGCACCATTATCAGTTCATTGTTTTGAGATCGTCCCCCTCATTTGAGGGATTTTGATCCAACTACTCAGTTTATAGATTTAGACTTCTGTCAATCTATGGGTTTTACGTTCACCTACTCATCTGAGAGATTTATATCCAACAACTTAGTAGAGAGGTTTACGCAGCTATCAAATCTTGGTTTTGAAGTGCACCTACTCATTTTAATATTTCTAGGTTCAACTACTCAATTATGATATTTAGGCCTCTTTAAATTGAAAATTTCGAGGTCCACAAACTCATTTATCAGATTTACATAGTCAAGAGATTTACATCTTAAATCATGGTTTTGACGTACACCCAAACAATTGAGAGATTTACATCCCCCTATTTACTCTAGGGATTTACGCCTCTACGAATACACGTTTTGATTTTCGCCTACGCATTTGAGAAATTTGGGAGTGTATCATTTTATCATTTTCAGTTTCACCCACTCCATGTGAGATATTTACGCCTACACAAATTAAAGATTTTAAGGTCAAGCCAGTCACTTGTTATATTTACAGAAAAACTGAGCAATCGAGATATTTACATGTCGATTGTGAGAATTACGACGTTATGAATTTATGGTTTTCTGATCTACCCACTCATTTGGAATTTTGATCCACATACTCAGTCGAGAGATTGGGACATCTCTCAATCCATGGGATGTAGATTCTCCTATTCATTCGAGAGATTTACATCCACCTACTCATTGGAGAGGCCTACGCATTCATCGATTCTTGGTTTTGAGTTGTATCTACTCGTTTGGTTTATTTACATCCACATAGTTAGGGAAATATGTACCTCCATATCAATTCATGGTTTTGAGGTCCACCGCACTCATTTGAGAGGTTTACATCATCCCACAACTATCGTAGGATTTTTAAGCCAATACATGATGTTGAGTTTCACCAACGCATTTGAGATATTTAAGGCTTCATTATTTGAATGTTTTTAGGTTCACCCACTCAATGGATACATTCAAGCCTCTTTAAATAAAAAGTTTTGAGTTCCACCAACTCGTTCGTTCGATTTACTTCCACATACTAAGTCCAGAGATTTACATGTTTATCGAATCATCGTTTTGAGGTACACCCACTCTTTTGAGAGATTTACGTCCCCCCCTACTTAGTCAAGGGATTTACGCCTCCACGAATACATGATTTGTGTTTCACGTACACATTGGAGAATTTTAACCCTTTTTATTTTAACGTTCTTAGTTTCACCTATTCTATGTGAGAATTTTACGCATCGACAAATTAAAAGATTTGAGCAATCCCAAGATTTGCACCGCTGTTGAGAGAATTAATTCACTATCAATTTATGGTTTTGAGATCTACCCACTCATTTGATAGATTTTAATGTTCCTACTCAGTTAAGATATTTAGACTTCTATCAATCCATGCGTTTTTGGTTCACTACTCATTTGAGAGAATTACATACACCTACTCAGCAGAGAGGTTTTTACGCATCTATCAAATCTTATTTTTGAGGTGGTGCACCTACTAATTTTTTTGATTTACATCTACACAGTTGGGTGATATACATCCATATCAATTCATGGTTTTCAGATCTACCCACTTATTCGATAGATTTCGATCCACCTACTCAATTGACATATTTAGACTTATATCAATCCAATGGTTTTAGGTTCACTTACTCATTTTAGATGTTTACATCCACCCACTCAGTAGAGAGGTTTACGCATCTATGAGTCCTTGGTTTTGAGATTCTCCAGCTCATTTAATTGATGTACAACCCCATATATGAGATTTTGAGGTCCATCCCACTCATTTCAATGAGTTACATCGACCTACTTTGTGTAGGGTTTTTTAATTTAATACGTATACATGGTTTAGATTTTCGCCCACGCGTATGATTTAGTTGAGCCTTCGTCGTTTTATTGTTATTAGGAGGTTCACCCACTTTTTTGAGACACTTAGGCCCCTTCAAATTAAAGGTTTTGAGGACTACCTACTCATTTGTTCGATTTACGTCCTCATACTTGGTCGTGGGAATTACACCTCTATAAAATCATGGGTTTGAAGTACACCCTTTCATTTCAGAGATTTAAACCCCCGACTTAGTTGATAGATTTATGCCCATAAGTTTACATGTTTTGAGTTTCACATACAAATTTGAGAAATTTAAGCCTTTATCATTTTATTATTTTTAATTTCACCTACCCCGATTTGAGTCGTTTACACCTCTACAAATAAAAAGTTTTGAGGTCCACCTATTCGTTTGTTTGATGTAAACAAAAAAGGTAGAATCGAGAGATTTACATATCAACTCAGAAATTTGCACCATTATCAGTTCATTGTTTTGAGATCGTCCCCCTCATTTGAGGGATTTTGATCCAACTACTCAGTTTATAGATTTAGACTTCTGTCAATCTATGGGTTTTACGTTCACCTACTCATCTGAGAGATTTATATCCAACAACTTAGTAGAGAGGTTTACGCAGCTATCAAATCTTGGTTTTGAAGTGCACCTACTCATTTTAATATTTCTAGGTTCAACTACTCAATTATGATATTTAGGCCTCTTTAAATTGAAAATTTCGAGGTCCACAAACTCATTTATCAGATTTACATAGTCAAGAGATTTACATCTTAAATCATGGTTTTGACGTACACCCAAACAATTGAGAGATTTACATCCCCCTATTTACTCTAGGGATTTACGCCTCTACGAATACACGTTTTGATTTTCGCCTACGCATTTGAGAAATTTGGGAGTGTATCATTTTATCATTTTCAGTTTCACCCACTCCATGTGAGATATTTACGCCTACACAAATTAAAGATTTTAAGGTCAAGCCAGTCACTTGTTATATTTACAGAAAAACTGAGCAATCGAGATATTTACATGTCGATTGTGAGAATTACGACGTTATGAATTTATGGTTTTCTGATCTACCCACTCATTTGGAATTTTGATCCACATACTCAGTCGAGAGATTGGGACATCTCTCAATCCATGGGATGTAGATTCTCCTATTCATTCGAGAGATTTACATCCACCTACTCATTGGAGAGGCCTACGCATTCATCGATTCTTGGTTTTGAGTTGTATCTACTCGTTTGGTTTATTTACATCCACATAGTTAGGGAAATATGTACCTCCATATCAATTCATGGTTTTGAGGTCCACCGCACTCATTTGAGAGGTTTACATCATCCCACAACTATCGTAGGATTTTTAAGCCAATACATGATGTTGAGTTTCACCAACGCATTTGAGATATTTAAGGCTTCATTATTTGAATGTTTTTAGGTTCACCCACTCAATGGATACATTCAAGCCTCTTTAAATAAAAAGTTTTGAGTTCCACCAACTCGTTCGTTCGATTTACTTCCACATACTAAGTCCAGAGATTTACATGTTTATCGAATCATCGTTTTGAGGTACACCCACTCTTTTGAGAGATTTACGTCCCCCCCTACTTAGTCAAGGGATTTACGCCTCCACGAATACATGATTTGTGTTTCACGTACACATTGGAGAATTTTAACCCTTTTTATTTTAACGTTCTTAGTTTCACCTATTCCATGTGAGAATTTTACGCATCGACAAATTAAAAGATTTGAGCAATCCCAAGATTTGCACCGCTGTTGAGAGAATTAATTCACTATCAATTTATGGTTTTGAGATCTACCCACTCATTTGATAGATTTTAATGTTCCTACTCAGTTAAGATATTTAGACTTCTATCAATCCATGCGTTTTTGGTTCACTACTCATTTGAGAGAATTACATACACCTACTCAGCAGAGAGGTTTTTACGCATCTATCAAATCTTATTTTTGAGGTGGTGCACCTACTAATTTTTTTGATTTACATCTACACAGTTGGGTGATATACATCCATATCAATTCATGGTTTTCAGATCTACCCACTTATTCGATAGATTTCGATCCACCTACTCAATTGACATATTTAGACTTATATCAATCCAATGGTTTTAGGTTCACTTACTCATTTTAGATGTTTACATCCACCCACTCAGTAGAGAGGTTTACGCATCTATGAGTCCTTGGTTTTGAGATTCTCCAGCTCATTTAATTGATGTACAACCCCATATATGAGATTTTGAGGTCCATCCCACTCATTTCAATGAGTTACATCGACCTACTTTGTGTAGGGTTTTTTAATTTAATACGTATACATGGTTTAGATTTTCGCCCACGCGTATGATTTAGTTGAGCCTTCGTCGTTTTATTGTTATTAGGAGGTTCACCCACTTTTTTGAGACACTTAGGCCCCTTCAAATTAAAGGTTTTGAGGACTACCTACTCATTTGTTCGATTTACGTCCTCATACTTGGTCGTGGGAATTACACCTCTATAAAATCATGGGTTTGAAGTACACCCTTTCATTTCAGAGATTTAAACCCCCGACTTAGTTGATAGATTTATGCCCATAAGTTTACATGTTTTGAGTTTCACATACAAATTTGAGAAATTTAAGCCTTTATCTTTTTATTATTTTTAATTTCACCTACCCCGATTTGAGTCGTTTACACCTCTACAAATAAAAAGTTTTGAGGTCCACCTATTCGTTTGTTTGATGTAAACAAAAAAGGTAGAATCGAGAGATTTACATATCAACTGAGAAATTTGCACCATTATCAGTTCATTGTTTTGAGATCGTCCCCCTCATTTGAGGGATTTTGATCCAACTACTCAGTTTATAGATTTAGACTTCTGTCAATCTATGGGTTTTACGTTCACCTACTCATCTGAGAGATTTATATCCAACAACTTAGTAGAGAGGTTTACGCAGCTATCAAATCTTGGTTTTGAAGTGCACCTACTCATTTTAATATTTCTAGGTTCAACTACTCAATTATGATATTTAGGCCTCTTTAAATTGAAAATTTCGAGGTCCACAAACTCATTTATCAGATTTACATAGTCAAGAGATTTACATCTTAAATCATGGTTTTGACGTACACCCAAACAATTGAGAGATTTACATCCCCCTATTTACTCTAGGGATTTACGCCTCTACGAATACACGTTTTGATTTTCGCCTACGCATTTGAGAAATTTGGGAGTGTATCATTTTATCATTTTCAGTTTCACCCACTCCATGTGAGATATTTACGCCTACACAAATTAAAGATTTTAAGGTCAAGCCAGTCACTTGTTATATTTACAGAAAAACTGAGCAATCGAGATATTTACATGTCGATTGTGAGAATTACGACGTTATGAATTTATGGTTTTCTGATCTACCCACTCATTTGGAATTTTGATCCACATACTCAGTCGAGAGATTGGGACATCTCTCAATCCATGGGATGTAGATTCTCCTATTCATTCGAGAGATTTACATCCACCTACTCATTGGAGAGGCCTACGCATTCATCGATTCTTGGTTTTGAGTTGTATCTACTCGTTTGGTTTATTTACATCCACATAGTTAGGGAAATATGTACCTCCATATCAATTCATGGTTTTGAGGTCCACCGCACTCATTTGAGAGGTTTACATCATCCCACAACTATCGTAGGATTTTTAAGCCAATACATGATGTTGAGTTTCACCAACGCATTTGAGATATTTAAGGCTTCATTATTTGAATGTTTTTAGGTTCACCCACTCAATGGATACATTCAAGCCTCTTTAAATAAAAAGTTTTGAGTTCCACCAACTCGTTCGTTCGATTTACTTCCACATACTAAGTCCAGAGATTTACATGTTTATCGAATCATCGTTTTGAGGTACACCCACTCTTTTGAGAGATTTACGTCCCCCCCTACTTAGTCAAGGGATTTACGCCTCCACGAATACATGATTTGTGTTTCACGTACACATTGGAGAATTTTAACCCTTTTTATTTTAACGTTCTTAGTTTCACCTATTCCATGTGAGAATTTTACGCATCGACAAATTAAAAGATTTGAGCAATCCCAAGATTTGCACCGCTGTTGAGAGAATTAATTCACTATCAATTTATGGTTTTGAGATCTACCCACTCATTTGATAGATTTTAATGTTCCTACTCAGTTAAGATATTTAGACTTCTATCAATCCATGCGTTTTTGGTTCACTACTCATTTGAGAGAATTACATACACCTACTCAGCAGAGAGGTTTTTACGCATCTATCAAATCTTATTTTTGAGGTGGTGCACCTACTAATTTTTTTGATTTACATCTACACAGTTGGGTGATATACATCCATATCAATTCATGGTTTTCAGATCTACCCACTTATTCGATAGATTTCGATCCACCTACTCAATTGACATATTTAGACTTATATCAATCCAATGGTTTTAGGTTCACTTACTCATTTTAGATGTTTACATCCACCCACTCAGTAGAGAGGTTTACGCATCTATGAGTCCTTGGTTTTGAGATTCTCCAGCTCATTTAATTGATGTACAACCCCATATATGAGATTTTGAGGTCCATCCCACTCATTTCAATGAGTTACATCGACCTACTTTGTGTAGGATTTTTTAATTTAATACGTATACATGGTTTAGATTTTCGCCCATGCGTATGATTTAGTTGAGCCTTCGTCGTTTTATTGTTATTAGGAGGTTCACCCACTTTTTTGAGACACTTAGGCCCCTTCAAATTAAAGGTTTTGAGGACTACCTACTCATTTGTTCGATTTACGTCCTCATACTTGGTCGTGGGAATTACACCTCTATAAAATCATGGGTTTGAAGTACACCCTTTCATTTCAGAGATTTAAACCCCCGACTTAGTTGATAGATTTATGCCCATAAGTTTACATGTTTTGAGTTTCACATACAAATTTGAGAAATTTAAGCCTTTATCTTTTTATTATTTTTAATTTCACCTACCCCGATTTGAGTCGTTTACACCTCTACAAATAAAAAGTTTTGAGGTCCACCTATTCGTTTGTTTGATGTAAACAAAAAAGGTAGAATCGAGAGATTTACATATCAACTGAGAAATTTGCACCATTATCAGTTCATTGTTTTGAGATCGTCCCCCTCATTTGAGGGATTTTGATCCAACTACTCAGTTTATAGATTTAGACTTCTGTCAATCTATGGGTTTTACGTTCACCTACTCATCTGAGAGATTTATATCCAACAACTTAGTAGAGAGGTTTACGCAGCTATCAAATCTTGGTTTTGAAGTGCACCTACTCATTTTAATATTTCTAGGTTCAACTACTCAATTATGATATTTAGGCCTCTTTAAATTGAAAATTTCGAGGTCCACAAACTCATTTATCAGATTTACATAGTCAAGAGATTTACATCTTAAATCATGGTTTTGACGTACACCCAAACAATTGAGAGATTTACATCCCCCTATTTACTCTAGGGATTTACGCCTCTACGAATACACGTTTTGATTTTCGCCTACGCATTTGAGAAATTTGGGAGTGTATCATTTTATCATTTTCAGTTTCACCCACTCCATGTGAGATATTTACGCCTACACAAATTAAAGATTTTAAGGTCAAGCCAGTCACTTGTTATATTTACAGAAAAACTGAGCAATCGAGATATTTACATGTCGATTGTGAGAATTACGACGTTATGAATTTATGGTTTTCTGATCTACCCACTCATTTGGAATTTTGATCCACATACTCAGTCGAGAGATTGGGACATCTCTCAATCCATGGGATGTAGATTCTCCTATTCATTCGAGAGATTTACATCCACCTACTCATTGGAGAGGCCTACGCATTCATCGATTCTTGGTTTTGAGTTGTATCTACTCGTTTGGTTTATTTACATCCACATAGTTAGGGAAATATGTACCTCCATATCAATTCATGGTTTTGAGGTCCACCGCACTCATTTGAGAGGTTTACATCATCCCACAACTATCGTAGGATTTTTAAGCCAATACATGATGTTGAGTTTCACCAACGCATTTGAGATATTTGAGGCTTCATTATTTGAATGTTTTTAGGTTCACCCACTCAATGGATACATTCAAGCCTCTTTAAATAAAAAGTTTTGAGTTCCACCAACTCGTTCGTTCGATTTACTTCCACATACTAAGTCCAGAGATTTACATGTTTATCGAATCATCGTTTTGAGGTACACCCACTCTTTTGAGAGATTTACGTCCCCCCCTACTTAGTCAAGGGATTTACGCCTCCACGAATACATGATTTGTGTTTCACGTACACATTGGAGAATTTTAACCCTTTTTATTTTAACGTTCTTAGTTTCACCTATTCCATGTGAGAATTTTACGCATCGACAAATTAAAAGATTTGAGCAATCCCAAGATTTGCACCGCTGTTGAGAGAATTAATTCACTATCAATTTATGGTTTTGAGATCTACCCACTCATTTGATAGATTTTAATGTTCCTACTCAGTTAAGATATTTAGACTTCTATCAATCCATGCGTTTTTGGTTCACTACTCATTTGAGAGAATTACATACACCTACTCAGCAGAGAGGTTTTTACGCATCTATCAAATCTTATTTTTGAGGTGGTGCACCTACTAATTTTTTTGATTTACATCTACACAGTTGGGTGATATACATCCATATCAATTCATGGTTTTCAGATCTACCCACTTATTCGATAGATTTCGATCCACCTACTCAATTGACATATTTAGACTTATATCAATCCAATGGTTTTAGGTTCACTTACTCATTTTAGATGTTTACATCCACCCACTCAGTAGAGAGGTTTACGCATCTATGAGTCCTTGGTTTTGAGATTCTCCAGCTCATTTAATTGATGTACAACCCCATATATGAGATTTTGAGGTCCATCCCACTCATTTCAATGAGTTACATCGACCTACTTTGTGTAGGGTTTTTTAATTTAATACGTATACATGGTTTAGATTTTCGCCCACGCGTATGATTTAGTTGAGCCTTCGTCGTTTTATTGTTATTAGGAGGTTCACCCACTTTTTTGAGACACTTAGGCCCCTTCAAATTAAAGGTTTTGAGGACTACCTACTCATTTGTTCGATTTACGTCCTCATACTTGGTCGTGGGAATTACACCTCTATAAAATCATGGGTTTGAAGTACACCCTTTCATTTCAGAGATTTAAACCCCCGACTTAGTTGATAGATTTATGCCCATAAGTTTACATGTTTTGAGTTTCACATACAAATTTGAGAAATTTAAGCCTTTATCATTTTATTATTTTTAATTTCACCTACCCCGATTTGAGTCGTTTACACCTCTACAAATAAAAAGTTTTGAGGTCCACCTATTCGTTTGTTTGATGTAAACAAAAAAGGTAGAATCGAGAGATTTACATATCAACTGAGAAATTTGCACCATTATCAGTTCATTGTTTTGAGATCGTCCCCCTCATTTGAGGGATTTTGATCCAACTACTCAGTTTATAGATTTAGACTTCTGTCAATCTATGGGTTTTACGTTCACCTACTCATCTGAGAGATTTATATCCAACAACTTAGTAGAGAGGTTTACGCAGCTATCAAATCTTGGTTTTGAAGTGCATCTACTCATTTTAATATTTCTAGGTTCAACTACTCAATTATGATATTTAGGCCTCTTTAAATTGAAAATTTCGAGGTCCACAAACTCATTTATCAGATTTACATAGTCAAGAGATTTACATCTTAAATCATGGTTTTGACGTACACCCAAACAATTGAGAGATTTACATCCCCCTATTTACTCTAGGGATTTACGCCTCTACGAATACACGTTTTGATTTTCGCCTACGCATTTGAGAAATTTGGGAGTGTATCATTTTATCATTTTCAGTTTCACCCACTCCATGTGAGATATTTACGCCTACACAAATTAAAGATTTTAAGGTCAAGCCAGTCACTTGTTATATTTACAGAAAAACTGAGCAATCGAGATATTTACATGTCGATTGTGAGAATTACGACGTTATGAATTTATGGTTTTCTGATCTACCCACTCATTTGGAATTTTGATCCACATACTCAGTCGAGAGATTGGGACATCTCTCAATCCATGGGATGTAGATTCTCCTATTCATTCGAGAGATTTACATCCACCTACTCATTGGAGAGGCCTACGCATTCATCGATTCTTGGTTTTGAGTTGTATCTACTCGTTTGGTTTATTTACATCCACATAGTTAGGGAAATATGTACCTCCATATCAATTCATGGTTTTGAGGTCCACCGCACTCATTTGAGAGGTTTACATCATCCCACAACTATCGTAGGATTTTTAAGCCAATACATGATGTTGAGTTTCACCAACGCATTTGAGATATTTAAGGCTTCATTATTTGAATGTTTTTAGGTTCACCCACTCAATGGATACATTCAAGCCTCTTTAAATAAAAAGTTTTGAGTTCCACCAACTCGTTCGTTCGATTTACTTCCACATACTAAGTCCAGAGATTTACATGTTTATCGAATCATCGTTTTGAGGTACACCCACTCTTTTGAGAGATTTACGTCCCCCCCTACTTAGTCAAGGGATTTACGCCTCCACGAATACATGATTTGTGTTTCACGTACACATTGGAGAATTTTAACCCTTTTTATTTTAACGTTCTTAGTTTCACCTATTCCATGTGAGAATTTTACGCATCGACAAATTAAAAGATTTGAGCAATCCCAAGATTTGCACCGCTGTTGAGAGAATTAATTCACTATCAATTTATGGTTTTGAGATCTACCCACTCATTTGATAGATTTTAATGTTCCTACTCAGTTAAGATATTTAGACTTCTATCAATCCATGCGTTTTTGGTTCACTACTCATTTGAGAGAATTACATACACCTACTCAGCAGAGAGGTTTTTACGCATCTATCAAATCTTATTTTTGAGGTGGTGCACCTACTAATTTTTTTGATTTACATCTACACAGTTGGGTGATATACATCCATATCAATTCATGGTTTTCAGATCTACCCACTTATTCGATAGATTTCGATCCACCTACTCAATTGACATATTTAGACTTATATCAATCCAATGGTTTTAGGTTCACTTACTCATTTTAGATGTTTACATCCACCCACTCAGTAGAGAGGTTTACGCATCTATGAGTCCTTGGTTTTGAGATTCTCCAGCTCATTTAATTGATGTACAACCCCATATATGAGATTTTGAGGTCCATCCCACTCATTTCAATGAGTTACATCGACCTACTTTGTGTAGGATTTTTTAATTTAATACGTATACATGGTTTAGATTTTCGCCCATGCGTATGATTTAGTTGAGCCTTCGTCGTTTTATTGTTATTAGGAGGTTCACCCACTTTTTTGAGACACTTAGGCCCCTTCAAATTAAAGGTTTTGAGGACTACCTACTCATTTGTTCGATTTACGTCCTCATACTTGGTCGTGGGAATTACACCTCTATAAAATCATGGGTTTGAAGTACACCCTTTCATTTCAGAGATTTAAACCCCCGACTTAGTTGATAGATTTATGCCCATAAGTTTACATGTTTTGAGTTTCACATACAAATTTGAGAAATTTAAGCCTTTATCTTTTTATTATTTTTAATTTCACCTACCCCGATTTGAGTCGTTTACACCTCTACAAATAAAAAGTTTTGAGGTCCACCTATTCGTTTGTTTGATGTAAACAAAAAAGGTAGAATCGAGAGATTTACATATCAACTGAGAAATTTGCACCATTATCAGTTCATTGTTTTGAGATCGTCCCCCTCATTTGAGGGATTTTGATCCAACTACTCAGTTTATAGATTTAGACTTCTGTCAATCTATGGGTTTTACGTTCACCTACTCATCTGAGAGATTTATATCCAACAACTTAGTAGAGAGGTTTACGCAGCTATCAAATCTTGGTTTTGAAGTGCACCTACTCATTTTAATATTTCTAGGTTCAACTACTCAATTATGATATTTAGGCCTCTTTAAATTGAAAATTTCGAGGTCCACAAACTCATTTATCAGATTTACATAGTCAAGAGATTTACATCTTAAATCATGGTTTTGACGTACACCCAAACAATTGAGAGATTTACATCCCCCTATTTACTCTAGGGATTTACGCCTCTACGAATACACGTTTTGATTTTCGCCTACGCATTTGAGAAATTTGGGAGTGTATCATTTTATCATTTTCAGTTTCACCCACTCCATGTGAGATATTTACGCCTACACAAATTAAAGATTTTAAGGTCAAGCCAGTCACTTGTTATATTTACAGAAAAACTGAGCAATCGAGATATTTACATGTCGATTGTGAGAATTACGACGTTATGAATTTATGGTTTTCTGATCTACCCACTCATTTGGAATTTTGATCCACATACTCAGTCGAGAGATTGGGACATCTCTCAATCCATGGGATGTAGATTCTCCTATTCATTCGAGAGATTTACATCCACCTACTCATTGGAGAGGCCTACGCATTCATCGATTCTTGGTTTTGAGTTGTATCTACTCGTTTGGTTTATTTACATCCACATAGTTAGGGAAATATGTACCTCCATATCAATTCATGGTTTTGAGGTCCACCGCACTCATTTGAGAGGTTTACATCATCCCACAACTATCGTAGGATTTTTAAGCCAATACATGATGTTGAGTTTCACCAACGCATTTGAGATATTTAAGGCTTCATTATTTGAATGTTTTTAGGTTCACCCACTCAATGGATACATTCAAGCCTCTTTAAATAAAAAGTTTTGAGTTCCACCAACTCGTTCGTTCGATTTACTTCCACATACTAAGTCCAGAGATTTACATGTTTATCGAATCATCGTTTTGAGGTACACCCACTCTTTTGAGAGATTTACGTCCCCCCCTACTTAGTCAAGGGATTTACGCCTCCACGAATACATGATTTGTGTTTCACGTACACATTGGAGAATTTTAACCCTTTTTATTTTAACGTTCTTAGTTTCACCTATTCCATGTGAGAATTTTACGCATCGACAAATTAAAAGATTTGAGCAATCCCAAGATTTGCACCGCTGTTGAGAGAATTAATTCACTATCAATTTATGGTTTTGAGATCTACCCACTCATTTGATAGATTTTAATGTTCCTACTCAGTTAAGATATTTAGACTTCTATCAATCCATGCGTTTTTGGTTCACTACTCATTTGAGAGAATTACATACACCTACTCAGCAGAGAGGTTTTTACGCATCTATCAAATCTTATTTTTGAGGTGGTGCACCTACTAATTTTTTTGATTTACATCTACACAGTTGGGTGATATACATCCATATCAATTCATGGTTTTCAGATCTACCCACTTATTCGATAGATTTCGATCCACCTACTCAATTGACATATTTAGACTTATATCAATCCAATGGTTTTAGGTTCACTTACTCATTTTAGATGTTTACATCCACCCACTCAGTAGAGAGGTTTACGCATCTATGAGTCCTTGGTTTTGAGATTCTCCAGCTCATTTAATTGATGTACAACCCCATATATGAGATTTTGAGGTCCATCCCACTCATTTCAATGAGTTACATCGACCTACTTTGTGTAGGGTTTTTTAATTTAATACGTATACATGGTTTAGATTTTCGCCCACGCGTATGATTTAGTTGAGCCTTCGTCGTTTTATTGTTATTAGGAGGTTCACCCACTTTTTTGAGACACTTAGGCCCCTTCAAATTAAAGGTTTTGAGGACTACCTACTCATTTGTTCGATTTACGTCCTCATACTTGGTCGTGGGAATTACACCTCTATAAAATCATGGGTTTGAAGTACACCCTTTCATTTCAGAGATTTAAACCCCCGACTTAGTTGATAGATTTATGCCCATAAGTTTACATGTTTTGAGTTTCACATACAAATTTGAGAAATTTAAGCCTTTATCATTTTATTATTTTTAATTTCACCTACCCCGATTTGAGTCGTTTACACCTCTACAAATAAAAAGTTTTGAGGTCCACCTATTCGTTTGTTTGATGTAAACAAAAAAGGTAGAATCGAGAGATTTACATATCAACTGAGAAATTTGCACCATTATCAGTTCATTGTTTTGAGATCGTCCCCCTCATTTGAGGGATTTTGATCCAACTACTCAGTTTATAGATTTAGACTTCTGTCAATCTATGGGTTTTACGTTCACCTACTCATCTGAGAGATTTATATCCAACAACTTAGTAGAGAGGTTTACGCAGCTATCAAATCTTGGTTTTGAAGTGCATCTACTCATTTTAATATTTCTAGGTTCAACTACTCAATTATGATATTTAGGCCTCTTTAAATTGAAAATTTCGAGGTCCACAAACTCATTTATCAGATTTACATAGTCAAGAGATTTACATCTTAAATCATGGTTTTGACGTACACCCAAACAATTGAGAGATTTACATCCCCCTATTTACTCTAGGGATTTACGCCTCTACGAATACACGTTTTGATTTTCGCCTACGCATTTGAGAAATTTGGGAGTGTATCATTTTATCATTTTCAGTTTCACCCACTCCATGTGAGATATTTACGCCTACACAAATTAAAGATTTTAAGGTCAAGCCAGTCACTTGTTATATTTACAGAAAAACTGAGCAATCGAGATATTTACATGTCGATTGTGAGAATTACGACGTTATGAATTTATGGTTTTCTGATCTACCCACTCATTTGGAATTTTGATCCACATACTCAGTCGAGAGATTGGGACATCTCTCAATCCATGGGATGTAGATTCTCCTATTCATTCGAGAGATTTACATCCACCTACTCATTGGAGAGGCCTACGCATTCATCGATTCTTGGTTTTGAGTTGTATCTACTCGTTTGGTTTATTTACATCCACATAGTTAGGGAAATATGTACCTCCATATCAATTCATGGTTTTGAGGTCCACCGCACTCATTTGAGAGGTTTACATCATCCCACAACTATCGTAGGATTTTTAAGCCAATACATGATGTTGAGTTTCACCAACGCATTTGAGATATTTAAGGCTTCATTATTTGAATGTTTTTAGGTTCACCCACTCAATGGATACATTCAAGCCTCTTTAAATAAAAAGTTTTGAGTTCCACCAACTCGTTCGTTCGATTTACTTCCACATACTAAGTCCAGAGATTTACATGTTTATCGAATCATCGTTTTGAGGTACACCCACTCTTTTGAGAGATTTACGTCCCCCCCTACTTAGTCAAGGGATTTACGCCTCCACGAATACATGATTTGTGTTTCACGTACACATTGGAGAATTTTAACCCTTTTTATTTTAACGTTCTTAGTTTCACCTATTCCATGTGAGAATTTTACGCATCGACAAATTAAAAGATTTGAGCAATCCCAAGATTTGCACCGCTGTTGAGAGAATTAATTCACTATCAATTTATGGTTTTGAGATCTACCCACTCATTTGATAGATTTTAATGTTCCTACTCAGTTAAGATATTTAGACTTCTATCAATCCATGCGTTTTTGGTTCACTACTCATTTGAGAGAATTACATACACCTACTCAGCATAGAGGTTTTTACGCATCTATCAAATCTTATTTTTGAGGTGGTGCACCTACTAATTTTTTTGATTTACATCTACACAGTTGGGTGATATACATCCATATCAATTCATGGTTTTCAGATCTACCCACTTATTCGATAGATTTCGATCCACCTACTCAATTGACATATTTAGACTTATATCAATCCAATGGTTTTAGGTTCACTTACTCATTTTAGATGTTTACATCCACCCACTCAGTAGAGAGGTTTACGCATCTATGAGTCCTTGGTTTTGAGATTCTCCAGCTCATTTAATTGATGTACAACCCCATATATGAGATTTTGAGGTCCATCCCACTCATTTCAATGAGTTACATCGACCTACTTTGTGTAGGGTTTTTTAATTTAATACGTATACATGGTTTAGATTTTCGCCCACGCGTATGATTTAGTTGAGCCTTCGTCGTTTTATTGTTCTTAGGAGGTTCACCCACTTTTTTGAGACACTTAGGCCCCTTCAAATTAAAGGTTTTGAGGACTACCTACTCATTTGTTCGATTTACGTCCTCATACTTGGTCGTGGGAATTACACCTCTATAAAATCATGGGTTTGAAGTACACCCTTTCATTTCAGAGATTTAAACCCCCGACTTAGTTGATAGATTTATGCCCATAAGTTTACATGTTTTGAGTTTCACATACAAATTTGAGAAATTTAAGCCTTTATCATTTTATTATTTTTAATTTCACCTACCCCGATTTGAGTCGTTTACACCTCTACAAATAAAAAGTTTTGAGGTCCACCTATTCGTTTGTTTGATGTAAACAAAAAAGGTAGAATCGAGAGATTTACATATCAACTGAGAAATTTGCACCATTATCAGTTCATTGTTTTGAGATCGTCCCCCTCATTTGAGGGATTTTGATCCAACTACTCAGTTTATAGATTTAGACTTCTGTCAATCTATGGGTTTTACGTTCACCTACTCATCTGAGAGATTTATATCCAACAACTTAGTAGAGAGGTTTACGCAGCTATCAAATCTTGGTTTTGAAGTGCATCTACTCATTTTAATATTTCTAGGTTCAACTACTCAATTATGATATTTAGGCCTCTTTAAATTGAAAATTTCGAGGTCCACAAACTCATTTATCAGATTTACATAGTCAAGAGATTTACATCTTAAATCATGGTTTTGACGTACACCCAAACAATTGAGAGATTTACATCCCCCTATTTACTCTAGGGATTTACGCCTCTACGAATACACGTTTTGATTTTCGCCTACGCATTTGAGAAATTTGGGAGTGTATCATTTTATCATTTTCAGTTTCACCCACTCCATGTGAGATATTTACGCCTACACAAATTAAAGATTTTAAGGTCAAGCCAGTCACTTGTTATATTTACAGAAAAACTGAGCAATCGAGATATTTACATGTCGATTGTGAGAATTACGACGTTATGAATTTATGGTTTTCTGATCTACCCACTCATTTGGAATTTTGATCCACATACTCAGTCGAGAGATTGGGACATCTCTCAATCCATGGGATGTAGATTCTCCTATTCATTCGAGAGATTTACATCCACCTACTCATTGGAGAGGCCTACGCATTCATCGATTCTTGGTTTTGAGTTGTATCTACTCGTTTGGTTTATTTACATCCACATAGTTAGGGAAATATGTACCTCCATATCAATTCATGGTTTTGAGGTCCACCGCACTCATTTGAGAGGTTTACATCATCCCACAACTATCGTAGGATTTTTAAGCCAATACATGATGTTGAGTTTCACCAACGCATTTGAGATATTTAAGGCTTCATTATTTGAATGTTTTTAGGTTCACCCACTCAATGGATACATTCAAGCCTCTTTAAATAAAAAGTTTTGAGTTCCACCAACTCGTTCGTTCGATTTACTTCCACATACTAAGTCCAGAGATTTACATGTTTATCGAATCATCGTTTTGAGGTACACCCACTCTTTTGAGAGATTTACGTCCCCCCCTACTTAGTCAAGGGATTTACGCCTCCACGAATACATGATTTGTGTTTCACGTACACATTGGAGAATTTTAACCCTTTTTATTTTAACGTTCTTAGTTTCACCTATTCCATGTGAGAATTTTACGCATCGACAAATTAAAAGATTTGAGCAATCCCAAGATTTGCACCGCTGTTGAGAGAATTAATTCACTATCAATTTATGGTTTTGAGATCTACCCACTCATTTGATAGATTTTAATGTTCCTACTCAGTTAAGATATTTAGACTTCTATCAATCCATGCGTTTTTGGTTCACTACTCATTTGAGAGAATTACATACACCTACTCAGCAGAGAGGTTTTTACGCATCTATCAAATCTTATTTTTGAGGTGGTGCACCTACTAATTTTTTTGATTTACATCTACACAGTTGGGTGATATACATCCATATCAATTCATGGTTTTCAGATCTACCCACTTATTCGATAGATTTCGATCCACCTACTCAATTGACATATTTAGACTTATATCAATCCAATGGTTTTAGGTTCACTTACTCATTTTAGATGTTTACATCCACCCACTCAGTAGAGAGGTTTACGCATCTATGAGTCCTTGGTTTTGAGATTCTCCAGCTCATTTAATTGATGTACAACCCCATATATGAGATTTTGAGGTCCATCCCACTCATTTCAATGAGTTACATCGACCTACTTTGTGTAGGGTTTTTTAATTTAATACGTATACATGGTTTAGATTTTCGCCCACGCGTATGATTTAGTTGAGCCTTCGTCGTTTTATTGTTATTAGGAGGTTCACCCACTTTTTTGAGACACTTAGGCCCCTTCAAATTAAAGGTTTTGAGGACTACCTACTCATTTGTTCGATTTACGTCCTCATACTTGGTCGTGGGAATTACACCTCTATAAAATCATGGGTTTGAAGTACACCCTTTCATTTCAGAGATTTAAACCCCCGACTTAGTTGATAGATTTATGCCCATAAGTTTACATGTTTTGAGTTTCACATACAAATTTGAGAAATTTAAGCCTTTATCTTTTTATTATTTTTAATTTCACCTACCCCGATTTGAGTCGTTTACACCTCTACAAATAAAAAGTTTTGAGGTCCACCTATTCGTTTGTTTGATGTAAACAAAAAAGGTAGAATCGAGAGATTTACATATCAACTGAGAAATTTGCACCATTATCAGTTCATTGTTTTGAGATCGTCCCCCTCATTTGAGGGATTTTGATCCAACTACTCAGTTTATAGATTTAGACTTCTGTCAATCTATGGGTTTTACGTTCACCTACTCATCTGAGAGATTTATATCCAACAACTTAGTAGAGAGGTTTACGCAGCTATCAAATCTTGGTTTTGAAGTGCACCTACTCATTTTAATATTTCTAGGTTCAACTACTCAATTATGATATTTAGGCCTCTTTAAATTGAAAATTTCGAGGTCCACAAACTCATTTATCAGATTTACATAGTCAAGAGATTTACATCTTAAATCATGGTTTTGACGTACACCCAAACAATTGAGAGATTTACATCCCCCTATTTACTCTAGGGATTTACGCCTCTACGAATACACGTTTTGATTTTCGCCTACGCATTTGAGAAATTTGGGAGTGTATCATTTTATCATTTTCAGTTTCACCCACTCCATGTGAGATATTTACGCCTACACAAATTAAAGATTTTAAGGTCAAGCCAGTCACTTGTTATATTTACAGAAAAACTGAGCAATCGAGATATTTACATGTCGATTGTGAGAATTACGACGTTATGAATTTATGGTTTTCTGATCTACCCACTCATTTGGAATTTTGATCCACATACTCAGTCGAGAGATTGGGACATCTCTCAATCCATGGGATGTAGATTCTCCTATTCATTCGAGAGATTTACATCCACCTACTCATTGGAGAGGCCTACGCATTCATCGATTCTTGGTTTTGAGTTGTATCTACTCGTTTGGTTTATTTACATCCACATAGTTAGGGAAATATGTACCTCCATATCAATTCATGGTTTTGAGGTCCACCGCACTCATTTGAGAGGTTTACATCATCCCACAACTATCGTAGGATTTTTAAGCCAATACATGATGTTGAGTTTCACCAACGCATTTGAGATATTTAAGGCTTCATTATTTGAATGTTTTTAGGTTCACCCACTCAATGGATACATTCAAGCCTCTTTAAATAAAAAGTTTTGAGTTCCACCAACTCGTTCGTTCGATTTACTTCCACATACTAAGTCCAGAGATTTACATGTTTATCGAATCATCGTTTTGAGGTACACCCACTCTTTTGAGAGATTTACGTCCCCCCCTACTTAGTCAAGGGATTTACGCCTCCACGAATACATGATTTGTGTTTCACGTACACATTGGAGAATTTTAACCCTTTTTATTTTAACGTTCTTAGTTTCACCTATTCCATGTGAGAATTTTACGCATCGACAAATTAAAAGATTTGAGCAATCCCAAGATTTGCACCGCTGTTGAGAGAATTAATTCACTATCAATTTATGGTTTTGAGATCTACCCACTCATTTGATAGATTTTAATGTTCCTACTCAGTTAAGATATTTAGACTTCTATCAATCCATGCGTTTTTGGTTCACTACTCATTTGAGAGAATTACATACACCTACTCAGCAGAGAGGTTTTTACGCATCTATCAAATCTTATTTTTGAGGTGGTGCACCTACTAATTTTTTTGATTTACATCTACACAGTTGGGTGATATACATCCATATCAATTCATGGTTTTCAGATCTACCCACTTATTCGATAGATTTCGATCCACCTACTCAATTGACATATTTAGACTTATATCAATCCAATGGTTTTAGGTTCACTTACTCATTTTAGATGTTTACATCCACCCACTCAGTAGAGAGGTTTACGCATCTATGAGTCCTTGGTTTTGAGATTCTCCAGCTCATTTAATTGATGTACAACCCCATATATGAGATTTTGAGGTCCATCCCACTCATTTCAATGAGTTACATCGACCTACTTTGTGTAGGATTTTTTAATTTAATACGTATACATGGTTTAGATTTTCGCCCACGCGTATGATTTAGTTGAGCCTTCGTCGTTTTATTGTTATTAGGAGGTTCACCCACTTTTTTGAGACACTTAGGCCCCTTCAAATTAAAGGTTTTGAGGACTACCTACTCATTTGTTCGATTTACGTCCTCATACTTGGTCGTGGGAATTACACCTCTATAAAATCATGGGTTTGAAGTACACCCTTTCATTTCAGAGATTTAAACCCCCGACTTAGTTGATAGATTTATGCCCATAAGTTTACATGTTTTGAGTTTCACATACAAATTTGAGAAATTTAAGCCTTTATCTTTTTATTATTTTTAATTTCACCTACCCCGATTTGAGTCGTTTACACCTCTACAAATAAAAAGTTTTGAGGTCCACCTATTCGTTTGTTTGATGTAAACAAAAAAGGTAGAATCGAGAGATTTACATATCAACTGAGAAATTTGCACCATTATCAGTTCATTGTTTTGAGATCGTCCCCCTCATTTGAGGGATTTTGATCCAACTACTCAGTTTATAGATTTAGACTTCTGTCAATCTATGGGTTTTACGTTCACCTACTCATCTGAGAGATTTATATCCAACAACTTAGTAGAGAGGTTTACGCAGCTATCAAATCTTGGTTTTGAAGTGCACCTACTCATTTTAATATTTCTAGGTTCAACTACTCAATTATGATATTTAGGCCTCTTTAAATTGAAAATTTCGAGGTCCACAAACTCATTTATCAGATTTACATAGTCAAGAGATTTACATCTTAAATCATGGTTTTGACGTACACCCAAACAATTGAGAGATTTACATCCCCCTATTTACTCTAGGGATTTACGCCTCTACGAATACACGTTTTGATTTTCGCCTACGCATTTGAGAAATTTGGGAGTGTATCATTTTATCATTTTCAGTTTCACCCACTCCATGTGAGATATTTACGCCTACACAAATTAAAGATTTTAAGGTCAAGCCAGTCACTTGTTATATTTACAGAAAAACTGAGCAATCGAGATATTTACATGTCGATTGTGAGAATTACGACGTTATGAATTTATGGTTTTCTGATCTACCCACTCATTTGGAATTTTGATCCACATACTCAGTCGAGAGATTGGGACATCTCTCAATCCATGGGATGTAGATTCTCCTATTCATTCGAGAGATTTACATCCACCTACTCATTGGAGAGGCCTACGCATTCATCGATTCTTGGTTTTGAGTTGTATCTACTCGTTTGGTTTATTTACATCCACATAGTTAGGGAAATATGTACCTCCATATCAATTCATGGTTTTGAGGTCCACCGCACTCATTTGAGAGGTTTACATCATCCCACAACTATCGTAGGATTTTTAAGCCAATACATGATGTTGAGTTTCACCAACGCATTTGAGATATTTAAGGCTTCATTATTTGAATGTTTTTAGGTTCACCCACTCAATGGATACATTCAAGCCTCTTTAAATAAAAAGTTTTGAGTTCTACCAACTCGTTCGTTCGATTTACTTCCACATACTAAGTCCAGAGATTTACATGTTTATCGAATCATCGTTTTGAGGTACACCCACTCTTTTGAGAGATTTACGTCCCCCCCTACTTAGTCAAGGGATTTACGCCTCCACGAATACATGATTTGTGTTTCACGTACACATTGGAGAATTTTAACCCTTTTTATTTTAACGTTCTTAGTTTCACCTATTCCATGTGAGAATTTTACGCATCGACAAATTAAAAGATTTGAGCAATCCCAAGATTTGCACCGCTGTTGAGAGAATTAATTCACTATCAATTTATGGTTTTGAGATCTACCCACTCATTTGATAGATTTTAATGTTCCTACTCAGTTAAGATATTTAGACTTCTATCAATCCATGCGTTTTTGGTTCACTACTCATTTGAGAGAATTACATACACCTACTCAGCAGAGAGGTTTTTACGCATCTATCAAATCTTATTTTTGAGGTGGTGCACCTACTAATTTTTTTGATTTACATCTACATAGTTGGGTGATATACATCCATATCAATTCATGGTTTTCAGATCTACCCACTTATTCGATAGATTTCGATCCACCTACTCAATTGACATATTTAGACTTATATCAATCCAATGGTTTTAGGTTCACTTACTCATTTTAGATGTTTACATCCACCCACTCAGTAGAGAGGTTTACGCATCTATGAGTCCTTGGTTTTGAGATTCTCCAGCTCATTTAATTGATGTACAACCCCATATATGAGATTTTGAGGTCCATCCCACTCATTTCAATGAGTTACATCGACCTACTTTGTGTAGGGTTTTTTAATTTAATACGTATACATGGTTTAGATTTTCGCCCACGCGTATGATTTAGTTGAGCCTTCGTCGTTTTATTGTTATTAGGAGGTTCACCCACTTTTTTGAGACACTTAGGCCCCTTCAAATTAAAGGTTTTGAGGACTACCTACTCATTTGTTCGATTTACGTCCTCATACTTGGTCGTGGGAATTACACCTCTATAAAATCATGGGTTTGAAGTACACCCTTTCATTTCAGAGATTTAAACCCCCGACTTAGTTGATAGATTTATGCCCATAAGTTTACATGTTTTGAGTTTCACATACAAATTTGAGAAATTTAAGCCTTTATCATTTTATTATTTTTAATTTCACCTACCCCCATTTGAGTCGTTTACACCTCTACAAATAAAAAGTTTTGAGGTCCACCTATTCGTTTGTTTGATGTAAACAAAAATGGTAGAATCGAGAGATTTACATATCAACTGAGAAATTTGCACCATTATCAGTTCATTGTTTTGAGATCGTCCCCCTCATTTGAGGGATTTTGATCCAACTACTCAGTTTATAGATTTAGACTTCTGTCAATCTATGGGTTTTACGTTCACCTACTCATCTGAGAGATTTATATCCAACAACTTAGTAGAGAGGTTTACGCAGCTATCAAATCTTGGTTTTGAAGTGCACCTACTCATTTTAATATTTCTAGGTTCAACTACTCAATTATGATATTTAGGCCTCTTTAAATTGAAAATTTCGAGGTCCACAAACTCATTTATCAGATTTACATAGTCAAGAGATTTACATCTTAAATCATGGTTTTGACGTACACCCAAACAATTGAGAGATTTACATCCCCCTATTTACTCTAGGGATTTACGCCTCTACGAATACACGTTTTGATTTTCGCCTACGCATTTGAGAAATTTGGGAGTGTATCATTTTATCATTTTCAGTTTCACCCACTCCATGTGAGATATTTACGCCTACACAAATTAAAGATTTTAAGGTCAAGCCAGTCACTTGTTATATTTACAGAAAAACTGAGCAATCGAGATATTTACATGTCGATTGTGAGAATTACGACGTTATGAATTTATGGTTTTCTGATCTACCCACTCATTTGGAATTTTGATCCACATACTCAGTCGAGAGATTGGGACATCTCTCAATCCATGGGATGTAGATTCTCCTATTCATTCGAGAGATTTACATCCACCTACTCATTGGAGAGGCCTACGCATTCATCGATTCTTGGTTTTGAGTTGTATCTACTCGTTTGGTTTATTTACATCCACATAGTTAGGGAAATATGTACCTCCATATCAATTCATGGTTTTGAGGTCCACCGCACTCATTTGAGAGGTTTACATCATCCCACAACTATCGTAGGATTTTTAAGCCAATACATGATGTTGAGTTTCACCAACGCATTTGAGATATTTAAGGCTTCATTATTTGAATGTTTTTAGGTTCACCCACTCAATGGATACATTCAAGCCTCTTTAAATAAAAAGTTTTGAGTTCCACCAACTCGTTCGTTCGATTTACTTCCACATACTAAGTCCAGAGATTTACATGTTTATCGAATCATCGTTTTGAGGTACACCCACTCTTTTGAGAGATTTACGTCCCCCCCTACTTAGTCAAGGGATTTACGCCTCCACGAATACATGATTTGTGTTTCACGTACACATTGGAGAATTTTAACCCTTTTTATTTTAACGTTCTTAGTTTCACCTATTCCATGTGAGAATTTTACGCATCGACAAATTAAAAGATTTGAGCAATCCCAAGATTTGCACCGCTGTTGAGAGAATTAATTCACTATCAATTTATGGTTTTGAGATCTACCCACTCATTTGATAGATTTTAATGTTCCTACTCAGTTAAGATATTTAGACTTCTATCAATCCATGCGTTTTTGGTTCACTACTCATTTGAGAGAATTACATACACCTACTCAGCAGAGAGGTTTTTACGCATCTATCAAATCTTATTTTTGAGGTGGTGCACCTACTAATTTTTTTGATTTACATCTACACAGTTGGGTGATATACATCCATATCAATTCATGGTTTTCAGATCTACCCACTTATTCGATAGATTTCGATCCACCTACTCAATTGACATATTTAGACTTATATCAATCCAATGGTTTTAGGTTCACTTACTCATTTTAGATGTTTACATCCACCCACTCAGTAGAGAGGTTTACGCATCTATGAGTCCTTGGTTTTGAGATTCTCCAGCTCATTTAATTGATGTACAACCCCATATATGAGATTTTGAGGTCCATCCCACTCATTTCAATGAGTTACATCGACCTACTTTGTGTAGGATTTTTTAATTTAATACGTATACATGGTTTAGATTTTCGCCCACGCGTATGATTTAGTTGAGCCTTCGTCGTTTTATTGTTATTAGGAGGTTCACCCACTTTTTTGAGACACTTAGGCCCCTTCAAATTAAAGGTTTTGAGGACTACCTACTCATTTGTTCGATTTACGTCCTCATACTTGGTCGTGGGAATTACACCTCTATAAAATCATGGGTTTGAAGTACACCCTTTCATTTCAGAGATTTAAACCCCCGACTTAGTTGATAGATTTATGCCCATAAGTTTACATGTTTTGAGTTTCACATACAAATTTGAGAAATTTAAGCCTTTATCTTTTTATTATTTTTAATTTCACCTACCCCGATTTGAGTCGTTTACACCTCTACAAATAAAAAGTTTTGAGGTCCACCTATTCGTTTGTTTGATGTAAACAAAAAAGGTAGAATCGAGAGATTTACATATCAACTGAGAAATTTGCACCATTATCAGTTCATTGTTTTGAGATCGTCCCCCTCATTTGAGGGATTTTGATCCAACTACTCAGTTTATAGATTTAGACTTCTGTCAATCTATGGGTTTTACGTTCACCTACTCATCTGAGAGATTTATATCCAACAACTTAGTAGAGAGGTTTACGCAGCTATCAAATCTTGGTTTTGAAGTGCACCTACTCATTTTAATATTTCTAGGTTCAACTACTCAATTATGATATTTAGGCCTCTTTAAATTGAAAATTTCGAGGTCCACAAACTCATTTATCAGATTTACATAGTCAAGAGATTTACATCTTAAATCATGGTTTTGACGTACACCCAAACAATTGAGAGATTTACATCCCCCTATTTACTCTAGGGATTTACGCCTCTACGAATACACGTTTTGATTTTCGCCTACGCATTTGAGAAATTTGGGAGTGTATCATTTTATCATTTTCAGTTTCACCCACTCCATGTGAGATATTTACGCCTACACAAATTAAAGATTTTAAGGTCAAGCCAGTCACTTGTTATATTTACAGAAAAACTGAGCAATCGAGATATTTACATGTCGATTGTGAGAATTACGACGTTATGAATTTATGGTTTTCTGATCTACCCACTCATTTGGAATTTTGATCCACATACTCAGTCGAGAGATTGGGACATCTCTCAATCCATGGGATGTAGATTCTCCTATTCATTCGAGAGATTTACATCCACCTACTCATTGGAGAGGCCTACGCATTCATCGATTCTTGGTTTTGAGTTGTATCTACTCGTTTGGTTTATTTACATCCACATAGTTAGGGAAATATGTACCTCCATATCAATTCATGGTTTTGAGGTCCACCGCACTCATTTGAGAGGTTTACATCATCCCACAACTATCGTAGGATTTTTAAGCCAATACATGATGTTGAGTTTCACCAACGCATTTGAGATATTTAAGGCTTCATTATTTGAATGTTTTTAGGTTCACCCACTCAATGGATACATTCAAGCCTCTTTAAATAAAAAGTTTTGAGTTCTACCAACTCGTTCGTTCGATTTACTTCCACATACTAAGTCCAGAGATTTACATGTTTATCGAATCATCGTTTTGAGGTACACCCACTCTTTTGAGAGATTTACGTCCCCCCCTACTTAGTCAAGGGATTTACGCCTCCACGAATACATGATTTGTGTTTCACGTACACATTGGAGAATTTTAACCCTTTTTATTTTAACGTTCTTAGTTTCACCTATTCCATGTGAGAATTTTACGCATCGACAAATTAAAAGATTTGAGCAATCCCAAGATTTGCACCGCTGTTGAGAGAATTAATTCACTATCAATTTATGGTTTTGAGATCTACCCACTCATTTGATAGATTTTAATGTTCCTACTCAGTTAAGATATTTAGACTTCTATCAATCCATGCGTTTTTGGTTCACTACTCATTTGAGAGAATTACATACACCTACTCAGCAGAGAGGTTTTTACGCATCTATCAAATCTTATTTTTGAGGTGGTGCACCTACTAATTTTTTTGATTTACATCTACATAGTTGGGTGATATACATCCATATCAATTCATGGTTTTCAGATCTACCCACTTATTCGATAGATTTCGATCCACCTACTCAATTGACATATTTAGACTTATATCAATCCAATGGTTTTAGGTTCACTTACTCATTTTAGATGTTTACATCCACCCACTCAGTAGAGAGGTTTACGCATCTATGAGTCCTTGGTTTTGAGATTCTCCAGCTCATTTAATTGATGTACAACCCCATATATGAGATTTTGAGGTCCATCCCACTCATTTCAATGAGTTACATCGACCTACTTTGTGTAGGGTTTTTTAATTTAATACGTATACATGGTTTAGATTTTCGCCCACGCGTATGATTTAGTTGAGCCTTCGTCGTTTTATTGTTATTAGGAGGTTCACCCACTTTTTTGAGACACTTAGGCCCCTTCAAATTAAAGGTTTTGAGGACTACCTACTCATTTGTTCGATTTACGTCCTCATACTTGGTCGTGGGAATTACACCTCTATAAAATCATGGGTTTGAAGTACACCCTTTCATTTCAGAGATTTAAACCCCCGACTTAGTTGATAGATTTATGCCCATAAGTTTACATGTTTTGAGTTTCACATACAAATTTGAGAAATTTAAGCCTTTATCATTTTATTATTTTTAATTTCACCTACCCCCATTTGAGTCGTTTACACCTCTACAAATAAAAAGTTTTGAGGTCCACCTATTCGTTTGTTTGATGTAAACAAAAATGGTAGAATCGAGAGATTTACATATCAACTGAGAAATTTGCACCATTATCAGTTCATTGTTTTGAGATCGTCCCCCTCATTTGAGGGATTTTGATCCAACTACTCAGTTTATAGATTTAGACTTCTGTCAATCTATGGGTTTTACGTTCACCTACTCATCTGAGAGATTTATATCCAACAACTTAGTAGAGAGGTTTACGCAGCTATCAAATCTTGGTTTTGAAGTGCACCTACTCATTTTAATATTTCTAGGTTCAACTACTCAATTATGATATTTAGGCCTCTTTAAATTGAAAATTTCGAGGTCCACAAACTCATTTATCAGATTTACATAGTCAAGAGATTTACATCTTAAATCATGGTTTTGACGTACACCCAAACAATTGAGAGATTTACATCCCCCTATTTACTCTAGGGATTTACGCCTCTACGAATACACGTTTTGATTTTCGCCTACGCATTTGAGAAATTTGGGAGTGTATCATTTTATCATTTTCAGTTTCACCCACTCCATGTGAGATATTTACGCCTACACAAATTAAAGATTTTAAGGTCAAGCCAGTCACTTGTTATATTTACAGAAAAACTGAGCAATCGAGATATTTACATGTCGATTGTGAGAATTACGACGTTATGAATTTATGGTTTTCTGATCTACCCACTCATTTGGAATTTTGATCCACATACTCAGTCGAGAGATTGGGACATCTCTCAATCCATGGGATGTAGATTCTCCTATTCATTCGAGAGATTTACATCCACCTACTCATTGGAGAGGCCTACGCATTCATCGATTCTTGGTTTTGAGTTGTATCTACTCGTTTGGTTTATTTACATCCACATAGTTAGGGAAATATGTACCTCCATATCAATTCATGGTTTTGAGGTCCACCGCACTCATTTGAGAGGTTTACATCATCCCACAACTATCGTAGGATTTTTAAGCCAATACATGATGTTGAGTTTCACCAACGCATTTGAGATATTTAAGGCTTCATTATTTGAATGTTTTTAGGTTCACCCACTCAATGGATACATTCAAGCCTCTTTAAATAAAAAGTTTTGAGTTCCACCAACTCGTTCGTTCGATTTACTTCCACATACTAAGTCCAGAGATTTACATGTTTATCGAATCATCGTTTTGAGGTACACCCACTCTTTTGAGAGATTTACGTTCCCCCCTACTTAGTCAAGGGATTTACGCCTCCACGAATACATGATTTGTGTTTCACGTACACATTGGAGAATTTTAACCCTTTTTATTTTAACGTTCTTAGTTTCACCTATTCCATGTGAGAATTTTACGCATCGACAAATTAAAAGATTTGAGCAATCCCAAGATTTGCACCGCTGTTGAGAGAATTAATTCACTATCAATTTATGGTTTTGAGATCTACCCACTCATTTGATAGATTTTAATGTTCCTACTCAGTTAAGATATTTAGACTTCTATCAATCCATGCGTTTTTGGTTCACTACTCATTTGAGAGAATTACATACACCTACTCAGCAGAGAGGTTCTTACGCATCTATCAAATCTTATTTTTGAGGTGGTGCACCTACTAATTTTTTTGATTTACATCTACATAGTTGGGTGATATACATCCATATCAATTCATGATTTTCAAATCTACCCACTTATTCGATAGATTTCGATCCACCTACTCAATTGACATATTTAGACTTATATCAATCCAATGGTTTTAGGTTCACTTACTCATTTTAGATGTTTACATCCACCCACTCAGTAGAGAGGTTTACGCATCTATGAGTCCTTGGTTTTGAGATTCTCCAGCTCATTTAATTGATGTACAACCCCATATATGAGATTTTGAGGTCCATCCCACTCATTTCAATGAGTTACATCGACCTACTTTGTGTAGGGTTTTTTAATTTAATACGTATACATGGTTTAGATTTTCGCCCACGTGTATGATTTAGTTGAGCCTTCGTCGTTTTATTGTTATTAGGAGGTTCACCCACTGTTTTGAGACACTTAGGCCCCTTCAAATTAAAGGTTTTGAGGACTACCTACTCATTTGTTCGATTTACGTCCTCATACTTGGTCGTGGGAATTACACCTCTATAAAATCATGGGTTTGAAGTACACCCTTTCATTTCAGAGATTTACACCCCCGACTTAGTTGATAGATTTATGCCCATAAGTTTACATGTTTTGAGTTTCACATACAAATTTGAGAAATTTAAGCCTTTATCATTTTATTATTTTTAATTTCACCTACCCCCATTTGAGTCGTTTACACCTCTACAAATAAAAAGTTTTGAGGTCCACCTATTCGTTTGTTTGATGTAAACAAAAAAGGTAGAATCGAGAGATTTACATATCAACTGAGAAATTTGCACCATTATCAGTTCATTGTTTTGAGATCGTCCCCCTCATTTGAGGGATTTTGATCCAACTACTCAGTTTATAGATTTAGACTTCTGTCAATCTATGGGTTTTACGTTCACCTACTCATCTGAGAGATTTATATCCAACAACTTAGTAGAGAGGTTTACGCAGCTATCAAATCTTGGTTTTGAAGTGCACCAACTCATTTTAATATTTCTAGGTTCAACTACTCAATTATGATATTTAGGCCTCTTTAAATTGAAAATTTCGAGGTCCACAAACTCATTTATCAGATTTACATAGTCAAGAGATTTACATCTTAAATCATGGTTTTGACGTACACCCAAACAATTGAGAGATTTACATCCCCCTATTTACTCTAGGGATTTACGCCTCTACGAATACACGTTTTGATTTTCGCCTACGCATTTGAGAAATTTGGGAGTGTATCATTTTATCATTTTCAGTTTCACCCACTCCATGTGAGATATTTACACCTACACAAATTAAAGATTTTAAGGTCAAGCCAGTCACTTGTTATATTTACAGAAAAACTGAGCAATCGAGATATTTACATGTCGATTGTGAGAATTACGACGTTATGAATTTATGGTTTTCTGATCTACCCACTCATTTGGAATTTTGATCCACATACTCAGTCGAGAGATTGGGACATCTCTCAATCCATGGGATGTAGATTCTCCTATTCATTCGAGAGATTTACATCCACCTACTCATTGGAGAGGCCTACGCATTCATCGATTCTTGGTTTTGAGTTGTATCTACTCGTTTGGTTTATTTACATCCACATAGTTAGGGACATATGTACATCCATATCAATTCATGGTTTTGAGGTCCACCGCACTCATTTGAGAGGTTTACATCATCCCACAACTATCGTAGGATTTTTAAGCCAATACATGATGTTGAGTTTCACCAACGCATTTGAGATATTTAAGGCTTCATTATTTGAATGTTTTTAGGTTCACCCACTCAATGGATACATTCAAGCCTCTTTAAATAAAAAGTTTTGAGTTCCACCAACTCGTTCGTTCGATTTACTTCCACATACTAAGTCCAGAGATTTACATGTTTATCGAATCATCGTTTTGAGGTACACCCACTCTTTTGAGAGATTTACGTCCCCCCCTACTTAGTCAAGGGATTTACGCCTCCACGAATACATGATTTGTGTTTCACGTACACATTGGAGAATTTTAACCCTTTTTATTTTAACGTTCTTAGTTTCACCTATTCCATGTGAGAATTTTACGCATCGACAAATTAAAAGATTTGAGCAATCCCAAGATTTGCACCGCTGTTGAGAGAATTAATTCACTATCAATTTATGGTTTTGAGATCTACCCACTCATTTGATAGATTTTAATGTTCCTACTCAGTTAAGATATTTAGACTTCTATCAATCCATGCGTTTTTGGTTCACTACTCATTTGAGAGAATTACATACACCTACTCAGCAGAGAGGTTTTTACGCATCTATCAAATCTTATTTTTGAGGTGGTGCACCTACTAATTTTTTTGATTTACATCTACATAGTTGGGTGATATACATCCATATCAATTCATGGTTTTCAAATCTACCCACTTATTCGATAGATTTCGATCCACCTACTCAATTGACATATTTAGACTTATATCAATCCATTGGTTTTAGGTTCACTTACTCATTTTAGATGTTTACATCCACCCACTCAGTAGAGAGGTTTACGCATCTATGAGTCCTTGGTTTTGAGATTCTCCAGCTCATTTAATTGATGTACAACCCCATATATGAGATTTTGAGGTCCATCCCACTCATTTCAATGAGTTACATCGACCTACTTTGTGTAGGGTTTTTTAATTTAATACGTATACATGGTTTAGATTTTCGTCCACGCGTATGATTTAGTTGAGCCTTCGTCGTTTCATTGTTATTAGGAGGTTCACCCACTGTTTTGAGACACTTAGGCCCCTTCAAATTAAAGGTTTTGAGGACTACCTACTCATTTGTTCGATTTACGTCCTCATACTTGGTCGTGGGAATTACACCTCTATAAAATCATGGGTTTGAAGTACACCCTTTCATTTCAGAGATTTACACCCCCGACTTAGTTGATAGATTTATGCCCATAAGTTTACATGTTTTGAGTTTCACATACAAATTTGAGAAATTTAAGCCTTTATCATTTTATTATTTTTAATTTCACCTACCCCCATTTGAGTCGTTTACACCTCTACAAATAAAAAGTTTTGAGGTCCACCTATTCGTTTGTTTGATGTAAACAAAAAAGGTAGAATCGAGAGATTTACATATCAACTGAGAAATTTGCACCATTATCAGTTCATTGTTTTGAGATCGTCCCCCTCATTTGAGGGATTTTGATCCAACTACTCAGTTTATAGATTTAGACTTCTGTCAATCTATGGGTTTTACGTTCACCTACTCATCTGAGAGATTTATATCCAACAACTTAGTAGAGAGGTTTACGCAGCTATCAAATCTTGGTTTTGAAGTGCACCTACTCATTTTAATATTTCTAGGTTCAACTACTCAATTATGATATTTAGGCCTCTTTAAATTGAAAATTTCGAGGTCCACAAACTCATTTATCAGATTTACATAGTCAAGAGATTTACATCTTAAATCATGGTTTTGACGTACACCCAAACAATTGAGAGATTTACATCCCCCTATTTACTCTAGGGATTTACGCCTCTACGAATACACGTTTTGATTTTCGCCTACGCATTTGAGAAATTTGGGAGTGTATCATTTTATCATTTTCAGTTTCACCCACTCCATGTGAGATATTTACACCTACACAAATTAAAGATTTTAAGGTCAAGCCAGTCACTTGTTATATTTACAGAAAAACTGAGCAATCGAGATATTTACATGTCGATTGTGAGAATTACGACGTTATGAATTTATGGTTTTCTGATCTACCCACTCATTTGGAATTTTGATCCACATACTCAGTCGAGAGATTGGGACATCTCTCAATCCATGGGATGTAGATTCTCCTATTCATTCGAGAGATTTACATCCACCTACTCATTGGAGAGGCCTACGCATTCATCGATTCTTGGTTTTGAGTTGTATCTACTCGTTTGGTTTATTTACATCCACATAGTTAGGGAAATATGTACATCCATATCAATTCATGGTTTTGAGGTCCACCGCACTCATTTGAGAGGTTTACATCATCCCACAACTATCGTAGGATTTTTAATCCAATACATGATGTTGAGTTTCACCAACGCATTTGAGATATTTAAGGCTTCATTATTTGAATGTTTTTAGGTTCACCCACTCAATGGATACATTCAAGCCTCTTTAAATAAAAAGTTTTGAGTTCCACCAACTCGTTCGTTCGATTTACTTCCACATACTAAGTCCAGAGATTTACATGTTTATCGAATCATCGTTTTGAGGTACACCCACTCTTTTGAGAGATTTACGTCCCCCCCTACTTAGTCAAGGGATTTACGCCTCCACGAATACATGATTTGTGTTTCACGTACACATTGGAGAATTTTAACCCTTTTTATTTTAACGTTCTTAGTTTCACCTATTCCATGTGAGAATTTTACGCATCGACAAATTAAAAGATTTGAGCAATCCCAAGATTTGCACCGCTGTTGAGAGAATTAATTCACTATCAATTTATGGTTTTGAGATCTACCCACTCATTTGATAGATTTTAATGTTCCTACTCAGTTAAGATATTTAGACTTCTATCAATCCATGCGTTTTTGGTTCACTACTCATTTGAGAGAATTACATACACCTACTCAGCAGAGAGGTTTTTACGCATCTATCAAATCTTATTTTTGAGGTGGTGCACCTACTAATTTTTTTGATTTACATCTACATAGTCGGGTGATATACATCCATATCAATTCATGGTTTTCAAATCTACCCACTTATTCGATAGATTTCGATCCACCTACTCAATTGACATATTTAGACTTATATCAATCCAATGGTTTTAGGTTCACTTACTCATTTTAGATGTTTACATCCACCCACTCAGTAGAGAGGTTTACGCATCTATGAGTCCTTGGTTTTGAGATTCTCCAGCTCATTTAATTGATGTACAACCCCATATATGAGATTTTGAGGTCCATCCCACTCATTTCAATGAGTTACATCGACCTACTTTGTGTAGGGTTTTTTAATTTAATACGTATACATGGTTTAGATTTTCGCCCACGCGTATGATTTAGTTGAGCCTTCGTCGTTTTATTGTTATTAGGAGGTTCACCCACTGTTTTGAGACACTTAGGCCCCTTCAAATTAAAGGTTTTGAGGACTACCTACTCATTTGTTCGATTTACGTCCTCATACTTGGTCGTGGGAATTACACCTCTATAAAATCATGGGTTTGAAGTACACCCTTTCATTTCAGAGATTTACACACCCGACTTAGTTGATAGATTTATGCCCATAAGTTTACATGTTTTGAGTTTCACATACAAATTTGAGAAATTTAAGCCTTTATCATTTTATTATTTTTAATTTCACCTACCCCCATTTGAGTAGTTTATACCTCTACAAATAAAAAGTTTTGAGGTCCACCTATTCGTTTGTTTGATGTAAACAAAAAAGGTGGAATCGAGAGATTTACATATCAACTCAAAAATTTGCACCATTATCAGTTCATTGTTTTGAGATCGACCCCCTCATTTGAGGGATTTTGATCCAACTACTCAGTTTATAGATTTAGACTTCTGTCAATCTATGGGTTTTACGTTCACCTACTCATCTGAGAGATTTATATCCAACAACTTAGTAGAGAGGTTTATGCAGCTATCAAATCTTGGTTTTGAAGTGCACCTACTCATTTTAATATTTCTAGGTTCAACTACTCAATTATGATATTTAGGCCGCTTTAAATTGAAGATTTCGAGGTCCACAAACTCATTTATCAGATTTACATAGTCAAGAGATTTACATCTTAAATCATGGTTTTGACGTACACCCAAACAATTGAGAGATTTACATCTCCCTATTTACTCTAGGGATTTACGCCTCTACGAATACACGTTTTGATTTTCGCCTACGCATTTGAGAAATTTGGGAGTGTATCATTTTATCTTTTTCAGTTTCACCCACTCCATGTGAGATATTTACGCCTACACAAATTAAAGATTTTAAGGTCAAGCCAGTCACTTGTTATATTTACAGAAAAACTAAGCAATCGAGATATTTACATGTCTATTGTGAGAATTACGACGTTATGAATTTATGGTTTTCTGATCTACCCACTCATTTGGAATTTTGATCCACATACTCAGTCGAGAGATTGGGACATCTCTCAATCCATGGGATGTAGATTCTCCTATTCATTCGAGAGATTTACATCCACCTACTCATTGGAGAGGCCTACGCATTCATCGATTCTTGGTTTTGAGGTGTATCTACTCGTTTGGTTTATTTACATCCACATAGTTAGGGAAATATATACATCCATATCAATTCATGGTTTTGAGGTCCACCGCACTCATTTGAGAGTTTTACATCATCCCACAACTATCGTAGGATTTTTAAGCCAATACATGATGTTGAGTTTCACCAACGCATTTGAGATATTTAAGGCTTCATTATTTGAATGTTTTTAGGTTCACCCACTCAATGGATACATTCAAGCCTCTTTAAATAAAAAGTTTTGAGTTCTACCAACTCGTTTGTTCGATTTACTTCCACATACTAAGTCCAGAGATTTACATGTTTATCGAATCATCGTTTTGAGGTACACCCACTCTTTTGAGAGATTTACGTCCCCCCCTACTTAGTCAAGGGATTTACGCCTCCACGAATACATGATTTGTGTTTCACGTACACATTGGAGAATTTTAACCCTTTTTATTTTAACGTTCTTAGTTTCACCTATTCCATGTGAGAATTTTACGCATCGACAAATTAAAAGATTTGAGCAATCCCAAGATTTGCACCGCTGTTGAGAGAATTAATTCACTATCAATTTATGGTTTTAAGATCTACCCACTCATTTGATAGATTTTAATGTTCCTACTCAGTTAAGATATTTAGACTTCTATCAATCCATGCGTTTTTGGTTCACTACTCATTTGAGAGAATTACATACACCTACTCAGCAGAGCGGTTTTTACGCATCTATCAAATCTTATTTTTGAGGTGGTGCACCTACTAATTTTTTTGATTTACATCTACATAGTTGGGTGATATACATCCATATCAATTCATGGTTTTCAGATCTACCCACTTATTCGATAGATTTCGATCCACCTACTCAATTGACATATTTAGACTTATATCAATCCAATGGTTCTAGGTTCACTTACTCATTTTAGATGTTTACATCCACCCACTCAGTAGAGAGGTTTACGCATCTATGAGTCCTTGGTTTTGAGATTCTCCAGCTCATTTAATTGATGTACAACCCCATATATGAGATTTTGAGGTCCATCCCACTCATTTCAATGAGTTACATCGACCTACTTTGTGTAGGGTTTTTTAATTTAATACGTATACATGGTTTAGATTTTCGCCCACGCGTATGATTTAGTTGAGCCTTCGTCGTTTTATTGTTATTAGGAGGTTCACCCACTTTTTTGAGACACTTAGGCCCCTTCAAATTAAAGGTTTTGAGGACTACCTACTCATTTGTTCGATTTACGTCCTCATACTTGGTCGTGGGAATTACACCTCTATAAAATCATGGGTTTGAAGTACACCCTTTCATTTCAGAGATTTACACCCCCGACTTAGTTGATAGATTTATGCCCATAAGTTTACATGTTTTGAGTTTCACATACAAATTTGAGAAATTTAAGCCTTTATCATTTTATTATTTTTAATTTCACCTACCCCCATTTGAGTCGTTTACACCTCTACAAATAAAAAGTTTTGAGGTCCACCTATTCGTTTGTTTGATGTAAACAAAAAAGGTAGAATCGAGAGATTTACATATCAACTGAGAAATTTGCACCATTATCAGTTCATTGTTTTGAGATCGTCCCCCTCATTTGAGGGATTTTGATCCAACTACTCAGTTTATAGATTTAGACTTCTGTCAATCTATGGGTTTTACGTTCACCTACTCATCTGAGAGATTTATATCCAACAACTTAGTAGAGAGGTTTACGCAGCTATCAAATCTTGGTTTTGAAGTGCACCAACTCATTTTAATATTTCTAGGTTCAACTACTCAATTATGATATTTAGGCCTCTTTAAATTGAAAATTTCGAGGTCCACAAACTCATTTATCAGATTTACATAGTCAAGAGATTTACATCTTAAATCATGGTTTTGACGTACACCCAAACAATTGAGAGATTTACATCCCCCTATTTACTCTAGGGATTTACGCCTCTACGAATACACGTTTTGATTTTCGCCTACGCATTTGAGAAATTTGGGAGTGTATCATTTTATCATTTTCAGTTTCACCCACTCCATGTGAGATATTTACGCCTACACAAATTAAAGATTTTAAGGTCAAGCCAGTCACTTGTTATATTTACAGAAAAACTGAGCAATCGAGATATTTACATGTCTATTGTGAGAATTACGACGTTATGAATTTATGGTTTTCTGATCTACCCACTCATTTGGAATTTTGATCCACATACTCAGTCGAGAGATTGGGACATCTCTCAATCCATGGGATGTAGATTCTCCTATTCATTCGAGAGATTTACATCCACCTACTCATTGGAGAGGCCTACGCATTCATCGATTCTTGGTTTTGAGGTGTATCTACTCGTTTGGTTTATTTACATCCACATAGTTAGGGAAATATGTACATCCATATCAATTCATGGTTTTGAGGTCCACCGCACTCATTTGAGAGGTTTACATCATCCCACAACTATCGTAGGATTTTTAAGCCAATACATGATGTTGAGTTTCACCAACGCATTTGAGATATTTAAGGCTTCATTATTTGAATGTTTTTAGGTTCACCCACTCAATGGATACATTCAAGCCTCTTTAAATAAAAAGTTTTGAGTTCCACCAACTCGTTTGTTCGATTTACTTCCACATACTAAGTCCAGAGATTTACATGTTTATCGAATCATCGTTTTGAGGTACACCCACTCTTTTGAGAGATTTACGTCCCCCCCTACTTAGTCAAGGGATTTACGCCTCCACGAATACATGATTTGTGTTTCACGTACACATTGGAGAATTTTAACCCTTTTTATTTTAACGTTCTTAGTTTCACCTATTCCATGTGAGAATTTTACGCATCGACAAATTAAAAGATTTGAGCAATCCCAAGATTTGCACCGCTGTTGAGAGAATTAATTCACTATCAATTTATGGTTTTGAGATCTACCCACTCATTTGATAGATTTTAATGTTCCTACTCAGTTAAGATATTTAGACTTCTATCAATCCATGCATTTTTGGCTCACTACTCATTTGAGAGAATTACATACACCTACTCAGCAGAGAGGTTTTTACGCATCTATCAAATCTTATTTTTGAGGTGGTGCACCTACTAATTTTTTTGATTTACATCTACATAGTTGGGTGATATACATCCATATCAATTCATGGTTTTCAGATCTACCCACTTATTCGATAGATTTCGATCCACCTACTCAATTGACATATTTAGACTTATATCAATCCAATGGTTTTAGGTTCACTTACTCATTTTAGATGTATACATCCACCCACTCAGTAGAGAGGTTTACGCATCTATGAGTCCTTGGTTTTGAGATTCTCCAGCTCATTTAATTGATGTACAACCCCATATATGAGATTTTGAGGTCCATCCCACTCATTTCAATGAGTTACATCGACCTACTTTGTGTAGGGTTTTTTAATTTAATACGTATACATGGTTTAGATTTTCGCCCACGTGTATGATTTAGTTGAGCCTTCGTCGTTTTATTGTTATTAGGAGGTTCACCCACTTTTTTGAGACACTTAGGCCCCTTCAAATTAAAGGTTTTGAGGACTACCTACTCATTTGTTCGATTTACGTCCTCATACTTGGTCGTGGGAATTACACCTCTATAAAATCATGGGTTTGAAGTACACCCTTTCATTTCAGAGATTTACACCCCCGACTTAGTTGATAGATTTATGCCCATAAGTTTACATGTTTTGAGTTTCACATACAAATTTGAGAAATTTAAGCCTTTATCATTTTATTATTTTTAATTTCACCTACCCCCATTTGTGTCGTTTACACCTCTACAAATAAAAAGTTTTGAGGTCCACCTATTCGTTTGTTTGATGTAAACAAAAAAGGTAGAATCGAGAGATTTACATATCAACTGAGAAATTTGCACCATTATCAGTTCATTGTTTTGAGATCGTCCCCCTCATTTGAGGGATTTTGATCCAACTACTCAGTTTATAGATTTAGACTTCTGTCAATCTATGGGTTTTACGTTCACCTACTCATCTGAGAGATTTATATCCAACAACTTAGTAGAGAGGTTTACGCAGCTATCAAATCTTGGTTTTGAAGTGCACCAACTCATTTTAATAATTCTAGGTTCAACTACTCAATTATGATATTTAGGCCTCTTTAAATTGAAAATTTCGAGGTCCACAAACTCATTTATCAGATTTACATAGACAAGAGATTTACATCTTAAATCATGGTTTTGACGTACACCCAAACAATTGAGAGATTTACATCCCCCTATTTACTCTAGGGATTTACGCCTCTACGAATACACGTTTTGATTTTCGCCTACGCATTTGAGAAATTTGGGAGTGTATCATTTTATCATTTTCAGTTTCACCCACTCCATGTGAGATATTTACACCTACACAAATTAAAGATTTTAAGGTCAAGCCAGTCACTTGTTATATTTACAGAAAAACTGAGCAATCGAGATATTTACATGTCGATTGTGAGAATTACGACGTTATGAATTTATGGTTTTCTGATCTACCCACTCATTTGGAATTTTGATCCACATACTCAGTCGAGAGATTGGGACATCTCTCAATCCATGGGATGTAGATTCTCCTATTCATTCGAGAGATTTACATCCACCTACTCATTGGAGAGGCCTACGCATTCATCGATTCTTGGTTTTGAGTTGTATCTACTCGTTTGGTTTATTTACATCCACATAGTTAGGGACATATGTACATCCATATCAATTCATGGTTTTGAGGTCCACCGCACTCATTTGAGAGGTTTACATCATCCCACAACTATCGTAGGATTTTTAAGCCAATACATGATGTTGAGTTTCACCAACGCATTTGAGATATTTAAGGCTTCATTATTTGAATGTTTTTAGGTTCACCCACTCAATGGATACATTCAAGCCTCTTTAAATAAAAAGTTTTGAGTTCCACCAACTCGTTCGTTCGATTTACTTCCACATACTAAGTCCAGAGATTTACATGTTTATCGAATCATCGTTTTGAGGTACACCCACTCTTTTGAGAGATTTACGTCCCCCCCTACTTAGTCAAGGGATTTACGCCTCCACGAATACATGATTTGTGTTTCACGTACACATTGGAGAATTTTAACCCTTTTTATTTTAACGTTCTTAGTTTCACCTATTCCATGTGAGAATTTTACGCATCGACAAATTAAAAGATTTGAGCAATCCCAAGATTTGCACCGCTGTTGAGAGAATTAATTCACTATCAATTTATGGTTTTGAGATCTACCCACTCATTTGATAGATTTTAATGTTCCTACTCAGTTAAGATATTTAGACTTCTATCAATCCATGCGTTTTTGGTTCACTACTCATTTGAGAGAATTACATACACCTACTCAGCAGAGAGGTTTTTACGCATCTATCAAATCTTATTTTTGAGGTGGTGCACCTACTAATTTTTTTGATTTACATCTACATAGTTGGGTGATATACATCCATATCAATTCATGGTTTTCAAATCTACCCACTTATTCGATAGATTTCGATCCACCTACTCAATTGACATATTTAGACTTATATCAATCCAATGGTTTTAGGTTCACTTACTCATTTTAGATGTTTACATCCACCCACTCAGTAGAGAGGTTTACGCATCTATGAGTCCTTGGTTTTGAGATTCTCCAGCTCATTTAATTGATGTACAACCCCATATATGAGATTTTGAGGTCCATCCCACTCATTTCAATGAGTTACATCGACCTACTTTGTGTAGGGTTTTTTAATTTAATACGTATACATGGTTTAGATTTTCGTCCACGCGTATGATTTAGTTGAGCCTTCGTCGTTTCATTGTTATTAGGAGGTTCACCCACTGTTTTGAGACACTTAGGCCCCTTCAAATTAAAGGTTTTGAGGACTACCTACTCATTTGTTCGATTTACGTCCTCATACTTGGTCGTGGGAATTACACCTCTATAAAATCATGGGTTTGAAGTACACCCTTTCATTTCAGAGATTTACACCCCCGACTTAGTTGATAGATTTATGCCCATAAGTTTACATGTTTTGAGTTTCACATACAAATTTGAGAAATTTAAGCCTTTATCATTTTATTATTTTTAATTTCACCTACCCCCATTTGAGTCGTTTACACCTCTACAAATAAAAAGTTTTGAGGTCCACCTATTCGTTTGTTTGATGTAAACAAAAAAGGTAGAATCGAGAGATTTACATATCAACTGAGAAATTTGCACCATTATCAGTTCATTGTTTTGAGATCGTCCCCCTCATTTGAGGGATTTTGATCCAACTACTCAGTTTATAGATTTAGACTTCTGTCAATCTATGGGTTTTACGTTCACCTACTCATCTGAGAGATTTATATCCAACAACTTAGTAGAGAGGTTTACGCAGCTATCAAATCTTGGTTTTGAAGTGCACCTACTCATTTTAATATTTCTAGGTTCAACTACTCAATTATGATATTTAGGCCTCTTTAAATTGAAAATTTCGAGGTCCACAAACTCATTTATCAGATTTACATAGTCAAGAGATTTACATCTTAAATCATGGTTTTGACGTACACCCAAACAATTGAGAGATTTACATCCCCCTATTTACTCTAGGGATTTACGCCTCTACGAATACACGTTTTGATTTTCGCCTACGCATTTGAGAAATTTGGGAGTGTATCATTTTATCATTTTCAGTTTCACCCACTCCATGTGAGATATTTACACCTACACAAATTAAAGATTTTAAGGTCAAGCCAGTCACTTGTTATATTTACAGAAAAACTGAGCAATCGAGATATTTACATGTCGATTGTGAGAATTACGACGTTATGAATTTATGGTTTTCTGATCTACCCACTCATTTGGAATTTTGATCCACATACTCAGTCGAGAGATTGGGACATCTCTCAATCCATGGGATGTAGATTCTCCTATTCATTCGAGAGATTTACATCCACCTACTCATTGGAGAGGCCTACGCATTCATCGATTCTTGGTTTTGAGTTGTATCTACTCGTTTGGTTTATTTACATCCACATAGTTAGGGAAATATGTACATCCATATCAATTCATGGTTTTGAGGTCCACCGCACTCATTTGAGAGGTTTACATCATCCCACAACTATCGTAGGATTTTTAATCCAATACATGATGTTGAGTTTCACCAACGCATTTGAGATATTTAAGGCTTCATTATTTGAATGTTTTTAGGTTCACCCACTCAATGGATACATTCAAGCCTCTTTAAATAAAAAGTTTTGAGTTCCACCAACTCGTTCGTTCGATTTACTTCCACATACTAAGTCCAGAGATTTACATGTTTATCGAATCATCGTTTTGAGGTACACCCACTCTTTTGAGAGATTTACGTCCCCCCCTACTTAGTCAAGGGATTTACGCCTCCACGAATACATGATTTGTGTTTCACGTACACATTGGAGAATTTTAACCCTTTTTATTTTAACGTTCTTAGTTTCACCTATTCCATGTGAGAATTTTACGCATCGACAAATTAAAAGATTTGAGCAATCCCAAGATTTGCACCGCTGTTGAGAGAATTAATTCACTATCAATTTATGGTTTTGAGATCTACCCACTCATTTGATAGATTTTAATGTTCCTACTCAGTTAAGATATTTAGACTTCTATCAATCCATGCGTTTTTGGTTCACTACTCATTTGAGAGAATTACATACACCTACTCAGCAGAGAGGTTTTTACGCATCTATCAAATCTTATTTTTGAGGTGGTGCACCTACTAATTTTTTTGATTTACATCTACATAGTCGGGTGATATACATCCATATCAATTCATGGTTTTCAAATCTACCCACTTATTCGATAGATTTCGATCCACCTACTCAATTGACATATTTAGACTTATATCAATCCAATGGTTTTAGGTTCACTTACTCATTTTAGATGTTTACATCCACCCACTCAGTAGAGAGGTTTACGCATCTATGAGTCCTTGGTTTTGAGATTCTCCAGCTCATTTAATTGATGTACAACCCCATATATGAGATTTTGAGGTCCATCCCACTCATTTCAATGAGTTACATCGACCTACTTTGTGTAGGGTTTTTTAATTTAATACGTATACATGGTTTAGATTTTCGCCCACGCGTATGATTTAGTTGAGCCTTCGTCGTTTTATTGTTATTAGGAGGTTCACCCACTGTTTTGAGACACTTAGGCCCCTTCAAATTAAAGGTTTTGAGGACTACCTACTCATTTGTTCGATTTACGTCCTCATACTTGGTCGTGGGAATTACACCTCTATAAAATCATGGGTTTGAAGTACACCCTTTCATTTCAGAGATTTACACACCCGACTTAGTTGATAGATTTATGCCCATAAGTTTACATGTTTTGAGTTTCACATACAAATTTGAGAAATTTAAGCCTTTATCATTTTATTATTTTTAATTTCACCTACCCCCATTTGAGTAGTTTATACCTCTACAAATAAAAAGTTTTGAGGTCCACCTATTCGTTTGTTTGATGTAAACAAAAAAGGTGGAATCGAGAGATTTACATATCAACTCAAAAATTTGCACCATTATCAGTTCATTGTTTTGAGATCGACCCCCTCATTTGAGGGATTTTGATCCAACTACTCAGTTTATAGATTTAGACTTCTGTCAATCTATGGGTTTTACGTTCACCTACTCATCTGAGAGATTTATATCCAACAACTTAGTAGAGAGGTTTATGCAGCTATCAAATCTTGGTTTTGAAGTGCACCTACTCATTTTAATATTTCTAGGTTCAACTACTCAATTATGATATTTAGGCCGCTTTAAATTGAAGATTTCGAGGTCCACAAACTCATTTATCAGATTTACATAGTCAAGAGATTTACATCTTAAATCATGGTTTTGACGTACACCCAAACAATTGAGAGATTTACATCTCCCTATTTACTCTAGGGATTTACGCCTCTACGAATACACGTTTTGATTTTCGCCTACGCATTTGAGAAATTTGGGAGTGTATCATTTTATCTTTTTCAGTTTCACCCACTCCATGTGAGATATTTACGCCTACACAAATTAAAGATTTTAAGGTCAAGCCAGTCACTTGTTATATTTACAGAAAAACTAAGCAATCGAGATATTTACATGTCTATTGTGAGAATTACGACGTTATGAATTTATGGTTTTCTGATCTACCCACTCATTTGGAATTTTGATCCACATACTCAGTCGAGAGATTGGGACATCTCTCAATCCATGGGATGTAGATTCTCCTATTCATTCGAGAGATTTACATCCACCTACTCATTGGAGAGGCCTACGCATTCATCGATTCTTGGTTTTGAGGTGTATCTACTCGTTTGGTTTATTTACATCCACATAGTTAGGGAAATATATACATCCATATCAATTCATGGTTTTGAGGTCCACCGCACTCATTTGAGAGTTTTACATCATCCCACAACTATCGTAGGATTTTTAAGCCAATACATGATGTTGAGTTTCACCAACGCATTTGAGATATTTAAGGCTTCATTATTTGAATGTTTTTAGGTTCACCCACTCAATGGATACATTCAAGCCTCTTTAAATAAAAAGTTTTGAGTTCTACCAACTCGTTTGTTCGATTTACTTCCACATACTAAGTCCAGAGATTTACATGTTTATCGAATCATCGTTTTGAGGTACACCCACTCTTTTGAGAGATTTACGTCCCCCCCTACTTAGTCAAGGGATTTACGCCTCCACGAATACATGATTTGTGTTTCACGTACACATTGGAGAATTTTAACCCTTTTTATTTTAACGTTCTTAGTTTCACCTATTCCATGTGAGAATTTTACGCATCGACAAATTAAAAGATTTGAGCAATCCCAAGATTTGCACCGCTGTTGAGAGAATTAATTCACTATCAATTTATGGTTTTAAGATCTACCCACTCATTTGATAGATTTTAATGTTCCTACTCAGTTAAGATATTTAGACTTCTATCAATCCATGCGTTTTTGGTTCACTACTCATTTGAGAGAATTACATACACCTACTCAGCAGAGCGGTTTTTACGCATCTATCAAATCTTATTTTTGAGGTGGTGCACCTACTAATTTTTTTGATTTACATCTACATAGTTGGGTGATATACATCCATATCAATTCATGGTTTTCAGATCTACCCACTTATTCGATAGATTTCGATCCACCTACTCAATTGACATATTTAGACTTATATCAATCCAATGGTTCTAGGTTCACTTACTCATTTTAGATGTTTACATCCACCCACTCAGTAGAGAGGTTTACGCATCTATGAGTCCTTGGTTTTGAGATTCTCCAGCTCATTTAATTGATGTACAACCCCATATATGAGATTTTGAGGTCCATCCCACTCATTTCAATGAGTTACATCGACCTACTTTGTGTAGGGTTTTTTAATTTAATACGTATACATGGTTTAGATTTTCGCCCACGCGTATGATTTAGTTGAGCCTTCGTCGTTTTATTGTTATTAGGAGGTTCACCCACTTTTTTGAGACACTTAGGCCCCTTCAAATTAAAGGTTTTGAGGACTACCTACTCATTTGTTCGATTTACGTCCTCATACTTGGTCGTGGGAATTACACCTCTATAAAATCATGGGTTTGAAGTACACCCTTTCATTTCAGAGATTTACACCCCCGACTTAGTTGATAGATTTATGCCCATAAGTTTACATGTTTTGAGTTTCACATACAAATTTGAGAAATTTAAGCCTTTATCATTTTATTATTTTTAATTTCACCTACCCCCATTTGAGTCGTTTACACCTCTACAAATAAAAAGTTTTGAGGTCCACCTATTCGTTTGTTTGATGTAAACAAAAAAGGTAGAATCGAGAGATTTACATATCAACTGAGAAATTTGCACCATTATCAGTTCATTGTTTTGAGATCGTCCCCCTCATTTGAGGGATTTTGATCCAACTACTCAGTTTATAGATTTAGACTTCTGTCAATCTATGGGTTTTACGTTCACCTACTCATCTGAGAGATTTATATCCAACAACTTAGTAGAGAGGTTTACGCAGCTATCAAATCTTGGTTTTGAAGTGCACCAACTCATTTTAATATTTCTAGGTTCAACTACTCAATTATGATATTTAGGCCTCTTTAAATTGAAAATTTCGAGGTCCACAAACTCATTTATCAGATTTACATAGTCAAGAGATTTACATCTTAAATCATGGTTTTGACGTACACCCAAACAATTGAGAGATTTACATCCCCCTATTTACTCTAGGGATTTACGCCTCTACGAATACACGTTTTGATTTTCGCCTACGCATTTGAGAAATTTGGGAGTGTATCATTTTATCATTTTCAGTTTCACCCACTCCATGTGAGATATTTACGCCTACACAAATTAAAGATTTTAAGGTCAAGCCAGTCACTTGTTATATTTACAGAAAAACTGAGCAATCGAGATATTTACATGTCTATTGTGAGAATTACGACGTTATGAATTTATGGTTTTCTGATCTACCCACTCATTTGGAATTTTGATCCACATACTCAGTCGAGAGATTGGGACATCTCTCAATCCATGGGATGTAGATTCTCCTATTCATTCGAGAGATTTACATCCACCTACTCATTGGAGAGGCCTACGCATTCATCGATTCTTGGTTTTGAGGTGTATCTACTCGTTTGGTTTATTTACATCCACATAGTTAGGGAAATATGTACATCCATATCAATTCATGGTTTTGAGGTCCACCGCACTCATTTGAGAGGTTTACATCATCCCACAACTATCGTAGGATTTTTAAGCCAATACATGATGTTGAGTTTCACCAACGCATTTGAGATATTTAAGGCTTCATTATTTGAATGTTTTTAGGTTCACCCACTCAATGGATACATTCAAGCCTCTTTAAATAAAAAGTTTTGAGTTCCACCAACTCGTTTGTTCGATTTACTTCCACATACTAAGTCCAGAGATTTACATGTTTATCGAATCATCGTTTTGAGGTACACCCACTCTTTTGAGAGATTTACGTCCCCCCCTACTTAGTCAAGGGATTTACGCCTCCACGAATACATGATTTGTGTTTCACGTACACATTGGAGAATTTTAACCCTTTTTATTTTAACGTTCTTAGTTTCACCTATTCCATGTGAGAATTTTACGCATCGACAAATTAAAAGATTTGAGCAATCCCAAGATTTGCACCGCTGTTGAGAGAATTAATTCACTGTCAATTTATGGTTTTGAGATCTACCCACTCATTTGATAGATTTTAATGTTCCTACTCAGTTAAGATATTTAGACTTCTATCAATCCATGCATTTTTGGCTCACTACTCATTTGAGAGAATTACATACACCTACTCAGCAGAGAGGTTTTTACGCATCTATCAAATCTTATTTTTGAGGTGGTGCACCTACTAATTTTTTTGATTTACATCTACATAGTTGGGTGATATACATCCATATCAATTCATGGTTTTCAGATCTACCCACTTATTCGATAGATTTCGATCCACCTACTCAATTGACATATTTAGACTTATATCAATCCAATGGTTTTAGGTTCACTTACTCATTTTAGATGTATACATCCACCCACTCAGTAGAGAGGTTTACGCATCTATGAGTCCTTGGTTTTGAGATTCTCCAGCTCATTTAATTGATGTACAACCCCATATATGAGATTTTGAGGTCCATCCCACTCATTTCAATGAGTTACATCGACCTACTTTGTGTAGGGTTTTTTAATTTAATACGTATACATGGTTTAGATTTTCGCCCACGTGTATGATTTAGTTGAGCCTTCGTCGTTTTATTGTTATTAGGAGGTTCACCCACTTTTTTGAGACACTTAGGCCCCTTCAAATTAAAGGTTTTGAGGACTACCTACTCATTTGTTCGATTTACGTCCTCATACTTGGTCGTGGGAATTACACCTCTATAAAATCATGGGTTTGAAGTACACCCTTTCATTTCAGAGATTTACACCCCCGACTTAGTTGATAGATTTATGCCCATAAGTTTACATGTTTTGAGTTTCACATACAAATTTGAGAAATTTAAGCCTTTATCATTTTATTATTTTTAATTTCACCTACCCCCATTTGTGTCGTTTACACCTCTACAAATAAAAAGTTTTGAGGTCCACCTATTCGTTTGTTTGATGTAAACAAAAAAGGTAGAATCGAGAGATTTACATATCAACTGAGAAATTTGCACCATTATCAGTTCATTGTTTTGAGATCGTCCCCCTCATTTGAGGGATTTTGATCCAACTACTCAGTTTATAGATTTAGACTTCTGTCAATCTATGGGTTTTACGTTCACCTACTCATCTGAGAGATTTATATCCAACAACTTAGTAGAGAGGTTTACGCAGCTATCAAATCTTGGTTTTGAAGTGCACCAACTCATTTTAATAATTCTAGGTTCAACTACTCAATTATGATATTTAGGCCTCTTTAAATTGAAAATTTCGAGGTCCACAAACTCATTTATCAGATTTACATAGACAAGAGATTTACATCTTAAATCATGGTTTTGACGTACACCCAAACAATTGAGAGATTTACATCCCCCTATTTACTCTAGGGATTTACGCCTCTACGAATACACGTTTTGATTTTCGCCTACGCATTTGAGAAATTTGGGAGTGTATCATTTTATCATTTTCAGTTTCACCCACTCCATGTGAGATATTTACGCCTACACAAATTAAAGATTTTAAGGTCAAGCCAGTCACTTGTTATATTTACAGAAAAACTGAGCAATCGAGATATTTACATGTCTATTGTGAGAATTACGACGTTATGAATTTATGGTTTTCTGATCTACCCACTCATTTGGAATTTTGATCCACATACTCAGTCGAGAGATTGGGACATCTCTCAATCCATGGGATGTAGATTCTCCTATTCATTCGAGAGATTTACATCCACCTACTCATTGGAGAGGCCTACGCATTCATCGATTCTTGGTTTTGAGGTGTATCTACTCGTTTGGTTTATTTACATCCACATAGTTAGGGAAATATGTACATCCATATCAATTCATGGTTTTGAGGTCCACCGCACTCATTTGAGAGGTTTACATCATCCCACAACTATCGTAGGATTTTTAAGCCAATACATGATGTTGAGTTTCACCAACGCATTTGAGATATTTAAGGCTTCATTATTTGAATGTTTTTAGGTTCACCCACTCAATGGATACATTCAAGCCTCTTTAAATAAAAAGTTTTGAGTTTCACCAACTCGTTTGTTCGATTTACTTCCACATACTAAGTCCAGAGATTTACATGTTTATCGAATCATCGTTTTGAGGTACACCCACTCTTTTGAGAGATTTACGTCCCCCCCTACTTAGTCAAGGGATTTACGCCTCCACGAATACATGATTTGTGTTTCACGTACACATTGGAGAATTTTAACCCTTTTTATTTTAACGTTCTTAGTTTCACCTATTCCATGTGAGAATTTTACGCATCGACAAATTAAAAGATTTGAGCAATCCCAAGATTTGCACCGCTGTTGAGAGAATTAATTCACTATCAATTTATGGTTTTGAGATCTACCCACTCATTTGATAGATTTTAATGTTCCTACTCAGTTAAGATATTTAGACTTCTATCAATCCATGCGTTTTTGGTTCACTACTCATTTGAGAGAATTACATACACCTACTCAGCAGAGAGGTTTTTACGCATCTATCAAATCTTATTTTTGAGGTGGTGCACCTACTAATTTTTTTGATTTACATCTACATAGTTGGGTGATATACATCCATATCAATTCATGGTTTTCAGATCTACCCACTTATTCGATAGATTTCGATCCACCTACTCAATTGACATATTTAGACTTATATCAATCCAATGGTTTTAGGTTCACTTACTCATTTTAGATGTATACATCCACCCACTCAGTAGAGAGGTTTACGCATCTATGAGTCCTTGGTTTTGAGATTCTCCAGCTCATTTAATTGATGTACAACCCCATATATGAGATTTTGAGGTCCATCCCACTCATTTCAATGAGTTACATCGACCTACTTTGTGTAGGGTTTTTTAATTTAATACGTATACATGGTTTAGATTTTCGCCCACGTGTATGATTTAGTTGAGCCTTCGTCGTTTTATTGTTATTAGGAGGTTCACCCACTTTTTTGAGACACTTAGGCCCCTTCAAATTAAAGGTTTTGAGGACTACCTACTCATTTGTTCGATTTACGTCCTCATACTTGGTCGTGGGAATTACACCTCTATAAAATCATGGGTTTGAAGTACACCCTTTCATTTCAGAGATTTACACCCCCGACTTAGTTGATAGATTTATGCCCATAAGTTTACATGTTTTGAGTTTCACATACAAATTTGAGAAATTTAAGCCTTTATCATTTTATTATTTTTAATTTCACCTACCCCCATTTGTGTCGTTTACACCTCTGCAAATAAAAAGTTTTGAGGTCCACCTATTCGTTTGTTTGATGTAAACAAAAAAGGTAGAATCGAGAGATTTACATATCAACTGAGAAATTTGCACCATTATCAGTTCATTGTTTTGAGATCGTCCCCCTCATTTGAGGGATTTTGATCCAACTACTCAGTTTATAGATTTAGACTTCTGTCAATCTATGGGTTTTACGTTCACCTACTCATCTGAGAGATTTATATCCAACAACTTAGTAGAGAGGTTTACGCAGCTATCAAATCTTGGTTTTGAAGTGCACCAACTCATTTTAATATTTCTAGGTTCAACTACTCAATTATGATATTTAGGCCTCTTTAAATTGAAAATTTCGAGGTCCACAAACTCATTTATCAGATTTACATAGTCAAGAGATTTACATCTTAAATCATGGTTTTGACGTACACCCAAACAATTGAGAGATTTACATCCCCCTATTTACTCTAGGGATTTACGCCTCTACGAATACACGTTTTGATTTTCGCCTACGCATTTGAGAAATTTGGGAGTGTATCATTTTATCATTTTCAGTTTCACCCACTCCATGTGAGATATTTACGCCTACATAAATTAAAGATTTTAAGGTCAAGCCAGTCACTTGTTATATTTACAGAAAAACTGAGCAATCGAGATATTTACATGTCTATTGTGAGAATTATGACGTTATGAATTTATGGTTTTCTGATCTACCCACTCATTTGGAATTTTGATCCACATACTCAGTCGAGAGATTGGGACAACTCTCAATCCATGGGATGTAGATTCTCCTATTCATTCGAGAGATTTACATCCACCTACTCATTGGAGAGGCCTACGCATTCATCGATTCTTGGTTTTGAGGTGTATCTACTCGTTTGGTTTATTTACATCCACATAGTTAGGGAAATATGTACATCCATATCAATTCATGGTTTTGAGGTCCACCGCACTCATTTGAGAGGTTTACATCATCCCACAACTATCGTAGGATTTTTAAGCCAATACATGATGTTGAGTTTCACCAACGCATTTGAGATATTTAAGGCTTCATTATTTGAATGTTTTTAGGTTCACCCACTCAATGGATACATTCAAGCCTCTTTAAATAAAAAGTTTTGAGTTCCACCAACTCGTTTGTTCGATTTACTTCCACATACTAAGTCCAGAGATTTACATGTTTATCGAATCATCGTTTTGAGGCACACCCACTCTTTTGAGAGATTTACGTCCCCCCCTACTTAGTCAAGGGATTTACGCCTCCACGAATACATGATTTGTGTTTCACGTACACATTGGAGAATTTTAACCCTTTTTATTTTAACGTTCTTAGTTTCACCTATTCCATGTGAGAATTTTACGCATCGACAAATTAAAAGATTTGAGCAATCCCAAGATTTGCACCGCTGTTGAGAGAATTAATTCACTATCAATTTATGGTTTTGAGATCTACCCACTCATTTGATAGATTTTAATGTTCCTACTCAGTTAAGATATTTAGACTTCTATCAATCCATGCGTTTTTGGTTCACTACTCATTTGAGAGAATTACATACACCTACTCAGCAGAGAGGTTTTTACACATCTATCAAATCTTATTTTTGAGGTGGTGCACCTACTAATTTTTTTGATTTACATCTACATAGTTGGGTGATATACATCCATATCAATTCATGGTTTTCAGATCTACCCACTTATTCGATAGATTTCGATCCACCTACTCAATTGACATATTTAGACTTATATCAATCCAATGGTTTTAGGTTCACTTACTCATTTTAGATGTATACATCCACCCACTCAGTAGAGAGGTTTACGCATCTATGAGTCCTTGGTTTTGAGATTCTCCAGCTCATTTAATTGATGTACAACCCCATATATGAGATTTTGAGGTCCATCCCACTCATTTCAATGAGTTACATCGACCTACTTTGTGTAGGGTTTTTTAATTTAATACGTATACATGGTTTAGATTTTCGCCCACGTGTATGATTTAGTTGAGCCTTCGTCGTTTTATTGTTATTAGGAGGTTCACCCACTTTTTTGAGACACTTAGGCCCCTTCAAATTAAAGGTTTTGAGGACTACCTACTCATTTGTTCGATTTACGTCCTCATACTTGGTCGTGGGAATTACACCTCTATAAAATCATGGGTTTGAAGTACACCCTTTCATTTCAGAGATTTACACCCCCGACTTAGTTGATAGATTTATGCCCATAAGTTTACATGTTTTGAGTTTCACATACAAATTTGAGAAATTTAAGCCTTTATCATTTTATTATTTTTAATTTCACCTACCCCCATTTGTGTCGTTTACACCTCTGCAAATAAAAAGTTTTGAGGTCCACCTATTCGTTTGTTTGATGTAAACAAAAAAGGTAGAATCGAGAGATTTACATATCAACTGAGAAATTTGCACCATTATCAGTTCATTGTTTTGAGATCGTCCCCCTCATTTGAGGGATTTTGATCCAACTACTCAGTTTATAGATTTAGACTTCTGTCAATCTATGGGTTTTACGTTCACCTACTCATCTGAGAGATTTATATCCAACAACTTAGTAGAGAGGTTTACGCAGCTATCAAATCTTGGTTTTGAAGTGCACCAACTCATTTTAATATTTCTAGGTTCAACTACTCAATTATGATATTTAGGCCTCTTTAAATTGAAAATTTCGAGGTCCACAAACTCATTTATCAGATTTACATAGTCAAGAGATTTACATCTTAAATCATGGTTTTGACGTACACCCAAACAATTGAGAGATTTACATCCCCCTATTTACTCTAGGGATTTACGCCTCTACGAATACACGTTTTGATTTTCGCCTACGCATTTGAGAAATTTGGGAGTGTATCATTTTATCATTTTCAGTTTCACCCACTCCATGTGAGATATTTACGCCTACACAAATTAAAGATTTTAAGGTCAAGCCAGTCACTTGTTATATTTACAGAAAAACTGAGCAATCGAGATATTTACATGTCTATTGTGAGAATTACGACGTTATGAATTTATGGTTTTCTGATCTACCCACTCATTTGGAATTTTGATCCACATACTCAGTCGAGAGATTGGGACATCTCTCAATCCATGGGATGTAGATTCTCCTATTCATTCGAGAGATTTACATCCACCTACTCATTGGAGAGGCCTACGCATTCATCGATTCTTGGTTTTGAGGTGTATCTACTCGTTTGGTTTATTTACATCCACATAGTTAGGGAAATATGTACATCCATATCAATTCATGGTTTTGAGGTCCACCGCACTCATTTGAGAGGTTTACATCATCCCACGACTATCGTAGGATTTTTAAGCCAATACATGATGTTGAGTTTCACCAACGCATTTGAGATATTTAAGGCTTCATTATTTGAATGTTTTTAGGTTCACCCACTCAATGGATACATTCAAGCCTCTTTAAATAAAAAGTTTTGAGTTCCACCAACTCGTTTGTTCGATTTACTTCCACATACTAAGTCCAGAGATTTACATGTTTATCGAATCATCGTTTTGAGGTACATCCACTCTTTTGAGAGATTTACGTCCCCCCCTACTTAGTCAAGGGATTTACGCCTCCACGAATACATGATTTGTGTTTCACGTACACATTGGAGAATTTTAACCCTTTTTATTTTAACGTTCTTAGTTTCACCTATTCCATGTGAGAATTTTACGCATCGACAAATTAAAAGATTTGAGCAATCCCAAGATTTGCACCGCTGTTGAGAGAATTAATTCACTATCAATTTATGGTTTTGAGATCTACCCACTCATTTGATAGATTTTAATGTTCCTACTCAGTTAAGATATTTAGACTTCTATCAATCCATGCGTTTTTGGTTCACTACTCATTTGAGAGAATTACATACACCTACTCAGCAGAGAGGTTTTTACGCATCTATCAAATCTTATTTTTGAGGTGGTGCACCTACTAATTTTTTTGATTTACATCTACATAGTTGGGTGATATACATCCATATCAATTCATGGTTTTCAGATTTACCCACTTATTCGATAGATTTCGATCCACCTACACAATTGACATATTTAGACTTATATCAATCCAATGGTTTTAGGTTCACTTACTCATTTTAGATGTTTACATCCACCCACTCAGTAGAGAGGTTTACGCATCTATGAGTCCTTGGTTTTGAGATTCTCCAGCTCATTTAATTGATGTACAACCCCATATATGAGATTTTGAGGTCCATCCCACTCATTTCAATGAGTTACATCGACCTACTTTGTGTAGGGTTTTTTAATTTAATACGTATACATGGTTTAGATTTTCGCCCACGTGTATGATTTAGTTGAGCCTTCGTCGTTTTATTGTTATTAGGAGGTTCACCCACTTTTTTGAGACACTTAGGCCCCTTCAAATTAAAGGTTTTGAGGACTACCTACTCATTTGTTCGATTTACGTCCTCATACTTGGTCGTGGGAATTACACCTCTATAAAATCATGGGTTTGAAGTACACCCTTTCATTTCAGAGATTTACACCCCCGACTTAGTTGATAGATTTATGCCCATAAGTTTACATGTTTTGAGTTTCACATACAAATTTGAGAAATTTAAGCCTTTATCATTTTATTATTTTTAATTTCACCTACCCCCATTTGTGTCGTTTACACCTCTACAAATAAAAAGTTTTGAGGTCCACCTATTCGTTTGTTTGATGTAAACAAAAAAGGTAGAATCGAGAGATTTACATATCAACTGAGAAATTTGCACCATTATCAGTTCATTGTTTTGAGATCGTCCCCCTCATTTGAGGGATTTTGATCCAACTACTCAGTTTATAGATTTAGACTTCTGTCAATCTATGGGTTTTACGTTCACCTACTCATCTGAGAGATTTATATCCAACAACTTAGTAGAGAGGTTTACGCAGCTATCAAATCTTGGTTTTGAAGTGCACCAACTCATTTTAATATTTCTAGGTTCAACTACTCAATTATGATATTTAGGCCTCTTTAAATTGAAAATTTCGAGGTCCACAAACTCATTTATCAGATTTACATAGTCAAGAGATTTACATCTTAAATCATGGTTTTGACGTACACCCAAACAATTGAGAGATTTACATCCCCCTATTTACTCTAGGGATTTACGCCTCTACGAATACACGTTTTGATTTTCGCCTACGCATTTGAGAAATTTGGGAGTGTATCATTTTATCATTTTCAGTTTCACCCACTCCATGTGAGATATTTACGCCTACACAAATTAAAGATTTTAAGGTCAAGCCAGTCACTTGTTATATTTACAGAAAAACTGAGCAATCGAGATATTTACATGTCTATTGTGAGAATTACGACGTTATGAATTTATGGTTTTCTGATCTACCCACTCATTTGGAATTTTGATCCACATACTCAGTCGAGAGATTGGGACATCTCTCAATCCATGGGATGTAGATTCTCCTATTCATTCGAGAGATTTACATCCACCTACTCATTGGAGAGGCCTACGCATTCATCGATTCTTGGTTTTGAGGTGTATCTACTCGTTTGGTTTATTTACATCCACATAGTTAGGGAAATATGTACATCCATATCAATTCATGGTTTTGAGGTCCACCGCACTCATTTGAGAGGTTTACATCATCCCACAACTATCGTAGGATTTTTAAGCCAATACATGATGTTGAGTTTCACCAACGCATTTGAGATATTTAAGGCTTCATTATTTGAATGTTTTTAGGTTCACCCACTCAATGGATACATTCAAGCCTCTTTAAATAAAAAGTTTTGAGTTCCACCAACTCGTTTGTTCGATTTACTTCCACATACTAAGTCCAGAGATTTACATGTTTATCGAATCATCGTTTTGAGGTACATCCACTCTTTTGAGAGATTTACGTCCCCCCCTACTTAGTCAAGGGATTTACGCCTCCACGAATACATGATTTGTGTTTCACGTACACATTGGAGAATTTTAACCCTTTTTATTTTAACGTTCTTAGTTTCACCTATTCCATGTGAGAATTTTACGCATCGACAAATTAAAAGATTTGAGCAATCCCAAGATTTGCACCGCTGTTGAGAGAATTAATTCACTATCAATTTATGGTTTTGAGATCTACCCACTCATTTGATAGATTTTAATGTTCCTACTCAGTTAAGATATTTAGACTTCTATCAATCCATGCGTTTTTGGTTCACTACTCATTTGAGAGAATTACATACACCTACTCAGCAGAGAGGTTTTTACGCATCTATCAAATCTTATTTTTGAGGTGGTGCACCTACTAATTTTTTTGATTTACATCTACATAGTTGGGTGATATACATCCATATCAATTCATGGTTTTCAGATTTACCCACTTATTCGATAGATTTCGATCCACCTACACAATTGACATATTTAGACTTATATCAATCCAATGGTTTTAGGTTCACTTACTCATTTTAGATGTTTACATCCACCCACTCAGTAGAGAGGTTTACGCATCTATGAGTCCTTGGTTTTGAGATTCTCCAGCTCATTTAATTGATGTACAACCCCATATATGAGATTTTGAGGTCCATCCCACTCATTTCAATGAGTTACATCGACCTACTTTGTGTAGGGTTTTTTAATTTAATACGTATACATGGTTTAGATTTTCGCCCACGTGTATGATTTAGTTGAGCCTTCGTCGTTTTATTGTTATTAGGAGGTTCACCCACTTTTTTGAGACACTTAGGCCCCTTCAAATTAAAGGTTTTGAGGACTACCTACTCATTTGTTCGATTTACGTCCTCATACTTGGTCGTGGGAATTACACCTCTATAAAATCATGGGTTTGAAGTACACCCTTTCATTTCAGAGATTTACACCCCCGACTTAGTTGATAGATTTATGCCCATAAGTTTACATGTTTTGAGTTTCACATACAAATTTGAGAAATTTAAGCCTTTATCATTTTATTATTTTTAATTTCACCTACCCCCATTTGTGTCGTTTACACCTCTACAAATAAAAAGTTTTGAGGTCCACCTATTCGTTTGTTTGATGTAAACAAAAAAGGTAGAATCGAGAGATTTACATATCAACTGAGAAATTTGCACCATTATCAGTTCATTGTTTTGAGATCGTCCCCCTCATTTGAGGGATTTTGATCCAACTACTCAGTTTATAGATTTAGACTTCTGTCAATCTATGGGTTTTACGTTCACCTACTCATCTGAGAGATTTATATCCAACAACTTAGTAGAGAGGTTTACGCAGCTATCAAATCTTGGTTTTGAAGTGCACCAACTCATTTTAATATTTCTAGGTTCAACTACTCAATTATGATATTTAGGCCTCTTTAAATTGAAAATTTCGAGGTCCACAAACTCATTTATCAGATTTACATAGTCAAGAGATTTACATCTTAAATCATGGTTTTGACGTACACCCAAACAATTGAGAGATTTACATCCCCCTATTTACTCTAGGGATTTACGCCTCTACGAATACACGTTTTGATTTTCGCCTACGCATTTGAGAAATTTGGGAGTGTATCATTTTATCATTTTCAGTTTCACCCACTCCATGTGAGATATTTACGCCTACACAAATTAAAGATTTTAAGGTCAAGCCAGTCACTTGTTATATTTACAGAAAAACTGAGCAATCGAGATATTTACATGTCTATTGTGAGAATTACGACGTTATGAATTTATGGTTTTCTGATCTACCCACTCATTTGGAATTTTGATCCACATACTCAGTCGAGAGATTGGGACATCTCTCAATCCATGGGATGTAGATTCTCCTATTCATTCGAGAGATTTACATCCACCTACTCATTGGAGAGGCCTACGCATTCATCGATTCTTGGTTTTGAGGTGTATCTACTCGTTTGGTTTATTTACATCCACATAGTTAGGGAAATATGTACATCCATATCAATTCATGGTTTTGAGGTCCACCGCACTCATTTGAGAGGTTTACATCATCCCACAACTATCGTAGGATTTTTAAGCCAATACATGATGTTGAGTTTCACCAACGCATTTGAGATATTTAAGGCTTCATTATTTGAATGTTTTTAGGTTCACCCACTCAATGGATACATTCAAGCCTCTTTAAATAAAAAGTTTTGAGTTCCACCAACTCGTTTGTTCGATTTACTTCCACATACTAAGTCCAGAGATTTACATGTTTATCGAATCATCGTTTTGAGGCACACCCACTCTTTTGAGAGATTTACGTCCCCCCCTACTTAGTCAAGGGATTTACGCCTCCACGAATACATGATTTGTGTTTCACGTACACATTGGAGAATTTTAACCCTTTTTATTTTAACGTTCTTAGTTTCACCTATTCCATGTGAGAATTTTACGCATCGACAAATTAAAAGATTTGAGCAATCCCAAGATTTGCACCGCTGTTGAGAGAATTAATTCACTATCAATTTATGGTTTTGAGATCTACCCACTCATTTGATAGATTTTAATGTTCCTACTCAGTTAAGATATTTAGACTTCTATCAATCCATGCGTTTTTGGTTCACTACTCATTTGAGAGAATTACATACACCTACTCAGCAGAGAGGTTTTTACGCATCTATCAAATCTTATTTTTGAGGTGGTGCACCTACTAATTTTTTTGATTTACATCTACATAGTTGGGTGATATACATCCATATCAATTCATGGTTTTCAGATCTACCCACTTATTCGATAGATTTCGATCCACCTACTCAATTGACATATTTAGACTTATATCAATCCAATGGTTTTAGGTTCACTTACTCATTTTAGATGTATACATCCACCCACTCAGTAGAGAGGTTTACGCATCTATGAGTCCTTGGTTTTGAGATTCTCCAGCTCATTTAATTGATGTACAACCCCATATATGAGATTTTGAGGTCCATCCCACTCATTTCAATGAGTTACATCGACCTACTTTGTGTAGGGTTTTTTAATTTAATACGTATACATGGTTTAGATTTTCGCCCACGTGTATGATTTAGTTGAGCCTTCGTCGTTTTATTGTTATTAGGAGGTTCACCCACTTTTTTGAGACACTTAGGCCCCTTCAAATTAAAGGTTTTGAGGACTACCTACTCATTTGTTCGATTTACGTCCTCATACTTGGTCGTGGGAATTACACCTCTATAAAATCATGGGTTTGAAGTACACCCTTTCATTTCAGAGATTTACACCCCCGACTTAGTTGATAGATTTATGCCCATAAGTTTACATGTTTTGAGTTTCACATACAAATTTGAGAAATTTAAGCCTTTATCATTTTATTATTTTTAATTTCACCTACCCCCATTTGTGTCGTTTACACCTCTACAAATAAAAAGTTTTGAGGTCCACCTATTCGTTTGTTTGATGTAAACAAAAAAGGTAGAATCGAGAGATTTACATATCAACTGAGAAATTTGCACCATTATCAGTTCATTGTTTTGAGATCGTCCCCCTCATTTGAGGGATTTTGATCCAACTACTCAGTTTATAGATTTAGACTTCTGTCAATCTATGGGTTTTACGTTCACCTACTCATCTGAGAGATTTATATCCAACAACTTAGTAGAGAGGTTTACGCAGCTATCAAATCTTGGTTTTGAAGTGCACCAACTCATTTTAATATTTCTAGGTTCAACTACTCAATTATGATATTTAGGCCTCTTTAAATTGAAAATTTCGAGGTCCACAAACTCATTTATCAGATTTACATAGTCAAGAGATTTACATCTTAAATCATGGTTTTGACGTACACCCAAACAATTGAGAGATTTACATCCCCCTATTTACTCTAGGGATTTACGCCTCTACGAATACACGTTTTGATTTTCGCCTACGCATTTGAGAAATTTGGGAGTGTATCATTTTATCATTTTCAGTTTCACCCACTTCATGTGAGATATTTACGCCTACACAAATTAATGATTTTAAGGTCAAGCCAGTCACTTGTTATATTTACAGAAAAACTGAGCAATCGAGATATTTACATGTCTATTGTGAGAATTACGACGTTATGAATTTATGGTTTTCTGATCTACCCACTCATTTGGAATTTTGATCCACATACTCAGTCGAGAGATTGGGACATCTCTCAATCCATGGGATGTAGATTCTCCTATTCATTCGAGAGATTTACATCCACCTACTCATTGGAGAGGCCTACGCATTCATCGATTCTTGGTTTTGAGGTGTATCTACTCGTTTGGTTTATTTACATCCACATAGTTAGGGAAATATGTACATCCATATCAATTCATGGTTTTGAGGTCCACCGCACTCATTTGAGAGGTTTACATCATCCCACAACTATCGTAGGATTTTTAAGCCAATACATGATGTTGAGTTTCACCAACGCATTTGAGATATTTAAGGCTTCATTATTTGAATGTTTTTAGGTTCACCCACTCAATGGATACATTCAAGCCTCTTTAAATAAAAAGTTTTGAGTTCCACCAACTCGTTTGTTCGATTTACTTCCACATACTAAGTCCAGAGATTTACATGTTTATCGAATCATCGTTTTGAGGTACACCCACTCTTTTGAGAGATTTACGTCCCCCCCTACTTAGTCAAGGGATTTACGCCTCCACGAATACATGATTTGTGTTTCACGTACACATTGGAGAATTTTAACCCTTTTTATTTTAACGTTCTTAGTTTCACCTATTCCATGTGAGAATTTTACGCATCGACAAATTAAAAGATTTGAGCAATCCCAAGATTTGCACCGCTGTTGAGAGAATTAATTCACTATCAATTTATGGTTTTGAGATCTACCCACTCATTTGATAGATTTTAATGTTCCTACTCAGTTAAGATATTTAGACTTCTATCAATCCATGCGTTTTTGGTTCACTACTCATTTGAGAGAATTACATACACCTACTCAGCAGAGAGGTTTTTACGCATCTATCAAATCTTATTTTTGAGGTGGTGCACCTACTAATTTTTTTGATTTACATCTACATAGTTGGGTGATATACATCCATATCAATTCATGGTTTTCAGATCTACCCACTTATTCGATAGATTTCGATCCACCTACTCAATTGACATATTTAGACTTATATCAATCCAATGGTTTTAGGTTCACTTACTCATTTTAGATGTATACATCCACCCACTCAGTAGAGAGGTTTACGCATCTATGAGTCCTTGGTTTTGAGATTCTCCAGCTCATTTAATTGATGTACAACCCCATATATGAGATTTTGAGGTCCATCCCACTCATTTCAATGAGTTACATCGACCTACTTTGTGTAGGGTTTTTTAATTTAATACGTATACATGGTTTAGATTTTCGCCCACGTGTATGATTTAGTTGAGCCTTCGTCGTTTTATTGTTATTAGGAGGTTCACCCACTTTTTTGAGACACTTAGGCCCCTTCAAATTAAAGGTTTTGAGGACTACCTACTCATTTGTTCGATTTACGTCCTCATACTTGGTCGTGGGAATTACACCTCTATAAAATCATGGGTTTGAAGTACACCCTTTCATTTCAGAGATTTACACCCCCGACTTAGTTGATAGATTTATGCCCATAAGTTTACATGTTTTGAGTTTCACATACAAATTTGAGAAATTTAAGCCTTTATCATTTTATTATTTTTAATTTCACCTACCCCCATTTGTGTCGTTTACACCTCTACAAATAAAAAGTTTTGAGGTCCACCTATTCGTTTGTTTGATGTAAACAAAAAAGGTAGAATCGAGAGATTTACATATCAACTGAGAAATTTGCACCATTATCAGTTCATTGTTTTGAGATCGTCCCCCTCATTTGAGGGATTTTGATCCAACTACTCAGTTTATAGATTTAGACTTCTGTCAATCTATGGGTTTTACGTTCACCTACTCATCTGAGAGATTTATATCCAACAACTTAGTAGAGAGGTTTACGCAGCTATCAAATCTTGGTTTTGAAGTGCACCAACTCATTTTAATATTTCTAGGTTCAACTACTCAATTATGATATTTAGGCCTCTTTAAATTGAAAATTTCGAGGTCCACAAACTCATTTATCAGATTTACATAGTCAAGAGATTTACATCTTAAATCATGGTTTTGACGTACACCCAAACAATTGAGAGATTTACATCCCCCTATTTACTCTAGGGATTTACGCCTCTACGAATACACGTTTTGATTTTCGCCTACGCATTTGAGAAATTTGGGAGTGTATCATTTTATCATTTTCAGTTTCACCCACTCCATGTGAGATATTTACGCCTACACAAATTAAAGATTTTAAGGTCAAGCCAGTCACTTGTTATATTTACAAAAAAACTGAGCAATCGAGATATTTACATGTCTATTGTGAGAATTACGACGTTATGAATTTATGGTTTTCTGATCTACCCACTCATTTGGAATTTTGATCCACATACTCAGTCGAGAGATTGGGACATCTCTCAATCCATGGGATGTAGATTCTCCTATTCATTCGAGAGATTTACATCCACCTACTCATTGGAGAGGCCTACGCATTCATCGATTCTTGGTTTTGAGGTGTATCTACTCGTTTGGTTTATTTACATCCACATAGTTAGGGAAATATGTACATCCATATCAATTCATGGTTTTGAGGTCCACCGCACTCATTTGAGAGGTTTACATCATCCCACAACTATCGTAGGATTTTTAAGCCAATACATGATGTTGAGTTTCACCAACGCATTTGAGATATTTAAGGCTTCATTATTTGAATGTTTTTAGGTTCACCCACTCAATGGATACATTCAAGCCTCTTTAACTAAAAAGTTTTGAGTTCCACCAACTCGTTTGTTCGATTTACTTCCACATACTAAGTCCAGAGATTTACATGTTTATCGAATCATCGTTTTGAGGTACACCCACTCTTTTGAGAGATTTACGTCCCCCCCTACTTAGTCAAGGGATTTACGCCTCCACGAATACATGATTTGTGTTTCACGTACACATTGGAGAATTTTAACCCTTTTTATTTTAACGTTCTTAGTTTCACCTATTCCATGTGAGAATTTTACGCATCGACAAATTAAAAGATTTGAGCAATCCCAAGATTTGCACCGCTGTTGAGAGAATTAATTCACTATCAATTTATGGTTTTGAGATCTACCCACTCATTTGATAGATTTTAATGTTCCTACTCAGTTAAGATATTTAGACTTCTATCAATCCATGCGTTTTTGGTTCACTACTCATTTGAGAGAATTACATACACCTACTCAGCAGAGAGGTTTTTACGCATCTATCAAATCTTATTTTTGAGGTGGTGCACCTACTAATTTTTTTGATTTACATCTACATAGTTGGGTGATATACATCCATATCAATTCATGGTTTTCAGATCTACCCACTTATTCGATAGATTTCGATCCACCTACTCAATTGACATATTTAGACTTATATCAATCCAATGGTTTTAGGTTCACTTACTCATTTTAGATGTTTACATCCACCCACTCAGTAGAGAGGTTTACGCATCTATGAGTCCTTGGTTTTGAGATTCTCCAGCTCATTTAATTGATGTACAACCCCATATATGAGATTTTGAGGTCCATCCCACTCATTTCAATGAGTTACATCGACCTACTTTGTGTAGGGTTTTTTAATTTAATACGTATACATGGTTTAGATTTTCGCCCACGTGTATGATTTAGTTGAGCCTTCGTCGTTTTATTGTTATTAGGAGGTTCACCCACTTTTTTGAGACACTTAGGCCCCTTCAAATTAAAGGTTTTGAGGACTACCTACTCATTTGTTCGATTTACGTCCTCATACTTGGTCGTGGGAATTACACCTCTATAAAATCATGGGTTTGAAGTACACCCTTTCATTTCAGAGATTTACACCCCCGACTTAGTTGATAGATTTATGCCCATAAGTTTACATGTTTTGAGTTTCACATACAAATTTGAGAAATTTAAGCCTTTATCATTTTATTATTTTTAATTTCACCTACCCCCATTTGTGTCGTTTACACCTCTACAAATAAAAAGTTTTGAGGTCCACCTATTCGTTTGTTTGATGTAAACAAAAAAGGTAGAATCGAGAGATTTACATATCAACTGAGAAATTTGCACCATTATCAGTTCATTGTTTTGAGATCGTCCCCCTCATTTGAGGGATTTTGATCCAACTACTCAGTTTATAGATTTAGACTTCTGTCAATCTATGGGTTTTACGTTCACCTACTCATCTGAGAGATTTATATCCAACAACTTAGTAGAGAGGTTTACGCAGCTATCAAATCTTGGTTTTGAAGTGCACCAACTCATTTTAATATTTCTAGGTTCAACTACTCAATTATGATATTTAGGCCTCTTTAAATTGAAAATTTCGAGGTCCACAAACTCATTTATCAGATTTACATAGTCAAGAGATTTACATCTTAAATCATGGTTTTGACGTACACCCAAACAATTGAGAGATTTACATCCCCCTATTTACTCTAGGGATTTACGCCTCTACGAATACACGTTTTGATTTTCGCCTACGCATTTGAGAAATTTGGGAGTGTATCATTTTATCATTTTCAGTTTCACCCACTCCATGTGAGATATTTACGCCTACATAAATTAAAGATTTTAAGGTCAAGCCAGTCACTTGTTATATTTACAGAAAAACTGAGCAATCGAGATATTTACATGTCTATTGTGAGAATTACGACGTTATGAATTTATGGTTTTCTGATCTACCCACTCATTTGGAATTTTGATCCACATACTCAGTCGAGAGATTGGGACATCTCTCAATCCATGGGATGTAGATTCTCCTATTCATTCGAGAGATTTACATCCACCTACTCATTGGAGAGGCCTACGCATTCATCGATTCTTGGTTTTGAGGTGTATCTACTCGTTTGGTTTATTTACATCCACATAGTTAGGGAAATATGTACATCCATATCAATTCATGGTTTTGAGGTCCACCGCACTCATTTGAGAGGTTTACATCATCCCACAACTATCGTAGGATTTTTAAGCCAATACATGATGTTGAGTTTCACCAACGCATTTGAGATATTTAAGGCTTCATTATTTGAATGTTTTTAGGTTCACCCACTCAATGGATACATTCAAGCCTCTTTAAATAAAAAGTTTTGAGTTCCACCAACTCGTTTGTTCGATTTACTTCCACATACTAAGTCCAGAGATTTACATGTTTATCGAATCATCGTTTTGAGGTACACCCACTCTTTTGAGAGATTTACGTCCCCCCCTACTTAGTCAAGGGATTTACGCCTCCACGAATACATGATTTGTGTTTCACGTACACATTGGAGAATTTTAACCCTTTTTATTTTAACGTTCTTAGTTTCACCTATTCCATGTGAGAATTTTACGCATCGACAAATTAAAAGATTTGAGCAATCCCAAGATTTGCACCGCTGTTGAGAGAATTAATTCACTATCAATTTATGGTTTTGAGATCTACCCACTCATTTGATAGATTTTAATGTTCCTACTCAGTTAAGATATTTAGACTTCTATCAATCCATGCGTTTTTGGTTCACTACTCATTTGAGAGAATTACATACACCTACTCAGCAGAGAGGTTTTTACGCATCTATCAAATCTTATTTTTGAGGTGGTGCACCTACTAATTTTTTTGATTTACATCTACATAGTTGGGTGATATACATCCATATCAATTCATGGTTTTCAGATCTACCCACTTATTCGATAGATTTCGATCCACCTACTCAATTGACATATTTAGACTTATATCAATCCAATGGTTTTAGGTTCACTTACTCATTTTAGATGTATACATCCACCCACTCAGTAGAGAGGTTTACGCATCTATGAGTCCTTGGTTTTGAGATTCTCCAGCTCATTTAATTGATGTACAACCCCATATATGAGATTTTGAGGTCCATCCCACTCATTTCAATGAGTTACATCGACCTACTTTGTGTAGGGTTTTTTAATTTAATACGTATACATGGTTTAGATTTTCGCCCACGTGTATGATTTAGTTGAGCCTTCGTCGTTTTATTGTTATTAGGAGGTTCACCCACTTTTTTGAGACACTTAGGCCCCTTCAAATTAAAGGTTTTGAGGACTACCTACTCATTTGTTCGATTTACGTCCTCATACTTGGTCGTGGGAATTACACCTCTATAAAATCATGGGTTTGAAGTACACCCTTTCATTTCAGAGATTTACACCCCCGACTTAGTTGATAGATTTATGCCCATAAGTTTACATGTTTTGAGTTTCACATACAAATTTGAGAAATTTAAGCCTTTATCATTTTATTATTTTTAATTTCACCTACCCCCATTTGTGTCGTTTACACCTCTACAAATAAAAAGTTTTGAGGTCCACCTATTCGTTTGTTTGATGTAAACAAAAAAGGTAGAATCGAGAGATTTACATATCAACTGAGAAATTTGCACCATTATCAGTTCATTGTTTTGAGATCGTCCCCCTCATTTGAGGGATTTTGATCCAACTACTCAGTTTATAGATTTAGACTTCTGTCAATCTATGGGTTTTACGTTCACCTACTCATCTGAGAGATTTATATCCAACAACTTAGTAGAGAGGTTTACGCAGCTATCAAATCTTGGTTTTGAAGTGCACCAACTCATTTTAATATTTCTAGGTTCAACTACTCAATTATGATATTTAGGCCTCTTTAAATTGAAAATTTCGAGGTCCACAAACTCATTTATCAGATTTACATAGTCAAGAGATTTACATCTTAAATCATGGTTTTGACGTACACCCAAACAATTGAGAGATTTACATCCCCCTATTTACTCTAGGGATTTACGCCTCTACGAATACACGTTTTGATTTTCGCCTACGCATTTGAGAAATTTGGGAGTGTATCATTTTATCATTTTCAGTTTCACCCACTCCATGTGAGATATTTACGCCTACACAAATTAAAGATTTTAAGGTCAAGCCAGTCACTTGTTATATTTACAAAAAAACTGAGCAATCGAGATATTTACATGTCTATTGTGAGAATTACGACGTTATGAATTTATGGTTTTCTGATCTACCCACTCATTTGGAATTTTGATCCACATACTCAGTCGAGAGATTGGGACATCTCTCAATCCATGGGATGTAGATTCTCCTATTCATTCGAGAGATTTACATCCACCTACTCATTGGAGAGGCCTACGCATTCATCGATTCTTGGTTTTGAGGTGTATCTACTCGTTTGGTTTATTTACATCCACATAGTTAGGGAAATATGTACATCCATATCAATTCATGGTTTTGAGGTCCACCGCACTCATTTGAGAGGTTTACATCATCCCACAACTATCGTAGGATTTTTAAGCCAATACATGATGTTGAGTTTCACCAACGCATTTGAGATATTTAAGGCTTCATTATTTGAATGTTTTTAGGTTCACCCACTCAATGGATACATTCAAGCCTCTTTAACTAAAAAGTTTTGAGTTCCACCAACTCGTTTGTTCGATTTACTTCCACATACTAAGTCCAGAGATTTACATGTTTATCGAATCATCGTTTTGAGGTACACCCACTCTTTTGAGAGATTTACGTCCCCCCCTACTTAGTCAAGGGATTTACGCCTCCACGAATACATGATTTGTGTTTCACGTACACATTGGAGAATTTTAACCCTTTTTATTTTAACGTTCTTAGTTTCACCTATTCCATGTGAGAATTTTACGCATCGACAAATTAAAAGATTTGAGCAATCCCAAGATTTGCACCGCTGTTGAGAGAATTAATTCACTATCAATTTATGGTTTTGAGATCTACCCACTCATTTGATAGATTTTAATGTTCCTACTCAGTTAAGATATTTAGACTTCTATCAATCCATGCGTTTTTGGTTCACTACTCATTTGAGAGAATTACATACACCTACTCAGCAGAGAGGTTTTTACGCATCTATCAAATCTTATTTTTGAGGTGGTGCACCTACTAATTTTTTTGATTTACATCTACATAGTTGGGTGATATACATCCATATCAATTCATGGTTTTCAGATCTACCCACTTATTCGATAGATTTCGATCCACCTACTCAATTGACATATTTAGACTTATATCAATCCAATGGTTTTAGGTTCACTTACTCATTTTAGATGTTTACATCCACCCACTCAGTAGAGAGGTTTACGCATCTATGAGTCCTTGGTTTTGAGATTCTCCAGCTCATTTAATTGATGTACAACCCCATATATGAGATTTTGAGGTCCATCCCACTCATTTCAATGAGTTACATCGACCTACTTTGTGTAGGGTTTTTTAATTTAATACGTATACATGGTTTAGATTTTCGCCCACGTGTATGATTTAGTTGAGCCTTCGTCGTTTTATTGTTATTAGGAGGTTCACCCACTTTTTTGAGACACTTAGGCCCCTTCAAATTAAAGGTTTTGAGGACTACCTACTCATTTGTTCGATTTACGTCCTCATACTTGGTCGTGGGAATTACACCTCTATAAAATCATGGGTTTGAAGTACACCCTTTCATTTCAGAGATTTACACCCCCGACTTAGTTGATAGATTTATGCCCATAAGTTTACATGTTTTGAGTTTCACATACAAATTTGAGAAATTTAAGCCTTTATCATTTTATTATTTTTAATTTCACCTACCCCCATTTGTGTCGTTTACACCTCTACAAATAAAAAGTTTTGAGGTCCACCTATTCGTTTGTTTGATGTAAACAAAAAAGGTAGAATCGAGAGATTTACATATCAACTGAGAAATTTGCACCATTATCAGTTCATTGTTTTGAGATCGTCCCCCTCATTTGAGGGATTTTGATCCAACTACTCAGTTTATAGATTTAGACTTCTGTCAATCTATGGGTTTTACGTTCACCTACTCATCTGAGAGATTTATATCCAACAACTTAGTAGAGAGGTTTACGCAGCTATCAAATCTTGGTTTTGAAGTGCACCAACTCATTTTAATATTTCTAGGTTCAACTACTCAATTATGATATTTAGGCCTCTTTAAATTGAAAATTTCGAGGTCCACAAACTCATTTATCAGATTTACATAGTCAAGAGATTTACATCTTAAATCATGGTTTTGACGTACACCCAAACAATTGAGAGATTTACATCCCCCTATTTACTCTAGGGATTTACGCCTCTACGAATACACGTTTTGATTTTCGCCTACGCATTTGAGAAATTTGGGAGTGTATCATTTTATCATTTTCAGTTTCACCCACTCCATGTGAGATATTTACGCCTACATAAATTAAAGATTTTAAGGTCAAGCCAGTCACTTGTTATATTTACAGAAAAACTGAGCAATCGAGATATTTACATGTCTATTGTGAGAATTACGACGTTATGAATTTATGGTTTTCTGATCTACCCACTCATTTGGAATTTTGATCCACATACTCAGTCGAGAGATTGGGACATCTCTCAATCCATGGGATGTAGATTCTCCTATTCATTCGAGAGATTTACATCCACCTACTCATTGGAGAGGCCTACGCATTCATCGATTCTTGGTTTTGAGGTGTATCTACTCGTTTGGTTTATTTACATCCACATAGTTAGGGAAATATGTACATCCATATCAATTCATGGTTTTGAGGTCCACCGCACTCATTTGAGAGGTTTACATCATCCCACAACTATCGTAGGATTTTTAAGCCAATACATGATGTTGAGTTTCACCAACGCATTTGAGATATTTAAGGCTTCATTATTTGAATGTTTTTAGGTTCACCCACTCAATGGATACATTCAAGCCTCTTTAAATAAAAAGTTTTGAGTTCCACCAACTCGTTTGTTCGATTTACTTCCACATACTAAGTCCAGAGATTTACATGTTTATCGAATCATCGTTTTGAGGTACACCCACTCTTTTGAGAGATTTACGTCCCCCCCTACTTAGTCAAGGGATTTACGCCTCCACGAATACATGATTTGTGTTTCACGTACACATTGGAGAATTTTAACCCTTTTTATTTTAACGTTCTTAGTTTCACCTATTCCATGTGAGAATTTTACGCATCGACAAATTAAAAGATTTGAGCAATCCCAAGATTTGCACCGCTGTTGAGAGAATTAATTCACTATCAATTTATGGTTTTGAGATCTACCCACTCATTTGATAGATTTTAATGTTCCTACTCAGTTAAGATATTTAGACTTCTATCAATCCATGCGTTTTTGGTTCACTACTCATTTGAGAGAATTACATACACCTACTCAGCAAAGAGGTTTTTACGCATCTATCAAATCTTATTTTTGAGGTGGTGCACCTACTAATTTTTTTGATTTACATCTACATAGTTGGGTGATATACATCCATATCAATTCATGGTTTTCAGATCTACCCACTTATTCGATAGATTTCGATCCACCTACTCAATTGACATATTTAGACTTATATCAATCCAATGGTTTTAGGTTCACTTACTCATTTTAGATGTTTACATCCACCCACTCAGTAGAGAGGTTTACGCATCTATGAGTCCTTGGTTTTGAGATTCTCCAGCTCATTTAATTGATGTACAACCCCATATATGAGATTTTGAGGTCCATCCCACTCATTTCAATGAGTTACATCGACCTACTTTGTGTAGGGTTTTTTAATTTAATACGTATACATGGTTTAGATTTTCGCCCACGTGTATGATTTAGTTGAGCCTTCGTCGTTTTATTGTTATTAGGAGGTTCACCCACTTTTTTGAGACACTTAGGCCCCTTCAAATTAAAGGTTTTGAGGACTACCTACTCATTTGTTCGATTTACGTCCTCATACTTGGTCGTGGGAATTACACCTCTATAAAATCATGGGTTTGAAGTACACCCTTTCATTTCAGAGATTTACACCCCGACTTAGTTGATAGATTTATGCCCATAAGTTTACATGTTTTGAGTTTCACATACAAATTTGAGAAATTTAAGCCTTTATCATTTTATTATTTTTAATTTCACCTACCCCCATTTGTGTCGTTTACACCTCTACAAATAAAAAGTTTTGAGGTCCACCTATTCGTTTGTTTGATGTAAACAAAAAAGGTAGAATCGAGAGATTTACATATCAACTGAGAAATTTGCACCATTATCAGTTCATTGTTTTGAGATCGTCCCCCTCATTTGAGGGATTTTGATCCAACTACTCAGTTTATAGATTTAGACTTCTGTCAATCTATGGGTTTTACGTTCACCTACTCATCTGAGAGATTTATATCCAACAACTTAGTAGAGAGGTTTACGCAGCTATCAAATCTTGGTTTTGAAGTGCACCAACTCATTTTAATATTTCTAGGTTCAACTACTCAATTATGATATTTAGGCCTCTTTAAATTGAAAATTTCGAGGTCCACAAACTCATTTATCAGATTTACATAGTCAAGAGATTTACATCTTAAATCATGGTTTTGACGTACACCCAAACAATTGAGAGATTTACATCCCCCTATTTACTCTAGGGATTTACGCCTCTACCAATACACGTTTTGATTTTCGCCTACGCATTTGAGAAATTTGGGAGTGTATCATTTTATCATTTTCAGTTTCACCCACTCCATGTGAGATATTTACGCCTACATAAATTAAAGATTTTAAGGTCAAGCCAGTCACTTGTTATATTTACAGAAAAACTGAGCAATCGAGATATTTACATGTCTATTGTGAGAATTACGACGTTATGAATTTATGGTTTTCTGATCTACCCACTCATTTGGAATTTTGATCCACATACTCAGTCGAGAGATTGGGACATCTCTCAATCCATGGGATGTAGATTCTCCTATTCATTCGAGAGATTTACATCCACCTACTCATTGGAGAGGCCTACGCATTCATCGATTCTTGGTTTTGAGGTGTATCTACTCGTTTGGTTTATTTACATCCACATAGTTAGGGAAATATGTACATCCATATCAATTCATGGTTTTGAGGTCCACCGCACTCATTTGAGAGGTTTACATCATCCCACAACTATCGTAGGATTTTTAAGCCAATACATGATGTTGAGTTTCACCAACGCATTTGAGATATTTAAGGCTTCATTATTTGAATGTTTTTAGGTTCACCCACTCAATGGATACATTCAAGCCTCTTTAAATAAAAAGTTTTGAGTTCCACCAACTCGTTTGTTCGATTTACTTCCACATACTAAGTCCAGAGATTTACATGTTTATCGAATCATCGTTTTGAGGCACACCCACTCTTTTGAGAGATTTACGTCCCCCCCTACTTAGTCAAGGGATTTACGCCTCCACGAATACATGATTTGTGTTTCACGTACACATTGGAGAATTTTAACCCTTTTTATTTTAACGTTCTTAGTTTCACCTATTCCATGTGAGAATTTTACGCATCGACAAATTAAAAGATTTGAGCAATCCCAAGATTTGCACCGCTGTTGAGAGAATTAATTCACTATCAATTTATGGTTTTGAGATCTACCCACTCATTTGATAGATTTTAATGTTCCTACTCAGTTAAGATATTTAGACTTCTATCAATCCATGCGTTTTTGGTTCACTACTCATTTGAGAGAATTACATACACCTACTCAGCAGAGAGGTTTTTACGCATCTATCAAATCTTATTTTTGAGGTGGTGCACCTACTAATTTTTTTGATTTACATCTACATAGTTGGGTGATATACATCCATATCAATTCATGGTTTTCAGATCTACCCACTTATTCGATAGATTTCGATCCACCTACTCAATTGACATATTTAGACTTATATCAATCCAATGGTTTTAGGTTCACTTACTCATTTTAGATGTATACATCCACCCACTCAGTAGAGAGGTTTACGCATCTATGAGTCCTTGGTTTTGAGATTCTCCAGCTCATTTAATTGATGTACAACCCCATATATGAGATTTTGAGGTCCATCCCACTCATTTCAATGAGTTACATCGACCTACTTTGTGTAGGGTTTTTTAATTTAATACGTATACATGGTTTAGATTTTCGCCCACGTGTATGATTTAGTTGAGCCTTCGTCGTTTTATTGTTATTAGGAGGTTCACCCACTTTTTTGAGACACTTAGGCCCCTTCAAATTAAAGGTTTTGAGGACTACCTACTCATTTGTTCGATTTACGTCCTCATACTTGGTCGTGGGAATTACACCTCTATAAAATCATGGGTTTGAAGTACACCCTTTCATTTCAGAGATTTACACCCCCGACTTAGTTGATAGATTTATGCCCATAAGTTTACATGTTTTGAGTTTCACATACAAATTTGAGAAATTTAAGCCTTTATCATTTTATTATTTTTAATTTCACCTACCCCCATTTGTGTCGTTTACACCTCTACAAATAAAAAGTTTTGAGGTCCACCTATTCGTTTGTTTGATGTAAACAAAAAAGGTAGAATCGAGAGATTTACATATCAACTGAGAAATTTGCACCATTATCAGTTCATTGTTTTGAGATCGTCCCCCTCATTTGAGGGATTTTGATCCAACTACTCAGTTTATAGATTTAGACTTCTGTCAATCTATGGGTTTTACGTTCACCTACTCATCTGAGAGATTTATATCCAACAACTTAGTAGAGAGGTTTACGCAGCTATCAAATCTTGGTTTTGAAGTGCACCAACTCATTTTAATATTTCTAGGTTCAACTACTCAATTATGATATTTAGGCCTCTTTAAATTGAAAATTTCGAGGTCCACAAACTCATTTATCAGATTTACATAGTCAAGAGATTTACATCTTAAATCATGGTTTTGACGTACACCCAAACAATTGAGAGATTTACATCCCCCTATTTACTCTAGGGATTTACGCCTCTACGAATACACGTTTTGATTTTCGCCTACGCATTTGAGAAATTTGGGAGTGTATCATTTTATCATTTTCAGTTTCACCCACTCCATGTGAGATATTTACGCCTACACAAATTAAAGATTTTAAGGTCAAGCCAGTCACTTGTTATATTTACAGAAAAACTGAGCAATCGAGATATTTACATGTCTATTGTGAGAATTACGACGTTATGAATTTATGGTTTTCTGATCTACCCACTCATTTGGAATTTTGATCCACATACTCAGTCGAGAGATTGGGACATCTCTCAATCCATGGGATGTAGATTCTCCTATTCATTCGAGAGATTTACATCCACCTACTCATTGGAGAGGCCTACGCATTCATCGATTCTTGGTTTTGAGGTGTATCTACTCGTTTGGTTTATTTACATCCACATAGTTAGGGAAATATGTACATCCATATCAATTCATGGTTTTGAGGTCCACCGCACTCATTTGAGAGGTTTACATCATCCCACAACTATCGTAGGATTTTTAAGCCAATACATGATGTTGAGTTTCACCAACGCATTTGAGATATTTAAGGCTTCATTATTTGAATGTTTTTAGGTTCACCCACTCAATGGATACATTCAAGCCTCTTTAAATAAAAAGTTTTGAGTTCCACCAACTCGTTTGTTCGATTTACTTCCACATACTAAGTCCAGAGATTTACATGTTTATCGAATCATCGTTTTGAGGCACACCCACTCTTTTGAGAGATTTACGTCCCCCCCTACTTAGTCAAGGGATTTACGCCTCCACGAATACATGATTTGTGTTTCACGTACACATTGGAGAATTTTAACCCTTTTTATTTTAACGTTCTTAGTTTCACCTATTCCATGTGAGAATTTTACGCATCGACAAATTAAAAGATTTGAGCAATCCCAAGATTTGCACCGCTGTTGAGAGAATTAATTCACTATCAATTTATGGTTTTGAGATCTACCCACTCATTTGATAGATTTTAATGTTCCTACTCAGTTAAGATATTTAGACTTCTATCAATCCATGCGTTTTTGGTTCACTACTCATTTGAGAGAATTACATACACCTACTCAGCAGAGAGGTTTTTACGCATCTATCAAATCTTATTTTTGAGGTGGTGCACCTACTAATTTTTTTGATTTACATCTACATAGTTGGGTGATATACATCCATATCAATTCATGGTTTTCAGATCTACCCACTTATTCGATAGATTTCGATCCACCTACTCAATTGACATATTTAGACTTATATCAATCCAATGGTTTTAGGTTCACTTACTCATTTTAGATGTATACATCCACCCACTCAGTAGAGAGGTTTACGCATCTATGAGTCCTTGGTTTTGAGATTCTCCAGCTCATTTAATTGATGTACAACCCCATATATGAGATTTTGAGGTCCATCCCACTCATTTCAATGAGTTACATCGACCTACTTTGTGTAGGGTTTTTTAATTTAATACGTATACATGGTTTAGATTTTCGCCCACGTGTATGATTTAGTTGAGCCTTCGTCGTTTTATTGTTATTAGGAGGTTCACCCACTTTTTTGAGACACTTAGGCCCCTTCAAATTAAAGGTTTTGAGGGCTACCTACTCATTTGTTCGATTTACGTCCTCATACTTGGTCGTGGGAATTACACCTCTATAAAATCATGGGTTTGAAGTACACCCTTTCATTTCAGAGATTTACACCCCCGACTTAGTTGATAGATTTATGCCCATAAGTTTACATGTTTTGAGTTTCACATACAAATTTGAGAAATTTAAGCCTTTATCATTTTATTATTTTTAATTTCACCTACCCCCATTTGTGTCGTTTACACCTCTACAAATAAAAAGTTTTGAGGTCCACCTATTCGTTTGTTTGATGTAAACAAAAAAGGTAGAATCGAGAGATTTACATATCAACTGAGAAATTTGCACCATTATCAGTTCATTGTTTTGAGATCGTCCCCCTCATTTGAGGGATTTTGATCCAACTACTCAGTTTATAGATTTAGACTTCTGTCAATCTATGGGTTTTACGTTCACCTACTCATCTGAGAGATTTATATCCAACAACTTAGTAGAGAGGTTTACGCAGCTATCAAATCTTGGTTTTGAAGTGCACCAACTCATTTTAATATTTCTAGGTTCAACTACTCAATTATGATATTTAGGCCTCTTTAAATTGAAAATTTCGAGGTCCACAAACTCATTTATCAGATTTACATAGTCAAGAGATTTACATCTTAAATCATGGTTTTGACGTACACCCAAACAATTGAGAGATTTACATCCCCCTATTTACTCTAGGGATTTACGCCTCTACGAATACACGTTTTGATTTTCGCCTACGCATTTGAGAAATTTGGGAGTGTATCATTTTATCATTTTCAGTTTCACCCACTCCATGTGAGATATTTACGCCTACACAAATTAAAGATTTTAAGGTCAAGCCAGTCACTTGTTATATTTACAGAAAAACTGAGCAATCGAGATATTTACATGTCTATTGTGAGAATTACGACGTTATGAATTTATGGTTTTCTGATCTACCCACTCATTTGGAATTTTGATCCACATACTCAGTCGAGAGATTGGGACATCTCTCAATCCATGGGATGTAGATTCTCCTATTCATTCGAGAGATTTACATCCACCTACTCATTGGAGAGGCCTACGCATTCATCGATTCTTGGTTTTGAGGTGTATCTACTCGTTTGGTTTATTTACATCCACATAGTTAGGGAAATATGTACATCCATATCAATTCATGGTTTTGAGGTCCACCGCACTCATTTGAGAGGTTTACATCATCCCACAACTATCGTAGGATTTTTAAGCCAATACATGATGTTGAGTTTCACCAACGCATTTGAGATATTTAAGGCTTCATTATTTGAATGTTTTTAGGTTCACCCACTCAATGGATACATTCAAGCCTCTTTAAATAAAAAGTTTTGAGTTCCACCAACTCGTTTGTTCGATTTACTTCCACATACTAAGTCCAGAGATTTACATGTTTATCGAATCATCGTTTTGAGGCACACCCACTCTTTTGAGAGATTTACGTCCCCCCCTACTTAGTCAAGGGATTTACGCCTCCACGAATACATGATTTGTGTTTCACGTAACCATGTGAGAATTTTACGCATCGACAAATTAAAAGATTTGAGCAATCCCAAGATTTGCACCGCTGTTGAGAGAATTAATTCACTATCAATTTATGGTTTTGAGATCTACCCACTCATTTGATAGATTTTAATGTTCCTACTCAGTTAAGATATTTAGACTTCTATCAATCCATGCGTTTTTGGTTCACTACTCATTTGAGAGAATTACATACACCTACTCAGCAGAGAGGTTTTTACGCATCTATCAAATCTTATTTTTGAGGTGGTGCACCTACTAATTTTTTTGATTTACATCTACATAGTTGGGTGATATACATCCATATCAATTCATGGTTTTCAGATCTACCCACTTATTCGATAGATTTCGATCCACCTACTCAATTGACATATTTAGACTTATATCAATCCAATGGTTTTAGGTTCACTTACTCATTTTAGATGTATACATCCACCCACTCAGTAGAGAGGTTTACGCATCTATGAGTCCTTGGTTTTGAGATTCTCCAGCTCATTTAATTGATGTACAACCCCATATATGAGATTTTGAGGTCCATCCCACTCATTTCAATGAGTTACATCGACCTACTTTGTGTAGGGTTTTTTAATTTAATACGTATACATGGTTTAGATTTTCGCCCACGTGTATGATTTAGTTGAGCCTTCGTCGTTTTATTGTTATTAGGAGGTTCACCCACTTTTTTGAGACACTTAGGCCCCTTCAAATTAAAGGTTTTGAGGACTACCTACTCATTTGTTCGATTTACGTCCTCATACTTGGTCGTGGGAATTACACCTCTATAAAATCATGGGTTTGAAGTACACCCTTTCATTTCAGAGATTTACACCCCCGACTTAGTTGATAGATTTATGCCCATAAGTTTACATGTTTTGAGTTTCACATACAAATTTGAGAAATTTAAGCCTTTATCATTTTATTATTTTTAATTTCACCTACCCCCATTTGTGTCGTTTACACCTCTACAAATAAAAAGTTTTGAGGTCCACCTATTCGTTTGTTTGATGTAAACAAAAAAGGTAGAATCGAGAGATTTACATATCAACTGAGAAATTTGCACCATTATCAGTTCATTGTTTTGAGATCGTCCCCCTCATTTGAGGGATTTTGATCCAACTACTCAGTTTATAGATTTAGACTTCTGTCAATCTATGGGTTTTACGTTCACCTACTCATCTGAGAGATTTATATCCAACAACTTAGTAGAGAGGTTTACGCAGCTATCAAATCTTGGTTTTGAAGTGCACCAACTCATTTTAATATTTCTAGGTTCAACTACTCAATTATGATATTTAGGCCTCTTTAAATTGAAAATTTCGAGGTCCACAAACTCATTTATCAGATTTACATAGTCAAGAGATTTACATCTTAAATCATGGTTTTGACGTACACCCAAACAATTGAGAGATTTACATCCCCCTATTTACTCTAGGGATTTACGCCTCTACGAATACACGTTTTGATTTTCGCCTACGCATTTGAGAAATTTGGGAGTGTATCATTTTATCATTTTCAGTTTCACCCACTCCATGTGAGATATTTACGCCTACACAAATTAAAGATTTTAAGGTCAAGCCAGTCACTTGTTATATTTACAGAAAAACTGAGCAATCGAGATATTTACATGTCTATTGTGAGAATTACGACGTTATGAATTTATGGTTTTCTGATCTACCCACTCATTTGGAATTTTGATCCACATACTCAGTCGAGAGATTGGGACATCTCTCAATCCATGGGATGTAGATTCTCCTATTCATTCGAGAGATTTACATCCACCTACTCATTGGAGAGGCCTACGCATTCATCGATTCTTGGTTTTGAGGTGTATCTACTCGTTTGGTTTATTTACATCCACATAGTTAGGGAAATATGTACATCCATATCAATTCATGGTTTTGAGGTCCACCGCACTCATTTGAGAGGTTTACATCATCCCACAACTATCGTAGGATTTTTAAGCCAATACATGATGTTGAGTTTCACCAACGCATTTGAGATATTTAAGGCTTCATTATTTGAATGTTTTTAGGTTCACCCACTCAATGGATACATTCAAGCCTCTTTAAATAAAAAGTTTTGAGTTCCACCAACTCGTTTGTTCGATTTACTTCCACATACTAAGTCCAGAGATTTACATGTTTATCGAATCATCGTTTTGAGGCACACCCACTCTTTTGAGAGATTTACGTCCCCCCCTACTTAGTCAAGGGATTTACGCCTCCACGAATACATGATTTGTGTTTCACGTACACATTGGAGAATTTTAACCCTTTTTATTTTAACGTTCTTAGTTTCACCTATTCCATGTGAGAATTTTACGCATCGACAAATTAAAAGATTTGAGCAATCCCAAGATTTGCACCGCTGTTGAGAGAATTAATTCACTATCAATTTATGGTTTTGAGATCTACCCACTCATTTGATAGATTTTAATGTTCCTACTCAGTTAAGATATTTAGACTTCTATCAATCCATGCGTTTTTGGTTCACTACTCATTTGAGAGAATTACATACACCTACTCAGCAGAGAGGTTTTTACGCATCTATCAAATCTTATTTTTGAGGTGGTGCACCTACTAATTTTTTTGATTTACATCTACATAGTTGGGTGATATACATCCATATCAATTCATGGTTTTCAGATCTACCCACTTATTCGATAGATTTCGATCCACCTACTCAATTGACATATTTAGACTTATATCAATCCAATGGTTTTAGGTTCACTTACTCATTTTAGATGTATACATCCACCCACTCAGTAGAGAGGTTTACGCATCTATGAGTCCTTGGTTTTGAGATTCTCCAGCTCATTTAATTGATGTACAACCCCATATATGAGATTTTGAGGTCCATCCCACTCATTTCAATGAGTTACATCGACCTACTTTGTGTAGGGTTTTTTAATTTAATACGTATACATGGTTTAGATTTTCGCCCACGTGTATGATTTAGTTGAGCCTTCGTCGTTTTATTGTTATTAGGAGGTTCACCCACTTTTTTGAGACACTTAGGCCCCTTCAAATTAAAGGTTTTGAGGACTACCTACTCATTTGTTCGATTTACGTCCTCATACTTGGTCGTGGGAATTACACCTCTATAAAATCATGGGTTTGAAGTACACCCTTTCATTTCAGAGATTTACACCCCCGACTTAGTTGATAGATTTATGCCCATAAGTTTACATGTTTTGAGTTTCACATACAAATTTGAGAAATTTAAGCCTTTATCATTTTATTATTTTTAATTTCACCTACCCCCATTTGTGTCGTTTACACCTCTACAAATAAAAAGTTTTGAGGTCCACCTATTCGTTTGTTTGATGTAAACAAAAAAGGTAGAATCGAGAGATTTACATATCAACTGAGAAATTTGCACCATTATCAGTTCATTGTTTTGAGATCGTCCCCCTCATTTGAGGGATTTTGATCCAACTACTCAGTTTATAGATTTAGACTTCTGTCAATCTATGGGTTTTACGTTCACCTACTCATCTGAGAGATTTATATCCAACAACTTAGTAGAGAGGTTTACGCAGCTATCAAATCTTGGTTTTGAAGTGCACCAACTCATTTTAATATTTCTAGGTTCAACTACTCAATTATGATATTTAGGCCTCTTTAAATTGAAAATTTCGAGGTCCACAAACTCATTTATCAGATTTACATAGTCAAGAGATTTACATCTTAAATCATGGTTTTGACGTACACCCAAACAATTGAGAGATTTACATCCCCCTATTTACTCTAGGGATTTACGCCTCTACGAATACACGTTTTGATTTTCGCCTACGCATTTGAGAAATTTGGGAGTGTATCATTTTATCATTTTCAGTTTCACCCACTCCATGTGAGATATTTACGCCTACACAAATTAAAGATTTTAAGGTCAAGCCAGTCACTTGTTATATTTACAGAAAAACTGAGCAATCGAGATATTTACATGTCTATTGTGAGAATTACGACGTTATGAATTTATGGTTTTCTGATCTACCCACTCATTTGGAATTTTGATCCACATACTCAGTCGAGAGATTGGGACATCTCTCAATCCATGGGATGTAGATTCTCCTATTCATTCGAGAGATTTACATCCACCTACTCATTGGAGAGGCCTACGCATTCATCGATTCTTGGTTTTGAGGTGTATCTACTCGTTTGGTTTATTTACATCCACATAGTTAGGGAAATATGTACATCCATATCAATTCATGGTTTTGAGGTCCACCGCACTCATTTGAGAGGTTTACATCATCCCACAACTATCGTAGGATTTTTAAGCCAATACATGATGTTGAGTTTCACCAACGCATTTGAGATATTTAAGGCTTCATTATTTGAATGTTTTTAGGTTCACCCACTCAATGGATACATTCAAGCCTCTTTAAATAAAAAGTTTTGAGTTCCACCAACTCGTTTGTTCGATTTACTTCCACATACTAAGTCCAGAGATTTACATGTTTATCGAATCATCGTTTTGAGGCACACCCACTCTTTTGAGAGATTTACGTCCCCCCCTACTTAGTCAAGGGATTTACGCCTCCACGAATACATGATTTGTGTTTCACGTACACATTGGAGAATTTTAACCCTTTTTATTTTAACGTTCTTAGTTTCACCTATTCCATGTGAGAATTTTACGCATCGACAAATTAAAAGATTTGAGCAATCCCAAGATTTGCACCGCTGTTGAGAGAATTAATTCACTATCAATTTATGGTTTTGAGATCTACCCACTCATTTGATAGATTTTAATGTTCCTACTCAGTTAAGATATTTAGACTTCTATCAATCCATGCGTTTTTGGTTCACTACTCATTTGAGAGAATTACATACACCTACTCAGCAGAGAGGTTTTTACGCATCTATCAAATCTTATTTTTGAGGTGGTGCACCTACTAATTTTTTTGATTTACATCTACATAGTTGGGTGATATACATCCATATCAATTCATGGTTTTCAGATCTACCCACTTATTCGATAGATTTCGATCCACCTACTCAATTGACATATTTAGACTTATATCAATCCAATGGTTTTAGGTTCACTTACTCATTTTAGATGTATACATCCACCCACTCAGTAGAGAGGTTTACGCATCTATGAGTCCTTGGTTTTGAGATTCTCCAGCTCATTTAATTGATGTACAACCCCATATATGAGATTTTGAGGTCCATCCCACTCATTTCAATGAGTTACATCGACCTACTTTGTGTAGGGTTTTTTAATTTAATACGTATACATGGTTTAGATTTTCGCCCACGTGTATGATTTAGTTGAGCCTTCGTCGTTTTATTGTTATTAGGAGGTTCACCCACTTTTTTGAGACACTTAGGCCCCTTCAAATTAAAGGTTTTGAGGACTACCTACTCATTTGTTCGATTTACGTCCTCATACTTGGTCGTGGGAATTACACCTCTATAAAATCATGGGTTTGAAGTACACCCTTTCATTTCAGAGATTTACACCCCCGACTTAGTTGATAGATTTATGCCCATAAGTTTACATGTTTTGAGTTTCACATACAAATTTGAGAAATTTAAGCCTTTATCATTTTATTATTTTTAATTTCACCTACCCCCATTTGTGTCGTTTACACCTCTACAAATAAAAAGTTTTGAGGTCCACCTATTCGTTTGTTTGATGTAAACAAAAAAGGTAGAATCGAGAGATTTACATATCAACTGAGAAATTTGCACCATTATCAGTTCATTGTTTTGAGATCGTCCCCCTCATTTGAGGGATTTTGATCCAACTACTCAGTTTATAGATTTAGACTTCTGTCAATCTATGGATTTTACGTTCACCTACTCATCTGAGAGATTTATATCCAACAACTTAGTAGAGAGGTTTACGCAGCTATCAAATCTTGGTTTTGAAGTGCACCAACTCATTTTAATATTTCTAGGTTCAACTACTCAATTATGATATTTAGGCCTCTTTAAATTGAAAATTTCGAGGTCCACAAACTCATTTATCAGATTTACATAGTCAAGAGATTTACATCTTAAATCATGGTTTTGACGTACACCCAAACAATTGAGAGATTTACATCCCCCTATTTACTCTAGGGATTTACGCCTCTACGAATACACGTTTTGATTTTCGCCTACGCATTTGAGAAATTTGGGAGTGTATCATTTTATCATTTTCAGTTTCACCCACTCCATGTGAGATATTTACGCCTACACAAATTAAAGATTTTAAGGTCAAGCCAGTCACTTGTTATATTTACAGAAAAACTGAGCAATCGAGATATTTACATGTCTATTGTGAGAATTACGACGTTATGAATTTATGGTTTTCTGATCTACCCACTCATTTGGAATTTTGATCCACATACTCAGTCGAGAGATTGGGACATCTCTCAATCCATGGGATGTAGATTCTCCTATTCATTCGAGAGATTTACATCCACCTACTCATTGGAGAGGCCTACGCATTCATCGATTCTTGGTTTTGAGGTGTATCTACTCGTTTGGTTTATTTACATCCACATAGTTAGGGAAATATGTACATCCATATCAATTCATGGTTTTGAGGTCCACCGCACTCATTTGAGAGGTTTACATCATCCCACAACTATCGTAGGATTTTTAAGCCAATACATGATGTTGAGTTTCACCAACGCATTTGAGATATTTAAGGCTTCATTATTTGAATGTTTTTAGGTTCACCCACTCAATGGATACATTCAAGCCTCTTTAAATAAAAAGTTTTGAGTTCCACCAACTCGTTTGTTCGATTTACTTCCACATACTAAGTCCAGAGATTTACATGTTTATCGAATCATCGTTTTGAGGCACACCCACTCTTTTGAGAGATTTACGTCCCCCCCTACTTAGTCAAGGGATTTACGCCTCCACGAATACATGATTTGTGTTTCACGTACACATTGGAGAATTTTAACCCTTTTTATTTTAACGTTCTTAGTTTCACCTATTCCATGTGAGAATTTTACGCATCGACAAATTAAAAGATTTGAGCAATCCCAAGATTTGCACCGCTGTTGAGAGAATTAATTCACTATCAATTTATGGTTTTGAGATCTACCCACTCATTTGATAGATTTTAATGTTCCTACTCAGTTAAGATATTTAGACTTCTATCAATCCATGCGTTTTTGGTTCACTACTCATTTGAGAGAATTACATACACCTACTCAGCAGAGAGGTTTTTACGCATCTATCAAATCTTATTTTTGAGGTGGTGCACCTACTAATTTTTTTGATTTACATCTACATAGTTGGGTGATATACATCCATATCAATTCATGGTTTTCAGATCTACCCACTTATTCGATAGATTTCGATCCACCTACTCAATTGACATATTTAGACTTATATCAATCCAATGGTTTTAGGTTCACTTACTCATTTTAGATGTTTACATCCACCCACTCAGTAGAGAGGTTTACGCATCTATGAGTCCTTGGTTTTGAGATTCTCCAGCTCATTTAATTGATGTACAACCCCATATATGAGATTTTGAGGTCCCTCCCACTCATTTCAATGAGTTACATCGACCTACTTTGTGTAGGGTTTTTTAATTTAATACGTATACATGGTTTAGATTTTCGCCCACGCGTATGATTTAGTTGAGCCTTCGTCGTTTTATTGTTATTAGGAGGTTCACCCACTTTTTTGAGACACTTAGGCCCCTTCAAATTAAAGGTTTTGAGGACTACCTACTCATTTGTTCGATTTACGTCCTCATACTTGGTCGTGGGAATTACACCTCTATAAAATCATGGGTTTGAAGTACACCCTTTCATTTCAGAGATTTACACCCCCGACTTAGTTGATAGATTTATGCCCATAAGTTTACATGTTTTGAGTTTCACATACAAATTTGAGAAATTTAAGCCTTTATCATTTTATTATTTTTAATTTCACCTACCCCCATTTGAGTCGTTTACACCTCTACAAATAAAAAGTTTTGAGGTCCACCTATTCGTTTGTTTGATGTAAACAAAAAAGGTAGAATCGAGAGATTTACATATCAACTGAGAAATTTGCACCATTATCAGTTCATTGTTTTGAGATCGTCCCCCTCATTTGAGGGATTTTGATCCAACTACTCAGTTTATAGATTTAGACTTCTGTCAAGCTATGGGTTTTACGTTCACCTACTCATCTGAGAGATTTATATCCAACAACTTAGTAGAGAGGTTTACGCAGCTATCAAATCTTGGTTTTGAAGTGCACCAACTCATTTTAATATTTCTAGGTTCAACTGCTCAATTATGATATTTAGGCCTCTTTAAATTGAAAATTTCGAGGTCCACAAACTCATTTATCATATTTACATAGTCAAGAGATTTACATCTTAAATCATGGTTTTGACGTACACCCAAACAATTGAGAGATTTACATCCCCCTATTTACTCTAGGGATTTACGCCTCTACGAATACACGTTTTGATTTTCGCCTACGCATTTGAGAAATTTGGGAGTGTATCATTTTATCATTTTCAGTTTCACCCACTCCATGTGAGATATTTACGCCTACACAAATTAAAGATTTTAAGGTCAAGCCAGTCACTTGTTATATTTACAGAAAAACTGAGCAATCGAGATATTTACATGTCTATTGTGAGAATTACGACGTTATGAATTTATGGTTTTCTGATCTACCCACTCATTTGGAATTTTGATCCACATACTCAGTCGAGAGATTGGGACATCTCTCAATCCATGGGATGTAGATTCTCCTATTCATTCGAGAGATTTACATCCACCTACTCATTGGAGAGGCCTACGCATTCATCGATTCTTGGTTTTGAGGTGTATCTACTCGTTTGGTTTATTTACATCCACATAGTTAAGGAAATATATACATCCATATCAATTCATGGTTTTGAGGTCCACCGCACTCATTTGAGAGGTTTACATCATCCCACAACTATCGTAGGATTTTTAAGCCAATACATGATGTTGAGTTTCACCAACGCATTTGAGATATTTAAGGCTTCATTATTTGAATGTTTTTAGGTTCACCCACTCAATGGATACATTCAAGCCTCTTTAAATAAAAAGTTTTGAGTTCCACCAACTCGTTTGTTCGATTTACTTCCACATACTAAGTCCAGAGATTTACATGTTAATCGAATCATCGTTTTGAGGTACACCCACTCTTTTGAGAGATTTACGTCCCCGCCTACTTAGTCAAGGGATTTACGCCTCCACGAATACATGATTTGTGTTTCACGTACACATTGGAGAATTTTAACCCTTTTTATTATTTTAACGTTCTTAGTTTCACCTATTCCATGTGAGAATTTTACGCATCGACAAATTAAAAGATTTGAGCAATCCCAAGATTTGCACCGCTGTTGAGAGAATTAATTCACTATCAATTTATGGTTTTGAGATCTACCCACTCTTTTGATAGATTTTTATCTTCCTACTCAGTTGAGATATTTAGACTTCTATCAATCCATGCATTTTTGGTTCACTACTCATTTGAGAGAATTACATACACCTACTCAGCAGAGAGGTTTTTACGCATCTATCAAATCTTATTTTTGAGGTGGTGCACCTACTAATTTTTTTGATTTACATCTACATAGTTGGGTGATATACATCCATATCAATTCATGGTTTTCAGATCTACCCACTTATTCGATAGATTTCGATCCACCTACTCAATTGACATATTTAGACTTATATCAATCCAATGGTTTTAGGTTCACTTACTCATTTTAGATGTTTACATCCACCCACTCAGTAGAGAGGTTTACGCATCTATGAGTAAGGGGTTTTGAGATTCTCCAGCTCATTTAATTGATGTACAACCCCATATATGAGATTTTGAGGTCCATCCCACTCATTTCAATGAGTTACATCGACCTACTTTGTGTAGGGTTTTTTAATTTAATACGTATACATGGTTTAGATTTTCGCCCACGCGTATGATTTAGTTGAGCCTTCGTCGTTTTATTGTTATTAGGAGGTTCACCCACTTTTTTGAGACACTTAGGCCCCTTCAAATTAAAGGTTTTGAGGACTACCTACTCATTTGTTCGATTTACGTCCTCATACTTGGTCGTGGGAATTACACCTCTATAAAATCATGGGTTTGAAGTACACCCTTTCATTTCAGAGATTTACACCCCCGACTTAGTTGATAGATTTATGCCCATAAGTTTACATGTTTTGAGTTTCACATACAAATTTGAGAAATTTAAGCCTTTATCATTTTATTATTTTTAATTTCACCTACCCCCATTTGAGTCGTTTACACCTCTACAAATAAAAAGTTTTGAGGTCCACCTATTCGTTTGTTTGATGTAAACAAAAAAGGTAGAATCGAGAGATTTACATATCAACTGAGAAATTTGCACCATTATCAGTTCATTGTTTTGAGATCGTCCCCCTCATTTGAGGGATTTTGATCCAACTACTCAGTTTATAGATTTAGACTTCTGTCAATCTATGGGTTTTACGTTCACCTACTCATCTGAGAGATTTATATCCAACAACTTAGTAGAGAGGTTTACGCAGCTATCAAATCTTGGTTTTGAAGTGCACCAACTCATTTTAATATTTCTAGGTTCAACTACTCAATTATGATATTTAGGCCTCTTTAAATTGAAAATTTCGAGGTCCACAAACTCATTTATCATATTTACATAGTCATGAGATTTACATCTTAAATCATGGTTTTGACGTACACCCAAACAATTGAGAGATTTACATCCCCCTATTTACTCTAGGGATTTACGCCTCTACGAATACACGTTTTGATTTTCGCCTACGCATTTGAGAAATTTGGGAGTGTATCATTTTATCATTTTCAGTTTCACCCACTCCATGTGAGATATTTACGCCTACACAAATTAAAGATTTTAAGGTCAAGCCAGTCACTTGTTATATTTACAGAAAAACTGAGCAATCGAGATATTTACATGTCTATTGTGAGAATTACGACGTTATGAATTTATGGTTTTCTGATCTACCCACTCATTTGGAATTTTGATCCACATACTCAGTCGAGAGATTGGGACATCTCTCAATCCATGGGATGTAGATTCTCCTATTCATTCGAGAGATTTACATCCACCTACTCATTGGAGAGGCCTACGCATTCATCGATTCTTGGTTTTGAGGTGTATCTACTCGTTTGGTTTATTTACATCCACATAGTTAAGGAAATATGTACATCCATATCAATTCATGGTTTTGAGGTCCACCGCACTCATTTGAGAGGTTTACATCATCCCACAACTATCGTAGGATTTTTAAGCCAATACATGATGTTGAGTTTCACCAACGCATTTGAGATATTTAAGGCTTCATTATTTGAATGTTTTTAGGTTCACCCACTCAATGGATACATTCAAGCCTCTTTAAATAAAAAGTTTTGAGTTCCACCAACTCGTTTGTTCGATTTACTTCCACATACTAAGTCCAGAGATTTACATGTTAATCGAATCATCGTTTTGACGTACACCCACTCTTTTGAGAGATTTACGTCCCCGCCTACTTAGTCAAGGGATTTACGCCTCCACGAATACATGATTTGTGTTTCACGTACACATTGGAGAATTTTAACCCTTTTTATTATTTTAACGTTCTTAGTTTCACCTATTCCATGTGAGAATTTTAAGCATCGACAAATTAAAAGATTTGAGCAATCCCAAGATTTGCACCGCTGTTGAGAGAATTAATTCACTATCAATTTATGGTTTTGAGATCTACCCACTCTTTTGATAGATTTTTATCTTCCTACTCAGTTGAGATATTTAGACTTCTATCAATCCATGCATTTTTGGTTCACTGCTCATTTGAGAGAATTACATACATCTACTCAGCAGAGAGGTATTTACGCATCTATCAAATCTTGTTTTTGAGGTGGTGCACCTACTAATTTTTTTGATTTACATCTACATAGTTGGGTGTTATACATCTATATCAATTCATGTTTTTCAGATCTACCCACTTATTCGATGGATTTTGATCCACCTACTCAATTGACATATTTAGACTTATATGAATCCAATGGTTTAGATTCACTTACTCATTTGAGATATTTACATCCACCCACTCAGTAGAGAGGTTTACGCATCTAGCAGTCCTTGGTTTTGAGATTCCCCAGCTCATTTAATCGATGTACAACCCCATATGAGATTTTGAGGTCCATCCCACTCATTTCAATGAGTTACATCGACCTACTTTGTGTAGGGTTTTTTAATTTAATACGTATACATGGTTTAGATTTTCGCCCACGCGTATGATTTAGTTGAGCCTTCGTCGTTTTATTGTTATTAGGAGGTTCACCCACTTTTTTGAGACACTTAGGCCCCTTCAAATTAAAGGTTTTGAGGACTACCTACTCATTTGTTCGATTTACGTCCTCATACTTGGTCGTGGGAATTACACCTCTATAAAATCATGGGTTTGAAGTACACCCTTTCATTTCAGAGATTTACACCCCCGACTTAGTTGATAGATTTATGCCCATAAGTTTACATGTTTTGAGTTTCACATACAAATTTGAGAAATTTAAGCTTTTATCATTTTATTATTTTTAGTTTCAGCTACCCCCATTTGAGTCGTTTACACCTCTACAAATAAAAAGTTTTGAGCTCCACCTACTCGTTTGTTTGATGTAAGCAAAAAAGGTAGAATCGAGAGATTTGCATATCAACTATGAAATTCGCACCATTATCAGTTCATTGTTTCGAGATCGACCCCCTCATTTGAGGGATTTTGATCCAACTACTCAGTTTATAGATTTAGACTTCTGTCAATCTATGGGTTTTACGTTCACCTACTCATCTGAGAGATTTATACCCAACAACTTAGTAGAGAGGTTTACGCAGCTATCAAATCTTGGTTTTGAAGTGCACCTACTCATTTTAGTATTTCTAGGTTCAACTACTCAATTATGATATTTAGGCCTCTTTAAATTGAAGATTTCAAGGTCCAAAAACTCATTTATCAGATTTACATCGTCTAGAGATTTACATCTTAAATCATGGTTTTGACGTACACCCAAACAATTGAGAGATTTACATTCCCCTATTTACTCTAGGGATTTACGCCTCTACGAATACACGTTTTGATTTTTTCCTACGCATTTGAGAAATTTGGGAGTGTATCATTTTATCATTTTCAGTTTTACCCACTCCATGTGAGATATTTACGCCTACATAAATTAAAGATTTTAAGGTCAACCCAGTCACTCGTTATATTTACAGAAAAACTGAGCAATCGAGATATTTACATGTCTATTGTGAGAATTACGACGTTATGAATTTATGGTTTTCTGATCTACCCACTCATTTGGAATTTTGATCTACATACTCAGTCGAGAGATTAGAACATCTCTCAATCCATGGGATGTAGATTCTCCTATTCATTCGAGAGATTTACATCCACCAACTCATTGGAGAGGCCTACGCATTCATCGATTCTTGGTTTTGAGGTGTATCTACTCGTTTGGTTTATTTACATCCACATAGTTAGGGAAATATATACATCCATATCAATTCATGGTTTTGAGGTCCACCGCACTCATTTGAGAGTTTTACATCATCCCACAACTATCGTAGGATTTTTAAGCCGATACATGATGTTGAGTTTCACCAACGCATTTGAGATATTTAAGGCTTCATTATTTGAATGTTTTTAGGTTCACCCACTCAATGGATACATTCAAGCCTCTTTAAATAAAAAGTTTTGAGTTCCACCAACTCGTTTGTTCGATCTGCTTCCACATACTAAGTCCAGAGATTTACATGTTTATCGAATCATCGTTTTGAGGTACACCCACTCTTTTGAGAGAGTTACGTCCCCCCACCCCCCTACTTAGTCATGGGATTTACGCCTCCACGAATACATGATTTGTGTTTCACGTACACATAGGAGAATTTTAACCCTTTATTATTTTAACGTTCTTAGTTTCACCTATTCCGTGTGAGATTGTTATACATCCACAAATTAAAAGATTTGAGCAATCGCAAGATTTGCACCGCTGTTGAGAGAATTTATTCACTATCAATTTATGGTTTTGAGATCTACCCGCTCTTTTGATAGATTTTTATCTTCCTACTCAGTTGAGATATTTAGACTTCTATCAATCCATGCATTTTTGGTTCACTGCTCATTTGAGAGAATTACATACATCTACTCAGCAGAGAGGTTTTTACGCATCTATCAAATCTTGTTTTTGAGGTGGTGCACCTACTAATTTTTTTGATTTACATCTACATAGTTGGGTGTTATACATCTATATCAATTCATGGTTTTCAGATCTACCCACTTATTCGATAGATTTTGATCCACCTACTCAATTGACATATTTAGACTTATATGAATCCAATGGTTTAGATTCACTTACTCATTTGAGATATTTACATCCACCCACTCAGTAGAGAGGTTTACGCATCTATCAGTCCTTGGTTTTGAGATTCTCCAGCTCATTTAATTGATGTACAACCCCATATGAGATTTTGAGGTCCATCCCACTCATTTCAATGAGTTACATCGACCTACTTTGTGTAGGGATTTTTAATTTAATACGAATACATGGTTTAGATTTTCGCCCACGCGTATGATTTATTTAAGCCTTCGTCGTTTTATTGTTATTAGGAGGTTCACCCACTTTTTTGAGACACTTAGGCCCCTTCAAATTAAAGATTTTGAGGACTACCTACTCATTTGTTCGATTTACATCCTCATACTTGGTCGTGGGAATTACACCTCTATAAAATCATGGGTTTGAAGTACACCCTTTCATTTCAGAGATTTACACCCCTACTTAGTTGATAGATTTATGCCCATAAGTTTACATGTTTTGAGTTTCACATACAAATTTGAGAAATTTAAGCTTTTATCATTTTATTATTTTTAGTTTCAGCTACCCCCATTTGAGTAGTTTACACCTCTACAAATAAAAAGTTTTGAGCTCCACCTACTCGTTTGTTTGATGTAAACAAAAAAGGTAGAATCGAGAGATTTACATATCAACTAAGAAATTTGCACCATTATCAGTTCATTGTTTTGAGATCGCCCCCCTCATTTGAGGGATTTTGATCCAACTACTCAGTTTATAGATTTAGACTTCTGTCAATCTATGGGTTTTACGTTCACCTACTCATCTGAGAGATTTATACCCAACAACTTAGTAGAGAGGTTTACGCAGCTATCAAATCTTGGTTTTGAAGTGCACCTACTCATTTTAATGTTTCTAGGTTCAACTACTCAATTATGATATTTAGGCCTCTTTAAATTGAAGATTTCGAGGTCAAAAAACTCATTTATCAGATTTACATCGTCAAGAGATTTACATCTTAAATCATGGTTTTGACGTACACCCAAACAATTGAGAGATTTACGTTCCCCTATTTACTCTAGGGATTTACGCCTCTACGAATACACGTTTTGAGTTTTTCCTACGCATTTGAGAAATTTGGGAGTGTATCATTTTATCATTTTCAGTTTCACCCACTCCATGTGAGATATTTACGCCTACATAAATTAAAGATTTTAAGGTCAACCCAGTCACTCGTTATATTTACAGAAAAACTGAGCAATCGAGATATTTACATGTCTATTGTGAGAATTACGACGTTATGAATTTATGGTTTTCTGATGTACCCACTCATTTGGAATTTTGATCCACATACTCAGTCGAGAGATTAGGACATCTCTCAATCCATGGGATGTAGATTCTCCTATTCATTCGAGAGATTTACATCCACCTACTCATTGGAGAGGCCTACGCATTCATCGATTCTTGGTTTTGAGGTGTATCTACTCGTTTGGTTTATTTACATCCACATAGTTAGGGAAATATATACATCCATATCAATTCATGGTTTTGAGGTCCACCGCACTCATTTGAGAGTTTTACATCATCCCACAACTATCGTAGGATTTTTAAGCCAATACATGATGTTGAGTTTCACCAACGCATTTGAGATATTTAAGGCTTCATTATTTGAATGTTTTTAGGTTCACCCACTCAATGGATACATTCAAGCCTCTTTAAATAAAAAGTTTTGAGTTCCACCAACTAATTTGTTCGATCTACTTCCACATACTAAGTCCAGAGATTTACATGTTTATCGAATCATCGTTTTGAGGTACACCCACACTTTTGAGAGATTTACGTCCCCCCACCCCCCCTACTTAGTCAATGGATTTACGCCTCCACGAATACATGATTTGTGTTTCACGTACACATTGGAGAATTTTAACCCTTTATTATTTTAACGTTCTTAGTTTCACCTATTCCGTGTGAGATTGTTACGCATCCACAAATTAAAAGATTTGAGCAATCGTAAGATTTACACCGCTGTTGAGAGAATTAATTCACTATCAATTTATGGTTTTGAGATCTACCCGCTCTTTTGATAGATTTTTATCTTCCTACTCAGTTGAGATATTTAGACTTTTATCAATCCATGCATTTTTGGTTCACTGCTCATTTGAGAGAATTACATACATCTACTCAGCAGAGAGGTTTTTACGCATCTATCAAATCTTGTTTTTGAGGTGGTGCACCTACTAATTTTTTTGATTTACATCTACATAGTTGGGTGTTATACATCTATACCAATTCATGGTTTTCAGATCTACCCACTTATTCGATAGATTTCGATCCACCTACTCAATTGACATATTTAGACTTATATGAATCCAATGGTTTAGATTCACTTACTCATTTGAGATATTTACATCCACCCACTCAGTAGAGAGGTTTACGCATCTATCAGTCCTTGGTTTTGAGATTCTCCAGCTCATTTAATTGATGTACAACACCGTATGAGATTTTGAGGTCCATCCCACTCATTTCAATGAGTTACATCGACCTACTTTGTGTAGGGATTTTTAATTTAATACGAATACATGGTTTAGATTTTCGCCCACGCGTATGATTTATTTAAGCCTTCGTCGTTTTATTGTTATTAGGAGGTTCACCCACTTTTTTGAGACACTTAGGCCCCTTCAAATTAAAGGTTTTGAGGACTACCTACTCATTTGTTCGATTTACATCCTCATACTTGGTCGTGGGAATTACACCTCTATAAAATCATGGGTTTACACCCTTTCATTTCAGAGATTTACACCCCTACTTAGTTGATAGATTTATGCCCATAAGTTTACATGTTTTGAGTTTCACATACAAATTTGAGAAATTTAAGCTTTTATCATTTTACTATTTTTAGTTTCAGCTACCCCCATTTGAGTCTTTACACCTCTACAAATAAAAAGTTTTGAGCTCCACCTACTCGTTTGTTTGATGTAAACAAAAAAGGTAGAATCGAGAGATTTACGTATCAACTAAGAAAATTGCACCATTATCAGTTCATTGTTTTGAGATCGACCCCCTCATTTGAGGGATTTTGATCCAACTACTCAGTTTATAGATTTAGACTTCTGTCAATCTATGGGTTTTACGTTCACCTACTCATCTGAGAGATTTATACCCAACAACTTAGTAGAGAGGTTTACGCAACTATAAAATCTTGGTTTTGAAGTGCACCTACTCATTTTAATATTTCTAGGTTCAACTACTCAATTATGATATTTAGGCCTCTTTAAATTGAAGATTTCGAGGTCCAAAAACTCATTTATCAGATTTACATCGTCAAGAGATTTACATCTTAAATCATGGTTTTGACGTACACCCAAACAATTGAGAGATTTACGTTCCCCTATTTACTCTAGGGATTTACGCCTCTAAGAATACACGTTTTGATTTTTTCCTACGCATTTGAGAAATTTGGGAGTGTATCATTTTATCATTTTCAGTTTCACCCACTCCATGTGAGATATTTACGCCTACATAAATTAAAGATTTTAAGGTCAACCCAGTCACTCGTTATATTTAAAGAAAAACTGAGCAATCGAGATATTTACATGTCTATTGTGAGAATTACGATGTTATGAATTTATGGTTTTCTGATGTACCCACTCATTTGGAATTTTGATCCACATACTCAGTCGAGAGATTAGGACATCTCTCAATCCATGGGATGTAGATTCTCCTATTCATTCGAGAGATTTACATCCACCTACTCATTGGAGAGGCCTACGCATTCATCGATTCTTGGTTTTGAGGTGTATCTACTCGTTTGGTTTATTTACATCCACATAGTTAGGGAAATATATACATCCATATCAATTCATGGTTTTGAAGTCCACCGCACTCATTTGAGAGTTTTACATCATCCCACAACTATCGTAGGATTTTTAAGCCAATACATGATGTTGAGTTTCACCAACGCATTTGAGATATTTAAGGCTTCATTATTTGAATGTTTTTAGGTTCACCCACTCAATGGATACATTCAAGCCTCTTTAAACAAAAAGTTTTGAGTTCCACCAACCAGTTTGTTCGATCTACTTCCACATACTAAGTCCAGAGATTTACATGTTTGTCGAATCATCGTTTTGAGGTACACCCACTCTTTTGAGAGATTTACGTCCCCCCACCCCCCCCTACTTAGTCAAGGGATTTACGCCTCCACGAATACATGATTTGTGTTTCACGTACACATTGGAGAATTTTAACCCTTTATTATTTTAACGTTCTTAGTTTCACCTATTCCGTGTGAGATTGTTACGCATCCACAAATTAAAAGATTTGAGCAATCGTAAGATTTGCACCGCTGTTGAGAGAATTAATTCACTATCAATTTATGGTTTTGAGATCTACCCGCTCTTTTGATAGATTTTTATCTTCCTACTCAGTTGAGATATTTAGACTTCTATCAATCCATGCATTTTTGGTTCACTGCTCATTTGAGAGAATTACATACATCTACTCAGCAGAGAGGTTTTTACGCATCTATCAAATCTTGTTTTTGAGGTGGTGCACCTACTAATTTTTTTGATTTACATCTACATAGTTGGGTGTTATACATCTATACCAATTCATGGTTTTCAGATCTACCCACTTATTCGATAGATTTCGATCCACCTACTCAATTGACATATTTAGACTTATATGAATCCAATGGTTTAGATTCACTTACTCATTTGAGATATTTACATCCACCCACTCAGTAGAGAGGTTTACGCATCTATCAGTCCTTGGTTTTGAGATTCTCCAGCTCATTTAATTGATGTACAACACCATATGAGATTTTGAGGTCCATCCCACTCATTTCAATGAGTTACATCGACCTACTTTGTGTAGGGATTTTTAATTTAATACGAATACATGGTTTAGATTTTCGCCCACGCGTATGATTTATTTAAGCCTTCATCGTTTTATTGTTATTAGGAGGTTCACCCACTTTTTTGAGACACTTAGGCCCCTTCAAATTAAAGGTTTTGAGGACTACCTACTCATTTGTTCGATTTACATCCTCATACTTGGTCGTGGGAATTACACCTCTATAAAATCATGGGTTTGAAGTACACCCTTTCATTTCAGAGATTTACACCCCCTACTTAGTTGATAGATTTATGCCCATAAGTTTACATGTTTTGAGTTTCACATACAAATTTGAGAAATTTAAGCTTTTATCATTTTATTATTTTTAGTTTCAGCTACCCCCATTTGAGTCGTTTACACCTCTACAAATAAAAAGTTTTGGGCTCCACCTACTTGTTTGTTTGATGTAAACAAAAAAGGTAGAATCGAGAGATTTACGTATCAACTAAGAAATTTGCACCATTATCAGTTCATTGTTTTGAGATCGACCCCCTCATTTGAGGGATTTTGATCCAACTACTCAGTTTATAGATTTAGACTTCTGTCAATCTATGGGTTTTACGTTCACCTACTCATCTGAGAGATTTATACCCAACAACTTAGTAGAGAGGTTTACGCAGCTATCAAATCTTGGTTTTGAAGTGCACCTACTCATTTTAATATTTCTAGGTTAAACTACTCAATTATGATATTTAGGCCTCTTTAAATTGAAGATTTCGAGGTCCAAAAACTCATTTATCAGATTTACATCATCAAGAGATTTACATCTTAAATCATGGTTTTGACGTACACCCAAACAATTGAGAGATTTACGTTCCCCTATTTACTCTAGGGATTTACGCCTCTACGAATACACGTTTTGATTTTTTCCTACGCATTTGAGAAATTTGGGAGTGTATCATTTTATCATTTTCAGTTTCACCCACTCCATGTGAGATATTTACACCTACATAAATTAAAGATTTTAAGGTCAACCCAGTCACTCGTTATATTTACAGAAAAACTGAGCAATCGAGATATTTACATGTCTATTGTGAGAATTACGACGTTATGAATTTATGGTTTTCTGATGTACCCACTCATTTGGAATTTTGATCCACATACTCAGTCGAGAGATTAGGACATCTCTCAATCCATGGGATGTAGATTCTCCTATTCATTCGAGAGATTTACATCCACCTACTCATTGGAGAGGCCTACGCATTCATCGATTCTTGGTTTTGAGGTGTATCTACTCGTTTGGTTTATTTACATCCACATAGTTAGGGAAATATATACATCCATATCAATTCATGGTTTTGAGGTCCACCGCACTCATTTGAGAGTTTTACATCATCCCACAACTATCGTAGGATTTTTAAGCCAATACATGATGTTGAGTTTCACCAACGCATTTGAGATATTTAAGGCTTCATTATTTGAATGTTTTTAGGTTCACCCACTCAATGGATACATTCAAGCCTCTTTAAATAAAAAGTTTTGAGTTCCACCAACTAATTTGTTCGATCTACTTCCACATACTAAGTCCAGAGATTTACATGTTTATCGAATCATCGTTTTGAGGTACACCCACTCTTTTGAGAGATTTACGTCCCCCCACCCCCCCTACTTAGTCAATGGATTTACGCCTCCACGAATACATGATTTGTGTTTCACGTACACATTGGAGAATTTTAACCCTTTATTATTTTAACGTTCTTAGTTTCACCTATTCCGTGTGAGATTGTTACGCATCCACAAATTAAAAGATTTGAGCAATCGTAAGATTTACACCGCTGTTGAGAGAATTAATTCACTATCAATTTATGGTTTTGAGATCTACCCGCTCTTTTGATAGATTTTTATCTTCCTACTCAGTTGAGATATTTAGACTTCTATCAATCCATGCATTTTTGGTTCACTGCTCATTTGAGAGAATTACATACATCTACTCAGCAGAGAGGTTTTTACGCATCTATCAAATCTTGTTTTTGAGGTGGTGCACTTACTAATTTTTTTGATTTACATCTACATAGTTGGGTGTTATACATCTATACCAATTCATGGTTTTCAGATCTACCCACTTATTTGATAGATTTCGATCCACCTACTCAATTGACATATTTAGACTTATATGAATCCAATGGTTTAGATTCACTTACTCATTTGAGATATTTACATCCACCCACTCAGTAGAGAGGTTTACGCATCTATCAGTCCTTGGTTTTGAGATTGTCCAGCTCATTTAATTGATGTACAACACCGTATGAGATTTTGAGGTCCATCCCACTCATTTCAATGAGTTACATCGACCTACTTTGTGTAGGGATTTTTAATTTAATACGAATACATGGTTTAGATTTTCGCCCACGCGTATGATTTATTTAAGCCTTCGTCGTTTTATTGTTATTAGGAGGTTCACCCACTTTTTTGAGACACTTAGGCCCCTTCAAATTAAAGGTTTTGAGGACTACCTACTCATTTGTTCGATTTACATCCTCATACTTGGTCGTGGGAATTACACCTCTATAAAATCATGGGTTTGAAGTACACCCTTTCATTTCAGAGATTTACACCCCTACTTAGTTGATAGATTTATGCCCATAAGTTTACATGTTTTGAGTTTCACATACAAATTTGAGAAATTTAAGCTTTTATCATTTTACAATTTTTAGTTTCAGCTACCCCCATTTGAGTCTTTACACCTCTACAAATAAAAAGTTTTGAGCTCCACCTACTCGTTTGTTTGATGTAAACAAAAAAGGTAGAATCGAGAGATTTACGTATCAACTAAGAAAATTGCACCATTATCAGTTCATTGTTTTGAGATCGACCCCCTCATTTGAGGGATTTTGATCCAACTACTCAGTTTATAGATTTAGACTTCTGTCAATCTATGGGTTTTACGTTCACCTACTCATCTGAGAGATTTATACCCAACAACTTAGTAGAGAGGTTTACGCAACTATAAAATCTTGGTTTTGAAGTGCACCTACTCATTTTAATATTTCTAGGTTCAACTACTCAATTATGATATTTAGGCCTCTTTAAATTGAAGATTTCGAGGTCCAAAAACTCATTTATCAGATTTACATCGTCAAGAGATTTACATCTTAAATCATGGTTTTGACGTACACCCAAACAATTGAGAGATTTACGTTCCCCTATTTACTCTAGGGATTTACGCCTCTACGAATACACGTTTTGATTTTTTCCTACGCATTTGAGAAATTTGGGAGTGTATCATTTTATCATTTTCAGTTTCACCCACTCCATGTGAGATATTTACGCCTACATAAATTAAAGATTTTAAGGTCAACCCAGTCACTCGTTATATTTACAGAAAAACTGAGCAATCGAGATATTTACATGTCTATTGTGAGAATTACGATGTTATGAATTTATGGTTTTCTGATGTACCCACTCATTTGGAATTTTGATCCACATACTCAGTCGAGAGATTAGGACATCTCTCAATCCATGGGATGTAGATTCTCCTATTCATTCGAGAGATTTACATCCACCTACTCATTGGAGAGGCCTACGCATTCATCGATTCTTGGTTTTGAGGTGTATCTACTCGTTTGGTTTATTTACATCCACATAGTTAGGGAAATATATACATCCATATCAATTCATGGTTTTGAAGTCCACCGCACTCATTTGAGAGTTTTACATCATACCACAACTATCGTAGGATTTTTAAGCCAATACATGATGTTGAGTTTCACCAACGCATTTGAGATATTTAAGGCTTCATTATTTGAATGTTTTTAGGTTCACCCACTCAATGGATACATTCAAGCCTCTTTAAACAAAAAGTTTTGAGTTCCACCAACCAGTTTGTTCGATCTACTTCCACATACTAAGTCCAGAGATTTACATGTTTGTCGAATCATCGTTTTGAGGTACACCCACTCTTTTGAGAGATTTACGTCCCCCCACCCCCCCTACTTAGTCAATGGATTTACGCCTCCACGAATACATGATTTGTGTTTCACGTACACATTGGAGAATTTTAACCCTTTATTATTTTAACGTTCTTAGTTTCACCTATTCCGTGTGAGATTGTTACGCATCCACAAATTAAAAGATTTGAGCAATCGCAAGATTTGCACCGCTGTTGAGAGAATTAATTCACTATCAATTTATGGTTTTGAGATCTACCCGCTCTTTTGATAGATTTTTATCTTCCTACTCAGTTGGGATATTTAGACTTCTATCAATCCATGCATTTTTGGTTCACTGCACATTTGAGAGAATTACATACATCTACTCAGCAGAGAGGTTTTTACGCATCTATCAAATCTTGTTTTTGAGGTGGTGCACCTACTAATTTTTTTGATTTACATCTACATAGTTGGGTGTTATACATCTATACCAATTCATGGTTTTCAGATCTACCCACTTATTCGATAGATTTCGATCCACCTACTCAATTGACATATTTAGACTTATATGAATCCAATGGTTGAGATTCACTTACTCATTTGAGATATTTACATCCACCCACTCAGTAGAGAGGTTTACGCATCTATCAGTCCTTGGTTTTGAGATTCTCCAGCTCATTTAATTGATGTACAACACCATATGAGATTTTGAGGTCCATCCCACTCATTTCAATGAGTTACATCGACCTACTTTGTGTAGGGATTTTTAATTTAATACGAATACATGGTTTAGATTTTCGCCCACGCGTATGATTTATTTAAGCCTTCATCGTTTTATTGTTATTAGGAGGTTCACCCACTTTTTTGAGACACTTAGGCCCCTTCAAATTAAAGGTTTTGAGGACTACCTACTCATTTGTTCGATTTACATCCTCATACTTGGTCGTGGGAATTACACCTCTATAAAATCATGGGTTTGAAGTACACCCTTTCATTTCAGAGATTTACACCCCCTACTTAGTTGATAGATTTATGCCCATAAGTTTACATGTTTTGAGTTTCACATACAAATTTGAGAAATTTAAGCTTTTATCATTTTATTATTTTTAGTTTCAGCTACCCCCATTTGAGTCGTTTACACCTCTACAAATAAAAAGTTTTGGGCTCCACCTACTTGTTTGTTTGATGTAAACAAAAAAGGTAGAATCGAGAGATTTACGTATCAACTAAGAAATTTGCACCATTATCAGTTCATTGTTTTGAGATCGACCCCCTCATTTGAGGGATTTTGATCCAACTACTCAGTTTATAGATTTAGACTTCTGTCAATCTATGGGTTTTACGTTCACCTACTCATCTGAGAGATTTATACCCAACAACTTAGTAGAGAGGTTTACGCAGCTATCAAATCTTGGTTTTGAAGTGCACCTACTCATTTTAATATTTCTAGGTTAAACTACTCAATTATGATATTTAGGCCTCTTTAAATTGAAGATTTCGAGGTCCAAAAACTCATTTATCAGATTTACATCATCAAGAGATTTACATCTTAAATCATGGTTTTGACGTACACCCAAACAATTGAGAGATTTACGTTCCCCTATTTACTCTAGGGATTTACGCCTCTACGAATACACGTTTTGATTTTTTCCTACGCATTTGAGAAATTTGGGAGTGTATCATTTTATCATTTTCAGTTTCACCCACTCCATGTGAGATATTTACACCTACATAAATTAAAGATTTTAAGGTCAACCCAGTCACTCGTTATATTTACAGAAAAACTGAGCAATCGAGATATTTACATGTCTATTGTGAGAATTACGACGTTATGAATTTATGGTTTTCTGATGTACCCACTCATTTGGAATTTTGATCCACATACTCAGTCGAGAGATTAGGACATCTCTCAATCCATGGGATGTAGATTCTCCTATTCATTCGAGAGATTTACATCCACCTACTCATTGGAGAGGCCTACGCATTCATCGATTCTTGGTTTTGAGGTGTATCTACTCGTTTGGTTTATTTACATCCACATAGTTAGGGAAATATATACATCCATATCAATTCATGGTTTTGAGGTCCACCGCACTCATTTGAGAGTTTTACATCATCCCACAACTATCGTAGGATTTTTAAGCCAATACATGATGTTGAGTTTCACCAACGCATTTGAGATATTTAAGGCTTCATTATTTGAATGTTTTTAGGTTCACCCACTCAATGGATACATTCAAGCCTCTTTAAATAAAAAGTTTTGAGTTCCACCAACTAGTTTGTTCGATCTACTTCCACATACTAAGTCCAGAGATTTACATGTTTATCGAATCATCGTTTTGAGGTACACCCACTCTTTTGAGAGATTTACGTCCCCCCACCCCCCCTACTTAGTCAAGGGATTTACGCCTCCACGAATACATGATTTGTGTTTCACGTACACATTGGAGAATTTTAACCCTTTATTATTTTAACGTTCTTAGTTTCACCTATTCCGTGTGAGATTGTTACGCATCCACAAATTAAAAGATTTGAGCAATCGTAAGATTTGCACCGCTGTTGAGAGAATTAATTCACTATCAATTTATGGTTTTGAGATCTACCCGCTCTTTTGATAGATTTTTATCTTCCTACTCAGTTGAGATATTTAGACTTCTATCAATCCATGCATTTTTGGTTCACTGCTCATTTGAGAGAATTACATACATCTACTCAGCAGAGAGGTTTTTACGCATCTATCAAATCTTGTTTTTGAGGTGGTGCACCTACTAATTTTTTTGATTTACATCTACATAGTTGGGTGTTATACATCTATACCAATTCATGGTTTTCAGATCTACCCACTTATTTGATAGATTTCGATCCACCTACTCAATTGACATATTTAGACTTATATGAATCCAATGGTTTAGATTCACTTACTCATTTGAGATATTTACATCCACCCACTCAGTAGAGAGGTTTACGCATCTATCAGTCCTTGGTTTTGAGATTGTCCAGCTCATTTAATTGATGTACAACACCGTATGAGATTTTGAGGTCCATCCCACTCATTTCAATGAGTTACATCGACCTACTTTGTGTAGGGATTTTTAATTTAATACGAATACATGGTTTAGATTTTCGCCCACGCGTATGATTTATTTAAGCCTTCGTCGTTTTATTGTTATTAGGAGGTTCACCCACTTTTTTGAGACACTTAGGCCCCTTCAAATTAAAGGTTTTGAGGACTACCTACTCATTTGTTCGATTTACATCCTCATACTTGGTCGTGGGAATTACACCTCTATAAAATCATGGGTTTGAAGTACACCCTTTCATTTCAGAGATTTACACCCCTACTTAGTTGATAGATTTATGCCCATAAGTTTACATGTTTTGAGTTTCACATACAAATTTGAGAAATTTAAGCTTTTATCATTTTACTATTTTTAGTTTCAGCTACCCCCATTTGAGTCTTTACAACTCTACAAATAAAAAGTTTTGAGCTCCACCTACTCGTTTGTTTGATGTAAACAAAAAAGGTAGAATCGAGAGATTTACGTATCAACTAAGAAAATTGCACCATTATCAGTTCATTGTTTTGAGATCGACCCCCTCATTTGAGGGATTTTGATCCAACTACTCAGTTTATAGATTTAGACTTCTGTCAATCTATGGGTTTTACGTTCACCTACTCATCTGAGAGATTTATACCCAACAACTTAGTAGAGAGGTTTACGCAACTATAAAATCTTGGTTTTGAAGTGCACCTACTCATTTTAATATTTCTAGGTTCAACTACTCAATTATGATATTTAGGCCTCTTTAAATTGAAGATTTCGAGGTCCAAAAACTCATTTATCAGATTTACATCGTCAAGAGATTTACATCTTAAATCATGGTTTTGACGTACACCCAAACAATTGAGAGATTTACGTTCCCCTATTTACTCTAGGGATTTACGCCTCTACGAATACACGTTTTGATTTTTTCCTACACATTTGAGAAATTTGGGAGTGTATCATTTTATCATTTTCAGTTTCACCCACTCCATGTGAGATATTTACGCCTACATAAATTAAAGATTTTAAGGTCAACCCAGTCACTCGTTATATTTACAGAAAAACTGAGCAATCGAGATATTTACATGTCTATTGTGAGAATTACGATGTTATGAATTTATGGTTTTCTGATGTACCCACTCATTTGGAATTTTGATCCACATACTCAGTCGAGAGATTAGGACATCTCTCAATCCATGGGATGTAGATTCTCCTATTCATTCGAGAGATTTACATCCACCTACTCATTGGAGAGGCCTACGCATTCATCGATTCTTGGTTTTGAGGTGTATCTACTCGTTTGGTTTATTTACATCCACATAGTTAGGGAAATATATACATCCATATCAATTCATGGTTTTGAAGTCCACCGCACTCATTTGAGAGTTTTACATCATCCCACAACTATCGTAGGATTTTTAAGCCAATACATGATGTTGAGTTTCACCAACGCATTTGAGATATTTAAGGCTTCATTATTTGAATGTTTTTAGGTTCACCCACTCAATGGATACATTCAAGCCTCTTTAAACAAAAAGTTTTGAGTTCCACCAACCAGTTTGTTCGATCTACTTCCACATACTAAGTCCAGAGATTTACATGTTTGTCGAATCATCGTTTTGAGGTACACCCACTCTTTTGAGAGATTTACGTCCCCCCACCCCCCCTACTTAGTCAATGGATTTACGCCTCCACGAATACATGATTTGTGTTTCACGTACACATTGGAGAATTTTAACCCTTTATTATTTTAACGTTCTTAGTTTCACCTATTCCGTGTGAGATTGTTACGCATCCACAAATTAAAAGATTTGAGCAATCGCAAGATTTGCACCGCTGTTGAGAGAATTAATTCACTATCAATTTATGGTTTTGAGATCTACCCGCTCTTTTGATAGATTTTTATCTTCCTACTCAGTTGGGATATTTAGACTTCTATCAATCCATGCATTTTTGGTTCACTGCACATTTGAGAGAATTACATACATCTAATCAGCAGAGAGGTTTTTACGCGTCTATCAAATCTTGTTTTTGAGGTAGTGCACCTACTAATTTTTTTGATTTACATCTACATAGTTGGGTGTTATACTTCTATATCAATTCATGGTTTTCAGATCTACCCACTTATTCAATAGATTTCGATCCACCTACTCAATTGACATATTTAGACTTATATGAATCCAATGGTTTAGATTCACTTACTCATTTGAGATATTTACATCCACCCACTCAGTAGAGAGGTTTACGCATCTATCAGTCCTTGGTTTTGAGATTCTCCAGCTCATTTAATTGATGTACAACCCCATATGAGATTTTGAGGTCCATCCCACTCATTTCAATGAGTTACATCGACCTACTTTGTGTAGGGATTTTTAATTTAATACGAATACATGGTTTAGATTTTCGCCCACGCGTATGATTTATTTAAGCCTTCGTCGTTTTATTGTTATTAGGAGGTTCACCCACTTTTTTGAGAAACTTAGGCCCCTTCAAATTAAAGGTTTTGAGGACTACCTACTCATTTGTTCGATTTACATCCTCATACTTGGTCGTGGGAATTACACCTCTATAAAATCATGGGTTTGAAGTACACCCTTTCATTTCAGAGATTTACACCCCTACTTAGTTGATAGATTTATGCCCATAAGTTTACATGTTTTGAGTTTCACATACAAATTTGAGAAATTTAAGCTTTTATCATTTTATTATTTTTAGTTTCAGCTACCCCCATTTGAGTAGTTTACACCTCTACAAATAAAAAGTTTTGAGCTCCACCTACTCGTTTGTTTGATGTAAACAAAAAAGGTAGAATCGAGAGATTTACATATCAACTAAGAAATTTGCACCATTATCAGTTCATTGTTTTGAGATCGCCCCCCTCATTTGAGGGATTTTGATCCAACTACTCAGTTTATAGATTTAGACTTCTGTCAATCTATGGGTTTTACGTTCACCTACTCATCTGAGAGATTTATACCCAACAACTTAGTAGAGAGGTTTACGCAGCTATCAAATCTTGGTTTTGAAGTGCACCTACTCATTTTAATATTTCTAGGTTCAACTACTCAATTATGATATTTAGGCCTCTTTAAATTGAAGATTTCGAGGTCCAAAAACTCATTTATCAGATTTACATCGTCAAGAGATTTACATCTTAAATCATGGTTTTGACGTACACCCAAACAATTTAGAGATTTACGTTCCCCTATTTACTCTAGGGATTTACGCCTCTACGAATACACGTTTTGATTTTTTCCTACGCATTTGAGAAATTTGGGAGTGTATCATTTTATCATTTTCAGTTTCACCCACTCCATGTGAGATATTTACACCTACATAAATTAAAGATTTTAAGGTCAACCCAGTCACTCGTTATATTTACAGAAAAACTGAGCAATCGAGATATTTACATGTCTATTGTGAGAATTACGACGTTATGAATTTATGGTTTTCTGATGTACCCACTCATTTGGAATTTTGATCCACATACTCAGTCGAGAGATTAGGACATCTCTCAATCCATGGGATGTAGATTCTCCTATTCATTCGAGAGATTTACATCCACCTACTCATTGGAGAGGCCTACGCATTCATCGATTCTTGGTTTTGAGGTGTATCTACTCGTTTGGTTTATTTACATCCACATAGTTAGGGAAATATATACATCCATATCAATTCATGGTTTTGAGGTCCACCGCACTCATTTGAGAGTTTTACATCATCCCACAACTATCGTAGGATTTTTAAGCCAATACATGATGTTGAGTTTCACCAACGCATTTGAGATATTTAAGGCTTCATTATTTGAATGTTTTTAGGTTCACCCACTCAATGGATACATTCAAGCCTCTTTAAATAAAAAGTTTTGAGTTCCACCAACTAGTTTGTTCGATCTACTTCCACATACTAAGTCCAGAGATTTACATGTTTATCGAATCATCGTTTTGAGGTACACCCACTCTTTTGAGAGATTTACGTCCCCCCACCCCCCCTACTTAGTCAAGGGATTTACGCCTCCACGAATACATGATTTGTGTTTCACGTACACATTGGAGAATTTTAACCCTTTATTATTTTAACGTTCTTAGTTTCACCTATTCCGTGTGAGATTGTTACGCATCCACAAATTAAAAGATTTGAGCAATCGTAAGATTTGCACCGCTGTTGAGAGAATTAATTCACTATCAATTTATGGTTTTGAGATCTACCCGCTCTTTTGATAGATTTTTATCTTCCTACTCAGTTGAGATATTTAGACTTCTATCAATCCATGCATTTTTGGTTCACTGCTCATTTGAGAGAATTACATACATCTACTCAGCAGAGAGGTTTTTACGCATCTATCAAATCTTGTTTTTGAGGTGGTGCACCTACTAATTTTTTTGATTTACATCTACATAGTTGGGTGTTATACATCTATACCAATTCATGGTTTTCAGATCTACCCACTTATTCGATAGATTTCGATCCACCTACTCAATTGACATATTTAGACTTATATGAATCCAATGGTTTAGATTCACTTACTCATTTGAGATATTTACATCCACCCACTCAGTAGAGAGGTTTACGCATCTATCAGTCCTTGGTTTTGAGATTCTCCAGCTCATTTAATTGATGTACAACACCATATGAGATTTTGAGGTCCATCCCACTCATTTCAATGAGTTACATCGACCTACTTTGTGTAGGGATTTTTAATTTAATACGAATACATGGTTTAGATTTTCGCCCACGCGTATGATTTATTTAAGCCTTCGTCGTTTTATTGTTATTAGGAGGTTCACCCACTTTTTTGAGACACTTAGGCCCCTTCAAATTAAAGGTTTTGAGGACTACCTACTCATTTGTTCGATTTACATCCTCATACTTGGTCGTGGGAATTACACCTCTATAAAATCATGGGTTTGAAGTACACCCTTTCATTTCAGAGATTTACACCCCCTACTTAGTTGATAGATTTATGCCCATAAGTTTACATGTTTTGAGTTTCACATACAAATTTGAGAAATTTAAGCTTTTATCATTTTATTATTTTTAGTTTCAGCTACCCCCATTTGAGTCGTTTACACCTCTACAAATAAAAAGTTTTGGGCTCCACCTACTCGTTTGTTTGATGTAAACAAAAAAGGTAGAATCGAGAGATTTACGTATCAACTAAGAAATTTGCACCATTATCAGTTCATTGTTTTGAGATCGACCCCCTCATTTGAGGGATTTTGATCCAACTACTCAGTTTATAGATTTAGACTTCTGTCAATCTATGGGTTTTACGTTCACCTACTCATCTGAGAGATTTATACCCAACAACTTAGTAGAGAGGTTTACGCAGCTATCAAATCTTGGTTTTGAAGTGCACCTACTCATTTTAATATTTCTAGGTTAAACTACTCAATTATGATATTTAGGCCTCTTTAAATTGAAGATTTCGAGGTCCAAAAACTCATTTATCAGATTTACATCATCAAGAGATTTACATCTTAAATCATGGTTTTGACGTACACCCAAACAATTTAGAGATTTACGTTCCCCTATTTACTCTAGGGATTTACGCCTCTACGAATGAACGTTTTGATTTTTTCCTACGCATTTGAGAAATTTGGGAGTGTATCATTTTATCATTTTCAGTTTCACCCACTCCATGTGAGATATTTACGCCTACATAAATTAAATATTTTAAGGTCAACCCAGTCACTCGTTATATTTACAGAAAAACTGAGCAATCGAGATATTTACATGTCTATTGTGAGAATTACGACGTTATGAATTTATGGTTTTCTGATGTACCCACTCATTTGGAATTTTGATCCACATACTCAGTCGAGAGATTAGGACATCTCTCAATCCATGGGATGTAGATTCTCCTATTCATTCGAGAGATTTACATCCACCTACTCATTGGAGAGGCCTACGCATTCATCGATTCTTGGTTTTGAGGTGTATCTACTCGTTTGGTTTATTTACATCCACATAGTTAGGGAAATATATACATCCATATCAATTCATGGTTTTGAGGTCCACCGCACTCATTTGAGAGTTTTACATCATCCCACAACTATCGTAGGATTTTTAACCCAATACATGATGTTGAGTTTCACCAACGCATTTGAGATATTTAAGGCTTCATTATTTGAATGTTTTTAGGTTCACCCACTCAATGGATACATTCAAGCCTCTTTAAACAAAAAGTTTTGAGTTCCACCAACCAGTTTGTTCGATCTACTTCCACATACTAAGTCCAGAGATTTACATGTTTGTCGAATCATCGTTTTGAGGTACACCCACTCTTTTGAGAGATTTACGTCCCCCCACCCCCCCTACTTAGTCAATGGATTTACGCCTCCACGAATACATGATTTGTGTTTCACGTACACATTGGAGAATTTTAACCCTTTATTATTTTAACGTTCTTAGTTTCACCTATTCCGTGTGAGATTGTTACGCATCCACAAATTAAAAGATTTGAGCAATCGTAAGATTTACACCGCTGTTGAGAGAATTAATTCACTATCAATTTATGGTTTTGAGATCTACCCGCTCTTTTGATAGATTTTTATCTTCCTACTCAGTTGAGATATTTAGACTTCTATCAATCCATGCATTTTTGGTTCACTGCTCATTTGAGAGAATTACATACATCTACTCAGCAGAGAGGTTTTTACGCATCTATCAAATCTTGTTTTTGAGGTGGTGCACCTACTAATTTTTTTGATTTACATCTACATAGTTGGGTGTTATACATCTATACCAATTCATGGTTTTCAGATCTACCCACTTATTTGATAGATTTCGATCCACCTACTCAATTGACATATTTAGACTTATATGAATCCAATGGTTTAGATTCACTTACTCATTTGAGATATTTACATCCACCCACTCAGTAGAGAGGTTTACGCATCTATCAGTCCTTGGTTTTGAGATTGTCCAGCTCATTTAATTGATGTACAACACCGTATGAGATTTTGAGGTCCATCCCACTCATTTCAATGAGTTACATCGACCTACTTTGTGTAGGGATTTTTAATTTAATACGAATACATGGTTTAGATTTTCGCCCACGCGTATGATTTATTTAAGCCTTCGTCGTTTTATTGTTATTAGGAGGTTCACCCACTTTTTTGAGACACTTAGGCCCCTTCAAATTAAAGGTTTTGAGGACTACCTACTCATTTGTTCGATTTACATCCTCATACTTGGTCGTGGGAATTACACCTCTATAAAATCATGGGTTTGAAGTACACCCTTTCATTTAAGAGATTTACACCCCTACTTAGTTGATAGATTTATGCCCATAAGTTTACATGTTTTGAGTTTCACATACAAATTTGAGAAATTTAAGCTTTTATCATTTTACTATTTTTAGTTTCAGCTACCCCCATTTGAGTCTTTACACCTCTACAAATAAAAAGTTTTGAGCTCCACCTACTCGTTTGTTTGATGTAAACAAAAAAGGTAGAATCGAGAGATTTACGTATCAACTAAGAAAATTGCACCATTATCAGTTCATTGTTTTGAGATCGACCCCCTCATTTGAGGGATTTTGATCCAACTACTCAGTTTATAGATTTAGACTTCTGTCAATCTATGGGTTTTACGTTCACCTACTCATCTGAGAGATTTATACCCAACAACTTAGTAGAGAGGTTTACGCAACTATAAAATCTTGGTTTTGAAGTGCACCTACTCATTTTAATATTTCTAGGTTCAACTACTCAATTATGATATTTAGGCCTCTTTAAATTGAAGATTTCGAGGTCCAAAAACTCATTTATCAGATTTACATCGTCAAGAGATTTACATCTTAAATCATGGTTTTGACGTACACCCAAACAATTGAGAGATTTACGTTCCCCTATTTACTCTAGGGATTTACGCCTCTACGAATACACGTTTTGATTTTTTCCTACGCATTTGAGAAATTTGGGAGTGTATCATTTTATCATTTTCAGTTTCACCCACTCCATGTGAGATATTTACGCCTACATAAATTAAAGATTTTAAGGTCAACCCAGTCACTCGTTATATTTACAGAAAAACTGAGCAATCGAGATATTTACATGTCTATTGTGAGAATTACGATGTTATGAATTTATGGTTTTCTGATGTACCCACTCATTTGGAATTTTGATCCACATACTCAGTCGAGAGATTAGGACATCTCTCAATCCATGGGATGTAGATTCTCCTATTCATTCGAGAGATTTACATCCACCTACTCATTGGAGAGGCCTACGCATTCATCGATTCTTGGTTTTGAGGTGTATCTACTCGTTTGGTTTATTTACATCCACATAGTTAGGGAAATATATACATCCATATCAATTCATGGTTTTGAAGTCCACCGCACTCATTTGAGAGTTTTACATCATCCCACAACTATCGTAGGATTTTTAAGCCAATACATGATGTTGAGTTTCACCAACGCATTTGAGATATTTAAGGCTTCATTATTTGAATGTTTTTAGGTTCACCCACTCAATAGATACATTCAAGCCTCTTTAAACAAAAAGTTTTGAGTTCCACCAACCAGTTTGTTCGATCTACTTCCACATACTAAGTCCAGAGATTTACATGTTTGTCGAATCATCGTTTTGAGGTACACCCACTCTTTTGAGAGATTTACGTCCCCCAACCCCCCCTACTTAGTCAATGGATTTACGCCTCCACGAATACATGATTTGTGTTTCACGTACACATTGGAGAATTTTAACCCTTTATTATTTTAACGTTCTTAGTTTCACCTATTCCGTGTGAGATTGTTACGCATCCACAAATTAAAAGATTTGAGCAATCGCAAGATTTGCACCGCTGTTGAGAGAATTAATTCACTATCAATTTATGGTTTTGAGATCTACCCGCTCTTTTGATAGATTTTTATCTTCCTACTCAGTTGGGATATTTAGACTTCTATCAATCCATGCATTTTTGGTTCACTGCACATTTGAGAGAATTACATACATCTAATCAGCAGAGAGGTTTTTACGCGTCTATCAAATCTTGTTTTTGAGGTAGTGCACCTACTAATTTTTTTGATTTACATCTACATAGTTGGGTGTTATACTTCTATATCAATTCATGGTTTTCAGATCTACCCACTTATTCGATAGATTTCGATCCACCTACTCAATTGACATATTTAGACTTATATGAATCCAATGGTTTAGATTCACTTACTCATTTGAGATATTTACATCCACCCACTCAGTAGAGAGGTTTACGCATCTATCAGTCCTTGGTTTTGAGATTCTCCAGCTCATTTAATTGATGTACAACCCCATATGAGATTTTGAGGTCCATCCCACTCATTTCAATGAGTTACATCGACCTACTTTGTGTAGGGATTTTTAATTTAATACGAATACATGGTTTAGATTTTCGCCCACGCGTATGATTTATTTAAGCCTTCGTCGTTTTATTGTTATTAGGAGGTTCACCCACTTTTTTGAGAAACTTAGGCCCCTTCAAATTAAAGGTTTTGAGGACTACCTACTCATTTGTTCGATTTACATCCTCATACTTGGTCGTGGGAATTACACCTCTATAAAATCATGGGTTTGAAGTACACCCTTTCATTTCAGAGATTTACACCCCTACTTAGTTGATAGATTTATGCCCATAAGTTTACATGTTTTGAGTTTCACATACAAATTTGAGAAATTTAAGCTTTTATCATTTTATTATTTTTAGTTTCAGCTACCCCCATTTGAGTAGTTTACACCTCTACAAATAAAAAGTTTTGAGCTCCACCTACTCGTTTGTTTGATGTAAACAAAAAAGGTAGAATCGAGAGATTTACATATCAACTAAGAAATTTGCACCATTATCAGTTCATTGTTTTGAGATCGCCCCCCTCATTTGAGGGATTTTGATCCAACTACTCAGTTTATAGATTTAGACTTCTGTCAATCTATGGGTTTTACGTTCACCTACTCATCTGAGAGATTTATACCCAACAACTTAGTAGAGAGGTTTACGCAGCTATCAAATCTTGGTTTTGAAGTGCACCTACTCATTTTAATATTTCTAGGTTCAACTACTCAATTATGATATTTAGGCCTCTTTAAATTGAAGATTTCGAGGTCCAAAAACTCATTTATCAGATTTACATCGTCAAGAGATTTACATCTTAAATCATGGTTTTGACGTACACCCAAACAATTTAGAGATTTACGTTCCCCTATTTACTCTAGGGATTTACGCCTCTACGAATACACGTTTTGATTTTTTCCTACGCATTTGAGAAATTTGGGAGTGTATCATTTTATCATTTTCAGTTTCACCCACTCCATGTGAGATATTTACACCTACATAAATTAAAGATTTTAAGGTCAACCCAGTCACTCGTTATATTTACAGAAAAACTGAGCAATCGAGATATTTACATGTCTATTGTGAGAATTACGACGTTATGAATTTATGGTTTTCTGATGTACCCACTCATTTGGAATTTTGATCCACATACTCAGTCGAGAGATTAGGACATCTCTCAATCCATGGGATGTAGATTCTCCTATTCATTCGAGAGATTTACATCCACCTACTCATTGGAGAGGCCTACGCATTCATCGATTCTTGGTTTTGAGGTGTATCTACTCGTTTGGTTTATTTACATCCACATAGTTAGGGAAATATATACATCCATATCAATTCATGGTTTTGAGGTCCACCGCACTCATTTGAGAGTTTTACATCATCCCACAACTATCGTAGGATTTTTAAGCCAATACATGATGTTGAGTTTCACCAACGCATTTGAGATATTTAAGGCTTCATTATTTGAATGTTTTTAGGTTCACCCACTCAATGGATACATTCAAGCCTCTTTAAATAAAAAGTTTTGAGTTCCACCAACTAGTTTGTTCGATCTACTTCCACATACTAAGTCCAGAGATTTACATGTTTATCGAATCATCGTTTTGAGGTACACCCACTCTTTTGAGAGATTTACGTCCCCCCACCCCCCCTACTTAGTCAAGGGATTTACGCCTCCACGAATACATGATTTGTGTTTCACGTACACATTGGAGAATTTTAACCCTTTATTATTTTAACGTTCTTAGTTTCACCTATTCCGTGTGAGATTGTTACGCATCCACAAATTAAAAGATTTGAGCAATCGTAAGATTTGCACCGCTGTTGAGAGAATTAATTCACTATCAATTTATGGTTTTGAGATCTACCCGCTCTTTTGATAGATTTTTATCTTCCTACTCAGTTGAGATATTTAGACTTCTATCAATCCATGCATTTTTGGTTCACTGCTCATTTGAGAGAATTACATACATCTACTCAGCAGAGAGGTTTTTACGCATCTATCAAATCTTGTTTTTGAGGTGGTGCACCTACTAATTTTTTTGATTTACATCTACATAGTTGGGTGTTATACATCTATACCAATTCATGGTTTTCAGATCTACCCACTTATTTGATAGATTTCGATCCACCTACTCAATTGACATATTTAGACTTATATGAATCCAATGGTTTAGATTCACTTACTCATTTGAGATATTTACATCCACCCACTCAGTAGAGAGGTTTACGCATCTATCAGTCCTTGGTTTTGAGATTGTCCAGCTCATTTAATTGATGTACAACACCGTATGAGATTTTGAGGTCCATCCCACTCATTTCAATGAGTTACATCGACCTACTTTGTGTAGGGATTTTTAATTTAATACGAATACATGGTTTAGATTTTCGCCCACGCGTATGATTTATTTAAGCCTTCGTCGTTTTATTGTTATTAGGAGGTTCACCCACTTTTTTGAGACACTTAGGCCCCTTCAAATTAAAGGTTTTGAGGACTACCTACTCATTTGTTCGATTTACATCCTCATACTTGGTCGTGGGAATTACACCTCTATAAAATCATGGGTTTGAAGTACACCATTTCATTTCAGAGATTTACACCCCCTACTTAGTTGATAGATTTATGCCCATAAGTTTACATGTTTTGAGTTTCACATACAAATTTGAGAAATTTAAGCTTTTATCATTTTATTATTTTTAGTTTCAGCTACCCCCATTTGAGTCGTTTACACCTCTACAAATAAAAAGTTTTGGGCTCCACCTACTCGTTTGTTTGATGTAAACAAAAAAGGTAGAATCGAGAGATTTACGTATCAACTAAGAAATTTGCACCATTATCAGTTCATTGTTTTGAGATCGACCCCCTCATTTGAGGGATTTTGATCCAACTACTCAGTTTATAGATTTAGACTTCTGTCAATCTATGGGTTTTACGTTCACCTACTCATCTGAGAGATTTATACCCAACAACTTAGTAGAGAGGTTTACGCAGCTATCAAATCTTGGTTTTGAAGTGCACCTACTCATTTTAATATTTCTAGGTTAAACTACTCAATTATGATATTTAGGCCTCTTTAAATTGAAGATTTCGAGGTCCAAAAACTCATTTATCAGATTTACATCATCAAGAGATTTACATCTTAAATCATGGTTTTGACGTACACCCAAACAATTTAGAGATTTACGTTCCCCTATTTACTCTAGGGATTTACGCCTCTACGAATGAACGTTTTGATTTTTTCCTACGCATTTGAGAAATTTGGGAGTGTATCATTTTATCATTTTCAGTTTCACCCACTCCATGTGAGATATTTACGCCTACATAAATTAAATATTTTAAGGTCAACCCAGTCACTCGTTATATTTACAGAAAAACTGAGCAATCGAGATATTTACATGTCTATTGTGAGAATTACGACGTTATGAATTTATGGTTTTCTGATGTACCCACTCATTTGGAATTTTGATCCACATACTCAGTCGAGAGATTAGGACATCTCTCAATCCATGGGATGTAGATTCTCCTATTCATTCGAGAGATTTACATCCACCTACTCATTGGAGAGGCCTACGCATTCATCGATTCTTGGTTTTGAGGTGTATCTACTCGTTTGGTTTATTTACATCCACATAGTTAGGGAAATATATACATCCATATCAATTCATGGTTTTGAGGTCCACCGCACTCATTTGAGAGTTTTACATCATCCCACAACTATCGTAGGATTTTTAACCCAATACATGATGTTGAGTTTCACCAACGCATTTGAGATATTTAAGGCTTCATTATTTGAATGTTTTTAGGTTCACCCACTCAATGGATACATTCAAGCCTCTTTAAACAAAAAGTTTTGAGTTCCACCAACCAGTTTGTTCGATCTACTTCCACATACTAAGTCCAGAGATTTACATGTTTGTCGAATCATCGTTTTGAGGTACACCCACTCTTTTGAGAGATTTACGTCCCCCCACCCCCCCTACTTAGTCAATGGATTTACGCCTCCACGAATACATGATTTGTGTTTCACGTACACATTGGAGAATTTTAACCCTTTATTATTTTAACGTTCTTAGTTTCACCTATTCCGTGTGAGATTGTTACGCATCCACAAATTAAAAGATTTGAGCAATCGTAAGATTTACACCGCTGTTGAGAGAATTAATTCACTATCAATTTATGGTTTTGAGATCTACCCGCTCTTTTGATAGATTTTTATCTTCCTACTCAGTTGAGATATTTAGACTTCTATCAATCCATGCATTTTTGGTTCACTGCTCATTTGAGAGAATTACATACATCTACTCAGCAGAGAGGTTTTTACGCATCTATCAAATCTTGTTTTTGAGGTGGTGCACCTACTAATTTTTTTGATTTACATCTACATAGTTGGGTGTTATACATCTATACCAATTCATGGTTTTCAGATCTACCCACTTATTTGATAGATTTCGATCCACCTACTCAATTGACATATTTAGACTTATATGAATCCAATGGTTTAGATTCACTTACTCATTTGAGATATTTACATCCACCCACTCAGTAGAGAGGTTTACGCATCTATCAGTCCTTGGTTTTGAGATTGTCCAGCTCATTTAATTGATGTACAACACCGTATGAGATTTTGAGGTCCATCCCACTCATTTCAATGAGTTACATCGACCTACTTTGTGTAGGGATTTTTAATTTAATACGAATACATGGTTTAGATTTTCGCCCACGCGTATGATTTATTTAAGCCTTCGTCGTTTTATTGTTATTAGGAGGTTCACCCACTTTTTTGAGACACTTAGGCCCCTTCAAATTAAAGGTTTTGAGGACTACCTACTCATTTGTTCGATTTACATCCTCATACTTGGTCGTGGGAATTACACCTCTATAAAATCATGGGTTTGAAGTACACCCTTTCATTTAAGAGATTTACACCCCTACTTAGTTGATAGATTTATGCCCATAAGTTTACATGTTTTGAGTTTCACATACAAATTTGAGAAATTTAAGCTTTTATCATTTTACTATTTTTAGTTTCAGCTACCCCCATTTGAGTCTTTACACCTCTACAAATAAAAAGTTTTGAGCTCCACCTACTCGTTTGTTTGATGTAAACAAAAAAGGTAGAATCGAGAGATTTACGTATCAACTAAGAAAATTGCACCATTATCAGTTCATTGTTTTGAGATCGACCCCCTCATTTGAGGGATTTTGATCCAACTACTCAGTTTATAGATTTAGACTTCTGTCAATCTATGGGTTTTACGTTCACCTACTCATCTGAGAGATTTATACCCAACAACTTAGTAGAGAGGTTTACGCAACTATAAAATCTTGGTTTTGAAGTGCACCTACTCATTTTAATATTTCTAGGTTCAACTACTCAATTATGATATTTAGGCCTCTTTAAATTGAAGATTTCGAGGTCCAAAAACTCATTTATCAGATTTACATCGTCAAGAGATTTACATCTTAAATCATGGTTTTGACGTACACCCAAACAATTGAGAGATTTACGTTCCCCTATTTACTCTAGGGATTTACGCCTCTACGAATACACGTTTTGATTTTTTCCTACGCATTTGAGAAATTTGGGAGTGTATCATTTTATCATTTTCAGTTTCACCCACTCCATGTGAGATATTTACGCCTACATAAATTAAAGATTTTAAGGTCAACCCAGTCACTCGTTATATTTACAGAAAAACTGAGCAATCGAGATATTTACATGTCTATTGTGAGAATTACGATGTTATGAATTTATGGTTTTCTGATGTACCCACTCATTTGGAATTTTGATCCACATACTCAGTCGAGAGATTAGGACATCTCTCAATCCATGGGATGTAGATTCTCCTATTCATTCGAGAGATTTACATCCACCTACTCATTGGAGAGGCCTACGCATTCATCGATTCTTGGTTTTGAGGTGTATCTACTCGTTTGGTTTATTTACATCCACATAGTTAGGGAAATATATACATCCATATCAATTCATGGTTTTGAAGTCCACCGCACTCATTTGAGAGTTTTACATCATCCCACAACTATCGTAGGATTTTTAAGCCAATACATGATGTTGAGTTTCACCAACGCATTTGAGATATTTAAGGCTTCATTATTTGAATGTTTTTAGGTTCACCCACTCAATAGATACATTCAAGCCTCTTTAAACAAAAAGTTTTGAGTTCCACCAACCAGTTTGTTCGATCTACTTCCACATACTAAGTCCAGAGATTTACATGTTTGTCGAATCATCGTTTTGAGGTACACCCACTCTTTTGAGAGATTTACGTCCCCCCACCCCCCCTACTTAGTCAATGGATTTACGCCTCCACGAATACATGATTTGTGTTTCACGTACACATTGGAGAATTTTAACCCTTTATTATTTTAACGTTCTTAGTTTCACCTATTCCGTGTGAGATTGTTACGCATCCACAAATTAAAAGATTTGAGCAATCGCAAGATTTGCACCGCTGTTGAGAGAATTAATTCACTATCAATTTATGGTTTTGAGATCTACCCGCTCTTTTGATAGATTTTTATCTTCCTACTCAGTTGGGATATTTAGACTTCTATCAATCCATGCATTTTTGGTTCACTGCACATTTGAGAGAATTACATACATCTAATCAGCAGAGAGGTTTTTACGCGTCTATCAAATCTTGTTTTTGAGGTAGTGCACCTACTAATTTTTTTGATTTACATCTACATAGTTGGGTGTTATACTTCTATATCAATTCATGGTTTTCAGATCTACCCACTTATTCGATAGATTTCGATCCACCTACTCAATTGACATATTTAGACTTATATGAATCCAATGGTTTAGATTCACTTACTCATTTGAGATATTTACATCCACCCACTCAGTAGAGAGGTTTACGCATCTATCAGTCCTTGGTTTTGAGATTCTCCAGCTCATTTAATTGATGTACAACCCCATATGAGATTTTGAGGTCCATCCCACTCATTTCAATGAGTTACATCGACCTACTTTGTGTAGGGATTTTTAATTTAATACGAATACATGGTTTAGATTTTCGCCCACGCGTATGATTTATTTAAGCCTTCGTCGTTTTATTGTTATTAGGAGGTTCACCCACTTTTTTGAGAAACTTAGGCCCCTTCAAATTAAAGGTTTTGAGGACTACCTACTCATTTGTTCGATTTACATCCTCATACTTGGTCGTGGGAATTACACCTCTATAAAATCATGGGTTTGAAGTACACCCTTTCATTTCAGAGATTTACACCCCTACTTAGTTGATAGATTTATGCCCATAAGTTTACATGTTTTGAGTTTCACATACAAATTTGAGAAATTTAAGCTTTTATCATTTTATTATTTTTAGTTTCAGCTACCCCCATTTGAGTAGTTTACACCTCTACAAATAAAAAGTTTTGAGCTCCACCTACTCGTTTGTTTGATGTAAACAAAAAAGGTAGAATCGAGAGATTTACATATCAACTAAGAAATTTGCACCATTATCAGTTCATTGTTTTGAGATCGCCCCCCTCATTTGAGGGATTTTGATCCAACTACTCAGTTTATAGATTTAGACTTCTGTCAATCTATGGGTTTTACGTTCACCTACTCATCTGAGAGATTTATACCCAACAACTTAGTAGAGAGGTTTACGCAGCTATCAAATCTTGGTTTTGAAGTGCACCTACTCATTTTAATATTTCTAGGTTCAACTACTCAATTATGATATTTAGGCCTCTTTAAATTGAAGATTTCGAGGTCCAAAAACTCATTTATCAGATTTACATCGTCAAGAGATTTACATCTTAAATCATGGTTTTGACGTACACCCAAACAATTTAGAGATTTACGTTCCCCTATTTACTCTAGGGATTTACGCCTCTACGAATACACGTTTTGATTTTTTCCTACGCATTTGAGAAATTTGGGAGTGTATCATTTTATCATTTTCAGTTTCACCCACTCCATGTGAGATATTTACACCTACATAAATTAAAGATTTTAAGGTCAACCCAGTCACTCGTTATATTTACAGAAAAACTGAGCAATCGAGATATTTACATGTCTATTGTGAGAATTACGACGTTATGAATTTATGGTTTTCTGATGTACCCACTCATTTGGAATTTTGATCCACATACTCAGTCGAGAGATTAGGACATCTCTCAATCCATGGGATGTAGATTCTCCTATTCATTCGAGAGATTTACATCCACCTACTCATTGGAGAGGCCTACGCATTCATCGATTCTTGGTTTTGAGGTGTATCTACTCGTTTGGTTTATTTACATCCACATAGTTAGGGAAATATATACATCCATATCAATTCATGGTTTTGAGGTCCACCGCACTCATTTGAGAGTTTTACATCATCCCACAACTATCGTAGGATTTTTAAGCCAATACATGATGTTGAGTTTCACCAACGCATTTGAGATATTTAAGGCTTCATTATTTGAATGTTTTTAGGTTCACCCACTCAATGGATACATTCAAGCCTCTTTAAATAAAAAGTTTTGAGTTCCACCAACTAGTTTGTTCGATCTACTTCCACATACTAAGTCCAGAGATTTACATGTTTATCGAATCATCGTTTTGAGGTACACCCACTCTTTTGAGAGATTTACGTCCCCCCACCCCCCCTACTTAGTCAAGGGATTTACGCCTCCACGAATACATGATTTGTGTTTCACGTACACATTGGAGAATTTTAACCCTTTATTATTTTAACGTTCTTAGTTTCACCTATTCCGTGTGAGATTGTTACGCATCCACAAATTAAAAGATTTGAGCAATCGTAAGATTTGCACCGCTGTTGAGAGAATTAATTCACTATCAATTTATGGTTTTGAGATCTACCCGCTCTTTTGATAGATTTTTATCTTCCTACTCAGTTGAGATATTTAGACTTCTATCAATCCATGCATTTTTGGTTCACTGCTCATTTGAGAGAATTACATACATCTACTCAGCAGAGAGGTTTTTACGCATCTATCAAATCTTGTTTTTGAGGTGGTGCACCTACTAATTTTTTTGATTTACATCTACATAGTTGGGTGTTATACATCTATACCAATTCATGGTTTTCAGATCTACCCACTTATTCGATAGATTTCGATCCACCTACTCAATTGACATATTTAGACTTATATGAATCCAATGGTTTAGATTCACTTACTCATTTGAGATATTTACATCCACCCACTCAGTAGAGAGGTTTACGCATCTATCAGTCCTTGGTTTTGAGATTCTCCAGCTCATTTAATTGATGTACAACACCATATGAGATTTTGAGGTCCATCCCACTCATTTCAATGAGTTACATCGACCTACTTTGTGTAGGGATTTTTAATTTAATACGAATACATGGTTTAGATTTTCGCCCACGCGTATGATTTATTTAAGCCTTCGTCGTTTTATTGTTATTAGGAGGTTCACCCACTTTTTTGAGACACTTAGGCCCCTTCAAATTAAAGGTTTTGAGGACTACCTACTCATTTGTTCGATTTACATCCTCATACTTGGTCGTGGGAATTACACCTCTATAAAATCATGGGTTTGAAGTACACCCTTTCATTTCAGAGATTTACACCCCCTACTTAGTTGATAGATTTATGCCCATAAGTTTACATGTTTTGAGTTTCACATACAAATTTGAGAAATTTAAGCTTTTATCATTTTATTATTTTTAGTTTCAGCTACCCCCATTTGAGTCGTTTACACCTCTACAAATAAAAAGTTTTGGGCTCCACCTACTCGTTTGTTTGATGTAAACAAAAAAGGTAGAATCGAGAGATTTACGTATCAACTAAGAAATTTGCACCATTATCAGTTCATTGTTTTGAGATCGACCCCCTCATTTGAGGGATTTTGATCCAACTACTCAGTTTATAGATTTAGACTTCTGTCAATCTATGGGTTTTACGTTCACCTACTCATCTGAGAGATTTATACCCAACAACTTAGTAGAGAGGTTTACGCAGCTATCAAATCTTGGTTTTGAAGTGCACCTACTCATTTTAATATTTCTAGGTTAAACTACTCAATTATGATATTTAGGCCTCTTTAAATTGAAGATTTCGAGGTCCAAAAACTCATTTATCAGATTTACATCATCAAGAGATTTACATCTTAAATCATGGTTTTGACGTACACCCAAACAATTTAGAGATTTACGTTCCCCTATTTACTCTAGGGATTTACGCCTCTACGAATGAACGTTTTGATTTTTTCCTACGCATTTGAGAAATTTGGGAGTGTATCATTTTATCATTTTCAGTTTCACCCACTCCATGTGAGATATTTACGCCTACATAAATTAAAGATTTTAAGGTCAACCCAGTCACTCGTTATATTTACAGAAAAACTGAGCAATCGAGATATTTACATGTCTATTGTGAGAATTACGACGTTATGAATTTATGGTTTTCTGATGTACCCACTCATTTGGAATTTTGATCCACATACTCAGTCGAGAGATTAGGACATCTCTCAATCCATGGGATGTAGATTCTCCTATTCATTCGAGAGATTTACATCCACCTACTCATTGGAGAGGCCTACGCATTCATCGATTCTTGGTTTTGAGGTGTATCTACTCGTTTGGTTTATTTACATCCACATAGTTAGGGAAATATATACATCCATATCAATTCATGGTTTTGAGGTCCACCGCACTCATTTGAGAGTTTTACATCATCCCACAACTATCGTAGGATTTTTAAGCCAATACATGATGTTGAGTTTCACCAACGCATTTGAGATATTTAAGGCTTCATTATTTGAATGTTTTTAGGTTCACCCACTCAATGGATACATTCAAGCCTCTTTAAATAAAAAGTTTTGAGTTCCACCAACTAGTTTGTTCGATCTACTTCCACATACTAAGTCCAGAGATTTACATGTTTATCGAATCATCGTTTTGAGGTACACCCAATCTTTTGAGAGATTTACGTCCCCCCACCCCCCCTACTTAGTCAAGGGATTTACGCCTCCACGAATACATGATTTGTGTTTCACGTACACATTGGAGAATTTTAACCCTTTATTATTTTAACGTTCTTAGTTTCACCTATTCCGTGTGAGATTGTTACGCATCCACAAATTAAAAGATTTGAGCAATCGTAAGATTTGCACCGCTGTTGAGAGAATTAATTCACTATCAATTTATGGTTTTGAGATCTACCCGCTCTTTTGATAGATTTTTATCTTCCTACTCAGTTGAGATATTTAGACTTCTATCAATCCATGCATTTTTGGTTCACTGCTCATTTGAGAGAATTACATACATCTACTCAGCAGAGAGGTTTTTACGCATCTATCAAATCTTGTTTTTGAGGTGGTGCACCTACTAATTTTTTTGATTTACATCTACATAGTTGGGTGTTATACATCTATATCAATTCATGGTTTTCAGATCTACCCACTTATTCGATAGATTTCGATCCACCTACTCAATTGACATATTTAGACTTATATGAATCCAATGGTTTAGATTCACTTACTCATTTGAGATATTTACATCCACCCACTCAGTAGAGAGGTTTACGCATCTATCAGTCCTTGGTTTTGAGATTCTCCAGCTCATTTAATTGATGTACAACACCATATGAGATTTTGAGGTCCATCCCACTCATTTCAATGAGTTACATCGACCTACTTTGTGTAGGGATTTTTAATTTAATACGAATACATGGTTTAGATTTTCGCCCACGCGTATGATTTATTTAAGCCTTCGTCGTTTTATTGTTATTAGGAGGTTCACCCACTTTTTTGAGACACTTAGGCCCCTTCAAATTAAAGGTTTTGAGGACTACCTACTCATTTGTTCGATTTACATCCTCATACTTGGTCGTGGGAATTACACCTCTATAAAATCATGGGTTTGAAGTACACCCTTTCATTTCAGAGATTTACACCCCCTACTTAGTTGATAGATTTATGCCCATAAGTTTACATGTTTTGAGTTTCACATACAAATTTGAGAAATTTAAGCTTTTATCATTTTATTATTTTTAGTTTCAGCTACCCCCATTTGAGTCGTTTACACCTCTACAAATAAAAAGTTTTGGGCTCCACCTACTCGTTTGTTTGATGTAAACAAAAAAGGTAGAATCGAGAGATTTACGTATCAACTAAGAAATTTGCACCATTATCAGTTCATTGTTTTGAGATCGACCCCCTCATTTGAGGGATTTTGATCCAACTACTCAGTTTATAGATTTAGACTTCTGTCAATCTATGGGTTTTACGTTCACCTACTCATCTGAGAGATTTATACCCAACAACTTAGTAGAGAGGTTTACGCAGCTATCAAATCTTGGTTTTGAAGTGCACCTACTCATTTTAATATTTCTAGGTTCAACTACTCAATTATGATATTTAGGCCTCTTTAAATTGAAGATTTCGAGGTCCAAAAACTCATTTATCAGATTTACATCGTCAAGAGATTTACATCTTAAATCATGGTTTTGACGTACACCCAAACAATTGAGAGATTTACGTTCTCCTATTTACTCTAGGGATTTACGCCTCTACGAATACACGTTTTGATTTTTTCCTACGCATTTGAGAAATTTGGGAGTGTATCATTTTATCATTTTCAGTTTCACCCACTCCATGTGAGATATTTACGCCTACATAAATTAAAGATTTTAAGGTCAACCCAGTCACTCGTTATATTTACAGAAAAACTGAGCAATCGAGATATTTACATGTCTATTGTGAGAATTACGACGTTATGAATTTATGGTTTTCTGATGTACCCACTCATTTGGAATTTTGATCCACATACTCAGTCGAGAGATTAGGACATCTCTCAATCCATGGGATGTAGATTCTCCTATTCATTCGAGAGATTTACATCCACCTACTCATTGGAGAGGCCTACGCATTCATCGATTCTTGGTTTTGAGGTGTATCTACTCGTTTGGTTTATTTACATCCACATAGTTAGGGAAATATATACATCCATATCAATTCATGGTTTTGAGGTCCACCGCACTCATTTGAGAGTTTTACATCATCCCACAACTATCGTAGGATTTTTAAGCCAATACATGATGTTGAGTTTCACCAACGCATTTGAGATATTTAAGGCTTCATTATTTGAATGTTTTTAGGTTCACCCACTCAATGGATACATTCAAGCCTCTTTAAATAAAAAGTTTTGAGTTCCACCAACTTGTTTGTTCGATCTACTTCCACATACTAAGTCCAGAGATTTACATGTTTATCGAATCATCGTTTTGAGGTACACCCACTCTTTTGAGAGATTTACGTCCCCCCACCCCCCCTACTTAGTCAAGGGATTTACGCCTCCACGAATACATGATTTGTGTTTCACGTACACATTGGAGAATTTTAACCCTTTATTATTTTAACGTTCTTAGTTTCACCTATTCCGTGTGAGATTTTTACGCATCCACAAATTAAAAAATTTGAGCAATCGCAAGATTTGCACCGCTGTTGAGAGAATTAATTCACTATCAATTTATGGTTTTGAGATCTACCCGCTCTTTTGATAGATTTTTATCTTCCTACTCAGTTGAGATATTCAGACTTCTATCAATCCATGCATTTTTGGTTCACTGCTCATTTGAGAGAATTACATACATCTACTCAGCAGAGAGGTTTTTACGCATCTATCAAATCTTGTTTTTGAGGTGGTGCACCTACTAATTTTTTTGATTTACATCTACATAGTTGGGTGTTATACATCTATATCAATTCATGGTTTTCAGATCTACCCACTTATTCGATAGATTTCGATCCACCTACTCAATTGACATATTTAGACTTATATGAATCCAATGGTTTAGATTCACTTACTCATTTGAGATATTTACATCCACCCACTCAGTAGAGAGGTTTACGCATCTATCAGTCCTTGGTTTTGAGATTCTCCAGCTCATTTAATTGATGTACAACCCCATATGAGATTTTGAGGTCCATCCCACTCATTTCAATGAGTTACATCGACCTACTTTGTGTAGGGATTTTTAATTTAATACGAATACATGGTTTAGATTTTCGCCCACGCGTATGATTTATTTAAGCCTTCGTCGTTTTATTGTTATTAGGAGGTTCACCCACTTTTTTGAGACACTTAGGCCCCTTCAAATTAAAGGTTTTGAGGAGGACTACCTACTCATTTGTTCGATTTACATCCTCATACTTGGTCGTGGGAATTACACCTCTATAAAATCATGGGTTTGAAGTACACCCTTTCATTTCAGAGATTTACACCCCCTACTTAGTTGATAGATTTATGCCCATAAGTTTACATGTTTTGAGTTTCACATACAAATTTGAGAAATTTAAGCTTTTATCATTTTATTATTTTTAGTTTCACCTACCCCCATTTGAGTCGTTTACACCTCTACAAATAAAAAGTTTTGGGCTCCACCTACTCGTTTGTTTGATGTAAACAAAAAAGGTAGAATCGAGAGATTTACGTATCAACTAAGAAATTTGCACCATTATCAGTTCATTGTTTTGAGATCGACCCCCTCATTTGAGGGATTTTGATCCTACTACTCAGTTTATAGATTTAGACTTCTGTCAATCTATGGGTTTTACGTTCACCTACTCATTTGAGAGATTTATACCCAACAACTTAGTAGAGAGGTTTACGCAGCTATCAAATCTTGGTTTTGAAGTGCACCTACTCATTTTAATATTTCTAGGTTCAACTACTCAATTATGATATTTAGGCCTCTTTAAATTGAAGATTTCGAGGTCCAAAAACTCATTTATCAGATTTACATCGTCAAGAGATTTACATCTTAAATCATGGTTTTGACGTACACCCAAACAATTGAGAGATTTACGTTCTCCTATTTACTCTAGGGATTTACGCCTCTACGAATACACGTTTTGATTTTTTCCTACGCATTTGAGAAATTTGGGAGTGTATCATTTTATCATTTTCAGTTTCACCCACTCCATGTGAGATATTTACGCCTACATAAATTAAAGATTTTAAGGTCAACCCAGTCACTCGTTATATTTACAGAAAAACTGAGCAATCGAGATATTTACATGTCTATTGTGAGAATTACGACGTTATGAATTTATGGTTTTCTGATGTACCCACTCATTTGGAATTTTGATCCACATACTCAGTCGAGAGATTAGGACATCTCTCAATCCATGGGATGTAGATTCTCCTATTCATTCGAGAGATTTACATCCACCTACTCATTGGAGAGGCCTACGCATTCATCGATTCTTGGTTTTGAGGTGTATCTACTCGTTTGGTTTATTTACATCCACATAGTTAGGGAAATATATACATCCATATCAATTCATGGTTTTGAGGTCCACCGCACTCATTTGAGAGTTTTACATCATCCCACAACTATCGTAGGATTTTTAAGCCAATACATGATGTTGAGTTTCACCAACGCATTTGAGATATTTAAGGCTTCATTATTTGAATGTTTTTAGGTTCACCCACTCAATGGATACATTCAAGCCTCTTTAAATAAAAAGTTTTGAGTTCCACCAACTTGTTTGTTCGATCTACTTCCACATACTAAGTCCAGAGATTTACATGTTTATCGAATCATCGTTTTGAGGTACACCCACTCTTTTGAGAGATTTACGTCCCCCCACCCCCCCTACTTAGTCAAGGGATTTACGCCTCCACGAATACATGATTTGTGTTTCACGTACACATTGGAGAATTTTAACCCTTTATTATTTTAACGTTCTTAGTTTCACCTATTCCGTGTGAGATTTTTACGCATCCACAAATTAAAAAATTTGAGCAATCGCAAGATTTGCACCGCTGTTGAGAGAATTAATTCACTATCAATTTATGGTTTTGAGATCTACCCGCTCTTTTGATAGATTTTTATCTTCCTACTCAGTTGAGATATTCAGACTTCTATCAATCCATGCATTTTTGGTTCACTGCTCATTTGAGAGAATTACATACATCTACTCAGCAGAGAGGTTTTTACGCATCTATCAAATCTTGTTTTTGAGGTGGTGCACCTACTAATTTTTTTGATTTACATCTACATAGTTGGGTGTTATACATCTATATCAATTCATGGTTTTCAGATCTACCCACTTATTCGATAGATTTCGATCCACCTACTCAATTGACATATTTAGACTTATATGAATCCAATGGTTTAGATTCACTTACTCATTTGAGATATTTACATCCACCCACTCAGTAGAGAGGTTTACGCATCTATCAGTCCTTGGTTTTGAGATTCTCCAGCTCATTTAATTGATGTACAACCCCATATGAGATTTTGAGGTCCATCCCACTCATTTCAATGAGTTACATCGACCTACTTTGTGTAGGGATTTTTAATTTAATACGAATACATGGTTTAGATTTTCGCCCACGCGTATGATTTATTTAAGCCTTCGTCGTTTTATTGTTATTAGGAGGTTCACCCACTTTTTTGAGACACTTAGGCCCCTTCAAATTAAAGGTTTTGAGGAGGACTACCTACTCATTTGTTCGATTTACATCCTCATACTTGGTCGTGGGAATTACACCTCTATAAAATCATGGGTTTGAAGTACACCCTTTCATTTCAGAGATTTACACCCCCTACTTAGTTGATAGATTTATGCCCATAAGTTTACATGTTTTGAGTTTCACATACAAATTTGAGAAATTTAAGCTTTTATCATTTTATTATTTTTAGTTTCACCTACCCCCATTTGAGTCGTTTACACCTCTACAAATAAAAAGTTTTGGGCTCCACCTACTCGTTTGTTTGATGTAAACAAAAAAGGTAGAATCGAGAGATTTACGTATCAACTAAGAAATTTGCACCATTATCAGTTCATTGTTTTGAGATCGACCCCCTCATTTGAGGGATTTTGATCCAACTACTCAGTTTATAGATTTAGACTTCTGTCAATCTATGGGTTTTACGTTCACCTACTCATCTGAGAGATTTATACCCAACAACTTAGTAGAGAGGTTTACGCAGCTATCAAATCTTGGTTTTGAAGTGCACCTACTCATTTTAATATTTCTAGGTTCAACTACTCAATTATGATATTTAGGCCTCTTTAAATTGAAGATTTCGAGGTCCAAAAACTCATTTATCAGATTTACATCGTCAAGAGATTTACATCTTAAATCATGGTTTTGACGTACACCCAAACAATTGAGAGATTTACGTTCTCCTATTTACTCTAGGGATTTACGCCTCTACGAATACACGTTTTGATTTTTTCCTACGCATTTGAGAAATTTGGGAGTGTATCATTTTATCATTTTCAGTTTCACCCACTCCATGTGAGATATTTACGCCTACATAAATTAAAGATTTTAAGGTCAACCCAGTCACTCGTTATATTTACAGAAAAACTGAGCAATCGAGATATTTACATGTCTATTGTGAGAATTACGACGTTATGAATTTATGGTTTTCTGATGTACCCACTCATTTGGAATTTTGATCCACATACTCAGTCGAGAGATTAGGACATCTCTCAATCCATGGGATGTAGATTCTCCTATTCATTCGAGAGATTTACATCCACCTACTCATTGGAGAGGCCTACGCATTCATCGATTCTTGGTTTTGAGGTGTATCTACTCGTTTGGTTTATTTACATCCACATAGTTAGGGAAATATATACATCCATATCAATTCATGGTTTTGAGGTCCACCGCACTCATTTGAGAGTTTTACATCATCCCACAACTATCGTAGGATTTTTAAGCCAATACATGATGTTGAGTTTCACCAACGCATTTGAGATATTTAAGGCTTCATTATTTGAATGTTTTTAGGTTCACCCACTCAATGGATACATTCAAGCCTCTTTAAATAAAAAGTTTTGAGTTCCACCAACTAGTTTGTTCGATCTACTTCCACATACTAAGTCCAGAGATTTACATGTTTATCGAATCATCGTTTTGAGGTACACCCACTCTTTTGAGAGATTTACGTCCCCCCACCCCCCCTACTTAGTCAAGGGATTTACGCCTCCACGAATACATGATTTGTGTTTCACGTACACATTGGAGAATTTTAACCCTTTATTATTTTAACGTTCTTAGTTTCACCTATTCCGTGTGAGATTGTTACGCATCCACAAATTAAAAGATTTGAGCAATCGTAAGATTTGCACCGCTGTTGAGAGAATTAATTCACTATCAATTTATGGTTTTGAGATCTACCCGCTCTTTTGATAGATTTTTATCTTCCTACTCAGTTGAGATATTTAGACTTCTATCAATCCATGCATTTTTGGTTCACTGCTCATTTGAGAGAATTACATACATCTACTCAGCAGAGAGGTTTTTACGCATCTATCAAATCTTGTTTTTGAGGTGGTGCACCTACTAATTTTTTTGATTTACATCTACATAGTTGGGTGTTATACATCTATATCAATTCATGGTTTTCAGATCTACCCACTTATTCGATAGATTTCGATCCACCTACTCAATTGACATATTTAGACTTATATGAATCCAATGGTTTAGATTCACTTACTCATTTGAGATATTTACATCCACCCACTCAGTAGAGAGGTTTACGCATCTATCAGTCCTTGGTTTTGAGATTCTCCAGCTCATTTAATTGATGTACAACACCATATGAGATTTTGAGGTCCATCCCACTCATTTCAATGAGTTACATCGACCTACTTTGTGTAGGGATTTTTAATTTAATACGAATACATGGTTTAGATTTTCGCCCACGCGTATGATTTATTTAAGCCTTCGTCGTTTTATTGTTATTAGGAGGTTCACCCACTTTTTTGAGACACTTAGGCCCCTTCAAATTAAAGGTTTTGAGGACTACCTACTCATTTGTTCGATTTACATCCTCATACTTGGTCGTGGGAATTACACCTCTATAAAATCATGGGTTTGAAGTACACCCTTTCATTTCAGAGATTTACACCCCCTACTTAGTTGATAGATTTATGCCCATAAGTTTACATGTTTTGAGTTTCACATACAAATTTGAGAAATTTAAGCTTTTATCATTTTATTATTTTTAGTTTCAGCTACCCCCATTTGAGTCGTTTACACCTCTACAAATAAAAAGTTTTGGGCTCCACCTACTCGTTTGTTTGATGTAAACAAAAAAGGTAGAATCGAGAGATTTACGTATCAACTAAGAAATTTGCACCATTATCAGTTCATTGTTTTGAGATCGACCCCCTCATTTGAGGGATTTTGATCCAACTACTCAGTTTATAGATTTAGACTTCTGTCAATCTATGGGTTTTACGTTCACCTACTCATCTGAGAGATTTATACCCAACAACTTAGTAGAGAGGTTTACGCAGCTATCAAATCTTGGTTTTGAAGTGCACCTACTCATTTTAATATTTCTAGGTTCAACTACTCAATTATGATATTTAGGCCTCTTTAAATTGAAGATTTCGAGGTCCAAAAACTCATTTATCAGATTTACATCGTCAAGAGATTTACATCTTAAATCATGGTTTTGACGTACACCCAAACAATTGAGAGATTTACGTTCTCCTATTTACTCTAGGGATTTACGCCTCTACGAATACACGTTTTGATTTTTTCCTACGCATTTGAGAAATTTGGGAGTGTATCATTTTATCATTTTCAGTTTCACCCACTCCATGTGAGATATTTACGCCTACATAAATTAAAGATTTTAAGGTCAACCCAGTCACTCGTTATATTTACAGAAAAACTGAGCAATCGAGATATTTACATGTCTATTGTGAGAATTACGACGTTATGAATTTATGGTTTTCTGATGTACCCACTCATTTGGAATTTTGATCCACATACTCAGTCGAGAGATTAGGACATCTCTCAATCCATGGGATGTAGATTCTCCTATTCATTCGAGAGATTTACATCCACCTACTCATTGGAGAGGCCTACGCATTCATCGATTCTTGGTTTTGAGGTGTATCTACTCGTTTGGTTTATTTACATCCACATAGTTAGGGAAATATATACATCCATATCAATTCATGGTTTTGAGGTCCACCGCACTCATTTGAGAGTTTTACATCATCCCACAACTATCGTAGGATTTTTAAGCCAATACATGATGTTGAGTTTCACCAACGCATTTGAGATATTTAAGGCTTCATTATTTGAATGTTTTTAGGTTCACCCACTCAATGGATACATTCAAGCCTCTTTAAATAAAAAGTTTTGAGTTCCACCAACTAGTTTGTTCGATCTACTTCCACATACTAAGTCCAGAGATTTACATGTTTATCGAATCATCGTTTTGAGGTACACCCACTCTTTTGAGAGATTTACGTCCCCCCACCCCCCCTACTTAGTCAAGGGATTTACGCCTCCACGAATACATGATTTGTGTTTCACGTACACATTGGAGAATTTTAACCCTTTATTATTTTAACGTTCTTAGTTTCACCTATTCCGTGTGAGATTGTTACGCATCCACAAATTAAAAGATTTGAGCAATCGTAAGATTTGCACCGCTGTTGAGAGAATTAATTCACTATCAATTTATGGTTTTGAGATCTACCCGCTCTTTTGATAGATTTTTATCTTCCTACTCAGTTGAGATATTTAGACTTCTATCAATCCATGCATTTTTGGTTCACTGCTCATTTGAGAGAATTACATACATCTACTCAGCAGAGAGGTTTTTACGCATCTACCAAATCTTGTTTTTGAGGTGGTGCACCTACTAATTTTTTTGATTTACATCTACATAGTTGGGTGTTATACATCTATATCAATTCATGGTTTTCAGATCTACCCACTTATTCGATAGATTTCGATCCACCTACTCAATTGACATATTTAGACTTATATGAATCCAATGGTTTAGATTCACTTACTCATTTGAGATATTTACATCCACCCACTCAGTAGAGAGGTTTACGCATCTATCAGTCCTTGGTTTTGAGATTGTCCAGCTCATTTAATTGATGTACAACACCGTATGAGATTTTGAGGTCCGTCCCACTCATTTCAATGAGTTACATCGACCTACTTTGTGTAGGGATTTTTAATTTAATACGAATACATGGTTTAGATTTTCGCCCACGCGTATGATTTATTTAAGCCTTCGTCGTTTTATTGTTATTAGGAGGTTCACCCACTTTTTTGAGACACTTAGGCCCCTTCAAATTAAAGGTTTTGAGGACTACCTACTCATTCGTTCGATTTACATCCTCATACTTGGTCGTGGGAATTACACCTCTATAAAATCATGGGTTTGAAGTACACCCTTTCATTTCAGAGATTTACACCCCTACTTAGTTGATAGATTTATGCCCATAAGTTTACATGTTTTGAGTTTCACATACAAATTTGAGAAATTTAAGCTTTTATCATTTTATTATTTTTAGTTTCAGCTACCCCCATTTGAGTCGTTTACACCTCTACAAATAAAAAGTTTTGAGCTCCACCTACTCGTTTGTTTGATGTAAACAAAAAAGGTAGAATCGAGAGATTTACATATCAACTAAGAAATTTGCACCATTATCAGTTCATTGTTTTGAGATCGACCCCCTCATTTGAGGGATTTTGATCCAACTACTCAGTTTATAGATTTAGACTTCTGTCAATCTATGGGTTTTACGTTCACCTACTCATCTTAGAGATTTATACCCAACAACTTAGTAGAGAGGTTTACGTAGCTATCAAATCTTGGTTTTGAAGTGCACCTACTCATTTTAATATTTCTAGGTTCAACTACTCAATTATGATATTTAGGCCTCTTTAAATTGAAGTTTTCGAGGTCCAAAAACTCATTTATCAGATTTACATCATCAAGAGATTTACATCTTAAATCATGGTTTTGACGTACACCCAAACAATTGAGAGATTTACGTTCCCCTATTTACTCTAGGGATTTACGCCTCTACGAATACACGTTTTGATTTTTTCCTACGCATTTGAGAAATTTGGGAGTGTATCATTTTATCATTTTCAGTTTCACCCACTCCATGTGAGCTATTTACGCCTACATAAATTAAAGATTTTAAGGTCAACCCAGTCACTCGTTATATTTACAGAAAAACTGAGCAATCGAGATATTTACATGTCTATTGTGAGAATTACGACGTTATGAATTTATGGTTTTCTGATGTACCCACTCATTTGGAATTTTGATCCACATACTCAGTCGAGAGATTAGGACATCTCTCAATCCATGGGATGTAGATTCTCCTATTCATTCGAGAGATTTACATCCACCTACTCATTGGAGAGGCCTACGCATTCATCGATTCTTGGTTTTGAGGTGTATCTACTCGTTTGGTTTATTTACATCCACATAGTTAGGGAAATATATACATCCATATCAATTCATGGTTTTGAGGTCCACCGTACTCATTTGAGAGTTTTACATCATCCCACAACTATCGTAGGATTTTTAAGCCAATACATGATGTTGAGTTTCACCAACGCATTTGAGATATTTAAGGCTTCATTATTTGAATGTTTTTAGGTTCACCCACTCAATGGATACATTCAAGCCTCTTTAAATAAAAAGTTTTGAGTTCCACCAACTAGTTTGTTCGATCTACTTCCACATACTAAGTCCAGAGATTTACATGTTTATCGAATCATCGTTTTGAGGTACACCCACTCTTTTGAGAGATTTACGTCCCCCCACCCCCCTACTTAGTCAAGGGATTTACGCCTCCACGAATACATGATTTGTGTTTCACGTACACATTGGAGAATTTTAACCCTTTATTATTTTAACGTTCTTAGTTTCACCTATTTCGTGTGAGATTGTTACGCATCCACAAATTAAAAGATTTGAGCAATCGTAAGATTTGCACCGCTGTTGAGAGAATTAATTCACTATCAATTTATGGTTTTGAGATCTACCCGCTCTTTTGATAGATTTTTATCTTCCTACTCAGTTGAGATATTTAGACTTCTATCAATCCATGCATTTTTGGTTCACTGCTCATTTGAGAAAATTACATACATCTACTTAGCAGAGAGGTTTTTACGCATCTATCAAATCTTGTTTTTGAGGTGGTGCACCTACTAATTTTTTTGATTTACATCTACATAGTTGGGTGTTATACATCTATATCAATTCATGGTTTTCAGATCTACCCACTTATTCGATAGATTTCGATCCACCTACTCAATTGACATATTTAGACTTATATGAATCCAATGGTTTAGATTCACTTACTCATTTGAGATATTTACATCCACCCACTCAGTAGAGAGGTTTACGCATCTATCAGTCCTTGGTTTTGAGATTCTCCAGCTCATTTAATTGATGTACAACACCATATGAGATTTTGAGGTCCATCCCACTCATTTCAATGAGTTACATCGACCTACTTTGTGTAGGGATTTTTAATTTAATACGAATACATGGTTTAGATTTTCGCCCACGCGTATGATTTATTTAAGCCTTCGTCGTTTTATTGTTATTAGGAGGTTCACCCACTTTTTTGAGACACTTAGGCCCCTTCAAATTAAAGGTTTTGAGGACTACCTACTCATTTGTTCGATTTACATCCTCATACTTGGTCGTGGGAATTACACCTCTATAAAATCATGGGTTTGAAGTACACCCTTTCATTTCAGAGATTTACACCCCTACTTAGTTGATAGATTTATGCCCATAAGTTTACTTACATGTTTTGAGTTTCACATACAAATTTGAGAAATTTAAGCTTTTATCATTTTATTATTTTTAGTTTCAGCTACCCCCATTTGAGTCGTTTACACCTCTACAAATAAAAAGTTTTGAGCTCCACCTACTCGTTTGTTTGATGTAAACAAAAAAGGTAGAATCGAGAGATTTACGTATCAACTAAGAAATTTGCACCATTATCAGTTCATTGTTTTGAGATCGACCCCCTCATTTGAGGGATTTTGATCCAACTACTCAGTTTATAGATTTAGACTTCTGTCAATCTATGGGTTTTACGTTCACCTACTCATCTGAGAGATTTATACCCAACAACTTAGTAGAGAGGTTTACGCAGCTATCAAATCTTGGTTTTGAAGTGCACCTACTCATTTTAATATTTCTAGGTTCAACTACTCAATTATGATATTTAGGCCTCTTTAAATTGAAGATTTCGAGGTCCAAAAACTCATTTATCAGATTTACATCGTCAAGAGATTTACATCTTAAATCATGGTTTTGACGTACACCCAAACAGTTGAGAGATTTACGTTCCCCTATTTACTCTAGGGATTTACGCCTCTACGAATACACGTTTTGATTTTTTCCTACGCATTTGAGAAATTTGGGAGTGTATCATTTTATCATTTTCAGTTTCACCCACTCCATGTGAGATATTTACGCCTACATAAATTAAAGATTTTAAGGTCAACCCAGTCACTCGTTATATTTACAGAAAAACTGAGCAATCGAGATATTTACATGTCTATTGTGAGAATTACGACGTTATGAATTTATGGTTTTCTGATGTACCCACTCATTTGGAATTTTGATCCACATACTCAGTCGAGAGATTAGGACATCTCTCAATCCATGGGATGTAGATTCTCCTATTCATTCGAGAGATTTACATCCACCTACTCATTGGAGAGGCCTACGCATTCATCGATTCTTGGTTTTGAGGTGTATCTACTCGTTTGGTTTATTTACATCCACATAGTTAGGGAAATATATACATCCATATCAATTCATGGTTTTGAGGTCCACCGCACTCATTTGAGAGTTTTACATCATCCCACAACTATCGTAGGATTTTTAAGCCAATACATGATGTTGAGTTTCACCAACGCATTTGAGATATTTAAGGCTTCATTATTTGAATGTTTTTAGGTTCACCCACTCAATGGATACATTCAAGCCTCTTTAAATAAAAAGTTTTGAGTTCCACCAACTAGTTTGTTCGATCTACTTCCACATACTAAGTCCAGAGATTTACATGTTTATCGAATCATCGTTTTGAGGTACACCCACTCTTTTGAGAGATTTACGTCCCCCCACCCCCCCTACTTAGTCAAGGGATTTACGCCTCCACGAATACATGATTTGTGTTTCACGTACACATTGGAGAATTTTAACCCTTTATTATTTTAACGTTCTTAGTTTCACCTATTCCGTGTGAGATTGTTACGCATCCACAAATTAAAAGATTTGAGCAATCGTAAGATTTGCACCGCTGTTGAGAGAATTAATTCACTATCAATTTATGGTTTTGAGATCTACCCGCTCTTTTGATAGATTTTTATCTTCCTACTCAGTTGAGATATTTAGACTTCTATCAATCCATGCATTTTTGGTTCACTGCTCATTTGAGAGAATTACATACATCTACTCAGCAGAGAGGTTTTTACGCATCTACCAAATCTTGTTTTTGAGGTGGTGCACCTACTAATTTTTTTTGATTTACATCTACATAGTTGGGTGTTATACATCTATATCAATTCATGGTTTTCAGATCTACCCACTTATTCGATAGATTTCGATCCACCTACTCAATTGACATATTTAGACTTATATGAATCCAATGGTTTAGATTCACTTACTCATTTGAGATATTTACATCCACCCACTCAGTAGAGAGGTTTACGCATCTATCAGTCCTTGGTTTTGAGATTGTCCAGCTCATTTAATTGATGTACAACACCGTATGAGATTTTGAGGTCCGTCCCACTCATTTCAATGAGTTACATCGACCTACTTTGTGTAGGGATTTTTAATTTAATACGAATACATGGTTTAGATTTTCGCCCACGCGTATGATTTATTTAAGCCTTCGTCGTTTTATTGTTATTAGGAGGTTCACCCACTTTTTTGAGACACTTAGGCCCCTTCAAATTAAAGGTTTTGAGGACTACCTACTCATTCGTTCGATTTACATCCTCATACTTGGTCGTGGGAATTACACCTCTATAAAATCATGGGTTTGAAGTACACCCTTTCATTTCAGAGATTTACACCCCTACTTAGTTGATAGATTTATGCCCATAAGTTTACATGTTTTGAGTTTCACATACAAATTTGAGAAATTTAAGCTTTTATCATTTTATTATTTTTAGTTTCAGCTACCCCCATTTGAGTCGTTTACACCTCTACAAATAAAAAGTTTTGAGCTCCACCTACTCGTTTGTTTGATGTAAACAAAAAAGGTAGAATCGAGAGATTTACATATCAACTAAGAAATTTGCACCATTATCAGTTCATTGTTTTGAGATCGACCCCCTCATTTGAGGGATTTTGATCCAACTACTCAGTTTATAGATTTAGACTTCTGTCAATCTATGGGTTTTACGTTCACCTACTCATCTTAGAGATTTATACCCAACAACTTAGTAGAGAGGTTTACGTAGCTATCAAATCTTGGTTTTGAAGTGCACCTACTCATTTTAATATTTCTAGGTTCAACTACTCAATTATGATATGTAGGCCTCTTTAAATTGAAGTTTTCGAGGTCCAAAAACTCATTTATCAGATTTACATCATCAAGAGATTTACATCTTAAATCATGGTTTTGACGTACACCCAAACAATTGAGAGATTTACGTTCCCCTATTTACTCTAGGGATTTACGCCTCTACGAATACACGTTTTGATTTTTTCCTACGCATTTGAGAAATTTGGGAGTGTATCATTTTATCATTTTCAGTTTCACCCACTCCATGTGAGCTATTTACGCCTACATAAATTAAAGATTTTAAGGTCAACCCAGTCACTCGTTATATTTACAGAAAAACTGAGCAATCGAGATATTTACATGTCTATTGTGAGAATTACGACGTTATGAATTTATGGTTTTCTGATGTACCCACTCATTTGGAATTTTGATCCACATACTCAGTCGAGAGATTAGGACATCTCTCAATCCATGGGATGTAGATTCTCCTATTCATTCGAGAGATTTACATCCACCTACTCATTGGAGAGGCCTACGCATTCATCGATTCTTGGTTTTGAGGTGTATCTACTCGTTTGGTTTATTTACATCCACATAGTTAGGGAAATATATACATCCATATCAATTCATGGTTTTGAGGTCCACCGCACTCATTTGAGAGTTTTACATCATCCCACAACTATCGTAGGATTTTTAAGCCAATACATGATGTTGAGTTTCACCAACGCATTTGAGATATTTAAGGCTTCATTATTTGAATGTTTTTAGGTTCACCCACTCAATGGATACATTCAAGCCTCTTTAAATAAAAAGTTTTGAGTTCCACCAACTAGTTTGTTCGATCTACTTCCACATACTAAGTCCAGAGATTTACATGTTTATCGAATCATCGTTTTGAGGTACACCCACTCTTTTGAGAGATTTACGTCCCCCCACCCCCCTACTTAGTCAAGGGATTTACGCCTCCACGAATACATGATTTGTGTTTCACGTACACATTGGAGAATTTTAACCCTTTATTATTTTAACGTTCTTAGTTTCACCTATTTCGTGTGAGATTGTTACGCATCCACAAATTAAAAGATTTGAGCAATCGTAAGATTTGCACCGCTGTTGAGAGAATTAATTCACTATCAATTTATGGTTTTGAGATCTACCCGCTCTTTTGATAGATTTTTATCTTCCTACTCAGTTGAGATATTTAGACTTCTATCAATCCATGCATTTTTGGTTCACTGCTCATTTGAGAAAATTACATACATCTACTTAGCAGAGAGGTTTTTACGCATCTATCAAATCTTGTTTTTGAGGTGGTGCACCTACTAATTTTTTTGATTTACATCTACATAGTTGGGTGTTATACATCTATATCAATTCATGGTTTTCAGATCTACCCACTTATTCGATAGATTTCGATTCACCTACTCAATTGACATATTTAGACTTATATGAATCCAATGGTTTAGATTCACTTACTCATTTGAGATATTTACATCCACCCACTCTGTACAGAGGTTTACGCATCTATCAGTCCTTGGTTTTGAGATTCTCCAGTTCATTTAATTGATGTACAACACCATATGAGATTTTGAGGTCCATCCCACTCATTTCAATGAGTTACATCGACCTACTTTGTGTAGGGATTTTTAATTTAATACGAATACATGGTTTAGATTTTCGCCCACGCGTATGATTTATTTAAGCCTTCGTCGTTTTATTGTTATTAGGAGGTTCACCCACTTTTTTGAGACACTTAGGCCCCTTCAAATTAAAGGTTTTGAGGACTACCTACTCATTTGTTCGATTTACATCCTCATACTTGGTCGTGGGAATTACACCTCTATAAAATCATGGGTTTGAAGTACACCCTTTCATTTCAGAGATTTACACCCCTACTTAGTTGATAGATTTATGCCCATAAGTTTACATGTTTTGAGTTTCACATACAAATTTGAGAAATTTAAGCTTTTATCATTTTATTATTTTTAGTTTCAGCTACCCCCATTTGAGTCGTTTACACCTCTACAAATAAAAAGTTTTGAGCTCCACCTACTCGTTTGTTTGATGTAAACAAAAAAGGTAGAATCGAGAGATTTACATATCAACTAAGAAATTTGCACCATTATCAGTTCATTGTTTTGAGATCGACCCCCTCATTTGAGGGATTTTGATCCAACTACTCAGTTTATAGATTTAGACTTCTGTCAATCTATGGGTTTTACGTTCACCTACTCATCTTAGAGATTTATACCCAACAACTTAGTAGAGAGGTTTACGTAGCTATCAAATCTTGGTTTTGAAGTGCACCTACTCATTTTAATATTTCTAGGTTCAACTACTCAATTATGATATTTAGGCCTCTTTAAATTGAAGTTTTCGAGGTCCAAAAACTCATTTATCAGATTTACATCATCAAGAGATTTACATCTTAAATCATGGTTTTGACGTACACCCAAACAATTGAGAGATTTACGTTCCCCTATTTACTCTAGGGATTTACGCCTCTACGAATACACGTTTTGATTTTTTCCTACGCATTTGAGAAATTTGGGAGTGTATCATTTTATCATTTTCAGTTTCACCCACTCCATGTGAGCTATTTACGCCTACATAAATTAAAGATTTTAAGGTCAACCCAGTCACTCGTTATATTTACAGAAAAACTGAGCAATCGAGATATTTACATGTCTATTGTGAGAATTACGACGTTATGAATTTATGGTTTTCTGATGTACCCACTCATTTGGAATTTTGATCCACATACTCAGTCGAGAGATTAGGACATCTCTCAATCCATGGGATGTAGATTCTCCTATTCATTCGAGAGATTTACATCCACCTACTCATTGGAGAGGCCTACGCATTCATCGATTCTTGGTTTTGAGGTGTATCTACTCGTTTGGTTTATTTACATCCACATAGTTAGGGAAATATATACATCCATATCAATTCATGGTTTTGAGGTCCACCGTACTCATTTGAGAGTTTTACATCATCCCACAACTATCGTAGGATTTTTAAGCCAATACATGATGTTGAGTTTCACCAACGCATTTGAGATATTTAAGGCTTCATTATTTGAATGTTTTTAGGTTCACCCACTCAATGGATACATTCAAGCCTCTTTAAATAAAAAGTTTTGAGTTCCACCAACTAGTTTGTTCGATCTACTTCCACATACTAAGTCCAGAGATTTACATGTTTATCGAATCATCGTTTTGAGGTACACCCACTCTTTTGAGAGATTTACGTCCCCCCACCCCCCTACTTAGTCAAGGGATTTACGCCTCCACGAATACATGATTTGTGTTTCACGTACACATTGGAGAATTTTAACCCTTTATTATTTTAACGTTCTTAGTTTCACCTATTTCGTGTGAGATTGTTACGCATCCACAAATTAAAAGATTTGAGCAATCGTAAGATTTGCACCGCTGTTGAGAGAATTAATTCACTATCAATTTATGGTTTTGAGATCTACCCGCTCTTTTGATAGATTTTTATCTTCCTACTCAGTTGAGATATTTAGACTTCTATCAATCCATGCATTTTTGGTTCACTGCTCATTTGAGAAAATTACATACATCTACTTAGCAGAGAGGTTTTTACGCATCTATCAAATCTTGTTTTTGAGGTGGTGCACCTACTAATTTTTTTGATTTACATCTACATAGTTGGGTGTTATACATCTATATCAATTCATGGTTTTCAGATCTACCCACTTATTCGATAGATTTCGATTCACCTACTCAATTGACATATTTAGACTTATATGAATCCAATGGTTTAGATTCACTTACTCATTTGAGATATTTACATCCACCCACTCTGTACAGAGGTTTACGCATCTATCAGTCCTTGGTTTTGAGATTCTCCAGTTCATTTAATTGATGTACAACACCATATGAGATTTTGAGGTCCATCCCACTCATTTCAATGAGTTACATCGACCTACTTTGTGTAGGGATTTTTAATTTAATACGAATACATGGTTTAGATTTTCGCCCACGCGTATGATTTATTTAAGCCTTCGTCGTTTTATTGTTATTAGGAGGTTCACCCACTTTTTTGAGACACTTAGGCCCCTTCAAATTAAAGGTTTTGAGGACTACCTACTCATTTGTTCGATTTACATCCTCATACTTGGTCGTGGGAATTACACCTCTATAAAATCATGGGTTTGAAGTACACCCTTTCATTTCAGAGATTTACACCCCCTACTTAGTTGATAGATTTATGCCCATAAGTTTACATGTTTTGAGTTTCACATACAAATTTGAGAAATTTAAGCTTTTATCATTTTATTATTTTTAGTTTCAGCTACCCCCATTTGAGTCGTTTACACCTCTACAAATAAAAAGTTTTGGGCTCCACCTACTCGTTTGTTTGATGTAAACAAAAAAGGTAGAATCGAGAGATTTACGTATCAACTAAGAAATTTGCACCATTATCAGTTCATTGTTTTGAGGTCGACCCCCTCATTTGAAGGATTTTGATCCAACTACTCAGTTTATAGATTTAGACTTCTGTCAATCTATGGATTTTACGTTTACCTACTCATCTTAGAGATTTATACCCAACAACTTAGTAGAGAGGTTTACGCAGCTATGAAATCTTGGTTTTGAAGTGCACCTACTCATTTTAATATTTCTAGGTTCAACTACTCAATTATGATATTTAGGCCTCTTTAAATTGAAGATTTCGAGGTCCAAAAACTCATTTATCGGATTTACATCATCAAGAGATTTACATCTTAAATCATGGTTTTGACGTACACCCAAACAATTGAGAGATTTACGTTCCCCTATTTAATCTAGGGATTTACGCCTCTACGAATACACGTTTTGATTTTTTCCTACGCATTTGAGAAATTTGGGAGTGTATCATTTTATCATTTTCAGTTTCACCCACACATTTGTGAGATATTTACGCCTACATAAATTAAAGATTTTAAGGTCAACCCAGTCACTCGTTATATTTACAGAAAAACTGAGCAATCGAGATATTTACATGTCTATTGTGAGAATTACGACGTTATGAATTTATGGTTTTCTGATGTACCCACTCATTTGGAATTTTGATCCACATACTCAGTCGAGAGATTAGGACATCTCTCAATCCATGGGATGTAGATTCTCCTATTCATTCGAGAGATTTACATCCACCTACTCATTGGAGAGGCCTACGCATTCATCGATTCTTGGTTTTGAGGTGTATCTACTCGTTTGGTTTATTTACATCCACATAGTTAGGGAAATATATACATCCATATCAATTCATGGTTTTGAGGTCCACCGCACTCATTTGAGAGTTTTACATCATCCCACAACTATCGTAGGATTTTTAAGCCAATACATGATGTTGAGTTTCACCAACGCATTTGAGATATTTAAGGCTTCATTATTTGAATGTTTTTAGGTTCACCCACTCAATGGATACATTCAAGCCTCTTTAAATAAAAATTTTGAGTTCCTCCAACTCGTTTGTTCGATCTACTTCCACATACTAAGTCCAGAGATTTACATGTTTATCGAATCATCGTTTTGAGGTACACCCACTCTTTTGAGAGATTTACGTCCCCCCACCCCCCCTACTTAGTCAAGGGATTTACGCCTCCACGAATACATAATTTGTGTTTCACGTACACATTGGAGAATTTTAACCCTTTATTATTTTAACGTTCTTAGTTTCACCTATTCCGTGTGAGATTTTTACGCATCCACAAATTAAAAGATTTGAGCAATCGCAAGATTTGCACCGCTGTTGAGAGAATTAATTCACTATCAATTTATGGTTTTGAGATCTACTCGCTCTTTTGATAGATTTTTATCTTCCTACTCAGTTGATATATTCAGACTTCTATCAATCCATGCATTTTTGGTTCACTGCTCATTTGAGAGAATTACATACATCTACTCAGCAGAGAGGTTTTTACGCGTCTATCAAATCTTGTTTTTGAGGTAGTGCACCTACTAATTTTTTTGATTTACATCTACATAGTTGGGTGTTATACTTCTATATCAATTCATGGTTTTCAGATCTACCCACTTATTCGATAGATTTCGTTCCACCTACTCAATTGACATATTTAGACTTATATGAATCCAATGGTTTAGATTCACTTACTCATTTGAGATATTTACATCCACCCACTCAGTAGAGAGGTTTACGCATCTATCAGTCCTTGGTTTTGAGATTCTCCAGCTCATTTAATTGATGTACAATCCCATATGAGATTTTGAGGTCCATCCCACTTATTTCAATGAGTTACATCGACCTACTTTGTGTAGGGATTTTTAATTTAATACGAATACATGGTTTAGATTTTCGCCCAGGCGTATGATTTATTTAAGCCTTCGTCGTTTTATTGTTATTAGGAGGTTCACCCACTTTTTTGAGACACTTAGGCCCCTTCAAATTAAAGGTTTTGAGGACTACCTACTCATTTGTTCGATTTACATCCTCATACTTGGTCGTGGGAATTACACCTCTATAAAATCATGGGTTTGAAGTACACCCTTTCATTTCAGAGATTTACACCCCCTACTTAGTTGATAGATTTATGCCCATAAGTTTACATGTTTTGAGTTTCACATACAAATTTGAGAAATTTAAGCTTTTATCATTTTATTATTTTTAGTTTCACCTACCCCCATTTGAGTCGTTTACACCTCTACAAATAAAAAGTTTTGAGCTCCACCTACTCGTTTGTTTGATGTAAACAAAAAAGGTAGAATCGAGAGATTTACATATCAACTAAGAAATTTGCACCATTATCAGTTCATTGTTTTGAGATCGACCCCCTCATTTGAGGGATTTTGATCCAACTACTCAGTTTATAGATTTAGACTTCTGTCAACCTATGGGTTTTACGTTCACCTACTCATCTGAGAGATTTATACCCAACAACTTAGTAGAGAGGTTTACGCAGCTATCAAATCTTGGTTTTGAAGTGCACCTACTCATTTTAATATTTCTAGGTTCAACTACTCAATTATTATATTTAGGCTTCTTTAAATTGAAGATTTCGAGGTCCAAAAACTCATTTATCAGATTTACATCGTCAAGAGATTTACATCTTAAATCATGGTTTTGACGTACACCCAAACAATTGAGAGATTTACATTCCCCTATTTACTCTAGGGATTTACGCCTCTACGAATACACGTTTTGATTTTTTCCTACGCATTTGAGAAATTTGGGAGTGTGTCATTTTATCATTTTCAGTTTCACCCACTCCATGTGAGATATTTACGCCTACATAAATTAAAGATTTTAAGGTCAACCCAGTCACTCGTTATATTTACAGAAAAACTGAGCAATCGAGATATTTACATGTCTATTGTGAGAATTACGACGTTATGAATTTATGGTTTTCTGATGTACCCACTCATTTGGAATTTTGATCCACATACTCAGTCGAGAGATTAGGACATCTCTCAATCCATGGGATGTAGATTCTCCTATTCATTCGAGAGATTTACATCCACCTACTCATTGGAGAGGCCTACGCATTCATCGATTCTTGGTTTTGAGGTGTATCTACTCGTTTGGTTTATTTACATCCACATAGTTAGGGAAATATATACATCCATATCAATTCATGGTTTTGAGGTCCACCGCGCTCATTTGAGAGTTTTACATCATCCCACAACTATCGTAGGATTTTTAAGCCAATACATGATGTTGAGTTTCACCAACGCATTTGAGATATTTAAGGCTTCATTATTTGAATGTTTTTAGGTTCACCCACTCAATGGATACATTCAAGCCTCTTTAAATAAAAAGTTTTGAGTTCCACCAACTCGTTTGTTCGATCTACTTCCACATACTAAGTCCAGAGATTTACATGTTTATCGAATCATCGTTTTGAGGTACACCCACTCTTTTGAGAGATTTACGTCCCCCCACCCCCCTACTTAGTCAAGGGATTTACGCCTACACGAATACATGATTTGTGTTTCACGTACACATTGGAGAATTTTAACCCTTTATTATTTTAACGTTCTTAGTTTCACCTATTCCGTGTGAGATTTTTACGCATCCACAAATTAAAAGATTTGAGCAATCGCAAGATTTGCACCGCTGTTGAGAGAATTAATTCACTATCAATTTATGGTTTTGAGATCTACCCGCTCTTTTGATAGATTTTTATCTTCCTACTCAGTTGAGATATTCAGACTTCTATCAATCCATGCATTTTTGGTTCACTGCTCATTTAAGAGAATTACATACATCTACTCCCGGAGAGGTTTTTACGCATCTATCAAATCTTGTTTTTGAAGTGGTGCACCTTCTAATTTTTTTGATTTACATCTACATAGTTGGGTGTTATACATCTATATCAATTCATGGTTTTCAGATCTACCCACTTATTCGATAGATTTCGATCCACCTACTCAATTGACATATTTAGACTTATATGAATCCAATGGTTTAGATTCACTTACTCATTTGAGATATTTACATCCACCCACTCAGTAGAGAGGTTTACGCATCTATCAGTCCTTGGTTTTGAGATTCTCCAGCTCATTTAATTGATGTACAATCCCATATGAGATTTTGAGGTCCATCCCACTCATTTCAATGAGTTACATCGACCTACTTTGTGTAGGGATTTTTAATTTAATACGAATACATGGTTTAGATTTTCGCCCACGCGTATGATTTATTTAAGCCTTCGTCGTTTTATTGTTATTAGGAGGTTCACCCACTTTTTTGAGACACTTAGGCCCCTTCAAATTAAAGGTTTTGAGGACTACCTACTCATTTGTTCGATTTACATCCTCATACTTGGTCGTGGGAATTACACCTCTATAAAATCATGGGTTTGAAGTACACCCTTTCATTTCAGAGATTTACACCCCCTACTTAGTTGATAGATTTATGCCCATAAGTTTACATGTTTTGAGTTTCACATACAAATTTGAGAAATTTAAGCTTTTATCATTTTATTATTTTTAGTTTCACCTACCCCCATTTGAGTCGTTTACACCTCTACAAATAAAAAGTTTTGAGCTCCACCTACTCGTTTGTTTGATGTAAACAAAAAAGGTAGAATCGAGAGATTTACATATCAACTAAGAAATTTGCACCATTATCAGTTCATTGTTTTGAGATCGACCCCCTCATTTGAGGGATTTTGATCCAACTACTCAGTTTATAGATTTAGACTTCTGTCAATCTATGGGTTTTACGTTCACCTACTCATCTGAGAGATTTATACCCAACAACTTAGTAGAGAGGTTTACGCAGCTATCAAATCTTGGTTTTGAAGTGCACCTACTCATTTTAATATTTCTAGGTTCAACTACTCAATTATTATATTTAGGCCTCTTTAAATTGAAGATTTCGAGGTCCAAAAACTCATTTATCAGATTTACATCGTCAAGAGATTTACATCTTAAATCATGGTTTTGACGTACACCCAAACAATTGAGAGATTTACATTCCCCTATTTACTCTAGGGATTTACGCCTCTACGAATATACGTTTTGATTTTTTCCTACGCATTTGAGAAATTTGGGAGTGTGTCATTTTATCATTTTCAGTTTCACCCACTCCATGTGAGATATTTACGCCTACATAAATTAAAGATTTTAAGGTCAACCCAGTCACTCGTTATATTTACAGAAAAACTGAGCAATCGAGATATTTACATGTCTATTGTGAGAATCACGACGTTATGAATTTATGGTTTTCTGATGTACCCACTCATTTGGAATTTTGATCCACATACTCAGTCGAGAGATTAGGACATCTCTCAATCCATGGGATGTAGATTCTCCTATTCATTCGAGAGATTTACATCCACCTACTCATTGGAGAGGCCTACGCATTCATCGATTCTTGGTTTTGAGGTGTATCTACTCGTTTGGTTTATTTACATCCACATAGTTAGGGAAATATATACATCCATATCAATTCATGGTTTTGAGGTCCACCGCACTCATTTGAGAGTTTTACATCATCCCACAACTCATTTGAGAGTTTTATATCAATACATGATGTTGAGTTTCACCAACGCATTTGAGATATTATTTGAATGTTTTTAGGTTCACCCACTCAATGGATACATTCAAGCCTCTTTAAATAAAAAGTTTTGAGTTCCACCAACTCGTTTGTTCGATCTACTTCCACATACTAAGTCCAGAGATTTACATGTTTATCGAATCATCGTTTTGAGGTACACCCACTCTTTTGAGAGATTTACGTCCCCCCACCCCACTACTTAGTCAAGGGATTTACGCCTACACGAATACATGATTTGTGTTTCACGTACACATTGGAGAATTTTAACCCTTTATTATTTTAACGTTCTTAGTTTCACCTATCCCGTGTGAGATTTTTACGCATCCACAAATTAAAAGATTTGAGCAATCGCAAGATTTGCACCGCTGTTGAGAGAATTAATTCACTATCAATTTATGGTTTTGAGATCTACCCGCTCTTTTGATAGATTTTTATCTTCCTACTCAATTGAGATATTCAGACTTCTATCAATCCATGCATTTTTGGTTCACTGCTCATTTAAGAGAATTACATACATCTACTCAGCAGAGAGGTTTTTACGCATCTATCAAATCTTGTTTTTGAGGTGGTGCACCTACTAATTTTTTTGATTTACATCTACATAGTTGGGTGTTATACATCTATATCAATTCATGGTTTTCAGATCTACCCACTTATTCGATAGATTTCGATCCACTTACTCAATTGACATATTTAGACTTATATGAATCCAATGGTTTAGATTCACTTACTCATTTGAGATATTTACATCCACCCACTCAGTAGAGAGGTTTACGCATCTATCAGTCCTTGGTTTTGAGATTCTCCAGCTCATTTAATTGATGTACAATCCCATATGAGATTTTGAGGTCCATCCCACTCATTTCAATGAGTTACATCGACCTACTTTGTGTAGGGATTTTTAATTTAATACGAATACATGGTTTAGATTTTCGCCCACGCGTATGATTTATTTAAGCCTTCGTCGTTTTATTGTTATTAGGAGGTTCACCCACTTTTTTGAGACACTTAGGCCCCTTCAAATTAAAGGTTTTGAGGACTACCTACTCATTTGTTCGATTTACATCCTCATACTTGGTCGTGGGAATTACACCTCTATAAAATCATGGGTTTGAAGTACACCCTTTCATTTCAGAGATTTACACCCCCTACTTAGTTGATAGATTTATGCCCATAAGTTTACATGTTTTGAGTTTCACATACAAATTTGAGAAATTTAAGCTTTTATCATTTTATTATTTTTAGTTTCACCTACCCCCATTTGAGTCGTTTACACCTCTACAAATAAAAAGTTTTGAGCTCCACCTACTCGTTTGTTTGATGTAAACAAAAAAGGTAGAATCGAGAGATTTACATATCAACTAAGAAATTTGCACCATTATCAGTTCATTGTTTTGAGATCGACCCCCTCATTTGAGGGATTTTGATCCAACTACTCAGTTTATAGATTTAGACTTCTGTCAACCTATGGGTTTTACGTTCACCTACTCATCTGAGAGATTTATACCCAACAACTTAGTAGAGAGGTTTACGCAGCTATCAAATCTTGGTTTTGAAGTGCACCTACTCATTTTAATATTTCTAGGTTCAACTACTCAATTATTATATTTAGGCCTCTTTAAATTGAAGATTTCGAGGTCCAAAAACTCATTTATCAGATTTACATCGTCAAGAGATTTACATCTTAAATCATGGTTTTGACGTACACCCAAACAATTGAGAGATTTACATTCCCCTATTTACTCTAGGGATTTACGCCTCTACGAATACACGTTTTGATTTTTTCCTACGCATTTGAGAAATTTGGGAGTGTGTCATTTTATCATTTTCAGTTTCACCCACTCCATGTGAGATATTTACGCCTACATAAATTAAAGATTTTAAGGTCAACCCAGTCACTCGTTATATTTACAGAAAAACTGAGCAATCGAGATATTTACATGTCTATTGTGAGAATCACGACGTTATGAATTTATGGTTTTCTGATGTACCCACTCATTTGGAATTTTGATCCACATACTCAGTCGAGAGATTAGGACATCTCTCAATCCATGGGATGTAGATTCTCCTATTCATTCGAGAGATTTACATCCACCTACTCATTGGAGAGGCCTACGCATTCATCGATTCTTGGTTTTGAGGTGTATCTACTCGTTTGGTTTATTTACATCCACATAGTTAGGGAAATATATACATCCATATCAATTCATGGTTTTGAGGTCCACCGCACTCATTTGAGAGTTTTACATCATCCCACAACTATCGTAGGATTTTTAAGCCAATACATGATGTTGAGTTTCACCAACGCATTTGAGATATTTAAGGCTTCATTATTTGAATGTTTTTAGGTTCACCCACTCAATGGATACATTCAAGCCTCTTTAAATAAAAAGTTTTGAGTTCCACCAACTCGTTTGTTCGATCTACTTCCACATACTAAGTCAAGAGATTTACATGTTTATCGAATCATCGTTTTGAGGTACACCCACTCTTTTGAGAGATTTACGTCCCCCCACCCCCCTACTTAGTCAAGGGATTTACGCATACACGAATACATGATTTGTGTTTCACGTACACATTGGAGAATTTTAACCCTTTATTATTTTAACGTTCTTAGTTTCACCTATTTCGTGTGAGATTTTTACGCATCCACAAATTAAAAGATTTGAGCAATCGCAAGATTTGCACCGCTGTTGAGAGAATTAATTCACTATCAATTTATGGTTTTGAGATCTACCCGCTCTTTTGATAGATTTTTATCTTCCTACTCAGTTGAAATATTCAGACTTCTATCAATCCATGCATTTTTGGTTCACTGCTCATTTAAGAGAATTACATACATCTACTCAGCAGAGAGGTTTTTACGCATCTATCAAATCTTGTTTTTGAGGTGGTGCACCTACTAATTTTTTTGATTTACATCTACATAGTTGGGTGTTATACATCTATATCAATTCATGGTTTTCAGATCTACCCACTTATTCGATAGATTTCGATCCACTTACTCAATTGACATATTTAGACTTATATGAATCCAATGGTTTAGATTCACTTACTCATTTGAGATATTTACATCCACCCACTCAGTAGAGAGGTTTACGCATCTATCAGTCCTTGGTTTTGAGATTCTCCAGCTCATTTAATTGATGTACAATCCCATATGAGATTTTGAGGTCCATCCCACTCATTTCAATGAGTTACATCGACCTACTTTGTGTAGGGATTTTTAATTTAATACGAATACATGGTTTAGATTTTCGCCCACGCGTATGATTTATTTAAGCCTTCGTCGTTTTATTGTTATTAGGAGGTTCACCCACTTTTTTGAGACACTTAGGCCCCTTCAAATTAAAGGTTTTGAGGACTACCTACTCATTTGTTCGATTTACATCCTCATACTTGGTCGTGGGAATTACACCTCTATAAAATCATGGGTTTGAAGTACACCCTTTCATTTCAGAGATTTACACCCCCTACTTAGTTGATAGATTTATGCCCATAAGTTTACATGTTTTGAGTTTCACATACAAATTTGAGAAATTTAAGCTTTTATCATTTTATTATTTTTAGTTTCACCTACCCCCATTTGAGTCGTTTACACCTCTACAAATAAAAAGTTTTGAGCTCCACCTACTCGTTTGTTTGATGTAAACAAAAAAGGTAGAATCGAGAGATTTACATATCAACTAAGAAATTTGCACCATTATCAGTTCATTGTTTTGAGATCGACCCCCTCATTTGAGGGATTTTGATCCAACTACTCAGTTTATAGATTTAGACTTCTGTCAACCTATGGGTTTTACGTTCACCTACTCATCTGAGAGATTTATACCCAACAACTTAGTAGAGAGGTTTACGCAGCTATCAAATCTTGGTTTTGAAGTGCACCTACTCATTTTAATATTTCTAGGTTCAACTACTCAATTATTATATTTAGGCCTCTTTAAATTGAAGATTTCGAGGTCCAAAAACTCATTTATCAGATTTACATCGTCAAGAGATTTACATCTTAAATCATGGTTTTGACGTACACCCAAACAATTGAGAGATTTACATTCCCCTATTTACTCTAGGGATTTACGCCTCTACGAATACACGTTTTGATTTTTTCCTACGCATTTGAGAAATTTGGGAGTGTGTCATTTTATCATTTTCAGTTTCACCCACTCCATGTGAGATATTTACGCCTACATAAATTAAAGATTTTAAGGTCAACCCAGTCACTCGTTATATTTACAGAAAAACTGAGCAATCGAGATATTTACATGTCTATTGTGAGAATCACGACGTTATGAATTTATGGTTTTCTGATGTACCCACTCATTTGGAATTTTGATCCACATACTCAGTCGAGAGATTAGGACATCTCTCAATCCATGGGATGTAGATTCTCCTATTCATTCGAGAGATTTACATCCACCTACTCATTGGAGAGGCCTACGCATTCATCGATTCTTGGTTTTGAGGTGTATCTACTCGTTTGGTTTATTTACATCCACATAGTTAGGGAAATATATACATCCATATCAATTCATGGTTTTGAGGTCCACCGCACTCATTTGAGAGTTTTACATCATCCCACAACTATCGTAGGATTTTTAAGCCAATACATGATGTTGAGTTTCACCAACGCATTTGAGATATTTAAGGCTTCATTATTTGAATGTTTTTAGGTTCACCCACTCAATGGATACATTCAAGCCTCTTTAAATAAAAAGTTTTGAGTTCCACCAACTCGTTTGTTCGATCTACTTCCACATACTAAGTCAAGAGATTTACATGTTTATCGAATCATCGTTTTGAGGTACACCCACTCTTTTGAGAGATTTACGTCCCCCCACCCCCCTACTTAGTCAAGGGATTTACGCATACACGAATACATGATTTGTGTTTCACGTACACATTGGAGAATTTTAACCCTTTATTATTTTAACGTTCTTAGTTTCACCTATTTCGTGTGAGATTTTTACGCATCCACAAATTAAAAGATTTGAGCAATCGCAAGATTTGCACCGCTGTTGAGAGAATTAATTCACTATCAATTTATGGTTTTGAGATCTACCCGCTCTTTTGATAGATTTTTATCTTCCTACTCAGTTGAAATATTCAGACTTCTATCAATCCATGCATTTTTGGTTCACTGCTCATTTAAGAGAATTACATACATCTACTCAGCAGAGAGGTTTTTACGCATCTATCAAATCTTGTTTTTGAGGTGGTGCACCTACTAATTTTTTTGATTTACATCTACATAGTTGGGTGTTATACATCTATATCAATTCATGGTTTTCAGATCTACCCACTTATTCGATAGATTTCGATCCACTTACTCAATTGACATATTTAGACTTATATGAATCCAATGGTTTAGATTCACTTACTCATTTGAGATATTTACATCCACCCACTCAGTAGAGAGGTTTACGCATCTATCAGTCCTTGGTTTTGAGATTCTCCAGCTCATTTAATTGATGTACAATCCCATATGAGATTTTGAGGTCCATCCCACTCATTTCAATGAGTTACATCGACCTACTTTGTGTAGGGATTTTTAATTTAATACGAATACATGGTTTAGATTTTCGCCCACGCGTATGATTTATTTAAGCCTTCGTCGTTTTATTGTTATTAGGAGGTTCACCCACTTTTTTGAGACACTTAGGCCCCTTCAAATTAAAGGTTTTGAGGACTACCTACTCATTTGTTCGATTTACATCCTCATACTTGGTCGTGGGAATTACACCTCTATAAAATCATGGGTTTGAAGTACACCCTTTCATTTCAGAGATTTACACCCCCTACTTAGTTGATAGATTTATGCCCATAAGTTTACATGTTTTGAGTTTCACATACAAATTTGAGAAATTTAAGCTTTTATCATTTTATTATTTTTAGTTTCACCTACCCCCATTTGAGTCGTTTACACCTCTACAAATAAAAAGTTTTGAGCTCCACCTACTCGTTTGTTTGATGTAAACAAAAAAGGTAGAATCGAGAGATTTACATATCAACTAAGAAATTTGCACCATTATCAGTTCATTGTTTTGAGATCGACCCCCTCATTTGAGGGATTTTGATCCAACTACTCAGTTTATAGATTTAGACTTCTGTCAACCTATGGGTTTTACGTTCACCTACTCATCTGAGAGATTTATACCCAACAACTTAGTAGAGAGGTTTACGCAGCTATCAAATCTTGGTTTTGAAGTGCACCTACTCATTTTAATATTTCTAGGTTCAACTACTCAATTATTATATTTAGGCCTCTTTAAATTGAAGATTTCGAGGTCCAAAAACTCATTTATCAGATTTACATCGTCAAGAGATTTACATCTTAAATCATGGTTTTGACGTACACCCAAACAATTGAGAGATTTACATTCCCCTATTTACTCTAGGGATTTACGCCTCTACGAATACACGTTTTGATTTTTTCCTACGCATTTGAGAAATTTGGGAGTGTGTCATTTTATCATTTTCAGTTTCACCCACTCCATGTGAGATATTTACGCCTACATAAATTAAAGATTTTAAGGTCAGCCCAGTCACTCGTTATATTTACAGAAAAACTGAGCAATCGAGATATTTACATGTCTATTGTGAGAATCACGACGTTATGAATTTATGGTTTTCTGATGTACCCACTCATTTGGAATTTTGATCCACATACTCAGTCGAGAGATTAGGACATCTCTCAATCTATGGGATGTAGATTCTCCTATTCATTCGAGAGATTTACATCCACCTACTCATTGGAGAGGCCTACGCATTCATCGATTCTTGGTTTTGAGGTGTATCTACTCGTTTGGTTTATTTACATCCACATAGTTAGGGAAATATATACATCCATATCAATTCATGGTTTTGAGGTCCACCGCACTCATTTGAGAGTTTTACATCATCCCACAACTATCGTAGGATTTTTAAGCCAATACATGATGTTGAGTTTCACCAACGCATTTGAGATATTTAAGGCTTCATTATTTGAATGTTTTTAGGTTCACCCACTCAATGGATACATTCAAGCCTCTTTAAATAAAAAGTTTTGAGTTCCACCAACTCGTTTGTTCGATCTACTTCCACATACTAAGTCAAGAGATTTACATGTTTATCGAATCATCGTTTTGAGGTACACCCACTCTTTTGAGAGATTTACGTCCCCCCACCCCCCTACTTAGTCAAGGGATTTACGCCTACACGAATACATGATTTGTGTTTCACGTACACATTGGAGAATTTTAACCCTTTATTATTTTAACGTTCTTAGTTTCACCTATTTCGTGTGAGATTTTTACGCATCCACAAATTAAAAGATTTGAGCAATCGCAAGATTTGCACCGCTGTTGAGAGAATTAATTCACTATCAATTTATGGTTTTGAGATCTACCCGCTCTTTTGATAGATTTTTATCTTCCTACTCAGTTGAGATATTCAGACTTCTATCAATCCATGCATTTTTGGTTCACTGCTCATTTAAGAGAATTACATACATCTACTCAGCAGAGAGGTTTTTACGCATCTATCAAATCTTGTTTTTGAGGTGGTGCACCTACTAATTTTTTTGATTTACATCTACATAGTTGGGTGTTATACATCTATATCAATTCATGGTTTTCAGATCTACCCACTTATTCGATAGATTTCGATCCACTTACTCAATTGACATATTTAGACTTATATAAATCCAATGGTTTAGATTCACTTACTCATTTGAGATATTTACATCCACCCACTCAGTAGAGAGGTTTACGCATCTATCAGTCCTTGGTTTTGAGATTCTCCAGCTCATTTAATTGATGTACAATCCCATATGAGATTTTGAGGTCCATCCCACTCATTTCAATGAGTTACATCGACCTACTTTGTGTAGGGATTTTTAATTTAATACGAATACATGGTTTAGATTTTCGCCCACGCGTATGATTTATTTAAGCCTTCGTCGTTTTATTGTTATTAGGAGGTTCACCCACTTTTTTGAGACACTTAGGCCCCTTCAAATTAAAGGTTTTGAGGACTACCTACTCATTTGTTCGATTTACATCCTCATACTTGGTCGTGGGAATTACACCTCTATAAAATCATGGGTTTGAAGTACACCCTTTCATTTCAGAGATTTACACCCCCTACTTAGTTGATAGATTTATGCCCATAAGTTTACATGTTTTGAGTTTCACATACAAATTTGAGAAATTTAAGCTTTTATCATTTTATTATTTTTAGTTTCACCTACCCCCATTTGAGTCGTTTACACCTCTACAAATAAAAAGTTTTGAGCTCCACCTACTCGTTTGTTTGATGTAAACAAAAAAGGTAGAATCGAGAGATTTACATATCAACTAAGAAATTTGCACCATTATCAGTTCATTGTTTTGAGATCGACCCCCTCATTTGAGGGATTTTGATCCAACTACTCAGTTTATAGATCTAGACTTCTGTCAACCTATGGGTTTTACGTTCACCTACTCATCTGAGAGATTTATACCCAACAACTTAGTAGAGAGGTTTACGCAGCTATCAAATCTTGGTTTTGAAGTGCACCTACTCATTTTAATATTTCTAGGTTCAACTACTCAATTATTATATTTAGGCCTCTTTAAATTGAAGATTTCGAGGTCCAAAAACTCATTTATCAGATTTACATCGTCAAGAGATTTACATCTTAAATCATGGTTTTGACGTACACCCAAACAATTGAGAGATTTACATTCCCCTATTTACTCTAGGGATTTACGCCTCTACGAATACACGTTTTGATTTTTTCCTACGCATTTGAGAAATTTGGGAGTGTGTCATTTTATCATTTTCAGTTTCACCCACTCCATGTGAGATATTTACGCCTACATAAATTAAAGATTTTAAGGTCAACCCAGTCACTCGTTATATTTACAGAAAAACTGAGCAATCGAGATATTTACATGTCTATTGTGAGAATCACGACGTTATGAATTTATGGTTTTCTGATGTACCGACTCATTTGGAATTTTGATCCACATACTCAGTCGAGAGATTAGGACATCTCTCAATCCATGGGATGTAGATTCTCCTATTCATTCGAGAGATTTACATCCACCTACTCATTGGAGAGGCCTACGCATTCATCGATTCTTGGTTTTGAGGTGTATCTACTCGTTTGGTTTATTTACATCCACATAGTTAGGGAAATATATACATCCATATCAATTCATGGTTTTGAGGTCCACCGCACTCATTTGAGAGTTTTACATCATCCCACAACTATCGTAGGATTTTTAAGCCAATACATGATGTTGAGTTTCACCAACGCATTTGAGATATTTAAGGCTTCATTATTTGAATGTTTTTAGGTTCACCCACTCAATGGATACATTCAAGCCTCTTTAAATAAAAAGTTTTGAGTTCCACCAACTCGTTTGTTCGATCTACTTCCACATACTAAGTCCAGAGATTTACATGTTTATCGAATCATCGTTTTGAGGTACACCCACTCTTTTGAGAGATTTACGTCCCCCCACCCCCCCTACTTAGTCAAGGGATTTACGCCTCCACGAATACATAATTTGTGTTTTCACGTACACATTGGAGAATTTTAACCCTTTATTATTTTAACGTTCTTAGTTTCACCTATTTCGTGTGAGATTTTTACGCATCCACAAATTAAAAGATTTGAGCAATCGCAAGATTTGCACCGCTGTTGAGAGAATTAATTCACTATCAATTTATGGTTTTGAGATCTACCCGCTCTTTTGATAGATTTTTATCTTCCTACTCAGTTGAGATATTCAGACTTCTATCAATCCATGCATTTTTGGTTCACTGCTCATTTAAGAGAATTACATACATCTACTCAGCAGAGAGGTTTTTACGCATCTATCAAATCTTGTTTTTGAGGTGGTGCACCTACTAATTTTTTTGATTTACATCTACATAGTTGGGTGTTATACATCTATATCAATTCATGGTTTTCAGATCTACCCACTTATTCGATAGATTTCGATCCACCTACTCAATTGACATATTTAGACTTATATGAATCCAATGGTTTAGATTCACTTACTCATTTGAGATATTTACATCCACCCACTCAGTAGAGAGGTTTACGCATCTATCAGTCCTTGGTTTTGAGATTCTCCAGCTCATTTAATTGATGTACAACCCCATATGAGATTTTGAGGTCCATCCCACTCATTTCAATGAGTTACATCGACCTACTTTGTGTAGGGATTTTTAATTTAATACGAATACATGGTTTAGATTTTCGCCCACGCGTATGATTTATTTAAGCCTTCGTCGTTTTATTGTTATTAGGAGGTTCACCCACTTTTTTGAGACACTTAGGCCCCTTCAAATTAAAGCTTTTGAGGACTACCTACTCATTTGTTCGATTTACATCCTCATACTTGGTCGTGGGAATTACACCTCTATAAAATCATGGGTTTGAAGTACACCCTTTCATTTCAGAGATTTACACCCCCTACTTAGTTGATAGATTTATGCCCATAAGTTTACATGTTTTGAGTTTCACATACAAATTTGAGAAATTTAAGCTTTTATCATTTTATTATTTTTAGTTTCACCTACCCCCATTTGAGTCGTTTACACCTCTACAAATAAAAAGTTTTGAGCTCCACCTACTCGTTTGTTTGATGTAAACAAAAAAGGTAGAATCGAGAGATTTACATATCAACTAAGAAATTTGCACCATTATCAGTTCATTGTTTTGAGATCGACCCCCTCATTTGAGGGATTTTGATCCAACTACTCAGTTTATAGATCTAGACTTCTGTCAACCTATGGGTTTTACGTTCACCTACTCATCTGAGAGATTTATACCCAACAACTTAGTAGAGAGGTTTACGCAGCTATCAAATCTTGGTTTTGAAGTGCACCTACTCATTTTAATATTTCTAGGTGCAACTACTCAATTATTATATTTAGGCCTCTTTAAATTGAAGATTTCGAGGTCCAAAAACTCATTTATCAGATTTACATCGTCAAGAGATTTACATCTTAAATCATGGTTTTGACGTACACCCAAACAATTGAGAGATTTACATTCCCCTATTTACTCTAGGGATTTACGCCTCTACGAATACACGTTTTGATTTTTTCCTACGCATTTGAGAAATTTGGGAGTGTGTCATTTTATCATTTTCAGTTTCACCCACTCCATGTGAGATATTTACGCCTACATAAATTAAAGATTTTAAGGTCAACCCAGTCACTCGTTATATTTACAGAAAAACTGAGCAATCGAGATATTTACATGTCTATTGTGAGAATCACGACGTTATGAATTTATGGTTTTCTGATGTACCGACTCATTTGGAATTTTGATCCACATACTCAGTCGAGAGATTAGGACATCTCTCAATCCATGGGATGTAGATTCTCCTATTCATTCGAGAGATTTACATCCACCTACTCATTGGAGAGGCCTACGCATTCATCGATTCTTGGTTTTGAGGTGTATCTACTCGTTTGGTTTATTTACATCCACATAGTTAGGGAAATATATACATCCATATCAATTCATGGTTTTGAGGTCCACCGCACTCATTTGAGAGTTTTACATCATCCCACAACTATCGTAGGATTTTTAAGCCAATACATGATGTTGAGTTTCACCAACGCATTTGAGATATTTAAGGCTTCATTATTTGAATGTTTTTAGGTTCACCCACTCAATGGATACATTCAAGCCTCTTTAAATAAAAAGTTTTGAGTTCCACCAACTCGTTTGTTCGATCTACTTCCACATACTAAGTCCAGAGATTTACATGTTTATCGAATCATCGTTTTGAGGTACACCCACTCTTTTGAGAGATTTACGTCCCCCCACCCCCCCTACTTAGTCAAGGGATTTACGCCTCCACGAATACATAATTTGTGTTTTCACGTACACATTGGAGAATTTTAACCCTTTATTATTTTAACGTTCTTAGTTTCACCTATTTCGTGTGAGATTTTTACGCATCCACAAATTAAAAGATTTGAGCAATCGCAAGATTTGCACCGCTGTTGAGAGAATTAATTCACTATCAATTTATGGTTTTGAGATCTACCCGCTCTTTTGATAGATTTTTATCTTCCTACTCAGTTGAGATATTCAGACTTCTATCAATCCATGCATTTTTGGTTCACTGCTCATTTAAGAGAATTACATACATCTACTCAGCAGAGAGGTTTTTACGCATCTATCAAATCTTGTTTTTGAGGTGGTGCACCTACTAATTTTTTTGATTTACATCTACATAGTTGGGTGTTATACATCTATATCAATTCATGGTTTTCAGATCTACCCACTTATTCGATAGATTTCGATCCACCTACTCAATTGACATATTTAGACTTATATGAATCCAATGGTTTAGATTCACTTACTCATTTGAGATATTTACATCCACCCACTCAGTAGAGAGGTTTACGCATCTATCAGTCCTTGGTTTTGAGATTCTCCAGCTCATTTAATTGATGTACAACCCCATATGAGATTTTGAGGTCCATCCCACTCATTTCAATGAGTTACATCGACCTACTTTGTGTAGGGATTTTTAATTTAATACGAATACATGGTTTAGATTTTCGCCCACGCGTATGATTTATTTAAGCCTTCGTCGTTTTATTGTTATTAGGAGGTTCACCCACTTTTTTGAGACACTTAGGCCCCTTCAAATTAAAGCTTTTGAGGACTACCTACTCATTTGTTCGATTTACATCCTCATACTTGGTCGTGGGAATTACACCTCTATAAAATCATGGGTTTGAAGTACACCCTTTCATTTCAAAGATTTACACCCCCTACTTAGTTGATAGATTTATGCCCATAAGTTTACATGTTTTGAGTTTCACATACAAATTTGAGAAATTTAAGCTTTTATCATTTTATTATTTTTAGTTTCACCTACCCCCATTTGAGTCGTTTACACCTCTACAAATAAAAAGTTTTGAGCTCCACCTACTCGTTTGTTTGATGTAAACAAAAAAGGTAGAATCGAGAGATTTACATATCAACTAAGAAATTTGCACCATTATCAGTTCATTGTTTTGAGATCGACCCCCTCATTTGAGGGATTTTGATCCAACTACTCAGTTTATAGATCTAGACTTCTGTCAACCTATGGGTTTTACGTTCACCTACTCATCTGAGAGATTTATACCCAACAACTTAGTAGAGAGGTTTACGCAGCTATCAAATCTTGGTTTTGAAGTGCACCTACTCATTTTAATATTTCTAGGTGCAACTACTCAATTATTATATTTAGGCCTCTTTAAATTGAAGATTTCGAGGTCCAAAAACTCATTTATCAGATTTACATCGTCAAGAGATTTACATCTTAAATCATGGTTTTGACGTACACCCAAACAATTGAGAGATTTACATTCCCCTATTTACTCTAGGGATTTACACCTCTACGAATACACGTTTTGATTTTTTCCTACGCATTTGAGAAATTTGGGAGTGTGTCATTTTATCATTTTCAGTTTCACCCACTCCATGTGAGATATTTACGCCTACATAAATTAAAGATTTTAAGGTCAACCCAGTCACTCGTTATATTTACAGAAAAACTGAGCAATCGAGATATTTACATGTCTATTGTGAGAATCACGACGTTATGAATTTATGGTTTTCTGATGTACCGACTCATTTGGAATTTTGATCCACATACTCAGTCGAGAGATTAGGACATCTCTCAATCCATGGGATGTAGATTCTCCTATTCATTCGAGAGATTTACATCCACCTACTCATAGGAGAGGCCTACGCATTCATCGATTCTTGGTTTTGAGGTGTATCTACTCGTTTGGTTTATTTACATCCACATAGTTAGGGAAATATATACATCCATATCAATTCATGGTTTTGAGGTCCACCGCACTCATTTGAGAGTTTTACATCATCCCACAACTATCGTAGGATTTTTGAGCCAATACATGATGTTGAGTTTCACCAACGCATTTGAGATATTTAAGGCTTCATTATTTGAATGTTTTTAGGTTCACCCACTCAATGGATACATTCAAGCCTCTTTAAATAAAAAGTTTTGAGTTCCACCAACTCGTTTGTTCGATCTACTTCCACATACTAAGTCCAGAGATTTACATGTTTATCGAATCATCGTTTTGAGGTACACCCACTCTTTTGAGAGATTTACGTCCCCCCACCCCCCCTACTTAGTCAAGGGATTTACGCCTCCACGAATACATAATTTGTGTTTTCACGTACACATTGGAGAATTTTAACCCTTTATTATTTTAACGTTCTTAGTTTCACCTATTTCGTGTGAGATTTTTACGCATCCACAAATTAAAAAATTTGAGCAATCGCAAGATTTGCACCGCTGTTGAGAGAATTAATTCACTATCAATTTATGGTTTTGAGATCTACCCGCTCTTTTGATAGATTTTTATCTTCCTACTCAGTTGAGATATTCAGACTTCTATCAATCCATGCATTTTTGGTTCACTGCTCATTTGAGAGAATTACATACATCTACTCAGCAGAGAGGTTTTTACGCATCTATCAAATCTTGTTTTTGAGGTGGTGCACCTACTAATTTTTTTGATTTACATCTACATAGTTGGGTGTTATACATCTATATCAATTCATGGTTTTCAGATCTACCCACTTATTCGATAGATTTCGATCCACCTACTCAATTGACATATTTAGACTTATATGAATCCAATGGTTTAGATTCACTTACTCATTTGAGATATTTACATCCACCCACTCAGTAGAGAGGTTTACGCATCTATCAGTCCTTGGTTTTGAGATTCTCCAGCTCATTTAATTGATGTACAACCCCATATGAGATTTTGAGGTCCATCCCACTCATTTCAATGAGTTACATCGACCTACTTTGTGTAGGGATTTTTAATTTAATACGAATACATGGTTTAGATTTTCGCCCACGCGTATGATTTATTTAAGCCTTCGTCGTTTTATTGTTATTAGGAGGTTCACCCACTTTTTTGAGACACTTAGGCCCCTTCAAATTAAAGGTTTTGAGGAGGACTACCTACTCATTTGTTCGATTTACATCCTCATACTTGGTCGTGGGAATTACACCTCTATAAAATCATGGGTTTGAAGTACACCCTTTCATTTCAGAGATTTACACCCCCTACTTAGTTGATAGATTTATGCCCATAAGTTTACATGTTTTGAGTTTCACATACAAATTTGAGAAATTTAAGCTTTTATCATTTTATTATTTTTAGTTTCACCTACCCCCATTTGAGTCGTTTACACCTCTACAAATAAAAAGTTTTGAGCTCCACCTACTCGTTTGTTTGATGTAAACAAAAAAGGTAGAATCGAGAGATTTACATATCAACTAAGAAATTTGCACCATTATCAGTTCATTGTTTTGAGATCGACCCCCTCATTTGAGGGATTTTGATCCAACTACTCAGTTTATAGATTTAGACTTCTGTCAATCTATGGGTTTTACGTTCACCTACTCATCTGAGAGATTTATACCCAACAACTTAGTAGAGAGGTTTACGCAGCTATCAAATCTTGGTTTTGAAGTGCACCTACTCATTTTAATATTTCTAGGTTCAACTACTCAATTATGATATTTAGGCCTCTTTAAATTGAAGATTTCGAGGTCCAAAAACTCATTTATCAGATTTACATCGTCAATAGATTTACATCTTAAATCATGGTTTTGACGTACACCCAAACAATTGATAGATTTACATTCCCCTATTCACTCCAGGGATTTACGCCTCTACGAATACACGTTTTGATTTTTTCCTACGCATTTGAGAAATTTGAGAGTGTGTCATTTTATCATTTTCAGTTTCACCCACTCCATGTGAGATATTTACGCCTACATAAATTAAAGATTTTAAGGTCAACCCAGTCACTCGTTATATTTACAGAAAAACTGAGCAATCGAGATATTTACATGTCTATTGTGAGAATTACACCGTTATGAATTTATGGTTTTCTGATGTACCCACTCATTTGGAATTTTGATCCACATACTCAGTCGAGAGATTAGGACATCTCTCAATCCATGGGATGTAGATTCTCCTATTCATTCGAGAGATTTACATCCACCTACTCATTGGAGAGGCCTACGCATTCATCGATTCTTGGTTTTGAGGTGTATCCACTCGTTTGGTTTATTTACATCCACATAGTTAGGGAAATATATACATCCATATCAATTCATGGTTTTGAGGTCCACCGCACTCATTTGAGAGTTTTACATCATCCCACAACTATCGTAGGATTTTTGAGCCAATACATGATGTTGAGTTTCACCAACGCATTTGAGATATTTAAGGCTTCATTATTTGAATGTTTTTAGGTTCACCCACTCAATGGATACATTCAAGCCTCTTTAAATAAAAAGTTTTGAGTTCCACCAACTCGTTTGTTCGATCTACTTCCACATACTAAGTCCAGAGATTTACATGTTTATCGAATCATCGTTTTGAGGTACACCCACTCTTTTGAGAGATTTACGTCCCCCCACCCCCCCTACTTAGTCAAGGGATTTACGCCTCCACGAATACATAATTTGTGTTTCACGTACACATTGGAGAATTTTAACCCTTTATTATTTTAACGTTCTTAGTTTCACCTATTCCGTGTGAGATTTTTACGCATCCACAAATTAAAAAATTTGAGCAATCGCAAGATTTGCACCGCTGTTGAGAGAATTAATTCACTATCAATTTATGGTTTTGAGATCTACCCGCTCTTTTGATAGATTTTTATCTTCCTACTCAGTTGAGATATTCAGACTTCTATCAATCCATGCATTTTTGGTTCACTGCTCATTTGAGAGAATTACATACATCTACTCAGCAGAGAGGTTTTTACGCATCTATCAAATCTTGTTTTTGAGGTGGTGCACCTACTAATTTTTTTGATTTACATCTACATAGTTGGGTGTTATACATCTATATCAATTCATGGTTTTCAGATCTACCCACTTATTCGATAGATTTCGATCCACCTACTCAATTGACATATTTAGACTTATATGAATCCAATGGTTTAGATTCACTTACTCATTTGAGATATTTACATCCACCCACTCAGTAGAGAGGTTTACGCATCTATCAGTCCTTGGTTTTGAGATTCTCCAGCTCATTTAATTGATGTACAACCCCATATGAGATTTTGAGGTCCATCCCACTCATTTCAATGAGTTACATCGACCTACTTTGTGTAGGGATTTTTAATTTAATACGAATACATGGTTTAGATTTTCGCCCACGCGTATGATTTATTTAAGCCTTCGTCGTTTTATTGTTATTAGGAGGTTCACCCACTTTTTTGAGACACTTAGGCCCCTTCAAATTAAAGGTTTTGAGGAGGACTACCTACTCATTTGTTCGATTTACATCCTCATACTTGGTCGTGGGAATTACACCTCTATAAAATCATGGGTTTGAAGTACACCCTTTCATTTCAGAGATTTACACCCCCTACTTAGTTGATAGATTTATGCCCATAAGTTTACATGTTTTGAGTTTCACATACAAATTTGAGAAATTTAAGCTTTTATCATTTTATTATTTTTAGTTTCACCTACCCCCATTTGAGTCGTTTACACCTCTACAAATAAAAAGTTTTGAGCTCCACCTACTCGTTTGTTTGATGTAAACAAAAAAGGTAGAATCGAGAGATTTACATATCAACTAAGAAATTTGCACCATTATCAGTTCATTGTTTTGAGATCGACCCCCTCATTTGAGGGATTTTGATCCAACTACTCAGTTTATAGATTTAGACTTCTGTCAATCTATGGGTTTTACGTTCACCTACTCATCTGAGAGATTTATACCCAACAACTTAGTAGAGAGGTTTACGCAGCTATCAAATCTTGGTTTTGAAGTGCACCTACTCATTTTAATATTTCTAGGTTCAACTACTCAATTATGATATTTAGGCCTCTTTAAATTGAAGATTTCGAGGTCCAAAAACTCATTTATCAGATTTACATCGTCAAGAGATTTACATCTTAAATCATGGTTTTGACGTACACCCAAACAATTGAGAGATTTACATTCCCCCATTCACTCCAGGGATTTACGCCTCTACGAATACACGTTTTGATTTTTTCCTACGCATTTGAGAAATTTGAGAGTGTGTCATTTTATCATTTTCAGTTTCACCCACTCCATGTGAGATATTTACGCCTACATAAATTAAAGATTTTAAGGTCAACCCAGTCACTCGTTATATTTACAGAAAAACTGAGCAATCGAGATATTTACATGTCTATTGTGAGAATTACACCGTTATGAATTTATGGTTTTCTGATGTACCCACTCATTTGGAATTTTGATCCACATACTCAGTCGAGAGATTAGGACATCTCTCAATCCATGGGATGTAGATTCTCCTATTCATTCGAGAGATTTACATCCACCTACTCATTGGAGAGGCCTACGCATTCATCGATTCTTGGTTTTGAGGTGTATCCACTCGTTTGGTTTATTTACATCCACATAGTTAGGGAAATATATACATCCATATCAATTCATGGTTTTGAGGTCCACCGCACTCATTTGAGAGTTTTACATCATCCCACAACTATCGTAGGATTTTTGAGCCAATACATGATGTTGAGTTTCACCAACGCATTTGAGATATTTAAGGCTTCATTATTTGAATGTTTTTAGGTTCACCCACTCAATGGATACATTCAAGCCTCTTTAAATAAAAAGTTTTGAGTTCCACCAACTCGTTTGTTCGATCTACTTCCACATACTAAGTCCAGAGATTTACATGTTTATCGAATCATCGTTTTGAGGTACACCCACTCTTTTGAGAGATTTACGTCCCCCCACCCCCCCTACTTAGTCAAGGGATTTACGCCTCCACGAATACATAATTTGTGTTTCACGTACACATTGGAGAATTTTAACCCTTTATTATTTTAACGTTCTTAGTTTCACCTATTCCGTGTGAGATTTTTACGCATCCACAAATTAAAAAATTTGAGCAATCGCAAGATTTGCACCGCTGTTGAGAGAATTAATTCACTATCAATTTATGGTTTTGAGATCTACCCGCTCTTTTGATAGATTTTTATCTTCCTACTCAGTTGAGATATTCAGACTTCTATCAATCCATGCATTTTTGGTTCACTGCTCATTTGAGAGAATTACATACATCTACTCAGCAGAGAGGTTTTTACGCATCTATCAAATCTTGTTTTTGAGGTGGTGCACCTACTAATTTTTTTGATTTACATCTACATAGTTGGGTGTTATACATCTATATCAATTCATGGTTTTCAGATCTACCCACTTATTCGATAGATTTCGATCCACCTACTCAATTGACATATTTAGACTTATATGAATCCAATGGTTTAGATTCACTTACTCATTTGAGATATTTACATCCACCCACTCAGTAGAGAGGTTTACGCATCTATCAGTCCTTGGTTTTGAGATTCTCCAGCTCATTTAATTGATGTACAACCCCATATGAGATTTTGAGGTCCATCCCACTCATTTCAATGAGTTACATCGACCTACTTTGTGTAGGGATTTTTAATTTAATACGAATACATGGTTTAGATTTTCGCCCACGCGTATGATTTATTTAAGCCTTCGTCGTTTTATTGTTATTAGGAGGTTCACCCACTTTTTTGAGACACTTAGGCCCCTTCAAATTAAAGGTTTTGAGGAGGACTACCTACTCATTTGTTCGATTTACATCCTCATACTTGGTCGTGGGAATTACACCTCTATAAAATCATGGGTTTGAAGTACACCCTTTCATTTCAGAGATTTACACCCCCTACTTAGTTGATAGATTTATGCCCATAAGTTTACATGTTTTGAGTTTCACATACAAATTTGAGAAATTTAAGCTTTTATCATTTTATTATTTTTAGTTTCACCTACCCCCATTTGAGTCGTTTACACCTCTACAAATAAAAAGTTTTGAGCTCCACCTACTCGTTTGTTTGATGTAAACAAAAAAGGTAGAATCGAGAGATTTACATATCAACTAAGAAATTTGCACCATTATCAGTTCATTGTTTTGAGATCGACCCCCTCATTTGAGGGATTTTGATCCAACTACTCAGTTTATAGATTTAGACTTCTGTCAATCTATGGGTTTTACGTTCACCTACTCATCTGAGAGATTTATACCCAACAACTTAGTAGAGAGGTTTACGCAGCTATCAAATCTTGGTTTTGAAGTGCACCTACTCATTTTAATATTTCTAGGTTCAACTACTCAATTATGATATTTAGGCCTCTTTAAATTGAAGATTTCGAGGTCCAAAAACTCATTTATCAGATTTACATCGTCAAGAGATTTACATCTTAAATCATGGTTTTGACGTACACCCAAACAATTGAGAGATTTACATTCCCCCATTCACTCCAGGGATTTACGCCTCTACGAATACACGTTTTGATTTTTTCCTACGCATTTGAGAAATTTGAGAGTGTGTCATTTTATCATTTTCAGTTTCACCCACTCCATGTGAGATATTTACGCCTACATAAATTAAAGATTTTAAGGTCAACCCAGTCACTCGTTATATTTACAGAAAAACTGAGCAATCGAGATATTTACATGTCTATTGTGAGAATTACACCGTTATGAATTTATGGTTTTCTGATGTACCCACTCATTTGGAATTTTGATCCACATACTCAGTCGAGAGATTAGGACATCTCTCAATCCATGGGATGTAGATTCTCCTATTCATTCGAGAGATTTACATCCACCTACTCATTGGAGAGGCCTACGCATTCATCGATTCTTGGTTTTGAGGTGTATCTACTCGTTTGGTTTATTTACATCCACATAGTTAGGGAAATATATACATCCATATCAATTCATGGTTTTGAGGTCCACCGCACTCATTTGAGAGTTTTACATCATCCCACAACTATCGTAGGATTTTTAAGCCAATACATGATGTTGAGTTTCACCAACGCATTTGAGATATTTAAGGCTTCATTATTTGAATGTTTTTAGGTTCACCCACTCAATGGATACATTCAAGCCTCTTTAAATAAAAAGTTTTGAGTTCCACCAACTCGTTTGTTCGATCTACTTCCACATACTAAGTCCAGAGATTTACATGTTTATCGAATCATCGTTTTGAGGTACACCCACTCTTTTGAGAGATTTACGTCCCCCCACCCCCCCTACTTAGTCAAGGGATTTACGCCTCCACGAATACATAATTTGTGTTTCACGTACACATTGGAGAATTTTAACCCTTTATTATTTTAACGTTCTTAGTTTCACCTATTCCGTGTGAGATTTTTACGCATCCACAAATTAAAAAATTTGAGCAATCGCAAGATTTGCACCGCTGTTGAGAGAATTAATTCACTATCAATTTATGGTTTTGAGATCTACCCGCTCTTTTGATAGATTTTTATCTTCCTACTCAGTTGAGATATTCAGACTTCTATCAATCCATGCATTTTTGGTTCACTGCTCATTTGAGAGAATTACATACATCTACTCAGCAGAGAGGTTTTTACGCATCTATCAAATCTTGTTTTTGAGGTGGTGCACCTACTAATTTTTTTGATTTACATCTACATAGTTGGGTGTTATACATCTATATCAATTCATGGTTTTCAGATCTACCCACTTATTCGATAGATTTCGATCCACCTACTCAATTGACATATTTAGACTTATATGAATCCAATGGTTTAGATTCACTTACTCATTTGAGATATTTACATCCACCCACTCAGTAGAGAGGTTTACGCATCTATCAGTCCTTGGTTTTGAGATTCTCCAGCTCATTTAATTGATGTACAACCCCATATGAGATTTTGAGGTCCATCCCACTCATTTCAATGAGTTACATCGACCTACTTTGTGTAGGGATTTTTAATTTAATACGAATACATGGTTTAGATTTTCGCCCACGCGTATGATTTATTTAAGCCTTCGTCGTTTTATTGTTATTAGGAGGTTCACCCACTTTTTTGAGACACTTAGGCCCCTTCAAATTAAAGGTTTTGAGGAGGACTACCTACTCATTTGTTCGATTTACATCCTCATACTTGGTCGTGGGAATTACACCTCTATAAAATCATGGGTTTGAAGTACACCCTTTCATTTCAGAGATTTACACCCCCTACTTAGTTGATAGATTTATGCCCATAAGTTTACATGTTTTGAGTTTCACATACAAATTTGAGAAATTTAAGCTTTTATCATTTTATTATTTTTAGTTTCACCTACCCCCATTTGAGTCGTTTACACCTCTACAAATAAAAAGTTTTGAGCTCCACCTACTCGTTTGTTTGATGTAAACAAAAAAGGTAGAATCGAGAGATTTACATATCAACTAAGAAATTTGCACCATTATCAGTTCATTGTTTTGAGATCGACCCCCTCATTTGAGGGATTTTGATCCAACTACTCAGTTTATAGATTTAGACTTCTGTCAATCTATGGGTTTTACGTTCACCTACTCATCTGAGAGATTTATACCCAACAACTTAGTAGAGAGGTTTACGCAGCTATCAAATCTTGGTTTTGAAGTGCACCTACTCATTTTAATATTTCTAGGTTCAACTACTCAATTATGATATTTAGGCCTCTTTAAATTGAAGATTTCGAGGTCCAAAAACTCATTTATCAGATTTACATCGTCAAGAGATTTACATCTTAAATCATGGTTTTGACGTACACCCAAACAATTGAGAGATTTACATTCCCCCATTCACTCCAGGGATTTACGCCTCTACGAATACACGTTTTGATTTTTTCCTACGCATTTGAGAAATTTGAGAGTGTGTCATTTTATCATTTTCAGTTTCACCCACTCCATGTGAGATATTTACGCCTACATAAATTAAAGATTTTAAGGTCAACCCAGTCACTCGTTATATTTACAGAAAAACTGAGCAATCGAGATATTTACATGTCTATTGTGAGAATTACACCGTTATGAATTTATGGTTTTCTGATGTACCCACTCATTTGGAATTTTGATCCACATACTCAGTCGAGAGATTAGGACATCTCTCAATCCATGGGATGTAGATTCTCCTATTCATTCGAGAGATTTACATCCACCTACTCATTGGAGAGGCCTACGCATTCATCGATTCTTGGTTTTGAGGTGTATCTACTCGTTTGGTTTATTTACATCCACATAGTTAGGGAAATATATACATCCATATCAATTCATGGTTTTGAGGTCCACCGCACTCATTTGAGAGTTTTACATCATCCCACAACTATCGTAGGATTTTTAAGCCAATACATGATGTTGAGTTTCACCAACGCATTTGAGATATTTAAGGCTTCATTATTTGAATGTTTTTAGGTTCACCCACTCAATGGATACATTCAAGCCTCTTTAAATAAAAAGTTTTGAGTTCCACCAACTCGTTTGTTCGATCTACTTCCACATACTAAGTCCAGAGATTTACATGTTTATCGAATCATCGTTTTGAGGTACACCCACTCTTTTGAGAGATTTACGTCCCCCCACCCCCCCTACTTAGTCAAGGGATTTACGCCTCCACGAATACATAATTTGTGTTTCACGTACACATTGGAGAATTTTAACCCTTTATTATTTTAACGTTCTTAGTTTCACCTATTCCGTGTGAGATTTTTACGCATCCACAAATTAAAAAATTTGAGCAATCGCAAGATTTGCACCGCTGTTGAGAGAATTAATTCACTATCAATTTATGGTTTTGAGATCTACCCGCTCTTTTGATAGATTTTTATCTTCCTACTCAGTTGAGATATTCAGACTTCTATCAATCCATGCATTTTTGGTTCACTGCTCATTTGAGAGAATTACATACATCTACTCAGCAGAGAGGTTTTTACGCATCTATCAAATCTTGTTTTTGAGGTGGTGCACCTACTAATTTTTTTGATTTACATCTACATAGTTGGGTGTTATACATCTATATCAATTCATGGTTTTCAGATCTACCCACTTATTCGATAGATTTCGATCCACCTACTCAATTGACATATTTAGACTTATATGAATCCAATGGTTTAGATTCACTTACTCATTTGAGATATTTACATCCACCCACTCAGTAGAGAGGTTTACGCATCTATCAGTCCTTGGTTTTGAGATTCTCCAGCTCATTTAATTGATGTACAACCCCATATGAGATTTTGAGGTCCATCCCACTCATTTCAATGAGTTACATCGACCTACTTTGTGTAGGGATTTTTAATTTAATACGAATACATGGTTTAGATTTTCGCCCACGCGTATGATTTATTTAAGCCTTCGTCGTTTTATTGTTATTAGGAGGTTCACCCACTTTTTTGAGACACTTAGGCCCCTTCAAATTAAAGGTTTTGAGGAGGACTACCTACTCATTTGTTCGATTTACATCCTCATACTTGGTCGTGGGAATTACACCTCTATAAAATCATGGGTTTGAAGTACACCCTTTCATTTCAGAGATTTACACCCCCTACTTAGTTGATAGATTTATGCCCATAAGTTTACATGTTTTGAGTTTCACATACAAATTTGAGAAATTTAAGCTTTTATCATTTTATTATTTTTAGTTTCACCTACCCCCATTTGAGTCGTTTACACCTCTACAAATAAAAAGTTTTGAGCTCCACCTACTCGTTTGTTTGATGTAAACAAAAAAGGTAGAATCGAGAGATTTACATATCAACTAAGAAATTTGCACCATTATCAGTTCATTGTTTTGAGATCGACCCCCTCATTTGAGGGATTTTGATCCAACTACTCAGTTTATAGATTTAGACTTCTGTCAATCTATGGGTTTTACGTTCACCTACTCATCTGAGAGATTTATACCCAACAACTTAGTAGAGAGGTTTACGCAGCTATCAAATCTTGGTTTTGAAGTGCACCTACTCATTTTAATATTTCTAGGTTCAACTACTCAATTATGATATTTAGGCCTCTTTAAATTGAAGATTTCGAGGTCCAAAAACTCATTTATCAGATTTACATCGTCAAGAGATTTACATCTTAAATCATGGTTTTGACGTACACCCAAACAATTGAGAGATTTACATTCCCCCATTCACTCCAGGGATTTACGCCTCTACGAATACACGTTTTGATTTTTTCCTACGCATTTGAGAAATTTGGGAGTGTGTCATTTTATCATTTTCAGTTTCACCCACTCCATGTGAGATATTTACGCCTACATAAATTAAAGATTTTAAGGTCAACCCAGTCACTCGTTATATTTACAGAAAAACTGAGCAATCGAGATATTTACATGTCTATTGTGAGAATTACACCGTTATGAATTTATGGTTTTCTGATGTACCCACTCATTTGGAATTTTGATCCACATACTCAGTCGAGAGATTAGGACATCTCTCAATCCATGGGATGTAGATTCTCCTATTCATTCGAGAGATTTACATCCACCTACTCATTGGAGAGGCCTACGCATTCATCGATTCTTGGTTTTGAGGTGTATCTACTCGTTTGGTTTATTTACATCCACATAGTTAGGGAAATATATACATCCATATCAATTCATGGTTTTGAGGTCCACCGCACTCATTTGAGAGTTTTACATCATCCCACAACTATCGTAGGATTTTTAAGCCAATACATGATGTTGAGTTTCACCAACGCATTTGAGATATTTAAGGCTTCATTATTTGAATGTTTTTAGGTTCACCCACTCAATGGATACATTCAAGCCTCTTTAAATAAAAAGTTTTGAGTTCCACCAACTCGTTTGTTCGATCTACTTCCACATACTAAGTCCAGAGATTTACATGTTTATCGAATCATCGTTTTGAGGTACACCCACTCTTTTGAGAGATTTACGTCCCCCCACCCCCCCTACTTAGTCAAGGGATTTACGCCTCCACGAATACATAATTTGTGTTTCACGTACACATTGGAGAATTTTAACCCTTTATTATTTTAACGTTCTTAGTTTCACCTATTCCGTGTGAGATTTTTACGCATCCACAAATTAAAAAATTTGAGCAATCGCAAGATTTGCACCGCTGTTGAGAGAATTAATTCACTATCAATTTATGGTTTTGAGATCTACCCGCTCTTTTGATAGATTTTTATCTTCCTACTCAGTTGAGATATTCAGACTTCTATCAATCCATGCATTTTTGGTTCACTGCTCATTTGAGAGAATTACATACATCTACTCAGCAGAGAGGTTTTTACGCATCTATCAAATCTTGTTTTTGAGGTGGTGCACCTACTAATTTTTTTGATTTACATCTACATAGTTGGGTGTTATACATCTATATCAATTCATGGTTTTCAGATCTACCCACTTATTCGATAGATTTCGATCCACCTACTCAATTGACATATTTAGACTTATATGAATCCAATGGTTTAGATTCACTTACTCATTTGAGATATTTACATCCACCCACTCAGTAGAGAGGTTTACGCATCTATCAGTCCTTGGTTTTGAGATTCTCCAGCTCATTTAATTGATGTACAACCCCATATGAGATTTTGAGGTCCATCCCACTCATTTCAATGAGTTACATCGACCTACTTTGTGTAGGGATTTTTAATTTAATACGAATACATGGTTTAGATTTTCGCCCACGCGTATGATTTATTTAAGCCTTCGTCGTTTTATTGTTATTAGGAGGTTCACCCACTTTTTTGAGACACTTAGGCCCCTTCAAATTAAAGGTTTTGAGGAGGACTACCTACTCATTTGTTCGATTTACATCCTCATACTTGGTCGTGGGAATTACACCTCTATAAAATCATGGGTTTGAAGTACACCCTTTCATTTCAGAGATTTACACCCCCTACTTAGTTGATAGATTTATGCCCATAAGTTTACATGTTTTGAGTTTCACATACAAATTTGAGAAATTTAAGCTTTTATCATTTTATTATTTTTAGTTTCACCTACCCCCATTTGAGTCGTTTACACCTCTACAAATAAAAAGTTTTGAGCTCCACCTACTCGTTTGTTTGATGTAAACAAAAAAGGTAGAATCGAGAGATTTACATATCAACTAAGAAATTTGCACCATTATCAGTTCATTGTTTTGAGATCGACCCCCTCATTTGAGGGATTTTGATCCAACTACTCAGTTTATAGATTTAGACTTCTGTCAATCTATGGGTTTTACGTTCACCTACTCATCTGAGAGATTTATACCCAACAACTTAGTAGAGAGGTTTACGCAGCTATCAAATCTTGGTTTTGAAGTGCACCTACTCATTTTAATATTTCTAGGTTCAACTACTCAATTATGATATTTAGGCCTCTTTAAATTGAAGATTTCGAGGTCCAAAAACTCATTTATCAGATTTACATCGTCAAGAGATTTACATCTTAAATCATGGTTTTGACGTACACCCAAACAATTGAGAGATTTACATTCCCCCATTCACTCCAGGGATTTACGCCTCTACGAATACACGTTTTGATTTTTTCCTACGCATTTGAGAAATTTGAGAGTGTGTCATTTTATCATTTTCAGTTTCACCCACTCCATGTGAGATATTTACGCCTACATAAATTAAAGATTTTAAGGTCAACCCAGTCACTCGTTATATTTACAGAAAAACTGAGCAATCGAGATATTTACATGTCTATTGTGAGAATTACACCGTTATGAATTTATGGTTTTCTGATGTACCCACTCATTTGGAATTTTGATCCACATACTCAGTCGAGAGATTAGGACATCTCTCAATCCATGGGATGTAGATTCTCCTATTCATTCGAGAGATTTACATCCACCTACTCATTGGAGAGGCCTACGCATTCATCGATTCTTGGTTTTGAGGTGTATCTACTCGTTTGGTTTATTTACATCCACATAGTTAGGGAAATATATACATCCATATCAATTCATGGTTTTGAGGTCCACCGCACTCATTTGAGAGTTTTACATCATCCCACAACTATCGTAGGATTTTTAAGCCAATACATGATGTTGAGTTTCACCAACGCATTTGAGATATTTAAGGCTTCATTATTTGAATGTTTTTAGGTTCACCCACTCAATGGATACATTCAAGCCTCTTTAAATAAAAAGTTTTGAGTTCCACCAACTCGTTTGTTCGATCTACTTCCACATACTAAGTCCAGAGATTTACATGTTTATCGAATCATCGTTTTGAGGTACACCCACTCTTTTGAGAGATTTACGTCCCCCCACCCCCCCTACTTAGTCAAGGGATTTACGCCTCCACGAATACATAATTTGTGTTTCACGTACACATTGGAGAATTTTAACCCTTTATTATTTTAACGTTCTTAGTTTCACCTATTCCGTGTGAGATTTTTACGCATCCACAAATTAAAAAATTTGAGCAATCGCAAGATTTGCACCGCTGTTGAGAGAATTAATTCACTATCAATTTATGGTTTTGAGATCTACCCGCTCTTTTGATAGATTTTTATCTTCCTACTCAGTTGAGATATTCAGACTTCTATCAATCCATGCATTTTTGGTTCACTGCTCATTTGAGAGAATTACATACATCTACTCAGCAGAGAGGTTTTTACGCATCTATCAAATCTTGTTTTTGAGGTGGTGCACCTACTAATTTTTTTGATTTACATCTACATAGTTGGGTGTTATACATCTATATCAATTCATGGTTTTCAGATCTACCCACTTATTCGATAGATTTCGATCCACCTACTCAATTGACATATTTAGACTTATATGAATCCAATGGTTTAGATTCACTTACTCATTTGAGATATTTACATCCACCCACTCAGTAGAGAGGTTTACGCATCTATCAGTCCTTGGTTTTGAGATTCTCCAGCTCATTTAATTGATGTACAACCCCATATGAGATTTTGAGGTCCATCCCACTCATTTCAATGAGTTACATCGACCTACTTTGTGTAGGGATTTTTAATTTAATACGAATACATGGTTTAGATTTTCGCCCACGCGTATGATTTATTTAAGCCTTCGTCGTTTTATTGTTATTAGGAGGTTCACCCACTTTTTTGAGACACTTAGGCCCCTTCAAATTAAAGGTTTTGAGGAGGACTACCTACTCATTTGTTCGATTTACATCCTCATACTTGGTCGTGGGAATTACACCTCTATAAAATCATGGGTTTGAAGTACACCCTTTCATTTCAGAGATTTACACCCCCTACTTAGTTGATAGATTTATGCCCATAAGTTTACATGTTTTGAGTTTCACATACAAATTTGAGAAATTTAAGCTTTTATCATTTTATTATTTTTAGTTTCACCTACCCCCATTTGAGTCGTTTACACCTCTACAAATAAAAAGTTTTGAGCTCCACCTACTCGTTTGTTTGATGTAAACAAAAAAGGTAGAATCGAGAGATTTACATATCAACTAAGAAATTTGCACCATTATCAGTTCATTGTTTTGAGATCGACCCCCTCATTTGAGGGATTTTGATCCAACTACTCAGTTTATAGATTTAGACTTCTGTCAATCTATGGGTTTTACGTTCACCTACTCATCTGAGAGATTTATACCCAACAACTTAGTAGAGAGGTTTACGCAGCTATCAAATCTTGGTTTTGAAGTGCACCTACTCATTTTAATATTTCTAGGTTCAACTACTCAATTATGATATTTAGGCCTCTTTAAATTGAAGATTTCGAGGTCCAAAAACTCATTTATCAGATTTACATCGTCAAGAGATTTACATCTTAAATCATGGTTTTGACGTACACCCAAACAATTGAGAGATTTACATTCCCCCATTCACTCCAGGGATTTACGCCTCTACGAATACACGTTTTGATTTTTTCCTACGCATTTGAGAAATTTGGGAGTGTGTCATTTTATCATTTTCAGTTTCACCCACTCCATGTGAGATATTTACGCCTACATAAATTAAAGATTTTAAGGTCAACCCAGTCACTCGTTATATTTACAGAAAAACTGAGCAATCGAGATATTTACATGTCTATTGTGAGAATTACACCGTTATGAATTTATGGTTTTCTGATGTACCCACTCATTTGGAATTTTGATCCACATACTCAGTCGAGAGATTAGGACATCTCTCAATCCATGGGATGTAGATTCTCCTATTCATTCGAGAGATTTACATCCACCTACTCATTGGAGAGGCCTACGCATTCATCGATTCTTGGTTTTGAGGTGTATCTACTCGTTTGGTTTATTTACATCCACATAGTTAGGGAAATATATACATCCATATCAATTCATGGTTTTGAGGTCCACCGCACTCATTTGAGAGTTTTACATCATCCCACAACTATCGTAGGATTTTTAAGCCAATACATGATGTTGAGTTTCACCAACGCATTTGAGATATTTAAGGCTTCATTATTTGAATGTTTTTAGGTTCACCCACTCAATGGATACATTCAAGCCTCTTTAAATAAAAAGTTTTGAGTTCCACCAACTCGTTTGTTCGATCTACTTCCACATACTAAGTCCAGAGATTTACATGTTTATCGAATCATCGTTTTGAGGTACACCCACTCTTTTGAGAGATTTACGTCCCCCCACCCCCCCTACTTAGTCAAGGGATTTACGCCTCCACGAATACATAATTTGTGTTTCACGTACACATTGGAGAATTTTAACCCTTTATTATTTTAACGTTCTTAGTTTCACCTATTCCGTGTGAGATTTTTACGCATCCACAAATTAAAAAATTTGAGCAATCGCAAGATTTGCACCGCTGTTGAGAGAATTAATTCACTATCAATTTATGGTTTTGAGATCTACCCGCTCTTTTGATAGATTTTTATCTTCCTACTCAGTTGAGATATTCAGACTTCTATCAATCCATGCATTTTTGGTTCACTGCTCATTTGAGAGAATTACATACATCTACTCAGCAGAGAGGTTTTTACGCATCTATCAAATCTTGTTTTTGAGGTGGTGCACCTACTAATTTTTTTGATTTACATCTACATAGTTGGGTGTTATACATCTATATCAATTCATGGTTTTCAGATCTACCCACTTATTCGATAGATTTCGATCCACCTACTCAATTGACATATTTAGACTTATATGAATCCAATGGTTTAGATTCACTTACTCATTTGAGATATTTACATCCACCCACTCAGTAGAGAGGTTTACGCATCTATCAGTCCTTGGTTTTGAGATTCTCCAGCTCATTTAATTGATGTACAACCCCATATGAGATTTTGAGGTCCATCCCACTCATTTCAATGAGTTACATCGACCTACTTTGTGTAGGGATTTTTAATTTAATACGAATACATGGTTTAGATTTTCGCCCACGCGTATGATTTATTTAAGCCTTCGTCGTTTTATTGTTATTAGGAGGTTCACCCACTTTTTTGAGACACTTAGGCCCCTTCAAATTAAAGGTTTTGAGGAGGACTACCTACTCATTTGTTCGATTTACATCCTCATACTTGGTCGTGGGAATTACACCTCTATAAAATCATGGGTTTGAAGTACACCCTTTCATTTCAGAGATTTACACCCCCTACTTAGTTGATAGATTTATGCCCATAAGTTTACATGTTTTGAGTTTCACATACAAATTTGAGAAATTTAAGCTTTTATCATTTTATTATTTTTAGTTTCACCTACCCCCATTTGAGTCGTTTACACCTCTACAAATAAAAAGTTTTGAGCTCCACCTACTCGTTTGTTTGATGTAAACAAAAAAGGTAGAATCGAGAGATTTACATATCAACTAAGAAATTTGCACCATTATCAGTTCATTGTTTTGAGATCGACCCCCTCATTTGAGGGATTTTGATCCAACTACTCAGTTTATAGATTTAGACTTCTGTCAATCTATGGGTTTTACGTTCACCTACTCATCTGAGAGATTTATACCCAACAACTTAGTAGAGAGGTTTACGCAGCTATCAAATCTTGGTTTTGAAGTGCACCTACTCATTTTAATATTTCTAGGTTCAACTACTCAATTATGATATTTAGGCCTCTTTAAATTGAAGATTTCGAGGTCCAAAAACTCATTTATCAGATTTACATCGTCAAGAGATTTACATCTTAAATCATGGTTTTGACGTACACCCAAACAATTGAGAGATTTACATTCCCCCATTCACTCCAGGGATTTACGCCTCTACGAATACACGTTTTGATTTTTTCCTACGCATTTGAGAAATTTGGGAGTGTGTCATTTTATCATTTTCAGTTTCACCCACTCCATGTGAGATATTTACGCCTACATAAATTAAAGATTTTAAGGTCAACCCAGTCACTCGTTATATTTACAGAAAAACTGAGCAATCGAGATATTTACATGTCTATTGTGAGAATTACACCGTTATGAATTTATGGTTTTCTGATGTACCCACTCATTTGGAATTTTGATCCACATACTCAGTCGAGAGATTAGGACATCTCTCAATCCATGGGATGTAGATTCTCCTATTCATTCGAGAGATTTACATCCACCTACTCATTGGAGAGGCCTACGCATTCATCGATTCTTGGTTTTGAGGTGTATCTACTCGTTTGGTTTATTTACATCCACATAGTTAGGGAAATATATACATCCATATCAATTCATGGTTTTGAGGTCCACCGCACTCATTTGAGAGTTTTACATCATCCCACAACTATCGTAGGATTTTTAAGCCAATACATGATGTTGAGTTTCACCAACGCATTTGAGATATTTAAGGCTTCATTATTTGAATGTTTTTAGGTTCACCCACTCAATGGATACATTCAAGCCTCTTTAAATAAAAAGTTTTGAGTTCCACCAACTCGTTTGTTCGATCTACTTCCACATACTAAGTCCAGAGATTTACATGTTTATCGAATCATCGTTTTGAGGTACACCCACTCTTTTGAGAGATTTACGTCCCCCCACCCCCCCTACTTAGTCAAGGGATTTACGCCTCCACGAATACATAATTTGTGTTTCACGTACACATTGGAGAATTTTAACCCTTTATTATTTTAACGTTCTTAGTTTCACCTATTCCGTGTGAGATTTTTACGCATCCACAAATTAAAAAATTTGAGCAATCGCAAGATTTGCACCGCTGTTGAGAGAATTAATTCACTATCAATTTATGGTTTTGAGATCTACCCGCTCTTTTGATAGATTTTTATCTTCCTACTCAGTTGAGATATTCAGACTTCTATCAATCCATGCATTTTTGGTTCACTGCTCATTTGAGAGAATTACATACATCTACTCAGCAGAGAGGTTTTTACGCATCTATCAAATCTTGTTTTTGAGGTGGTGCACCTACTAATTTTTTTGATTTACATCTACATAGTTGGGTGTTATACATCTATATCAATTCATGGTTTTCAGATCTACCCACTTATTCGATAGATTTCGATCCACCTACTCAATTGACATATTTAGACTTATATGAATCCAATGGTTTAGATTCACTTACTCATTTGAGATATTTACATCCACCCACTCAGTAGAGAGGTTTACGCATCTATCAGTCCTTGGTTTTGAGATTCTCCAGCTCATTTAATTGATGTACAACCCCATATGAGATTTTGAGGTCCATCCCACTCATTTCAATGAGTTACATCGACCTACTTTGTGTAGGGATTTTTAATTTAATACGAATACATGGTTTAGATTTTCGCCCACGCGTATGATTTATTTAAGCCTTCGTCGTTTTATTGTTATTAGGAGGTTCACCCACTTTTTTGAGACACTTAGGCCCCTTCAAATTAAAGGTTTTGAGGAGGACTACCTACTCATTTGTTCGATTTACATCCTCATACTTGGTCGTGGGAATTACACCTCTATAAAATCATGGGTTTGAAGTACACCCTTTCATTTCAGAGATTTACACCCCCTACTTAGTTGATAGATTTATGCCCATAAGTTTACATGTTTTGAGTTTCACATACAAATTTGAGAAATTTAAGCTTTTATCATTTTATTATTTTTAGTTTCACCTACCCCCATTTGAGTCGTTTACACCTCTACAAATAAAAAGTTTTGAGCTCCACCTACTCGTTTGTTTGATGTAAACAAAAAAGGTAGAATCGAGAGATTTACATATCAACTAAGAAATTTGCACCATTATCAGTTCATTGTTTTGAGATCGACCCCCTCATTTGAGGGATTTTGATCCAACTACTCAGTTTATAGATTTAGACTTCTGTCAATCTATGGGTTTTACGTTCACCTACTCATCTGAGAGATTTATACCCAACAACTTAGTAGAGAGGTTTACGCAGCTATCAAATCTTGGTTTTGAAGTGCACCTACTCATTTTAATATTTCTAGGTTCAACTACTCAATTATGATATTTAGGCCTCTTTAAATTGAAGATTTCGAGGTCCAAAAACTCATTTATCAGATTTACATCGTCAAGAGATTTACATCTTAAATCATGGTTTTGACGTACACCCAAACAATTGAGAGATTTACATTCCCCCATTCACTCCAGGGATTTACGCCTCTACGAATACACGTTTTGATTTTTTCCTACGCATTTGAGAAATTTGAGAGTGTGTCATTTTATCATTTTCAGTTTCACCCACTCCATGTGAGATATTTACGCCTACATAAATTAAAGATTTTAAGGTCAACCCAGTCACTCGTTATATTTACAGAAAAACTGAGCAATCGAGATATTTACATGTCTATTGTGAGAATTACACCGTTATGAATTTATGGTTTTCTGATGTACCCACTCATTTGGAATTTTGATCCACATACTCAGTCGAGAGATTAGGACATCTCTCAATCCATGGGATGTAGATTCTCCTATTCATTCGAGAGATTTACATCCACCTACTCATTGGAGAGGCCTACGCATTCATCGATTCTTGGTTTTGAGGTGTATCTACTCGTTTGGTTTATTTACATCCACATAGTTAGGGAAATATATACATCCATATCAATTCATGGTTTTGAGGTCCACCGCACTCATTTGAGAGTTTTACATCATCCCACAACTATCGTAGGATTTTTAAGCCAATACATGATGTTGAGTTTCACCAACGCATTTGAGATATTTAAGGCTTCATTATTTGAATGTTTTTAGGTTCACCCACTCAATGGATACATTCAAGCCTCTTTAAATAAAAAGTTTTGAGTTCCACCAACTCGTTTGTTCGATCTACTTCCACATACTAAGTCCAGAGATTTACATGTTTATCGAATCATCGTTTTGAGGTACACCCACTCTTTTGAGAGATTTACGTCCCCCCACCCCCCCTACTTAGTCAAGGGATTTACGCCTCCACGAATACATAATTTGTGTTTCACGTACACATTGGAGAATTTTAACCCTTTGTTATTTTAACGTTCTTAGTTTCACCTATTCCGTGTGAGATTTTTACGCATCCACAAATTAAAAAATTTGAGCAATCGCAAGATTTGCACCGCTGTTGAGAGAATTAATTCACTATCAATTTATGGTTTTGAGATCTACCCGCTCTTTTGATAGATTTTTATCTTCCTACTCAGTTGAGATATTCAGACTTCTATCAATCCATGCATTTTTGGTTCACTGCTCATTTGAGAGAATTACATACATCTACTCAGCAGAGAGGTTTTTACGCATCTATCAAATCTTGTTTTTGAGGTGGTGCACCTACTAATTTTTTTGATTTACATCTACATAGTTGGGTGTTATACATCTATATCAATTCATGGTTTTCAGATCTACCCACTTATTCGATAGATTTCGATCCACCTACTCAATTGACATATTTAGACTTATATGAATCCAATGGTTTAGATTGACTTACTCATTTGAGATATTTACATCCACCCACTCAGTAGAGAGGTTTACGCATCTATCAGTCCTTGGTTTTGAGATTCTCCAGCTCATTTAATTGATGTACAACCCCATATGAGATTTTGAGGTCCATCCCACTCATTTCAATGAGTTACATCGACCTACTTTGTGTAGGGATTTTTAATTTAATACGAATACATGGTTTAAATTTTCGCCCACGCGTATGATTTATTTAAGCCTTCGTCGTTTTATTGTTATTAGGAGGTTCACCCACTTTTTTGAGACACTTAGGCCCCTTCAAATTAAAGGTTTTGAGGAGGACTACCTACTCATTTGTTCGATTTACATCCTCATACTTGGTCGTGGGAATTACACCTCTATAAAATCATGGGTTTGAAGTACACCCTTTCATTTCAGAGATTTACACCCCCTACTTAGTTGATAGATTTATGCCCATAAGTTTACATGTTTTGAGTTTCACATACAAATTTGAGAAATTTAAGCTTTTATCATTTTATTATTTTTAGTTTCACCTACCCCCATTTGAGTCGTTTACACCTCTACAAATAAAAAGTTTTGAGCTCCACCTACTCGTTTGTTTGATGTAAACAAAAAAGGTAGAATCGAGAGATTTACATATCAACTAAGAAATTTGCACCATTATCAGTTCATTGTTTTGAGATCGACCCCCTCATTTGAGGGATTTTGATCCAACTACTCAGTTTATAGATTTAGACTTCTGTCAATCTATGGGTTTTACGTTCACCTACTCATCTGAGAGATTTATACCCAACAACTTAGTAGAGAGGTTTACGCAGCTATCAAATCTTGGTTTTGAAGTGCACCTACTCATTTTAATATTTCTAGGTTCAACTACTCAATTATGATATTTAGGCCTCTTTAAATTGAAGATTTCGAGGTCCAAAAACTCATTTATCAGATTTACATCGTCAAGAGATTTACATCTTAAATCATGGTTTTGACGTACACCCAAACAATTGAGAGATTTACATTCCCCCATTCACTCCAGGGATTTACGCCTCTACGAATACACGTTTTGATTTTTTCCTACGCATTTGAGAAATTTGAGAGTGTGTCATTTTATCATTTTCAGTTTCACCCACTCCATGTGAGATATTTACGCCTACATAAATTAAAGATTTTAAGGTCAACCCAGTCACTCGTTATATTTACAGAAAAACTGAGCAATCGAGATATTTACATGTCTATTGTGAGAATTACACCGTTATGAATTTATGGTTTTCTGATGTACCCACTCATTTGGAATTTTGATCCACATACTCAGTCGAGAGATTAGGACATCTCTCAATCCATGGGATGTAGATTCTCCTATTCATTCGAGAGATTTACATCCACCTACTCATTGGAGAGGCCTACGCATTCATCGATTCTTGGTTTTGAGGTGTATCTACTCGTTTGGTTTATTTACATCCACATAGTTAGGGAAATATATACATCCATATCAATTCATGGTTTTGAGGTCCACCGCACTCATTTGAGAGTTTTACATCATCCCACAACTATCGTAGGATTTTTAAGCCAATACATGATGTTGAGTTTCACCAACGCATTTGAGATATTTAAGGCTTCATTATTTGAATGTTTTTAGGTTCACCCACTCAATGGATACATTCAAGCCTCTTTAAATAAAAAGTTTTGAGTTCCACCAACTCGTTTGTTCGATCTACTTCCACATACTAAGTCCAGAGATTTACATGTTTATCGAATCATCGTTTTGAGGTACACCCACTCTTTTGAGAGATTTACGTCCCCCCACCCCCCCTACTTAGTCAAGGGATTTACGCCTCCACGAATACATAATTTGTGTTTCACGTACACATTGGAGAATTTTAACCCTTTGTTATTTTAACGTTCTTAGTTTCACCTATTCCGTGTGAGATTTTTACGCATCCACAAATTAAAAAATTTGAGCAATCGCAAGATTTGCACCGCTGTTGAGAGAATTAATTCACTATCAATTTATGGTTTTGAGATCTACCCGCTCTTTTGATAGATTTTTATCTTCCTACTCAGTTGAGATATTCAGACTTCTATCAATCCATGCATTTTTGGTTCACTGCTCATTTGAGAGAATTACATACATCTACTCAGCAGAGAGGTTTTTACGCATCTATCAAATCTTGTTTTTGAGGTGGTGCACCTACTAATTTTTTTGATTTACATCTACATAGTTGGGTGTTATACATCTATATCAATTCATGGTTTTCAGATCTACCCACTTATTCGATAGATTTCGATCCACCTACTCAATTGACATATTTAGACTTATATGAATCCAATGGTTTAGATTCACTTACTCATTTGAGATATTTACATCCACCCACTCAGTAGAGAGGTTTACGCATCTATCAGTCCTTGGTTTTGAGATTCTCCAGCTCATTTAATTGATGTACAACCCCATATGAGATTTTGAGGTCCATCCCACTCATTTCAATGAGTTACATCGACCTACTTTGTGTAGGGATTTTTAATTTAATACGAATACATGGTTTAGATTTTCGCCCACGCGTATGATTTATTTAAGCCTTCGTCGTTTTATTGTTATTAGGAGGTTCACCCACTTTTTTGAGACACTTAGGCCCCTTCAAATTAAAGGTTTTGAGGAGGACTACCTACTCATTTGTTCGATTTACATCCTCATACTTGGTCGTGGGAATTACACCTCTATAAAATCATGGGTTTGAAGTACACCCTTTCATTTCAGAGATTTACACCCCCTACTTAGTTGATAGATTTATGCCCATAAGTTTACATGTTTTGAGTTTCACATACAAATTTGAGAAATTTAAGCTTTTATCATTTTATTATTTTTAGTTTCACCTACCCCCATTTGAGTCGTTTACACCTCTACAAATAAAAAGTTTTGAGCTCCACCTACTCGTTTGTTTGATGTAAACAAAAAAGGTAGAATCGAGAGATTTACATATCAACTAAGAAATTTGCACCATTATCAGTTCATTGTTTTGAGATCGACCCCCTCATTTGAGGGATTTTGATCCAACTACTCAGTTTATAGATTTAGACTTCTGTCAATCTATGGGTTTTACGTTCACCTACTCATCTGAGAGATTTATACCCAACAACTTAGTAGAGAGGTTTACGCAGCTATCAAATCTTGGTTTTGAAGTGCACCTACTCATTTTAATATTTCTAGGTTCAACTACTCAATTATGATATTTAGGCCTCTTTAAATTGAAGATTTCGAGGTCCAAAAACTCATTTATCAGATTTACATCGTCAAGAGATTTACATCTTAAATCATGGTTTTGACGTACACCCAAACAATTGAGAGATTTACATTCCCCCATTCACTCCAGGGATTTACGCCTCTACGAATACACGTTTTGATTTTTTCCTACGCATTTGAGAAATTTGAGAGTGTGTCATTTTATCATTTTCAGTTTCACCCACTCCATGTGAGATATTTACGCCTACATAAATTAAAGATTTTAAGGTCAACCCAGTCACTCGTTATATTTACAGAAAAACTGAGCAATCGAGATATTTACATGTCTATTGTGAGAATTACACCGTTATGAATTTATGGTTTTCTGATGTACCCACTCATTTGGAATTTTGATCCACATACTCAGTCGAGAGATTAGGACATCTCTCAATCCATGGGATGTAGATTCTCCTATTCATTCGAGAGATTTACATCCACCTACTCATTGGAGAGGCCTACGCATTCATCGATTCTTGGTTTTGAGGTGTATCTACTCGTTTGGTTTATTTACATCCACATAGTTAGGGAAATATATACATCCATATCAATTCATGGTTTTGAGGTCCACCGCACTCATTTGAGAGTTTTACATCATCCCACAACTATCGTAGGATTTTTAAGCCAATACATGATGTTGAGTTTCACCAACGCATTTGAGATATTTAAGGCTTCATTATTTGAATGTTTTTAGGTTCACCCACTCAATGGATACATTCAAGCCTCTTTAAATAAAAAGTTTTGAGTTCCACCAACTCGTTTGTTCGATCTACTTCCACATACTAAGTCCAGAGATTTACATGTTTATCGAATCATCGTTTTGAGGTACACCCACTCTTTTGAGAGATTTACGTCCCCCCACCCCCCCTACTTAGTCAAGGGATTTACGCCTCCACGAATACATAATTTGTGTTTCACGTACACATTGGAGAATTTTAACCCTTTATTATTTTAACGTTCTTAGTTTCACCTATTCCGTGTGAGATTTTTACGCATCCACAAATTAAAAAATTTGAGCAATCGCAAGATTTGCACCGCTGTTGAGAGAATTAATTCACTATCAATTTATGGTTTTGAGATCTACCCGCTCTTTTGATAGATTTTTATCTTCCTACTCAGTTGAGATATTCAGACTTCTATCAATCCATGCATTTTTGGTTCACTGCTCATTTGAGAGAATTACATACATCTACTCAACAGAGAGGTTTTTACGCATCTATCAAATCTTGTTTTTGAGGTGGTGCACCTACTAATTTTTTTGATTTACATCTACATAGTTGGGTGTTATACATCTATATCAATTCATGGTTTTCAGATCTACCCACTTATTCGATAGATTTCGATCCACCTACTCAATTGACATATTTAGACTTATATGAATCCAATGGTTTAGATTCACTTACTCATTTGAGATATTTACATCCACCCACTCAGTAGAGAGGTTTACGCATCTATCAGTCCTTGGTTTTGAGATTCTCCAGCTCATTTAATTGATGTACAACCCCATATGAGATTTTGAGGTCCATCCCACTCATTTCAATGAGTTACATCGACCTACTTTGTGTAGGGATTTTTAATTTAATACGAATACATGGTTTAGATTTTCGCCCACGCGTATGATTTATTTAAGCCTTCGTCGTTTTATTGTTATTAGGAGGTTCACCCACTTTTTTGAGACACTTAGGCCCCTTCAAATTAAAGGTTTTGAGGAGGACTACCTACTCATTTGTTCGATTTACATCCTCATACTTGGTCGTGGGAATTACACCTCTATAAAATCATGGGTTTGAAGTACACCCTTTCATTTCAGAGATTTACACCCCCTACTTAGTTGATAGATTTATGCCCATAAGTTTACATGTTTTGAGTTTCACATACAAATTTGAGAAATTTAAGCTTTTATCATTTTATTATTTTTAGTTTCACCTACCCCCATTTGAGTCGTTTACACCTCTACAAATAAAAAGTTTTGAGCTCCACCTACTCGTTTGTTTGATGTAAACAAAAAAGGTAGAATCGAGAGATTTACATATCAACTAAGAAATTTGCACCATTATCAGTTCATTGTTTTGAGATCGACCCCCTCATTTGAGGGATTTTGATCCAACTACTCAGTTTATAGATTTATACTTCTGTCAATCTATGGGTTTTACGTTCACCTACTCATCTGAGAGATTTATACCCAACAACTTAGTAGAGAGGTTTACGCAGCTATCAAATCTTGGTTTTGAAGTGCACCTACTCATTTTAATATTTCTAGGTTCAACTACTCAATTATGATATTTAGGCCTCTTTAAATTGAAGATTTCGAGGTCCAAAAACTCATTTATCAGATTTACATCGTCAAGAGATTTACATCTTAAATCATGGTTTTGACGTACACCCAAACAATTGAGAGATTTACATTCCCCCATTCACTCCAGGGATTTACGCCTCTACGAATACACGTTTTGATTTTTTCCTACGCATTTGAGAAATTTGAGAGTGTGTCATTTTATCATTTTCAGTTTCACCCACTCCATGTGAGATATTTACGCCTACATAAATTAAAGATTTTAAGGTCAACCCAGTCACTCGTTATATTTACAGAAAAACTGAGCAATCGAGATATTTACATGTCTATTGTGAGAATTACACCGTTATGAATTTATGGTTTTCTGATGTACCCACTCATTTGGAATTTTGATCCACATACTCAGTCGAGAGATTAGGACATCTCTCAATCCATGGGATGTAGATTCTCCTATTCATTCGAGAGATTTACATCCACCTACTCATTGGAGAGGCCTACGCATTCATCGATTCTTGGTTTTGAGGTGTATCTACTCGTTTGGTTTATTTACATCCACATAGTTAGGGAAATATATACATCCATATCAATTCATGGTTTTGAGGTCCACCGCACTCATTTGAGAGTTTTACATCATCCCACAACTATCGTAGGATTTTTAAGCCAATACATGATGTTGAGTTTCACCAACGCATTTGAGATATTTAAGGCTTCATTATTTGAATGTTTTTAGGTTCACCCACTCAATGGATACATTCAAGCCTCTTTAAATAAAAAGTTTTGAGTTCCACCAACTCGTTTGTTCGATCTACTTCCACATACTAAGTCCAGAGATTTACATGTTTATCGAATCATCGTTTTGAGGTACACCCACTCTTTTGAGAGATTTACGTCCCCCCACCCCCCCTACTTAGTCAAGGGATTTACGCCTCCACGAATACATAATTTGTGTTTCACGTACACATTGGAGAATTTTAACCCTTTATTATTTTAACGTTCTTAGTTTCACCTATTCCGTGTGAGATTTTTACGCATCCACAAATTAAAAAATTTGAGCAATCGCAAGATTTGCACCGCTGTTGAGAGAATTAATTCACTATCAATTTATGGTTTTGAGATCTACCCGCTCTTTTGATAGATTTTTATCTTCCTACTCAGTTGAGATATTCAGACTTCTATCAATCCATGCATTTTTGGTTCACTGCTCATTTGAGAGAATTACATACATCTACTCAACAGAGAGGTTTTTACGCATCTATCAAATCTTGTTTTTGAGGTGGTGCACCTACTAATTTTTTTGATTTACATCTACATAGTTGGGTGTTATACATCTATATCAATTCATGGTTTTCAGATCTACCCACTTATTCGATAGATTTCGATCCACCTACTCAATTGACATATTTAGACTTATATGAATCCAATGGTTTAGATTCACTTACTCATTTGAGATATTTACATCCACCCACTCAGTAGAGAGGTTTACGCATCTATCAGTCCTTGGTTTTGAGATTCTCCAGCTCATTTAATTGATGTACAACCCCATATGAGATTTTGAGGTCCATCCCACTCATTTCAATGAGTTACATCGACCTACTTTGTGTAGGGATTTTTAATTTAATACGAATACATGGTTTAGATTTTCGCCCACGCGTATGATTTATTTAAGCCTTCGTCGTTTTATTGTTATTAGGAGGTTCACCCACTTTTTTGAGACACTTAGGCCCCTTCAAATTAAAGGTTTTGAGGAGGACTACCTACTCATTTGTTCGATTTACATCCTCATACTTGGTCGTGGGAATTACACCTCTATAAAATCATGGGTTTGAAGTACACCCTTTCATTTCAGAGATTTACACCCCCTACTTAGTTGATAGATTTATGCCCATAAGTTTACATGTTTTGAGTTTCACATACAAATTTGAGAAATTTAAGCTTTTATCATTTTATTATTTTTAGTTTCACCTACCCCCATTTGAGTCGTTTACACCTCTACAAATAAAAAGTTTTGAGCTCCACCTACTCGTTTGTTTGATGTAAACAAAAAAGGTAGAATCGAGAGATTTACATATCAACTAAGAAATTTGCACCATTATCAGTTCATTGTTTTGAGATCGACCCCCTCATTTGAGGGATTTTGATCCAACTACTCAGTTTATAGATTTAGACTTCTGTCAATCTATGGGTTTTACGTTCACCTACTCATCTGAGAGATTTATACCCAACAACTTAGTAGAGAGGTTTACGCAGCTATCAAATCTTGGTTTTGAAGTGCACCTACTCATTTTAATATTTCTAGGTTCAACTACTCAATTATGATATTTAGGCCTCTTTAAATTGAAGATTTCGAGGTCCAAAAACTCATTTATCAGATTTACATCGTCAAGAGATTTACATCTTAAATCATGGTTTTGACGTACACCCAAACAATTGAGAGATTTACATTCCCCCATTCACTCCAGGGATTTACGCCTCTACGAATACACGTTTTGATTTTTTCCTACGCATTTGAGAAATTTGAGAGTGTGTCATTTTATCATTTTCAGTTTCACCCACTCCATGTGAGATATTTACGCCTACATAAATTAAAGATTTTAAGGTCAACCCAGTCACTCGTTATATTTACAGAAAAACTGAGCAATCGAGATATTTACATGTCTATTGTGAGAATTACACCGTTATGAATTTATGGTTTTCTGATGTACCCACTCATTTGGAATTTTGATCCACATACTCAGTCGAGAGATTAGGACATCTCTCAATCCATGGGATGTAGATTCTCCTATTCATTCGAGAGATTTACATCCACCTACTCATTGGAGAGGCCTACGCATTCATCGATTCTTGGTTTTGAGGTGTATCTACTCGTTTGGTTTATTTACATCCACATAGTTAGGGAAATATATACATCCATATCAATTCATGGTTTTGAGGTCCACCGCACTCATTTGAGAGTTTTACATCATCCCACAACTATCGTAGGATTTTTAAGCCAATACATGATGTTGAGTTTCACCAACGCATTTGAGATATTTAAGGCTTCATTATTTGAATGTTTTTAGGTTCACCCACTCAATGGATACATTCAAGCCTCTTTAAATAAAAAGTTTTGAGTTCCACCAACTCGTTTGTTCGATCTACTTCCACATACTAAGTCCAGAGATTTACATGTTTATCGAATCATCGTTTTGAGGTACACCCACTCTTTTGAGAGATTTACGTCCCCCCACCCCCCCTACTTAGTCAAGGGATTTACGCCTCCACGAATACATAATTTGTGTTTCACGTACACATTGGAGAATTTTAACCCTTTGTTATTTTAACGTTCTTAGTTTCACCTATTCCGTGTGAGATTTTTACGCATCCACAAATTAAAAAATTTGAGCAATCGCAAGATTTGCACCGCTGTTGAGAGAATTAATTCACTATCAATTTATGGTTTTGAGATCTACCCGCTCTTTTGATAGATTTTTATCTTCCTACTCAGTTGAGATATTCAGACTTCTATCAATCCATGCATTTTTGGTTCACTGCTCATTTGAGAGAATTACATACATCTACTCAGCAGAGAGGTTTTTACGCATCTATCAAATCTTGTTTTTGAGGTGGTGCACCTACTAATTTTTTTGATTTACATCTACATAGTTGGGTGTTATACATCTATATCAATTCATGGTTTTCAGATCTACCCACTTATTCGATAGATTTCGATCCACCTACTCAATTGACATATTTAGACTTATATGAATCCAATGGTTTAGATTCACTTACTCATTTGAGATATTTACATCCACCCACTCAGTAGAGAGGTTTACGCATCTATCAGTCCTTGGTTTTGAGATTCTCCAGCTCATTTAATTGATGTACAACCCCATATGAGATTTTGAGGTCCATCCCACTCATTTCAATGAGTTACATCGACCTACTTTGTGTAGGGATTTTTAATTTAATACGAATACATGGTTTAGATTTTCGCCCACGCGTATGATTTATTTAAGCCTTCGTCGTTTTATTGTTATTAGGAGGTTCACCCACTTTTTTGAGACACTTAGGCCCCTTCAAATTAAAGGTTTTGAGGAGGACTACCTACTCATTTGTTCGATTTACATCCTCATACTTGGTCGTGGGAATTACACCTCTATAAAATCATGGGTTTGAAGTACACCCTTTCATTTCAGAGATTTACACCCCCTACTTAGTTGATAGATTTATGCCCATAAGTTTACATGTTTTGAGTTTCACATACAAATTTGAGAAATTTAAGCTTTTATCATTTTATTATTTTTAGTTTCACCTACCCCCATTTGAGTCGTTTACACCTCTACAAATAAAAAGTTTTGAGCTCCACCTACTCGTTTGTTTGATGTAAACAAAAAAGGTAGAATCGAGAGATTTACATATCAACTAAGAAATTTGCACCATTATCAGTTCATTGTTTTGAGATCGACCCCCTCATTTGAGGGATTTTGATCCAACTACTCAGTTTATAGATTTAGACTTCTGTCAATCTATGGGTTTTACGTTCACCTACTCATCTGAGAGATTTATACCCAACAACTTAGTAGAGAGGTTTACGCAGCTATCAAATCTTGGTTTTGAAGTGCACCTACTCATTTTAATATTTCTAGGTTCAACTACTCAATTATGATATTTAGGCCTCTTTAAATTGAAGATTTCGAGGTCCAAAAACTCATTTATCAGATTTACATCGTCAAGAGATTTACATCTTAAATCATGGTTTTGACGTACACCCAAACAATTGAGAGATTTACATTCCCCCATTCACTCCAGGGATTTACGCCTCTACGAATACACGTTTTGATTTTTTCCTACGCATTTGAGAAATTTGAGAGTGTGTCATTTTATCATTTTCAGTTTCACCCACTCCATGTGAGATATTTACGCCTACATAAATTAAAGATTTTAAGGTCAACCCAGTCACTCGTTATATTTACAGAAAAACTGAGCAATCGAGATATTTACATGTCTATTGTGAGAATTACACCGTTATGAATTTATGGTTTTCTGATGTACCCACTCATTTGGAATTTTGATCCACATACTCAGTCGAGAGATTAGGACATCTCTCAATCCATGGGATGTAGATTCTCCTATTCATTCGAGAGATTTACATCCACCTACTCATTGGAGAGGCCTACGCATTCATCGATTCTTGGTTTTGAGGTGTATCTACTCGTTTGGTTTATTTACATCCACATAGTTAGGGAAATATATACATCCATATCAATTCATGGTTTTGAGGTCCACCGCACTCATTTGAGAGTTTTACATCATCCCACAACTATCGTAGGATTTTTAAGCCAATACATGATGTTGAGTTTCACCAACGCATTTGAGATATTTAAGGCTTCATTATTTGAATGTTTTTAGGTTCACCCACTCAATGGATACATTCAAGCCTCTTTAAATAAAAAGTTTTGAGTTCCACCAACTCGTTTGTTCGATCTACTTCCACATACTAAGTCCAGAGATTTACATGTTTATCGAATCATCGTTTTGAGGTACACCCACTCTTTTGAGAGATTTACGTCCCCCCACCCCCCCTACTTAGTCAAGGGATTTACGCCTCCACGAATACATAATTTGTGTTTCACGTACACATTGGAGAATTTTAACCCTTTATTATTTTAACGTTCTTAGTTTCACCTATTCCGTGTGAGATTTTTACGCATCCACAAATTAAAAAATTTGAGCAATCGCAAGATTTGCACCGCTGTTGAGAGAATTAATTCACTATCAATTTATGGTTTTGAGATCTACCCGCTCTTTTGATAGATTTTTATCTTCCTACTCAGTTGAGATATTCAGACTTCTATCAATCCATGCATTTTTGGTTCACTGCTCATTTGAGAGAATTACATACATCTACTCAGCAGAGAGGTTTTTACGCATCTATCAAATCTTGTTTTTGAGGTGGTGCACCTACTAATTTTTTTGATTTACATCTACATAGTTGGGTGTTATACATCTATATCAATTCATGGTTTTCAGATCTACCCACTTATTCGATAGATTTCGATCCACCTACTCAATTGACATATTTAGACTTATATGAATCCAATGGTTTAGATTCACTTACTCATTTGAGATATTTACATCCACCCACTCAGTAGAGAGGTTTACGCATCTATCAGTCCTTGGTTTTGAGATTCTCCAGCTCATTTAATTGATGTACAACCCCATATGAGATTTTGAGGTCCATCCCACTCATTTCAATGAGTTACATCGACCTACTTTGTGTAGGGATTTTTAATTTAATACGAATACATGGTTTAGATTTTCGCCCACGCGTATGATTTATTTAAGCCTTCGTCGTTTTATTGTTATTAGGAGGTTCACCCACTTTTTTGAGACACTTAGGCCCCTTCAAATTAAAGGTTTTGAGGAGGACTACCTACTCATTTGTTCGATTTACATCCTCATACTTGGTCGTGGGAATTACACCTCTATAAAATCATGGGTTTGAAGTACACCCTTTCATTTCAGAGATTTACACCCCCTACTTAGTTGATAGATTTATGCCCATAAGTTTACATGTTTTGAGTTTCACATACAAATTTGAGAAATTTAAGCTTTTATCATTTTATTATTTTTAGTTTCACCTACCCCCATTTGAGTCGTTTACACCTCTACAAATAAAAAGTTTTGAGCTCCACCTACTCGTTTGTTTGATGTAAACAAAAAAGGTAGAATCGAGAGATTTACATATCAACTAAGAAATTTGCACCATTATCAGTTCATTGTTTTGAGATCGACCCCCTCATTTGAGGGATTTTGATCCAACTACTCAGTTTATAGATTTAGACTTCTGTCAATCTATGGGTTTTACGTTCACCTACTCATCTGAGAGATTTATACCCAACAACTTAGTAGAGAGGTTTACGCAGCTATCAAATCTTGGTTTTGAAGTGCACCTACTCATTTTAATATTTCTAGGTTCAACTACTCAATTATGATATTTAGGCCTCTTTAAATTGAAGATTTCGAGGTCCAAAAACTCATTTATCAGATTTACATCGTCAAGAGATTTACATCTTAAATCATGGTTTTGACGTACACCCAAACAATTGAGAGATTTACATTCCCCCATTCACTCCAGGGATTTACGCCTCTACGAATACACGTTTTGATTTTTTCCTACGCATTTGAGAAATTTGAGAGTGTGTCATTTTATCATTTTCAGTTTCACCCACTCCATGTGAGATATTTACGCCTACATAAATTAAAGATTTTAAGGTCAACCCAGTCACTCGTTATATTTACAGAAAAACTGAGCAATCGAGATATTTACATGTCTATTGTGAGAATTACACCGTTATGAATTTATGGTTTTCTGATGTACCCACTCATTTGGAATTTTGATCCACATACTCAGTCGAGAGATTAGGACATCTCTCAATCCATGGGATGTAGATTCTCCTATTCATTCGAGAGATTTACATCCACCTACTCATTGGAGAGGCCTACGCATTCATCGATTCTTGGTTTTGAGGTGTATCTACTCGTTTGGTTTATTTACATCCACATAGTTAGGGAAATATATACATCCATATCAATTCATGGTTTTGAGGTCCACCGCACTCATTTGAGAGTTTTACATCATCCCACAACTATCGTAGGATTTTTAAGCCAATACATGATGTTGAGTTTCACCAACGCATTTGAGATATTTAAGGCTTCATTATTTGAATGTTTTTAGGTTCACCCACTCAATGGATACATTCAAGCCTCTTTAAATAAAAAGTTTTGAGTTCCACCAACTCGTTTGTTCGATCTACTTCCACATACTAAGTCCAGAGATTTACATGTTTATCGAATCATCGTTTTGAGGTACACCCACTCTTTTGAGAGATTTACGTCCCCCCACCCCCCCTACTTAGTCAAGGGATTTACGCCTCCACGAATACATAATTTGTGTTTCACGTACACATTGGAGAATTTTAACCCTTTATTATTTTAACGTTCTTAGTTTCACCTATTCCGTGTGAGATTTTTACGCATCCACAAATTAAAAAATTTGAGCAATCGCAAGATTTGCACCGCTGTTGAGAGAATTAATTCACTATCAATTTATGGTTTTGAGATCTACCCGCTCTTTTGATAGATTTTTATCTTCCTACTCAGTTGAGATATTCAGACTTCTATCAATCCATGCATTTTTGGTTCACTGCTCATTTGAGAGAATTACATACATCTACTCAGCAGAGAGGTTTTTACGCATCTATCAAATCTTGTTTTTGAGGTGGTGCACCTACTAATTTTTTTGATTTACATCTACATAGTTGGGTGTTATACATCTATATCAATTCATGGTTTTCAGATCTACCCACTTATTCGATAGATTTCGATCCACCTACTCAATTGACATATTTAGACTTATATGAATCCAATGGTTTAGATTCACTTACTCATTTGAGATATTTACATCCACCCACTCAGTAGAGAGGTTTACGCATCTATCAGTCCTTGGTTTTGAGATTCTCCAGCTCATTTAATTGATGTACAACCCCATATGAGATTTTGAGGTCCATCCCACTCATTTCAATGAGTTACATCGACCTACTTTGTGTAGGGATTTTTAATTTAATACGAATACATGGTTTAGATTTTCGCCCACGCGTATGATTTATTTAAGCCTTCGTCGTTTTATTGTTATTAGGAGGTTCACCCACTTTTTTGAGACACTTAGGCCCCTTCAAATTAAAGGTTTTGAGGAGGACTACCTACTCATTTGTTCGATTTACATCCTCATACTTGGTCGTGGGAATTACACCTCTATAAAATCATGGGTTTGAAGTACACCCTTTCATTTCAGAGATTTACACCCCCTACTTAGTTGATAGATTTATGCCCATAAGTTTACATGTTTTGAGTTTCACATACAAATTTGAGAAATTTAAGCTTTTATCATTTTATTATTTTTAGTTTCACCTACCCCCATTTGAGTCGTTTACACCTCTACAAATAAAAAGTTTTGAGCTCCACCTACTCGTTTGTTTGATGTAAACAAAAAAGGTAGAATCGAGAGATTTACATATCAACTAAGAAATTTGCACCATTATCAGTTCATTGTTTTGAGATCGACCCCCTCATTTGAGGGATTTTGATCCAACTACTCAGTTTATAGATTTAGACTTCTGTCAATCTATGGGTTTTACGTTCACCTACTCATCTGAGAGATTTATACCCAACAACTTAGTAGAGAGGTTTACGCAGCTATCAAATCTTGGTTTTGAAGTGCACCTACTCATTTTAATATTTCTAGGTTCAACTACTCAATTATGATATTTAGGCCTCTTTAAATTGAAGATTTCGAGGTCCAAAAACTCATTTATCAGATTTACATCGTCAAGAGATTTACATCTTAAATCATGGTTTTGACGTACACCCAAACAATTGAGAGATTTACATTCCCCCATTCACTCCAGGGATTTACGCCTCTACGAATACACGTTTTGATTTTTTCCTACGCATTTGAGAAATTTGAGAGTGTGTCATTTTATCATTTTCAGTTTCACCCACTCCATGTGAGATATTTACGCCTACATAAATTAAAGATTTTAAGGTCAACCCAGTCACTCGTTATATTTACAGAAAAACTGAGCAATCGAGATATTTACATGTCTATTGTGAGAATTACACCGTTATGAATTTATGGTTTTCTGATGTACCCACTCATTTGGAATTTTGATCCACATACTCAGTCGAGAGATTAGGACATCTCTCAATCCATGGGATGTAGATTCTCCTATTCATTCGAGAGATTTACATCCACCTACTCATTGGAGAGGCCTACGCATTCATCGATTCTTGGTTTTGAGGTGTATCTACTCGTTTGGTTTATTTACATCCACATAGTTAGGGAAATATATACATCCATATCAATTCATGGTTTTGAGGTCCACCGCACTCATTTGAGAGTTTTACATCATCCCACAACTATCGTAGGATTTTTAAGCCAATACATGATGTTGAGTTTCACCAACGCATTTGAGATATTTAAGGCTTCATTATTTGAATGTTTTTAGGTTCACCCACTCAATGGATACATTCAAGCCTCTTTAAATAAAAAGTTTTGAGTTCCACCAACTCGTTTGTTCGATCTACTTCCACATACTAAGTCCAGAGATTTACATGTTTATCGAATCATCGTTTTGAGGTACACCCACTCTTTTGAGAGATTTACGTCCCCCCACCCCCCCTACTTAGTCAAGGGATTTACGCCTCCACGAATACATAATTTGTGTTTCACGTACACATTGGAGAATTTTAACCCTTTATTATTTTAACGTTCTTAGTTTCACCTATTCCGTGTGAGATTTTTACGCATCCACAAATTAAAAAATTTGAGCAATCGCAAGATTTGCACCGCTGTTGAGAGAATTAATTCACTATCAATTTATGGTTTTGAGATCTACCCGCTCTTTTGATAGATTTTTATCTTCCTACTCAGTTGAGATATTCAGACTTCTATCAATCCATGCATTTTTGGTTCACTGCTCATTTGAGAGAATTACATACATCTACTCAACAGAGAGGTTTTTACGCATCTATCAAATCTTGTTTTTGAGGTGGTGCACCTACTAATTTTTTTGATTTACATCTACATAGTTGGGTGTTATACATCTATATCAATTCATGGTTTTCAGATCTACCCACTTATTCGATAGATTTCGATCCACCTACTCAATTGACATATTTAGACTTATATGAATCCAATGGTTTAGATTCACTTACTCATTTGAGATATTTACATCCACCCACTCAGTAGAGAGGTTTACGCATCTATCAGTCCTTGGTTTTGAGATTCTCCAGCTCATTTAATTGATGTACAACCCCATATGAGATTTTGAGGTCCATCCCACTCATTTCAATGAGTTACATCGACCTACTTTGTGTAGGGATTTTTAATTTAATACGAATACATGGTTTAGATTTTCGCCCACGCGTATGATTTATTTAAGCCTTCGTCGTTTTATTGTTATTAGGAGGTTCACCCACTTTTTTGAGACACTTAGGCCCCTTCAAATTAAAGGTTTTGAGGAGGACTACCTACTCATTTGTTCGATTTACATCCTCATACTTGGTCGTGGGAATTACACCTCTATAAAATCATGGGTTTGAAGTACACCCTTTCATTTCAGAGATTTACACCCCCTACTTAGTTGATAGATTTATGCCCATAAGTTTACATGTTTTGAGTTTCACATACAAATTTGAGAAATTTAAGCTTTTATCATTTTATTATTTTTAGTTTCACCTACCCCCATTTGAGTCGTTTACACCTCTACAAATAAAAAGTTTTGAGCTCCACCTACTCGTTTGTTTGATGTAAACAAAAAAGGTAGAATCGAGAGATTTACATATCAACTAAGAAATTTGCACCATTATCAGTTCATTGTTTTGAGATCGACCCCCTCATTTGAGGGATTTTGATCCAACTACTCAGTTTATAGATTTAGACTTCTGTCAATCTATGGGTTTTACGTTCACCTACTCATCTGAGAGATTTATACCCAACAACTTAGTAGAGAGGTTTACGCAGCTATCAAATCTTGGTTTTGAAGTGCACCTACTCATTTTAATATTTCTAGGTTCAACTACTCAATTATGATATTTAGGCCTCTTTAAATTGAAGATTTCGAGGTCCAAAAACTCATTTATCAGATTTACATCGTCAAGAGATTTACATCTTAAATCATGGTTTTGACGTACACCCAAACAATTGAGAGATTTACATTCCCCCATTCACTCCAGGGATTTACGCCTCTACGAATACACGTTTTGATTTTTTCCTACGCATTTGAGAAATTTGAGAGTGTGTCATTTTATCATTTTCAGTTTCACCCACTCCATGTGAGATATTTACGCCTACATAAATTAAAGATTTTAAGGTCAACCCAGTCACTCGTTATATTTACAGAAAAACTGAGCAATCGAGATATTTACATGTCTATTGTGAGAATTACACCGTTATGAATTTATGGTTTTCTGATGTACCCACTCATTTGGAATTTTGATCCACATACTCAGTCGAGAGATTAGGACATCTCTCAATCCATGGGATGTAGATTCTCCTATTCATTCGAGAGATTTACATCCACCTACTCATTGGAGAGGCCTACGCATTCATCGATTCTTGGTTTTGAGGTGTATCTACTCGTTTGGTTTATTTACATCCACATAGTTAGGGAAATATATACATCCATATCAATTCATGGTTTTGAGGTCCACCGCACTCATTTGAGAGTTTTACATCATCCCACAACTATCGTAGGATTTTTAAGCCAATACATGATGTTGAGTTTCACCAACGCATTTGAGATATTTAAGGCTTCATTATTTGAATGTTTTTAGGTTCACCCACTCAATGGATACATTCAAGCCTCTTTAAATAAAAAGTTTTGAGTTCCACCAACTCGTTTGTTCGATCTACTTCCACATACTAAGTCCAGAGATTTACATGTTTATCGAATCATCGTTTTGAGGTACACCCACTCTTTTGAGAGATTTACGTCCCCCCACCCCCCCTACTTAGTCAAGGGATTTACGCCTCCACGAATACATAATTTGTGTTTCACGTACACATTGGAGAATTTTAACCCTTTATTATTTTAACGTTCTTAGTTTCACCTATTCCGTGTGAGATTTTTACGCATCCACAAATTAAAAAATTTGAGCAATCGCAAGATTTGCACCGCTGTTGAGAGAATTAATTCACTATCAATTTATGGTTTTGAGATCTACCCGCTCTTTTGATAGATTTTTATCTTCCTACTCAGTTGAGATATTCAGACTTCTATCAATCCATGCATTTTTGGTTCACTGCTCATTTGAGAGAATTACATACATCTACTCAGCAGAGAGGTTTTTACGCATCTATCAAATCTTGTTTTTGAGGTGGTGCACCTACTAATTTTTTTGATTTACATCTACATAGTTGGGTGTTATACATCTATATCAATTCATGGTTTTCAGATCTACCCACTTATTCGATAGATTTCGATCCACCTACTCAATTGACATATTTAGACTTATATGAATCCAATGGTTTAGATTCACTTACTCATTTGAGATATTTACATCCACCCACTCAGTAGAGAGGTTTACGCATCTATCAGTCCTTGGTTTTGAGATTCTCCAGCTCATTTAATTGATGTACAACCCCATATGAGATTTTGAGGTCCATCCCACTCATTTCAATGAGTTACATCGACCTACTTTGTGTAGGGATTTTTAATTTAATACGAATACATGGTTTAGATTTTCGCCCACGCGTATGATTTATTTAAGCCTTCGTCGTTTTATTGTTATTAGGAGGTTCACCCACTTTTTTGAGACACTTAGGCCCCTTCAAATTAAAGGTTTTGAGGAGGACTACCTACTCATTTGTTCGATTTACATCCTCATACTTGGTCGTGGGAATTACACCTCTATAAAATCATGGGTTTGAAGTACACCCTTTCATTTCAGAGATTTACACCCCCTACTTAGTTGATAGATTTATGCCCATAAGTTTACATGTTTTGAGTTTCACATACAAATTTGAGAAATTTAAGCTTTTATCATTTTATTATTTTTAGTTTCACCTACCCCCATTTGAGTCGTTTACACCTCTACAAATAAAAAGTTTTGAGCTCCACCTACTCGTTTGTTTGATGTAAACAAAAAAGGTAGAATCGAGAGATTTACATATCAACTAAGAAATTTGCACCATTATCAGTTCATTGTTTTGAGATCGACCCCCTCATTTGAGGGATTTTGATCCAACTACTCAGTTTATAGATTTAGACTTCTGTCAATCTATGGGTTTTACGTTCACCTACTCATCTGAGAGATTTATACCCAACAACTTAGTAGAGAGGTTTACGCAGCTATCAAATCTTGGTTTTGAAGTGCACCTACTCATTTTAATATTTCTAGGTTCAACTACTCAATTATGATATTTAGGCCTCTTTAAATTGAAGATTTCGAGGTCCAAAAACTCATTTATCAGATTTACATCGTCAAGAGATTTACATCTTAAATCATGGTTTTGACGTACACCCAAACAATTGAGAGATTTACATTCCCCTATTCACTCCAGGTATTTACGCCTCTACGAATACACGTTTTGATTTTTTCCTACGCATTTGAGAAATTTGGGAGTGTGTCATTTTATCATTTTCAGTTTCACCCACTCCATGTGAGATATTTACGCCTACATAAATTAAAGATTTTAAGGTCAACCCAGTCACTCGTTATATTTACAGAAAAACTGAGCAATCGAGATATTTACATGTCTATTGTGAGAATTACACCGTTATGAATTTATGGTTTTCTGATGTACCCACTCATTTGGAATTTTGATCCACATACTCAGTCGAGAGATTAGGACATCTCTCAATCCATGGGATGTAGATTCTCCTATTCATTCGAGAGATTTACATCCACCTACTCATTGGAGAGGCCTACGCATTCCTCGATTCTTGGTTTTGAGGTGTATCTACTCGTTTGGTTTATTTACATCCACATAGTTAGGGAAATATATACATCCATATCAATTCATGGTTTTGAGGTCCACCGCACTCATTTGAGAGTTTTACATCATCCCACAACTATCGTAGGATTTTTAAGCCAATACATGATGTTGAGTTTCACCAACGCATTTGAGATATTTAAGGCTTCATTATTTGAATGTTTTTAGGTTCACCCACTCAATGGATACATTCAAGCCTCTTTAAATAAAAAGTTTTGAGTTCCACCAACTCGTTTGTTCGATCTACTTCCACATACTAAGTCCAGAGATTTACATGTTTATCGAATCATCGTTTTGAGGTACACCCACTCTTTTGAGAGATTTACGTCCCCCCACCCCCCCTACTTAGTCAAGGGATTTACGCCTCCACGAATACATAATTTGTGTTTCACGTACACATTGGAGAATTTTAACCCTTTATTATTTTAACGTTCTTAGTTTCACCTATTCCGTGTGAGATTTTTACGCATCCACAAATTAAAAAATTTGAGCAATCGCAAGATTTGCACCGCTGTTGAGAGAATTAATTCACTATCAATTTATGGTTTTGAGATCTACCCGCTCTTTTGATAGATTTTTATCTTCCTACTCAGTTGAGATATTCAGACTTCTATCAATCCATGCATTTTTGGTTCACTGCTCATTTGAGAGAATTACATACATCTACTCAGCAGAGAGGTTTTTACGCATCTATCAAATCTTGTTTTTGAGGTGGTGCACCTACTAATTTTTTTGATTTACATCTACATAGTTGGGTGTTATACATCTATATCAATTCATGGTTTTCAGATCTACCCACTTATTCGATAGATTTCGATCCACCTACTCAATTGACATATTTAGACTTATATGAATCCAATGGTTTAGATTCACTTACTCATTTGAGATATTTACATCCACCCACTCAGTAGAGAGGTTTACGCATCTATCAGTCCTTGGTTTTGAGATTCTCCAGCTCATTTAATTGATGTACAACCCCATATGAGATTTTGAGGTCCATCCCACTCATTTCAATGAGTTACATCGACCTACTTTGTGTAGGGATTTTTAATTTAATACGAATACATGGTTTAGATTTTCGCCCACGCGTATGATTTATTTAAGCCTTCGTCGTTTTATTGTTATTAGGAGGTTCACCCACTTTTTTGAGACACTTAGGCCCCTTCAAATTAAAGGTTTTGAGGAGGACTACCTACTCATTTGTTCGATTTACATCCTCATACTTGGTCGTGGGAATTACACCTCTATAAAATCATGGGTTTGAAGTACACCCTTTCATTTCAGAGATTTACACCCCCTACTTAGTTGATAGATTTATGCCCATAAGTTTACATGTTTTGAGTTTCACATACAAATTTGAGAAATTTAAGCTTTTATCATTTTATTATTTTTAGTTTCACCTACCCCCATTTGAGTCGTTTACACCTCTACAAATAAAAAGTTTTGAGCTCCACCTACTCGTTTGTTTGATGTAAACAAAAAAGGTAGAATCGAGAGATTTACATATCAACTAAGAAATTTGCACCATTATCAGTTCATTGTTTTGAGATCGACCCCCTCATTTGAGGGATTTTGATCCAACTACTCAGTTTATAGATTTAGACTTCTGTCAATCTATGGGTTTTACGTTCACCTACTCATCTGAGAGATTTATACCCAACAACTTAGTAGAGAGGTTTACGCAGCTATCAAATCTTGGTTTTGAAGTGCACCTACTCATTTTAATATTTCTAGGTTCAACTACTCAATTATGATATTTAGGCCTCTTTAAATTGAAGATTTCGAGGTCCAAAAACTCATTTATCAGATTTACATCGTCAAGAGATTTACATCTTAAATCATGGTTTTGACGTACACCCAAACAATTGAGAGATTTACATTCCCCTATTCACTCCAGGTATTTACGCCTCTACGAATACACGTTTTGATTTTTTCCTACGCATTTGAGAAATTTGGGAGTGTGTCATTTTATCATTTTCAGTTTCACCCACTCCATGTGAGATATTTACGCCTACATAAATTAAAGATTTTAAGGTCAACCCAGTCACTCGTTATATTTACAGAAAAACTGAGCAATCGAGATATTTACATGTCTATTGTGAGAATTACACCGTTATGAATTTATGGTTTTCTGATGTACCCACTCATTTGGAATTTTGATCCACATACTCAGTCGAGAGATTAGGACATCTCTCAATCCATGGGATGTAGATTCTCCTATTCATTCGAGAGATTTACATCCACCTACTCATTGGAGAGGCCTACGCATTCCTCGATTCTTGGTTTTGAGGTGTATCTACTCGTTTGGTTTATTTACATCCACATAGTTAGGGAAATATATACATCCATATCAATTCATGGTTTTGAGGTCCACCGCACTCATTTGAGAGTTTTACATCATCCCACAACTATCGTAGGATTTTTAAGCCAATACATGATGTTGAGTTTCACCAACGCATTTGAGATATTTAAGGCTTCATTATTTGAATGTTTTTAGGTTCACCCACTCAATGGATACATTCAAGCCTCTTTAAATAAAAAGTTTTGAGTTCCACCAACTCGTTTGTTCGATCTACTTCCACATACTAAGTCCAGAGATTTACATGTTTATCGAATCATCGTTTTGAGGTACACCCACTCTTTTGAGAGATTTACGTCCCCCCACCCCCCCTACTTAGTCAAGGGATTTACGCCTCCACGAATACATAATTTGTGTTTCACGTACACATTGGAGAATTTTAACCCTTTATTATTTTAACGTTCTTAGTTTCACCTATTCCGTGTGAGATTTTTACGCATCCACAAATTAAAAAATTTGAGCAATCGCAAGATTTGCACCGCTGTTGAGAGAATTAATTCACTATCAATTTATGGTTTTGAGATCTACCCGCTCTTTTGATAGATTTTTATCTTCCTACTCAGTTGAGATATTCAGACTTCTATCAATCCATGCATTTTTGGTTCACTGCTCATTTGAGAGAATTACATACATCTACTCAGCAGAGAGGTTTTTACGCATCTATCAAATCTTGTTTTTGAGGTGGTGCACCTACTAATTTTTTTGATTTACATCTACATAGTTGGGTGTTATACATCTATATCAATTCATGGTTTTCAGATCTACCCACTTATTCGATAGATTTCGATCCACCTACTCAATTGACATATTTAGACTTATATGAATCCAATGGTTTAGATTCACTTACTCATTTGAGATATTTACATCCACCCACTCAGTAGAGAGGTTTACGCATCTATCAGTCCTTGGTTTTGAGATTCTCCAGCTCATTTAATTGATGTACAACCCCATATGAGATTTTGAGGTCCATCCCACTCATTTCAATGAGTTACATCGACCTACTTTGTGTAGGGATTTTTAATTTAATACGAATACATGGTTTAGATTTTCGCCCACGCGTATGATTTATTTAAGCCTTCGTCGTTTTATTGTTATTAGGAGGTTCACCCACTTTTTTGAGACACTTAGGCCCCTTCAAATTAAAGGTTTTGAGGAGGACTACCTACTCATTTGTTCGATTTACATCCTCATACTTGGTCGTGGGAATTACACCTCTATAAAATCATGGGTTTGAAGTACACCCTTTCATTTCAGAGATTTACACCCCCTACTTAGTTGATAGATTTATGCCCATAAGTTTACATGTTTTGAGTTTCACATACAAATTTGAGAAATTTAAGCTTTTATCATTTTATTATTTTTAGTTTCACCTACCCCCATTTGAGTCGTTTACACCTCTACAAATAAAAAGTTTTGAGCTCCACCTACTCGTTTGTTTGATGTAAACAAAAAAGGTAGAATCGAGAGATTTACATATCAACTAAGAAATTTGCACCATTATCAGTTCATTGTTTTGAGATCGACCCCCTCATTTGAGGGATTTTGATCCAACTACTCAGTTTATAGATTTAGACTTCTGTCAATCTATGGGTTTTACGTTCACCTACTCATCTGAGAGATTTATACCCAACAACTTAGTAGAGAGGTTTACGCAGCTATCAAATCTTGGTTTTGAAGTGCACCTACTCATTTTAATATTTCTAGGTTCAACTACTCAATTATGATATTTAGGCCTCTTTAAATTGAAGATTTCGAGGTCCAAAAACTCATTTATCAGATTTACATCGTCAAGAGATTTACATCTTAAATCATGGTTTTGACGTACACCCAAACAATTGAGAGATTTACATTCCCCTATTCACTCCAGGTATTTACGCCTCTACGAATACACGTTTTGATTTTTTCCTACGCATTTGAGAAATTTGGGAGTGTGTCATTTTATCATTTTCAGTTTCACCCACTCCATGTGAGATATTTACGCCTACATAAATTAAAGATTTTAAGGTCAACCCAGTCACTCGTTATATTTACAGAAAAACTGAGCAATCGAGATATTTACATGTCTATTGTGAGAATTACACCGTTATGAATTTATGGTTTTCTGATGTACCCACTCATTTGGAATTTTGATCCACATACTCAGTCGAGAGATTAGGACATCTCTCAATCCATGGGATGTAGATTCTCCTATTCATTCGAGAGATTTACATCCACCTACTCATTGGAGAGGCCTACGCATTCCTCGATTCTTGGTTTTGAGGTGTATCTACTCGTTTGGTTTATTTACATCCACATAGTTAGGGAAATATATACATCCATATCAATTCATGGTTTTGAGGTCCACCGCACTCATTTGAGAGTTTTACATCATCCCACAACTATCGTAGGATTTTTAAGCCAATACATGATGTTGAGTTTCACCAACGCATTTGAGATATTTAAGGCTTCATTATTTGAATGTTTTTAGGTTCACCCACTCAATGGATACATTCAAGCCTCTTTAAATAAAAAGTTTTGAGTTCCACCAACTCGTTTGTTCGATCTACTTCCACATACTAAGTCCAGAGATTTACATGTTTATCGAATCATCGTTTTGAGGTACACCCACTCTTTTGAGAGATTTACGTCCCCCCACCCCCCCTACTTAGTCAAGGGATTTACGCCTCCACGAATACATAATTTGTGTTTCACGTACACATTGGAGAATTTTAACCCTTTATTATTTTAACGTTCTTAGTTTCACCTATTCCGTGTGAGATTTTTACGCATCCACAAATTAAAAAATTTGAGCAATCGCAAGATTTGCACCGCTGTTGAGAGAATTAATTCACTATCAATTTATGGTTTTGAGATCTACCCGCTCTTTTGATAGATTTTTATCTTCCTACTCAGTTGAGATATTCAGACTTCTATCAATCCATGCATTTTTGGTTCACTGCTCATTTGAGAGAATTACATACATCTACTCAGCAGAGAGGTTTTTACGCATCTATCAAATCTTGTTTTTGAGGTGGTGCACCTACTAATTTTTTTGATTTACATCTACATAGTTGGGTGTTATACATCTATATCAATTCATGGTTTTCAGATCTACCCACTTATTCGATAGATTTCGATCCACCTACTCAATTGACATATTTAGACTTATATGAATCCAATGGTTTAGATTCACTTACTCATTTGAGATATTTACATCCACCCACTCAGTAGAGAGGTTTACGCATCTATCAGTCCTTGGTTTTGAGATTCTCCAGCTCATTTAATTGATGTACAACCCCATATGAGATTTTGAGGTCCATCCCACTCATTTCAATGAGTTACATCGACCTACTTTGTGTAGGGATTTTTAATTTAATACGAATACATGGTTTAGATTTTCGCCCACGTGTATGATTTATTTAAGCCTTCGTCGTTTTATTGTTATTAGGAGGTTCACCCACTTTTTTGAGACACTTAGGCCCCTTCAAATTAAAGGTTTTGAGGAGGACTACCTACTCATTTGTTCGATTTACATCCTCATACTTGGTCGTGGGAATTACACCTCTATAAAATCATGGGTTTGAAGTACACCCTTTCATTTCAGAGATTTACACCCCCTACTTAGTTGATAGATTTATGCCCATAAGTTTACATGTTTTGAGTTTCACATACAAATTTGAGAAATTTAAGCTTTTATCATTTTATTATTTTTAGTTTCACCTACCCCCATTTGAGTCGTTTACACCTCTACAAATAAAAAGTTTTGAGCTCCACCTACTCGTTTGTTTGATGTAAACAAAAAAGGTAGAATCGAGAGATTTACATATCAACTAAGAAATTTGCACCATTATCAGTTCATTGTTTTGAGATCGACCCCCTCATTTGAGGGATTTTGATCCAACTACTCAGTTTATAGATTTAGACTTCTGTCAATCTATGGGTTTTACGTTCACCTACTCATCTGAGAGATTTATACCCAACAACTTAGTAGAGAGGTTTACGCAGCTATCAAATCTTGGTTTTGAAGTGCACCTACTCATTTTAATATTTCTAGGTTCAACTACTCAATTATGATATTTAGGCCTCTTTAAATTGAAGATTTCGAGGTCCAAAAACTCATTTATCAGATTTACATCGTCAAGAGATTTACATCTTAAATCATGGTTTTGACGTACACCCAAACAATTGAGAGATTTACATTCCCCTATTCACTCCAGGTATTTACGCCTCTACGAATACACGTTTTGATTTTTTCCTACGCATTTGAGAAATTTGGGAGTGTGTCATTTTATCATTTTCAGTTTCACCCACTCCATGTGAGATATTTACGCCTACATAAATTAAAGATTTTAAGGTCAACCCAGTCACTCGTTATATTTACAGAAAAACTGAGCAATCGAGATATTTACATGTCTATTGTGAGAATTACACCGTTATGAATTTATGGTTTTCTGATGTACCCACTCATTTGGAATTTTGATCCACATACTCAGTCGAGAGATTAGGACATCTCTCAATCCATGGGATGTAGATTCTCCTATTCATTCGAGAGATTTACATCCACCTACTCATTGGAGAGGCCTACGCATTCCTCGATTCTTGGTTTTGAGGTGTATCTACTCGTTTGGTTTATTTACATCCACATAGTTAGGGAAATATATACATCCATATCAATTCATGGTTTTGAGGTCCACCGCACTCATTTGAGAGTTTTACATCATCCCACAACTATCGTAGGATTTTTAAGCCAATACATGATGTTGAGTTTCACCAACGCATTTGAGATATTTAAGGCTTCATTATTTGAATGTTTTTAGGTTCACCCACTCAATGGATACATTCAAGCCTCTTTAAATAAAAAGTTTTGAGTTCCACCAACTCGTTTGTTCGATCTACTTCCACATACTAAGTCCAGAGATTTACATGTTTATCGAATCATCGTTTTGAGGTACACCCACTCTTTTGAGAGATTTACGTCCCCCCACCCCCCCTACTTAGTCAAGGGATTTACGCCTCCACGAATACATAATTTGTGTTTCACGTACACATTGGAGAATTTTAACCCTTTATTATTTTAACGTTCTTAGTTTCACCTATTCCGTGTGAGATTTTTACGCATCCACAAATTAAAAAATTTGAGCAATCGCAAGATTTGCACCGCTGTTGAGAGAATTAATTCACTATCAATTTATGGTTTTGAGATCTACCCGCTCTTTTGATAGATTTTTATCTTCCTACTCAGTTGAGATATTCAGACTTCTATCAATCCATGCATTTTTGGTTCACTGCTCATTTGAGAGAATTACATACATCTACTCAGCAGAGAGGTTTTTACGCATCTATCAAATCTTGTTTTTGAGGTGGTGCACCTACTAATTTTTTTGATTTACATCTACATAGTTGGGTGTTATACATCTATATCAATTCATGGTTTTCAGATCTACCCACTTATTCGATAGATTTCGATCCACCTACTCAATTGACATATTTAGACTTATATGAATCCAATGGTTTAGATTCACTTACTCATTTGAGATATTTACATCCACCCACTCAGTAGAGAGGTTTACGCATCTATCAGTCCTTGGTTTTGAGATTCTCCAGCTCATTTAATTGATGTACAACCCCATATGAGATTTTGAGGTCCATCCCACTCATTTCAATGAGTTACATCGACCTACTTTGTGTAGGGATTTTTAATTTAATACGAATACATGGTTTAGATTTTCGCCCACGCGTATGATTTATTTAAGCCTTCGTCGTTTTATTGTTATTAGGAGGTTCACCCACTTTTTTGAGACACTTAGGCCCCTTCAAATTAAAGGTTTTGAGGAGGACTACCTACTCATTTGTTCGATTTACATCCTCATACTTGGTCGTGGGAATTACACCTCTATAAAATCATGGGTTTGAAGTACACCCTTTCATTTCAGAGATTTACACCCCCTACTTAGTTGATAGATTTATGCCCATAAGTTTACATGTTTTGAGTTTCACATACAAATTTGAGAAATTTAAGCTTTTATCATTTTATTATTTTTAGTTTCACCTACCCCCATTTGAGTCGTTTACACCTCTACAAATAAAAAGTTTTGAGCTCCACCTACTCGTTTGTTTGATGTAAACAAAAAAGGTAGAATCGAGAGATTTACATATCAACTAAGAAATTTGCACCATTATCAGTTCATTGTTTTGAGATCGACCCCCTCATTTGAGGGATTTTGATCCAACTACTCAGTTTATAGATTTAGACTTCTGTCAATCTATGGGTTTTACGTTCACCTACTCATCTGAGAGATTTATACCCAACAACTTAGTAGAGAGGTTTACGCAGCTATCAAATCTTGGTTTTGAAGTGCACCTACTCATTTTAATATTTCTAGGTTCAACTACTCAATTATGATATTTAGGCCTCTTTAAATTGAAGATTTCGAGGTCCAAAAACTCATTTATCAGATTTACATCGTCAAGAGATTTACATCTTAAATCATGGTTTTGACGTACACCCAAACAATTGAGAGATTTACATTCCCCTATTCACTCCAGGGATTTACGCCTCTACGAATACACGTTTTGATTTTTTCCTACGCATTTGAGAAATTTGGGAGTGTGTCATTTTATCATTTTCAGTTTCACCCACTCCATGTGAGATATTTACGCCTACATAAATTAAAGATTTTAAGGTCAACCCAGTCACTCGTTATATTTACAGAAAAACTGAGCAATCGAGATATTTACATGTCTATTGTGAGAATTACACCGTTATGAATTTATGGTTTTCTGATGTACCCACTCATTTGGAATTTTGATCCACATACTCAGTCGAGAGATTAGGACATCTCTCAATCCATGGGATGTAGATTCTCCTATTCATTCGAGAGATTTACATCCACCTACTCATTGGAGAGGCCTACGCATTCATCGATTCTTGGTTTTGAGGTGTATCTACTCGTTTGGTTTATTTACATCCACATAGTTAGGGAAATATATACATCCATATCAATTCATGGTTTTGAGGTCCACCGCACTCATTTGAGAGTTTTACATCATCCCACAACTATCGTAGGATTTTTAAGCCAATACATGATGTTGAGTTTCACCAACGCATTTGAGATATTTAAGGCTTCATTATTTGAATGTTTTTAGGTTCACCCACTCAATGGATACATTCAAGCCTCTTTAAATAAAAAGTTTTGAGTTCCACCAACTCGTTTGTTCGATCTACTTCCACATACTAAGTCCAGAGATTTACATGTTTATCGAATCATCGTTTTGAGGTACACCCACTCTTTTGAGAGATTTACGTCCCCCCACCCCCCCTACTTAGTCAAGGGATTTACGCCTCCACGAATACATGATTTTTGTTTCACGTACACATTGGAGAATTTTAACCCTTTATTATTTTAACGTTCTTAGTTTCACCTATTCCGTGTGAGATTGTTACGCATCCACAAATTAAAAGATTTGAGCAATCGCAAGATTTGCACCGCTGTTGAGAGAATTAATTCACTATCAATTTATGGTTTTGTGATCTACCCGCTCTTTTGATAGATTTTTATCTTCCTACTCAGTTGAGATATTCAGACTTCTATCAATCCATGCATTTTTGGTTCACTGCTCATTTGAGAGAATTACATACATCTACTCAGCAGAGAGGTTTTTACGCATCTATCAAATCTTGTTTTTGAGGTGGTGCACCTACTAATTTTTTTGATTTACATCTACATAGTTGGGTGTTATACATCTATATCAATTCATGGTTTTCAGATCTACCCATTTATTCGATAGATTTCGATCCACCTACTCAATTGACATATTTAGACTTATATGAATCCAATGGTTTAGATTCACTTACTCATTTGAGATATTTACATCCACCCACTCAGTAGAGAGGTTTACGCATCTATCAGTCCTTGGTTTTGAGATTCTCCAGCTCATTTAATTGATGTACAACCCCATATGAGATTTTGAGGTCCATCCCACTCATTTCAATGAGTTACATCGACCTACTTTGTGTAGGGATTTTTAATTTAATACGAATACATGGTTTAGATTTTCGCCCACGCGTATGATTTATTTAAGCCTTCGTCGTTTTATTGTTATTAGGAGGTTCACCCACTTTTTTGAGACACTTAGGCCCCTTCAAATTAAAGGTTTTGAGGAGGACTACCTACTCATTTGTTCGATTTACATCCTCATACTTGGTCGTGGGAATTACACCTCTATAAAATCATGGGTTTGAAGTACACCCTTTCATTTCAGAGATTTACACCCCCTACTTAGTTGATAGATTTATGCCCATAAGTTTACATGTTTTGAGTTTCACATACAAATTTGAGAAATTTAAGCTTTTATCATTTTATTATTTTTAGTTTCACCTACCCCCATTTGAGTCGTTTACACCTCTACAAATAAAAAGTTTTGAGCTCCACCTACTCGTTTGTTTGATGTAAACAAAAAAGGTAGAATCGAGAGATTTACATATCAACTAAGAAATTTGCACCATTATCAGTTCATTGTTTTGAGATCGACCCCCTCATTTGAGGGATTTTGATCCAACTACTCAGTTTATAGATTTAGACTTCTGTCAATCTATGGGTTTTACGTTCACCTACTCATCTGAGAGATTTATACCCAACAACTTAGTAGAGAGGTTTACGCAGCTATCAAATCTTGGTTTTGAAGTGCACCTACTCATTTTAATATTTCTAGGTTCAACTACTCAATTATGATATTTAGGCCTCTTCAAATTGAAGATTTCGAGGTCCAAAAACTCATTTATCAGATTTACATCGTCAAGAGATTTACATCTTAAATCATGGTTTTGACGTACACCCAAACAATTGAGAGATTTACATTCCCCTATTCACTCCAGGGATTTACGCCTCTACGAATACACGTTTTGATTTTTTCCTACGCATTTGAGAAATTTGGGAGTGTGTCATTTTATCATTTTCAGTTTCACCCACTCCATGTGAGATATTTACGCCTACATAAATTAAAGATTTTAAGGTCAACCCAGTCACTCGTTATATTTACAGAAAAACTGAGCAATCGAGATATTTACATGTCTATTGTGAGAATTACACCGTTATGAATTTATGGTTTTCTGATGTACCCACTCATTTGGAATTTTGATCCACATACTCAGTCGAGAGATTAGGAAATCTCTCAATCCATGGGATGTAGATTCTCCTATTCATTCGAGAGATTTACATCCACCTACTCATTGGAGAGGCCTACGCATTCATCGATTCTTGGTTTTGAGGTGTATCTACTCGTTTGGTTTATTTACATCCACATAGTTAGGGAAATATATACATCCATATCAATTCATGGTTTTGAGGTCCACCGCACTCATTTGAGAGTTTTACATCATCCCACAACTATCGTAGGATTTTTAAGCCAATACATGATGTTGAGTTTCACCAACGCATTTGAGATATTTAAGGCTTCATTATTTGAATGTTTTTAGGTTCACCCACTCAATGGATACATTCAAGCCTCTTTAAATAAAAAGTTTTGAGTTCCACCAACTCGTTTGTTCGATCTACTTCCACATACTAAGTCCAGAGATTTACATGTTTATCGAATCATCGTTTTGAGGTACACCCACTCTTTTGAGAGATTTACGTCCCCCCACCCCCCCTACTTAGTCAAGGGATTTACGCCTCCACGAATACATGATTTTTGTTTCACGTACACATTGGAGAATTTTAACCCTTTATTATTTTAACGTTCTTAGTTTCACCTATTCCGTGTGAGATTTTTACGCATCCACAAATTAAAAAATTTGAGCAATCGCAAGATTTGCACCGCTGTTGAGAGAATTAATTCACTATCAATTTATGGTTTTGTGATCTACCCGCTCTTTTGATAGATTTTTATCTTCCTACTCAGTTGAGATATTCAGACTTCTATCAATCCATGCATTTTTGGTTCACTGCTCATTTGAGAGAATTACATACATCTACTCAGCAGAGAGGTTTTTACGCATCTATCAAATCTTGTTTTTGAGGTGGTGCACCTACTAATTTTTTTGATTTACATCTACATAGTTGGGTGTTATACATCTATATCAATTCATGGTTTTCAGATCTACCCACTTATTCGATAGATTTCGATCCACCTACTCAATTGACATATTTAGACTTATATGAATCCAATGGTTTAGATTCACTTACTCATTTGAGATATTTACATCCACCCACTCAGTAGAGAGGTTTACGCATCTATCAGTCCTTGGTTTTGAGATTCTCCAGCTCATTTAATTGATGTACAACCCCATATGAGATTTTGAGGTCCATCCCACTCATTTCAATGAGTTACATCGACCTACTTTGTGTAGGGATTTTTAATTTAATACGAATACATGGTTTAGATTTTCGCCCACGCGTATGATTTATTTAAGCCTTCGTCGTTTTATTGTTATTAGGAGGTTCACCCACTTTTTTGAGACACTTAGGCCCCTTCAAATTAAAGGTTTTGAGGAGGACTACCTACTCATTTGTTCGATTTACATCCTCATACTTGGTCGTGGGAATTACACCTCTATAAAATCATGGGTTTGAAGTACACCCTTTCATTTCAGAGATTTACACCCCCTACTTAGTTGATAGATTTATGCCCATAAGTTTACATGTTTTGAGTTTCACATACAAATTTGAGAAATTTAAGCTTTTATCATTTTATTATTTTTAGTTTCACCTACCCCCATTTGAGTCGTTTACACCTCTACAAATAAAAAGTTTTGAGCTCCACCTACTCGTTTGTTTGATGTAAACAAAAAAGGTAGAATCGAGAGATTTACATATCAACTAAGAAATTTGCACCATAATCAGTTCATTGTTTTGAGATCGACCCCCTCATTTGAGGGATTTTGATCCAACTACTCAGTTTATAGATTTAGACTTCTGTCAATCTATGGGTTTTACGTTCACCTACTCATCTGAGAGATTTATACCCAACAACTTAGTAGAGAGGTTTACGCAGCTATCAAATCTTGGTTTTGAAGTGCACCTACTCATTTTAATATTTCTAGGTTCAACTACTCAATTATGATATTTAGGCCTCTTTAAATTGAAGATTTCGAGGTCCAAAAACTCATTTATCAGATTTACATCGTCAAGAGATTTACATCTTAAATCATGGTTTTGACGTACACCCAAACAATTGAGAGATTTACATTCCCCTATTCACTCCAGGGATTTACGCCTCTACGAATACACGTTTTGATTTTTTCCTACGCATTTGAGAAATTTGGGAGTGTGTCATTTTATCATTTTCAGTTTCACCCACTCCATGTGAGATATTTACGCCTACATAAATTAAAGATTTTAAGGTCAACCCAGTCACTCGTTATATTTACAGAAAAACTGAGCAATCGAGATATTTACATGTCTATTGTGAGAATTACACCGTTATGAATTTATGGTTTTCTGATGTACCCACTCATTTGGAATTTTGATCCACATACTCAGTCGAGAGATTAGGACATCTCTCAATCCATGGGATGTAGATTCTCCTATTCATTCGAGAGATTTACATCCACCTACTCATTGGAGAGGCCTACGCATTCATCGATTCTTGGTTTTGAGGTGTATCTACTCGTTTGGTTTATTTACATCCACATAGTTAGGGAAATATATACATCCATATCAATTCATGGTTTTGAGGTCCACCGCACTCATTTGAGAGTTTTACATCATCCCACAACTATCGTAGGATTTTTAAGCCAATACATGATGTTGAGTTTCACCAACGCATTTGAGATATTTAAGGCTTCATTATTTGAATGTTTTTAGGTTCACCCACTCAATGGATACATTCAAGCCTCTTTAAATAAAAAGTTTTGAGTTCCACCAACTCGTTTGTTCGATCTACTTCCACATACTAAGTCCAGAGATTTACATGTTTATCGAATCATCGTTTTGAGGTACACCCACTCTTTTGAGAGATTTACGTCCCCCACCCCCCCTACTTAGTCAAGGGATTTACGCCTCCATGAATACATGATTTTTATTTCACGTACACATTGGAGAATTTTAACCCTTTATTATTTTAACGTTCTTAGTTTCACCTATTCCGTGTGAGATTGTTACGCATCCACAAATTAAAAGATTTGAGCAATCGCAAGATTTGCACCGCTGTTGAGAGAATTAATTCACTATCAATTTATGGTTTTGTGATCTACCCGCTCTTTTGATAGATTTTTATCTTCCTACTCAGTTGAGATATTCAGACTTCTATCAATCCATGCATTTTTGGTTCACTGCTCATTTGAGAGAATTACATACATCTACTCAGCAGAGAGGTTTTTACGCATCTATCAAATCTTGTTTTTGAGGTGGTGCACCTACTAATTTTTTTGATTTACATCTACATAGTTGGGTGTTATACATCTATATCAATTCATGGTTTTCAGATCTACCCACTTATTCGATAGATTTCGATCCACCTACTCAATTGACATATTTAGACTTATATGAATCCAATGGTTTAGATTCACTTACTCATTTGAGATATTTACATCCACCCACTCAGTAGAGAGGTTTACGCATCTATCAGTCCTTGGTTTTGAGATTCTCCAGCTCATTTAATTGATGTACAACCCCATATGAGATTTTGAGGTCCATCCCACTTATTTCAATGAGTTACATCGACCTACTTTGTGTAGGGATTTTTAATTTAATACGAATACATGGTTTAGATTTTCGCCCACGCGTATGATTTATTTAAGCCTTCGTCGTTTTATTGTTATTAGGAGGTTCACCCACTTTTTTGAGACACTTAGGCCCCTTCAAATTAAAGGTTTTGAGGAGGACTACCTACTCATTTGTTCGATTTACATCCTCATACTTGGTCGTGGGAATTACACCTCTATAAAATCATGGGTTTGAAGTACACCCTTTCATTTCAGAGATTTACACCCCCTACTTAGTTGATAGATTTATGCCCATAAGTTTACATGTTTTGAGTTTCACATACAAATTTGAGAAATTTAAGCTTTTATCATTTTATTATTTTTAGTTTCACCTACCCCCATTTGAGTCGTTTACACCTCTACAAATAAAAAGTTTTGAGCTCCACCTACTCGTTTGTTTGATGTAAACAAAAAAGGTAGAATCGAGAGATTTACATATCAACTAAGAAATTTGCACCATTATCAGTTCATTGTTTTGAGATCGACCCCCTCATTTGAGGGATTTTGATCCAACTACTCAGTTTATAGATTTAGACTTCTGTCAATCTATGGGTTTTACGTTCACCTACTCATCTGAGAGATTTATACCCAACAACTTAGTAGAGAGGTTTACGCAGCTATCAAATCTTGGTTTTGAAGTGCACCTACTCATTTTAATATTTCTAGGTTCAACTACTCAATTATGATATTTAGGCCTCTTTAAATTGAAGATTTCGAGGTCCAAAAACTCATTTATCAGATTTACATCGTCAAGAGATTTACATCTTAAATCATGGTTTTGACGTACACCCAAACAATTGAGAGATTTACATTCCCCTATTCACTCCAGGGATTTACGCCTCTACGAATACACGTTTTGATTTTTTCCTACGCATTTGAGAAATTTGGGAGTGTGTCATTTTATCATTTTCAGTTTCACCCACTCCATGTGAGATATTTACGCCTACATAAATTAAAGATTTTAAGGTCAACCCAGTCACTCGTTATATTTACAGAAAAACTGAGCAATCGAGATATTTACATGTCTATTGTGAGAATTACACCGTTATGAATTTATGGTTTTCTGATGTACCCACTCATTTGGAATTTTGATCCACATACTCAGTCGAGAGATTAGGACATCTCTCAATCCATGGGATGTAGATTCTCCTATTCATTCGAGAGATTTACATCCACCTACTCATTGGAGAGGCCTACGCATTCATCGATTCTTGGTTTTGAGGTGTATCTACTCGTTTGGTTTATTTACATCCACATAGTTAGGGAAATATATACATCCATATCAATTCATGGTTTTGAGGTCCACCGCACTCATTTGAGAGTTTTACATCATCCCACAACTATCGTAGGATTTTTAAGCCAATACATGATGTTGAGTTTCACCAACGCATTTGAGATATTTAAGGCTTCATTATTTGAATGTTTTTAGGTTCACCCACTCAATGGATACATTCAAGCCTCTTTAAATAAAAAGTTTTGAGTTCCACCAACTCGTTTGTTCGATCTACTTCCACATACTAAGTCCAGAGATTTACATGTTTATCGAATCATCGTTTTGAGGTACACCCACTCTTTTGAGAGATTTACGTCCCCCCACCCCCCCTACTTAGTCAAGGGATTTACGCCTCCACGAATACATAATTTGTGTTTCACGTACACATTGGAGAATTTTAACCCTTTATTATTTTAACGTTCTTAGTTTCACCTATTCCGTGTGAGATTTTTACGCATCCACAAATTAAAAAATTTGAGCAATCGCAAGATTTGCACCGCTGTTGAGAGAATTAATTCACTATCAATTTATGGTTTTGAGATCTACCCGCTCTTTTGATAGATTTTTATCTTCCTACTCAGTTGAGATATTCAGACTTCTATCAATCCATGCATTTTTGGTTCACTGCTCATTTGAGAGAATTACATACATCTACTCAGCAGAGAGGTTTTTACGCATCTATCAAATCTTGTTTTTGAGGTGGTGCACCTACTAATTTTTTTGATTTACATCTACATAGTTGGGTGTTATACATCTATATCAATTCATGGTTTTCAGATCTACCCACTTATTCGATAGATTTCGATCCACCTACTCAATTGACATATTTAGACTTATATGAATCCAATGGTTTAGATTCACTTACTCATTTGAGATATTTACATCCACCCACTCAGTAGAGAGGTTTACGCATCTATCAGTCCTTGGTTTTGAGATTCTCCAGCTCATTTAATTGATGTACAACCCCATATGAGATTTTGAGGTCCATCCCACTCATTTCAATGAGTTACATCGACCTACTTTGTGTAGGGATTTTTAATTTAATACGAATACATGGTTTAGATTTTCGCCCACGCGTATGATTTATTTAAGCCTTCGTCGTTTTATTGTTATTAGGAGGTTCACCCACTTTTTTGAGACACTTAGGCCCCTTCAAATTAAAGGTTTTGAGGAGGACTACCTACTCATTTGTTCGATTTACATCCTCATACTTGGTCGTGGGAATTACACCTCTATAAAATCATGGGTTTGAAGTACACCCTTTCATTTCAGAGATTTACACCCCCTACTTAGTTGATAGATTTATGCCCATAAGTTTACATGTTTTGAGTTTCACATACAAATTTGAGAAATTTAAGCTTTTATCATTTTATTATTTTTAGTTTCACCTACCCCCATTTGAGTCGTTTACACCTCTACAAATAAAAAGTTTTGAGCTCCACCTACTCGTTTGTTTGATGTAAACAAAAAAGGTAGAATCGAGAGATTTACATATCAACTAAGAAATTTGCACCATTATCAGTTCATTGTTTTGAGATCGACCCCCTCATTTGAGGGATTTTGATCCAACTACTCAGTTTATAGATTTAGACTTCTGTCAATCTATGGGTTTTACGTTCACCTACTCATCTGAGAGATTTATACCCAACAACTTAGTAGAGAGGTTTACGCAGCTATCAAATCTTGGTTTTGAAGTGCACCTACTCATTTTAATATTTCTAGGTTCAACTACTCAATTATGATATTTAGGCCTCTTTAAATTGAAGATTTCGAGGTCCAAAAACTCATTTATCAGATTTACATCGTCAAGAGATTTACATCTTAAATCATGGTTTTGACGTACACCCAAACAATTGAGAGATTTACATTCCCCTATTTACTCTAGGGATTTACGCCTCTACGAATACACGTTTTGATTTTTTCCTACGCATTTGAGAAATTTGGGAGTGTGTTATTTTATCATTTTCAGTTTCACCCACCCCATGTGAGATATTTACGCCTACATAAATTAAAGATTTTAAGGTCAACCCAGTCACTCGTTATATTTACAGAAAAACTGAGCAATCGAGATATTTACATGTCTATTGTGAGAATTACGACGTTATGAATTTATGGTTTTCTGATGTACCCACTCATTTGGAATTTTGATCCACATACTCAGTCGAGAGATTAGGACATCTCTCAATCCATGGGATGTAGATTCTCCTATTCATTCGAGAGATTTACATCCACCTACTCATTGGAGAGGCCTACGCATTCATCGATTCTTGGTTTTGAGGTGTATCTACTCGTTTGGTTTATTTACATCCACATAGTTAGGGAAATATATACATCCATATCAATTCATGGTTTTGAGGTCCACCGTACTCATTTGAGAGTTTTACATCATCCCACAACTATCGTAGGATTTTTAAGCCAATACATGATGTTGAGTTTCACCAACGCATTTGAGATATTTAAGGCTTCATTATTTGAATGTTTTTAGGTTCACCCACTCAATGGATACATTCAAGCCTCTTTAAATAAAAAGTTTTGAGTTCCACCAACTCGTTTGTTCGATCTACTTCCACATACTAAGTCCAGAGATTTACATGTTTATCGAATCATCGTTTTGAGGTACACCCACTCTTTTGAGAGATTTACGTCCCCCCACCCCCCCTACTTAGTCAAGGGATTTACGCCTCCACGAATACATGATTTTTGTTTCACGTACACATTGGAGAATTTTAACCCTTTATTATTTTAACGTTCTTAGTTTCACCTATTCCGTGTGAGATTTTTACGCATCCACAAATTAAAAAATTTGAGCAATCGCAAGATTTGCACCGCTGTTGAGAGAATTAATTCACTATCAATTTATGGTTTTGTGATCTACCCGCTCTTTTGATAGATTTTTATCTTCCTACTCAGTTGAGATATTCAGACTTCTATCAATCCATGCATTTTTGGTTCACTGCTCATTTGAGAGAATTACATACATCTACTCAGCAGAGAGGTTTTTACGCATCTATCAAATCTTGTTTTTGAGGTGGTGCACCTACTAATTTTTTTGATTTACATCTACATAGTTGGGTGTTATACATCTATATCAATTCATGGTTTTCAGATCTACCCACTTATTCGATAGATTTCGATCCACCTACTCAATTGACATATTTAGACTTATATGAATCCAATGGTTTAGATTCACTTACTCATTTGAGATATTTACATCCACCCACTCAGTAGAGAGGTTTACGCATCTATCAGTCCTTGGTTTTGAGATTCTCCAGCTCATTTAATTGATGTACAACCCCATATGAGATTTTGAGGTCCATCCCACTCATTTCAATGAGTTACATCGACCTACTTTGTGTAGGGATTTTTAATTTAATACGAATACATGGTTTAGATTTTCGCCCACGCGTATGATTTATTTAAGCCTTCGTCGTTTTATTGTTATTAGGAGGTTCACCCACTTTTTTGAGACACTTAGGCCCCTTCAAATTAAAGGTTTTGAGGAGGACTACCTACTCATTTGTTCGATTTACATCCTCATACTTGGTCGTGGGAATTACACCTCTATAAAATCATGGGTTTGAAGTACACCCTTTCATTTCAGAGATTTACACCCCCTACTTAGTTGATAGATTTATGCCCATAAGTTTACATGTTTTGAGTTTCACATACAAATTTGAGAAATTTAAGCTTTTATCATTTTATTATTTTTAGTTTCACCTACCCCCATTTGAGTCGTTTACACCTCTACAAATAAAAAGTTTTGAGCTCCACCTACTCGTTTGTTTGATGTAAACAAAAAAGGTAGAATCGAGAGATTTACATATCAACTAAGAAATTTGCACCATTATCAGTTCATTGTTTTGAGATCGACCCCCTCATTTGACGGATTTTGATCCAACTACTCAGTTTATAGATTTAGACTTCTGTCAATCTATGGGTTTTACGTTCACCTACTCATCTGAGAGATTTATACCCAACAACTTAGTAGAGAGGTTTACGCAGCTATCAAATCTTGGTTTTGAAGTGCACCTACTCATTTTAATATTTCTAGGTTCAACTACTCAATTATGATATTTAGGCCTCTTTAAATTGAAGATTTCGAGGTCCAAAAACTCATTTATCAGATTTACATCGTCAAGAGATTTACATCTTAAATCATGGTTTTGACGTACACCCAAACAATTGAGAGATTTACATTCCCCTATTTACTCTAGGGATTTACGCCTCTACGAATACACGTTTTGATTTTTTCCTACGCATTTGAGAAATTTGGGAGTGTGTCATTTTATCATTTTCAGTTTCACCCACCCCATGTGAGATATTTACGCCTACATAAATTAAAGATTTTAAGGTCAACCCAGTCACTCGTTATATTTACAGAAAAACTGAGCAATCGAGATATTTACATGTCTATTGTGAGAATTACGACGTTATGAATTTATGGTTTTCTGATGTACCCACTCATTTGGAATTTTGATCCACATACTCAGTCGAGAGATTAGGACATCTCTCAATCCATGGGATGTAGATTCTCCTATTCATTCGAGAGATTTACATCCACCTACTCATTGGAGAGGCCTACGCATTCATCGATTCTTGGTTTTGAGGTGTATCTACTCGTTTGGTTTATTTACATCCACATAGTTAGGGAAATATATACATCCATATCAATTCATGGTTTTGAGGTCCACCGTACTCATTTGAGAGTTTTACATCATCCCACAACTATCGTAGGATTTTTAAGCCAATACATGATGTTGAGTTTCACCAACGCATTTGAGATATTTAAGGCTTCATTATTTGAATGTTTTTAGGTTCACCCACTCAATGGATACATTCAAGCCTCTTTAAATAAAAAGTTTTGAGTTCCACCAACTCGTTTGTTCGATCTACTTCCACATACTAAGTCCAGAGATTTACATGTTTATCGAATCATCGTTTTGAGGTACACCCACTCTTTTGAGAGATTTACGTCCCCCCACCCCCCCTACTTAGTCAAGGGATTTACGCCTCCACGAATACATGATTTTTGTTTCACGTACACATTGGAGAATTTTAACCCTTTATTATTTTAACGTTCTTAGTTTCACCTATTCCGTGTGAGATTTTTACGCATCCACAAATTAAAAAATTTGAGCAATCGCAAGATTTGCACCGCTGTTGAGAGAATTAATTCACTATCAATTTATGGTTTTGAGATCTACCCGCTCTTTTGATAGATTTTTATCTTCCTACTCAGTTGAGATATTCAGACTTCTATCAATCCATGCATTTTTGGTTCACTGCTCATTTGAGAGAATTACATACATCTACTCAGCAGAGAGGTTTTTACGCATCTATCAAATCTTGTTTTTGAGGTGGTGCACCTACTAATTTTTTTGATTTACATCTACATAGTTGGGTGTTATACATCTATATCAATTCATGGTTTTCAGATCTACCCACTTATTCGATAGATTTCGATCCACCTACTCAATTGACATATTTAGACTTATATGAATCCAATGGTTTAGATTCACTTACTCATTTGAGATATTTACATCCACCCACTCAGTAGAGAGGTTTACGCATCTATCAGTCCTTGGTTTTGAGATTCTCCAGCTCATTTAATTGATGTACAACCCCATATGAGATTTTGAGGTCCATCCCACTCATTTCAATGAGTTACATCGACCTACTTTGTGTAGGGATTTTTAATTTAATACGAATACATGGTTTAGATTTTCGCCCACGCGTATGATTTATTTAAGCCTTCGTCGTTTTATTGTTATTAGGAGGTTCACCCACTTTTTTGAGACACTTAGGCCCCTTCAAATTAAAGGTTTTGAGGAGGACTACCTACTCATTTGTTCGATTTACATCCTCATACTTGGTCGTGGGAATTACACCTCTATAAAATCATGGGTTTGAAGTACACCCTTTCATTTCAGAGATTTACACCCCCTACTTAGTTGATAGATTTATGCCCATAAGTTTACATGTTTTGAGTTTCACATACAAATTTGAGAAATTTAAGCTTTTATCATTTTATTATTTTTAGTTTCACCTACCCCCATTTGAGTCGTTTACACCTCTACAAATAAAAAGTTTTGAGCTCCACCTACTCGTTTGTTTGATGTAAACAAAAAAGGTAGAATCGAGAGATTTACATATCAACTAAGAAATTTGCACCATTATCAGTTCATTGTTTTGAGATCGACCCCCTCATTTGAGGGATTTTGATCCAACTACTCAGTTTATAGATTTAGACTTCTGTCAATCTATGGGTTTTACGTTCACCTACTCATCTGAGAGATTTATACCCAACAACTTAGTAGAGAGGTTTACGCAGCTATCAAATCTTGGTTTTGAAGTGCACCTACTCATTTTAATATTTCTAGGTTCAACTACTCAATTATGATATTTAGGCCTCTTTAAATTGAAGATTTCGAGGTCCAAAAACTCATTTATCAGATTTACATCGTCAAGAGATTTACATCTTAAATCATGGTTTTGACGTACACCCAAACAATTGAGAGATTTACATTCCCCTATTTACTCTAGGGATTTACGCCTCTACGAATACACGTTTTGATTTTTTCCTACGCATTTGAGAAATTTGGGAGTGTGTTATTTTATCATTTTCAGTTTCACCCACCCCATGTGAGATATTTACGCCTACATAAATTAAAGATTTTAAGGTCAACCCAGTCACTCGTTATATTTACAGAAAAACTGAGCAATCGAGATATTTACATGTCTATTGTGAGAATTACGACGTTATGAATTTATGGTTTTCTGATGTACCCACTCATTTGGAATTTTGATCCACATACTCAGTCGAGAGATTAGGACATCTCTCAATCCATGGGATGTAGATTCTCCTATTCATTCGAGAGATTTACATCCACCTACTCATTGGAGAGGCCTACGCATTCATCGATTCTTGGTTTTGAGGTGTATCTACTCGTTTGGTTTATTTACATCCACATAGTTAGGGAAATATATACATCCATATCAATTCATGGTTTTGAGGTCCACCGTACTCATTTGAGAGTTTTACATCATCCCACAACTATCGTAGGATTTTTAAGCCAATACATGATGTTGAGTTTCACCAACGCATTTGAGATATTTAAGGCTTCATTATTTGAATGTTTTTAGGTTCACCCACTCAATGGATACATTCAAGCTTCTTTAAATAAAAAGTTTTGAGTTCCACCAACTCGTTTGTTCGATCTACTTCCACATACTAAGTCCAGAGATTTACATGTTTATCGAATCATCGTTTTGAGGTACACCCACTCTTTTGAGAGATTTACGTCCCTCCACCCCCCCCTACTTAGTCAAGGGATTTACGCCTCCACGAATACATGATTTGTGTTTCACGTACACATTGGAGAATTTTAACCCTTTATTATTTTAACGTTCTTAGTTTCACCTATTCCGTGCGAGATTGTTACGCATCCAGAAATTAAAAGATTTGAGCAATCGCAAGATTTGCACCGCTGTTGAGAGAATTAATTCACTATCAATTTATGGTTTTGAGATCTACCCGCTCTTTTGATAGATTTTTATCTTCCTACTCAGTTGAGATATTTAGACTTCTATCAATCCATGCATTTTTGGTTCACTGCTCATTTGAGAGAATTACATACATCTACTCAGCAGAGAGGTTTTTACGCATCTATCAAATCTTGTTTTTGAGGTGGTGCACCTACTAATTTTTTTGATTTACATCTACATAGTTGGGTGTTATACATCTATATCAATTCATGGTTTTCAGATCTACCCACTTATTCGATAGATTTCGATCCACCTACTCAATTGACATATTTAGACTTATATGAATCCAATGGTTTAGATTCACTTACTCATTTGAGATATTTACATCCACCCACTCAGTAGAGAGGTTTACGCATCTATCAGTCCTTGGTTTTGAGATTCTCCAGCTCATTTAATTGATGTACAACCCCATATGAGATTTTGAGGTCCATCCCACTCATTTCAATGAGTTACATCGACCTACTTTGTGTAGGGATTTTTAATTTAATACGAATACATGGTTTAGATTTTCGCCCACGCGTATGATTTATTTAAGCCTTCGTCGTTTTATTGTTATTAGGAGGTTCACCCACTTTTTTGAGACACTTAGGCCCCTTCAAATTAAAGGTTTTGAGGACTACCTACTCATTTGTTCGATTTAAATCCTCATACTTGGTCGTGGGAATTACACCTCTATAAAATCATGGGTTTGAAGTACACACTTTCATTTCAGAGATTTACACCCCCTACTTAGTTGATAGATTTATGCCCATAAGTTTACATGTTTTGAGTTTCACGTACAAATTTGAGAAATTTAAGCCTTTATCATTTTATTATTTTTAGTTTCACCCACCCCCATTTGGGTCCTTTACACCTCTACAAATAAAAAGTTTTGAGGTCCACCTACTCGTTTGTTTGATGTAAACAAAAAAGGTAGAATCGAGAGATTTACATATCAACTGAGAAATTTGCACCATTATCAGTTCATTGTTTTGAGATCGACCCCCTCATTTGAGGGATTTTGATCCAACTACTCAGTTTATAGATTTAGACTTCTGTCAATCTATGGGTTTTACGTTCACCTACTCATCTGAGAGATTTATATCCAACAACTTAGTAGAGAGGTTTACGCAGCTATCAAATCTTGGTTTTGAAGTTCACCTACTCATTTTAATATTTCTAGGTTCAACTACTCAATTATGATATTTAGGCCTCTTTAAATTGAAGATTTCGAGGTCCACAAACTCATTTATCAGATTTTCATCGTCAAGAAATTTACATCTTAAATCATGGTTTTGACGTACACCCAAACAATTGAGAGATTTACATTCTCCTATTTACTCTAGGGATTTACGCCTCTACGAATACACGTTTTGATTTTTTCCTACGCATTTCAGAAATTTGGGAGTGTATCATTTTATCATTTTCAGTTTCACCCACTCCATGTGAGATATTTACGCCTACATAAATTAAAGATTTTAAGGTCAACCCAGTCACTCGTTATATTTACAGAAAAACTGAGCAATCGAGATATTTACATGTCTATTGTGAGAATTACGACGTTATGAATTTATGGTTTTCTGATCTACCCACTCATTTGGAATTTTGATCCACATACTCAGTCGAGAGATTGGGACATCTCTCAATCCATGGGATGTAGATTCTCCTATTCATTCGAGAGATTTACATCCACCTACTCATTGGAGAGGCCTACGCATTCATCGATTCTTGGTTTTGAGGTGTATCTACTCGTTTGGTTTATTTACATCCACATAGTTAGGGAAATATATACATCCATATCAATTCATGGTTTTGAGGTCCACCGCACTCATTTGAGAGTTTTACATCATTCCACAACTATTGTAGGATTTTTAAGCCAATACATGATGTTGAGTTTCACCAACGCATTTGAGATATTTAAGGTTTCATTATTTGAATGTTTTTAGGTTCACCCACTCAATGGATACATTCAAGCCTCTTTAAATAAAAAGTTTTGAGTTCCACCAACTCGTTTGTTCGATCTACTTCCACATACTAAGTCCAGAGATTTACATGTTTATCGAATCATCGTTTTGAGGTACACCCACTCTTTTGAGAGATTTACGTCCCCCCACCCCCCTACTTAGTCAAGGGATTTACGCCTCCACGAATACATGATTTGTGTTTCACGTACACATTGGAGAATTTTAACCCTTTATTATTTTAACGTTCTTAGTTTCACCTATTCCGTGCGAGATTGTTACGCATCCAGAAATTAAAAGATTTGAGCAATCGCAAGATTTGCACCGCTGTTGAGAGAATTAATTCACTATCAATTTATGGTTTTGAGATCTACCCGCTCTTTTGATAGATTTTTATCTTCCTACTCAGTTGAGATATTTAGACTTCTATCAATCCATTCATTTTTGGTTCACTGCTCATTTAAGAGAATTACATACATCTACTCAGCAGAGAGGTTTTTACGCATCTATCAAATCTTGTTTTTGAGATGGTGCACCTACTAATTTTTTTGATTTACATCTACATAGTTGGGTGTTATACATCTATATCAATTCATGGTTTTCAGATCTACCCACTTATTCGATATATTTCGATCCACCTACTCAATTGACATATTTAGACTTATATCAATCCAATGGTTTTAGGTTCACTTACTCATTTGAGATATTTACATCCACCCACTCAGTAGAGAGGTTTACGCATCTATAAGTCATTGGTTTTGAGATTCTCCAGCTCATTTAATTGATGTACAACCCCATATATGAGATTTTGAGGTCCATCCCACTCATTTCAATGAGTTACATCGACCTACTTTGTGTAGGGTTTTTTAATTTAATACGAATACATGGATTAGATTTTCGCCCACGCGTATGATTTATTTAAGCCTTCGTCGTTTTATTGTTATTAGGAGGTTCACCCACTTTTTTGAGACACTTAGGCCCCTTCAAATTAAAGGTTTTGAGGACTACCTACTCATTTGTTCGATTTAAATCCTCATACTTGGTCGTGGGAATTACACCTCTATAAAATCATGGGTTTGAAGTACACACTTTCATTTCAGAGATTTACACCCCCTACTTAGTTGATAGATTTATGCCCATAAGTTTACATGTTTTGAGTTTCACGTACAAATTTGAGAAATTTAAGCCTTTATCATTTTATTATTTTTAGTTTCACCCACCCCCATTTGGGTCCTTTACACCTCTACAAATAAAAAGTTTTGAGGTCCACCTACTCGTTTGTTTGATGTAAACAAAAAAGGTAGAATCGAGAGATTTACATATCAACTGAGAAATTTGCACCATTATCAGTTCATTGTTTTGAGATCGACCCCCTCATTTGAGGGATTTTGATCCAACTACTCAGTTTATAGATTTAGACTTCTGTCAATCTATGGGTTTTACGTTCACCTACTCATCTGAGAGATTTATATCCAACAACTTAGTAGAGAGGTTTACGCAGCTATCAAATCTTGGTTTTGAAGTTCACCTACTCATTTTAATATTTCTAGGTTCAACTACTCAATTATGATATTTAGGCCTCTTTAAATTGAAGATTTCGAGGTCCACAAACTCATTTATCAGATTTTCATCGTCAAGAAATTTACATCTTAAATCATGGTTTTGACGTACACCCAAACAATTGAGAGATTTACATTCTCCTATTTACTCTAGGGATTTACGCCTCTACGAATACACGTTTTGATTTTTTCCTACGCATTTCAGAAATTTGGGAGTGTATCATTTTATCATTTTCAGTTTCACCCACTCCATGTGAGATATTTACGCCTACATAAATTAAAGATTTTAAGGTCAACCCAGTCACTCGTTATATTTACAGAAAAACTGAGCAATCGAGATATTTACATGTCTATTGTGAGAATTACGACGTTATGAATTTATGGTTTTCTGATCTACCCACTCATTTGGAATTTTGATCCACATACTCAGTCGAGAGATTGGGACATCTCTCAATCCATGGGATGTAGATTCTCCTATTCATTCGAGAGATTTACATCCACCTACTCATTGGAGAGGCCTACGCATTCATCGATTCTTGGTTTTGAGGTGTATCTACTCGTTTGGTTTATTTACATCCACATAGTTAGGGAAATATATACATCCATATCAATTCATGGTTTTGAGGTCCACCGCACTCATTTGAGAGTTTTACATCATTCCACAACTATTGTAGGATTTTTAAGCCAATACATGATGTTGAGTTTCACCAACGCATTTGAGATATTTAAGGTTTCATTATTTGAATGTTTTTAGGTTCACCCACTCAATGGATACATTCAAGCCTCTTTAAATAAAAAGTTTTGAGTTCCACCAACTCGTTTGTTCGATCTACTTCCACATACTAAGTCCAGAGATTTACATGTTTATCGAATCATCGTTTTGAGGTACACCCACTCTTTTGAGAGATTTACGTCCCCCCACCCCCCTACTTAGTCAAGGGATTTACGCCTCCACGAATACATGATTTGTGTTTCACGTACACATTGGAGAATTTTAACCCTTTATTATTTTAACGTTCTTAGTTTCACCTATTCCGTGCGAGATTGTTACGCATCCAGAAATTAAAAGATTTGAGCAATCGCAAGATTTGCACCGCTGTTGAGAGAATTAATTCACTATCAATTTATGGTTTTGAGATCTACCCGCTCTTTTGATAGATTTTTATCTTCCTACTCAGTTGAGATATTTAGACTTCTATCAATCCATTCATTTTTGGTTCACTGCTCATTTAAGAGAATTACATACATCTACTCAGCAGAGAGGTTTTTACGCATCTATCAAATCTTGTTTTTGAGATGGTGCACCTACTAATTTTTTTGATTTACATCTACATAGTTGGGTGTTATACATCTATATCAATTCATGGTTTTCAGATCTACCCACTTATTCGATATATTTCGATCCACCTACTCAATTGACATATTTAGACTTATATCAATCCAATGGTTTTAGGTTCACTTACTCATTTGAGATATTTACATCCACCCACTCAGTAGAGAGGTTTACGCATCTATAAGTCATTGGTTTTGAGATTCTCCAGCTCATTTAATTGATGTACAACCCCATATATGAGATTTTGAGGTCCATCCCACTCATTTCAATGAGTTACATCGACCTACTTTGTGTAGGGTTTTTTAATTTAATACGAATACATGGATTAGATTTTCGCCCACGCGTATGATTTATTTAAGCCTTCGTCGTTTTATTGTTATTAGGAGGTTCACCCACTTTTTTGAGACACTTAGGCCCCTTCAAATTAAAGGTTTTGAGGACTACCTACTCATTTGTTCGATTTAAATCCTCATACTTGGTCGTGGGAATTACACCTCTATAAAATCATGGGTTTGAAGTACACACTTTCATTTCAGAGATTTACACCCCCTACTTAGTTGATAGATTTATGCCCATAAGTTTACATGTTTTGAGTTTCACGTACAAATTTGAGAAATTTAAGCCTTTATCATTTTATTATTTTTAGTTTCACCCACCCCCATTTGGGTCCTTTACACCTCTACAAATAAAAAGTTTTGAGGTCCACCTACTCGTTTGTTTGATGTAAACAAAAAAGGTAGAATCGAGAGATTTACATATCAACTGAGAAATTTGCACCATTATCAGTTCATTGTTTTGAGATCGACCCCCTCATTTGAGGGATTTTGATCCAACTACTCAGTTTATAGATTTAGACTTCTGTCAATCTATGGGTTTTACGTTCACCTACTCATCTGAGAGATTTATATCCAACAACTTAGTAGAGAGGTTTACGCAGCTATCAAATCTTGGTTTTGAAGTTCACCTACTCATTTTAATATTTCTAGGTTCAACTACTCAATTATGATATTTAGGCCTCTTTAAATTGAAGATTTCGAGGTCCACAAACTCATTTATCAGATTTTCATCGTCAAGAAATTTACATCTTAAATCATGGTTTTGACGTACACCCAAACAATTGAGAGATTTACATTCTCCTATTTACTCTAGGGATTTACGCCTCTACGAATACACGTTTTGATTTTTTCCTACGCATTTCAGAAATTTGGGAGTGTATCATTTTATCATTTTCAGTTTCACCCACTCCATGTGAGATATTTACGCCTACATAAATTAAAGATTTTAAGGTCAACCCAGTCACTCGTTATATTTACAGAAAAACTGAGCAATCGAGATATTTACATGTCTATTGTGAGAATTACGACGTTATGAATTTATGGTTTTCTGATCTACCCACTCATTTGGAATTTTGATCCACATACTCAGTCGAGAGATTGGGACATCTCTCAATCCATGGGATGTAGATTCTCCTATTCATTCGAGAGATTTACATCCACCTACTCATTGGAGAGGCCTACGCATTCATCGATTCTTGGTTTTGAGGTGTATCTACTCGTTTGGTTTATTTACATCCACATAGTTAGGGAAATATATACATCCATATCAATTCATGGTTTTGAGGTCCACCGCACTCATTTGAGAGTTTTACATCATTCCACAACTATTGTAGGATTTTTAAGCCAATACATGATGTTGAGTTTCACCAACGCATTTGAGATATTTAAGGTTTCATTATTTGAATGTTTTTAGGTTCACCCACTCAATGGATACATTCAAGCCTCTTTAAATAAAAAGTTTTGAGTTCCACCAACTCGTTTGTTCGATCTACTTCCACATACTAAGTCCAGAGATTTACATGTTTATCGAATCATCGTTTTGAGGTACACCCACTCTTTTGAGAGATTTACGTCCCCCCACCCCCCTACTTAGTCAAGGGATTTACGCCTCCACGAATACATGATTTGTGTTTCACGTACACATTGGAGAATTTTAACCCTTTATTATTTTAACGTTCTTAGTTTCACCTATTCCGTGCGAGATTGTTACGCATCCAGAAATTAAAAGATTTGAGCAATCGCAAGATTTGCACCGCTGTTGAGAGAATTAATTCACTATCAATTTATGGTTTTGAGATCTACCCGCTCTTTTGATAGATTTTTATCTTCCTACTCAGTTGAGATATTTAGACTTCTATCAATCCATTCATTTTTGGTTCACTGCTCATTTAAGAGAATTACATACATCTACTCAGCAGAGAGGTTTTTACGCATCTATCAAATCTTGTTTTTGAGATGGTGCACCTACTAATTTTTTTGATTTACATCTACATAGTTGGGTGTTATACATCTATATCAATTCATGGTTTTCAGATCTACCCACTTATTCGATATATTTCGATCCACCTACTCAATTGACATATTTAGACTTATATCAATCCAATGGTTTTAGGTTCACTTACTCATTTGAGATATTTACATCCACCCACTCAGTAGAGAGGTTTACGCATCTATAAGTCATTGGTTTTGAGATTCTCCAGCTCATTTAATTGATGTACAACCCCATATATGAGATTTTGAGGTCCATCCCACTCATTTCAATGAGTTACATCGACCTACTTTGTGTAGGGTTTTTTAATTTAATACGAATACATGGATTAGATTTTCGCCCACGCGTATGATTTATTTAAGCCTTCGTCGTTTTATTGTTATTAGGAGGTTCACCCACTTTTTTGAGACACTTAGGCCCCTTCAAATTAAAGATTTTGAGGACTACCTACTCATTTGTTCGATTTAAATCCTCATACTTGGTCGTGGGAATTACACCTCTATAAAATCATGGGTTTGAAGTACACACTTTCATTTCAGAGATTTACACCCCCTACTTAGTTGATAGATTTATGCCCATAAGTTTACATGTTTTGAGTTTCACGTACAAATTTGAGAAATTTAAGCCTTTATCATTTTATTATTTTTAGTTTCACCCACCCCCATTTGGGTCCTTTACACCTCTACAAATAAAAAGTTTTGAGGTCCACCTACTCGTTTGTTTGATGTAAACAAAAAAGGTAGAATCGAGAGATTTACATATCAACTGAGAAATTTGCACCATTATCAGTTCATTGTTTTGAGATCGACCCCCTCATTTGAGGGATTTTGATCCAACTACTCAGTTTATAGATTTAGACTTCTGTCAATCTATGGGTTTTACGTTCACCTACTCATCTGAGAGATTTATATCCAACAACTTAGTAGAGAGGTTTACGCAGCTATCAAATCTTGGTTTTGAAGTTCACCTACTCATTTTAATATTTCTAGGTTCAACTACTCAATTATGATATTTAGGCCTCTTTAAATTGAAGATTTCGAGGTCCACAAACTCATTTATCAGATTTTCATCGTCAAGAAATTTACATCTTAAATCATGGTTTTGACGTACACCCAAACAATTGAGAGATTTACATTCTCCTATTTACTCTAGGGATTTACGCCTCTACGAATACACGTTTTGATTTTTTCCTACGCATTTCAGAAATTTGGGAGTGTATCATTTTATCATTTTCAGTTTCACCCACTCCATGTGAGATATTTACGCCTACATAAATTAAAGATTTTAAGGTCAACCCAGTCACTCGTTATATTTACAGAAAAACTGAGCAATCGAGATATTTACATGTCTATTGTGAGAATTACGACGTTATGAATTTATGGTTTTCTGATCTACCCACTCATTTGGAATTTTGATCCACATACTCAGTCGAGAGATTGGGACATCTCTCAATCCATGGGATGTAGATTCTCCTATTCATTCGAGAGATTTACATCCACCTACTCATTGGAGAGGCCTACGCATTCATCGATTCTTGGTTTTGAGGTGTATCTACTCGTTTGGTTTATTTACATCCACATAGTTAGGGAAATATATACATCCATATCAATTCATGGTTTTGAGGTCCACCGCACTCATTTGAGAGTTTTACATCATTCCACAACTATTGTAGGATTTTTAAGCCAATACATGATGTTGAGTTTCACCAACGCATTTGAGATATTTAAGGTTTCATTATTTGAATGTTTTTAGGTTCACCCACTCAATGGATACATTCAAGCCTCTTTAAATAAAAAGTTTTGAGTTCCACCAACTCGTTTGTTCGATCTACTTCCACATACTAAGTCCAGAGATTTACATGTTTATCGAATCATCGTTTTGAGGTACACCCACTCTTTTGAGAGATTTACGTCCCCCCACCCCCCTACTTAGTCAAGGGATTTACGCCTCGACGAATACATGATTTGTGTTTCACGTACACATTGGAGAATTTTAACCCTTTATTATTTTAACGTTCTTAGTTTCACCTATTCCGTGCGAGATTGTTACGCATCCAGAAATTAAAAGATTTGAGCAATCGCAAGATTTGCACCGCTGTTGAGAGAATTAATTCACTATCAATTTATGGTTTTGAGATCTACCCGCTCTTTTGATAGATTTTTATCTTCCTACTCAGTTGAGATATTTAGACTTCTATCAATCCATTCATTTTTGGTTCACTGCTCATTTAAGAGAATTACATACATCTACTCAGCAGAGAGGTTTTTACGCATCTATCAAATCTTGTTTTTGAGATGGTGCACCTACTAATTTTTTTGATTTACATCTACATAGTTGGGTGTTATACATCTATATCAATTCATGGTTTTCAGATCTACCCACTTATTCGATATATTTCGATCCACCTACTCAATTGACATATTTAGACTTATATCAATCCAATGGTTTTAGGTTCACTTACTCATTTGAGATATTTACATCCACCCACTCAGTAGAGAGGTTTACGCATCTATAAGTCATTGGTTTTGAGATTCTCCAGCTCATTTAATTGATGTACAACCCCATATATGAGATTTTAAGGTCCATCCCACTCATTTCAATGAGTTACATCGACCTACTTTGTGTAGGGTTTTTTAATTTAATACGAATACATGGATTAGATTTTCGCCCACGCGTATGATTTATTTAAGCCTTCGTCGTTTTATTGTTATTAGGAGGTTCACCCACTTTTTTGAGACACTTAGGCCCCTTCAAATTAAAGGTTTTGAGGACTACCTACTCATTTGTTCGATTTAAATCCTCATACTTGGTCGTGGGAATTACACCTCTATAAAATCATGGGTTTGAAGTACACACTTTCATTTCAGAGATTTACACCCCCTACTTAGTTGATAGATTTATGCCCATAAGTTTACATGTTTTGAGTTTCACGTACAAATTTGAGAAATTTAAGCCTTTATCATTTTATTATTTTTAGTTTCACCCACCCCCATTTGGGTCCTTTACACCTCTACAAATAAAAAGTTTTGAGGTCCACCTACTCGTTTGTTTGATGTAAACAAAAAAGGTAGAATCGAGAGATTTACATATCAACTGAGAAATTTGCACCATTATCAGTTCATTGTTTTGAGATCGACCCCCTCATTTGAGGGATTTTGATCCAACTACTCAGTTTATAGATTTAGACTTCTGTCAATCTATGGGTTTTACGTTCACCTACTCATCTGAGAGATTTATATCCAACAACTTAGTAGAGAGGTTTACGCAGCTATCAAATCTTGGTTTTGAAGTTCACCTACTCATTTTAATATTTCTAGGTTCAACTACTCAATTATGATATTTAGGCCTCTTTAAATTGAAGATTTCGAGGTCCACAAACTCATTTATCAGATTTTCATCGTCAAGAAATTTACATCTTAAATCATGGTTTTGACGTACACCCAAACAATTGAGAGATTTACATTCTCCTATTTACTCTAGGGATTTACGCCTCTACGAATACACGTTTTGATTTTTTCCTACGCATTTCAGAAATTTGGGAGTGTATCATTTTATCATTTTCAGTTTCACCCACTCCATGTGAGATATTTACGCCTACATAAATTAAAGATTTTAAGGTCAACCCAGTCACTCGTTATATTTACAGAAAAACTGAGCAATCGAGATATTTACATGTCTATTGTGAGAATTACGACGTTATGAATTTATGGTTTTCTGATCTACCCACTCATTTGGAATTTTGATCCACATACTCAGTCGAGAGATTGGGACATCTCTCAATCCATGGGATGTAGATTCTCCTATTCATTCGAGAGATTTACATCCACCTACTCATTGGAGAGGCCTACGCATTCATCGATTCTTGGTTTTGAGGTGTATCTACTCGTTTGGTTTATTTACATCCACATAGTTAGGGAAATATATACATCCATATCAATTCATGGTTTTGAGGTCCACCGCACTCATTTGAGAGTTTTACATCATTCCACAACTATTGTAGGATTTTTAAGCCAATACATGATGTTGAGTTTCACCAACGCATTTGAGATATTTAAGGTTTCATTATTTGAATGTTTTTAGGTTCACCCACTCAATGGATACATTCAAGCCTCTTTAAATAAAAAGTTTTGAGTTCCACCAACTCGTTTGTTCGATCTACTTCCACATACTAAGTCCAGAGATTTACATGTTTATCGAATCATCGTTTTGAGGTACACCCACTCTTTTGAGAGATTTACGTCCCCCCACCCCCCTACTTAGTCAAGGGATTTACGCCTCCACGAATACATGATTTGTGTTTCACGTACACATTGGAGAATTTTAACCCTTTATTATTTTAACGTTCTTAGTTTCACCTATTCCGTGCGAGATTGTTACGCATCCAGAAATTAAAAGATTTGAGCAATCGCAAGATTTGCACCGCTGTTGAGAGAATTAATTCACTATCAATTTATGGTTTTGAGATCTACCCGCTCTTTTGATAGATTTTTATCTTCCTACTCAGTTGAGATATTTAGACTTCTATCAATCCATTCATTTTTGGTTCACTGCTCATTTAAGAGAATTACATACATCTACTCAGCAGAGAGGTTTTTACGCATCTATCAAATCTTGTTTTTGAGATGGTGCACCTACTAATTTTTTTGATTTACATCTACATAGTTGGGTGTTATACATCTATATCAATTCATGGTTTTCAGATCTACCCACTTATTCGATATATTTCGATCCACCTACTCAATTGACATATTTAGACTTATATCAATCCAATGGTTTTAGGTTCACTTACTCATTTGAGATATTTACATCCACCCACTCAGTAGAGAGGTTTACGCATCTATAAGTCATTGGTTTTGAGATTCTCCAGCTCATTTAATTGATGTACAACCCCATATATGAGATTTTGAGGTCCATCCCACTCATTTCAATGAGTTACATCGACCTACTTTGTGTAGGGTTTTTTAATTTAATACGAATACATGGATTAGATTTTCGCCCACGCGTATGATTTATTTAAGCCTTCGTCGTTTTATTGTTATTAGGAGGTTCACCCACTTTTTTGAGACACTTAGGCCCCTTCAAATTAAAGGTTTTGAGGACTACCTACTCATTTGTTCGATTTAAATCCTCATACTTGGTCGTGGGAATTACACCTCTATAAAATCATGGGTTTGAAGTACACACTTTCATTTCAGAGATTTACACCCCCTACTTAGTTGATAGATTTATGCCCATAAGTTTACATGTTTTGAGTTTCACGTACAAATTTGAGAAATTTAAGCCTTTATCATTTTATTATTTTTAGTTTCACCCACCCCCATTTGGGTCCTTTACACCTCTACAAATAAAAAGTTTTGAGGTCCACCTACTCGTTTGTTTGATGTAAACAAAAAAGGTAGAATCGAGAGATTTACATATCAACTGAGAAATTTGCACCATTATCAGTTCATTGTTTTGAGATCGACCCCCTCATTTGAGGGATTTTGATCCAACTACTCAGTTTATAGATTTAGACTTCTGTCAATCTATGGGTTTTACGTTCACCTACTCATCTGAGAGATTTATATCCAACAACTTAGTAGAGAGGTTTACGCAGCTATCAAATCTTGGTTTTGAAGTTCACCTACTCATTTTAATATTTCTAGGTTCAACTACTCAATTATGATATTTAGGCCTCTTTAAATTGAAGATTTCGAGGTCCACAAACTCATTTATCAGATTTTCATCGTCAAGAAATTTACATCTTAAATCATGGTTTTGACGTACACCCAAACAATTGAGAGATTTACATTCCCCTATTTACTCTAGGGATTTACGCCTCTACGAATACACGTTTTGATTTTTTCCTACACATTTGAGAAATTTGGGAGTGTATCATTTTATCATTTTCAGTTTCACCCACTCCATGTGAGATATTTACGCCTACATAAATTAAAGATTTTAAGGTCAACCCAGTCACTCGTTATATTTACAGAAAAACTGAGCAATCGAGATATTTACTTGTCTATTGTGAGAATTACGACGTTATGAATTTATGGTTTTCTGATCTACCCACTCATTTGAAATTTTGATCCACATACTCAGTCGAGAGATTGGGACATCTCTCAATCCATGGGATGTAGATTCTCCTATTCATTCGAGAGATTTACATCCACCTACTCATTGGAGAGGCCTACGCATTCATCGATTCTTGGTTTTGAGGTGTATCTACTCGTTTGGTTTATTTACATCCACATAGTTAGGGAAATATATACATCCATATCAATTCATGGTTTTGAGGTCCACCGCACTCATTTGAGAGTTTTACATCATCCCACAACTATCGTAGGATTTTTAAGCCAATACATGATGTTGAGTTTCACCAACGCATTTGAGATATTTAAGGCTTCATTATTTGAATGTTTTTAGGTTCACCCACTCAATGGATACATTCAAGCGTCTTTAAATAAAAAGTTTTGAGTTCCACCAAGTCGTTTGTTCGATCTACTTCCACATACTAAGTCTAGAGATTTACATGTTTATCGAATCATCGTTTTGAGGTACACCCGCTCTTTTGAGCGATTTACGTCCCCCCACCCCCCCTACTTAGTCATGGGATTTACGCCTCCACGAATACATGATTTGTGTTTCACGTACACATTGGAGAATTTTAACCCTTTATTATTTTAACGTTCTTAGTTTCACCTATTCCGTGCGAGATTGTTACGCATCCAGAAATTAAAAGATTTGAGCAATCGCAAGATTTGCACCGCTGTTGAGAGAATTAATTCACTATCAATTTATGGTTTTGAGATCTACCCGCTCTTTTGATAGATTTTTATCTTCCTACTCAGTTGAGATATTTAAACTTCTATCAATCCATGCATTTTTGGTTCACTGCTCATTTAAGAGAATTACATACATCTACTCAGCAGAGAGGTTTTTACGCATCTATCAAATCTTGTTTTTGAGATGGTGCACCTACTAATTTTTTTGATTTACATCTACATAGTTGGGTGTTATACATCTATATCAATTCATGGTTTTCAGATCTACCCACTTATTCGATATATTTCGATCCACCTACTCAATTGACATATTTAGACTTATATCAATCCAATGGTTTTAGGTTCACTTACTCATTTGAGATATTTACATCCACCCACTCAGTAGAGAGGTTTACGCATCTATAAGTCATTGGTTTTGAGATTCTCCAGCTCATTTAATTGATGTACAACCCCATATATGAGATTTTGAGGTCCATCCCACTCATTTCAATGAGTTACATCGACCTACTTTGTGTAGGGTTTTTTAATTTAATACGAATACATGGATTATATTTTCGCCCACGCGTATGATTTATTTAAGCCTTCGTCGTTTTATTGTTATTAGGAGGTTCACCCACTTTTTTGAGATACTTAGGCCCCTTCAAATTAAAGGTTTTGAGGACTACCTACTCATTTGTTCGATTTAAATCCTCATACTTGGTCGTGGGAATTACACCTCTATAAAATCATGGGTTTGAAGTACACACTTTCATTTCAGAGATTTACACCCCCTACTTAGTTGATAGGTTTATGCCCATAAGTTTACATGTTTTGAGTTTCACATACAAATTTGAGAAATTTAAGCCTTTATCATTTTATTATTTTTAGTTTCACCCACCCCCATTTGGGTCCTTTACACCTCTACAAATAAAAAGTTTTGAGGTCCACCTACTCGTTTGTTTGATGTAAACAAAAAAGGTAGAATCGAGAGATTTACATATCAACTGAGAAATTTGCACCATTATCAGTTCATTGTTTTGAGATCGACCCCCTCATTTGAGGGATTTTGATCCAACTACTCAGTTTATAGATTTAGACTTCTGTCAATCTATGGGTTTTACGTTCACCTACTCATCTGAGAGATTTATATCCAACAACTTAGTAGAGAGGTTTACGCAGCTATCAAATCTTGGTTTTGAAGTTCACCTACTCATTTTAATATTTCTAGGTTCAACTACTCAATTATGATATTTAGGCCTCTTTAAATTGAAGATTTCGAGGTCCACAAACTCATTTATCAGATTTTCACCGTCAAGAAATTTACATCTTAAATCATGGTTTTGACGTACACCCAAACAATTGAGAGATTTACATTCCCCTATTTACTCTAGGGATTTACGCCTCTACGAATACACGTTTTGATTTTTTCCTACGCATTTGAGAAATTTGGGAGTGTATCATTTTATCATTTTCAGTTTCACCCACTCCATGTGAGATATTTACGCCTACATAAATTAAAGATTTTAAGGTCAACCCAGTCACTCGTTATATTTACAGAAAAACTGAGCAATCGAGATATTTACTTGTCTATTGTGAGAATTACGACGTTATGAATTTATGGTTTTCTGATCTACCCACTCATTTGAAATTTTGATCCACATACTCAGTCGAGAGATTGGGACATCTCTCAATCCATGGGATGTAGATTCTCCTATTCATTCGAGAGATTTACATCCACCTACTCATTGGAGAGGCCTACGCATTCATCGATTCTTGGTTTTGAGGTGTATCTACTCGTTTGGTTTATTTACATCCACATAGTTAGGGAAATATATACATCCATATCAATTCATGGTTTTGAGGTCCACCGCACTCATTTGAGAGTTTTACATCATCCCACAACTATCGTAGGATTTTTAAGCCAATACATGATGTTGAGTTTCACCAACGCATTTGAGATATTTAAGGCTTCATTATTTGAATGTTTTTAGGTTCACCCACTCAATGGATACATTCAAGCGTCTTTAAATAAAAAGTTTTGAGTTCCACCAAGTCGTTTGTTCGATCTACTTCCACATACTAAGTCTAGAGATTTACATGTTTATCGAATCATCGTTTTGAGGTACACCCGCTCTTTTGAGCGATTTACGTCCCCCCACCCCCCCTACTTAGTCATGGGATTTACGCCTCCACGAATACATGATTTGTGTTTCACGTACACATTGGAGAATTTTAACCCTTTATTATTTTAACGTTCTTAGTTTCACCTATTCCGTGCGAGATTGTTACGCATCCAGAAATTAAAAGATTTGAGCAATCGCAAGATTTGCACCGCTGTTGAGAGAATTAATTCACTATCAATTTATGGTTTTGAGATCTACCCGCTCTTTTGATAGATTTTTATCTTCCTACTCAGTTGAGATATTTAGACTTCTATCAATCCATGCATTTTTGGTTCACTGCTCATTTAAGAGAATTACATACATCTACTCAGCAGAGAGGTTTTTACGCATCTATCAAATCTTGTTTTTGAGATGGTGCACCTACTAATTTTTTTGATTTACATCTACATAGTTGGGTGTTATACATCTATATCAATTCATGGTTTTCAGATCTACCCACTTATTCGATATATTTCGATCCACCTACTCAATTGACATATTTAGACTTATATCAATCCAATGGTTTTAGGTTCACTTACTCATTTGAGATATTTACATCCACCCACTCAGTAGAGAGGTTTACGCATCTATAAGTCATTGGTTTTGAGATTCTCCAGCTCATTTAATTGATGTACAACCCCATATATGAGATTTTGAGGTCCATCCCACTCATTTCAATGAGTTACATCGACCTACTTTGTGTAGGGTTTTTTAATTTAATACGAATACATGGATTATATTTTCGCCCACGCGTATGATTTATTTAAGCCTTCGTCGTTTTATTGTTATTAGGAGGTTCACCCACTTTTTTGAGATACTTAGGCCCCTTCAAATTAAAGGTTTTGAGGACTACCTACTCATTTGTTCGATTTAAATCCTCATACTTGGTCGTGGGAATTACACCTCTATAAAATCATGGGTTTGAAGTACACACTTTCATTTCAGAGATTTACACCCCCTACTTAGTTGATAGGTTTATGCCCATAAGTTTACATGTTTTGAGTTTCACATACAAATTTGAGAAATTTAAGCCTTTATCATTTTATTATTTTTAGTTTCACCCACCCCCATTTGGGTCCTTTACACCTCTACAAATAAAAAGTTTTGAGGTCCACCTACTCGTTTGTTTGATGTAAACAAAAAAGGTAGAATCGAGAGATTTACATATCAACTGAGAAATTTGCACCATTATCAGTTCATTGTTTTGAGATCGACCCCCTCATTTGAGGGATTTTGATCCAACTACTCAGTTTATAGATTTAGACTTCTGTCAATCTATGGGTTTTACGTTCACCTACTCATCTGAGAGATTTATATCCAACAACTTAGTAGAGAGGTTTACGCAGCTATCAAATCTTGGTTTTGAAGTTCACCTACTCATTTTAATATTTCTAGGTTCAACTACTCAATTATGATATTTAGGCCTCTTTAAATTGAAGATTTCGAGGTCCACAAACTCATTTATCAGATTTTCACCGTCAAGAAACTTACATCTTAAATCATGGTTTTGACGTACACCCAAACAATTGAGAGATTTACATTCCCCTATTTACTCTAGGGATTTACGCCTCTACGAATACACGTTTTGATTTTTTCCTACGCATTTGAGAAATTTGGGAGTGTATCATTTTATCATTTTCAGTTTCACCCACTCCATGTGAGATATTTACGCCTACATAAATTAAAGATTTTAAGGTCAACCCAGTCACTCGTTATATTTACAGAAAAACTGAGCAATCGAGATATTTACTTGTCTATTGTGAGAATTACGACGTTATGAATTTATGGTTTTCTGATCTACCCACTCATTTGAAATTTTGATCCACATACTCAGTCGAGAGATTGGGACATCTCTCAATCCATGGGATGTAGATTCTCCTATTCATTCGAGAGATTTACATCCACCTACTCATTGGAGAGGCCTACGCATTCATCGATTCTTGGTTTTGAGGTGTATCTACTCGTTTGGTTTATTTACATCCACATAGTTAGGGAAATATATACATCCATATCAATTCATGGTTTTGAGGTCCACCGCACTCATTTGAGAGTTTTACATCATCCCACAACTATCGTGGGATTTTTAAGCCAATACATGATGTTGAGTTTCACCAACGCATTTGAGATATTTAAGGCTTCATTATTTGAATATTTTTAGGTTCACCCACTCAATGGATACATTCAAGCGTCTTTAAATAAAAAGTTTTGAGTTCCACCAAGTCGTTTGTTCGATCTACTTCCACATACTAAGTCCAGAGATTTACATGTTTATCGAATCATCGTTTTGAGGTACACCCACTCTTTTGAGCGATTTACGTCCCCCCACCCCCCTACTTAGTCATGGGATTTACGCCTCCACGAATACATGATTTGTGTTTCACGTACACATTGGAGAATTTTAACCCTTTATTATTTTAACGTTCTTAGTTTCACCTATTCCGTGCGAGATTGTTATGCATCCAGAAATTAAAAGATTTGAGCAATCGCAAGATTTGCACCGCTGTTGAGAGAATTAATTCACTATCAATTTATGGTTTTGAGATCTACCCGCTCTTTTGATAGATTTTTATCTTCCTACTCAGTTGAGATATTTAGACTTCTATCAATCCATGCATTTTTGGTTCACTGCTCATTTAAGAGAATTACATACATCTACTCAGCAGAGAGATTTTTACGCATCTATCAAATCTTGTTTTTGAGATGGTGCACCTACTAATTTTTTTGATTTACATCTACATAGTTGGGTGTTATACATCTATATCAATTCATGGTTTTCAGATCTACCCACTTTTTCGATATATTTCGATCCACCTACTCAATTGACATATTTAGACTTATATCAATCCAATGGTTTTAGGTTCACTTACTCATTTGAGATATTTACATCCACCCACTCAGTAGAGAGGTTTACGCATCTATAAGTCATTGGTTTTGAGATTCTCCAGCTCATTTAATTGATGTACAACCCCATATATGAGATTTTGAGGTCCATCCCACTCATTTCAATGAGTTACATCGACCTACTTTGTGTAGGGTTTTTTAATTTAATACGAATACATGGATTAGATTTTCGCCCACGCGTATGATTTATTTAAGCCTTCGTCGTTTTATTGTTATTAGGAGGTTCACCCACTTTTTTGAGACACTTAGGCCCCTTCAAATTAAAGGTTTTGAGGACTACCTACTCATTTGTTCGATTTAAATCCTCATACTTGGTCGTGGGAATTACACCTCTATAAAATCATGGGTTTGAAGTACACACTTTCATTTCAGAGATTTACACCCCCTACTTAGTTGATAGATTTATGCCCATAAGTTTACATGTTTTGAGTTTCACATACAAATTTGAGAAATTTAAGCCTTTATCATTTTATTATTTTTAGTTTCACCCACCCCCATTTGGGTCCTTTACACCTCTACAAATAAAAAGTTTTGAGGTCCACCTACTCGTTTGTTTGATGTAAACAAAAAAGGTAGAATCGAGAGATTTACATATCAACTGAGAAATTTGCACCATTATCAGTTCATTGTTTTGAGATCGACCCCCTCATTTGAGGGATTTTGATCCAACTACTCAGTTTATAGATTTAGACTTCTGTCAATCTATGGGTTTTACGTTCACCTACTCATCTGAGAGATTTATATCCAACAACTTAGTAGAGAGGTTTACGCAGCTATCAAATCTTGGTTTTGAAGTTCACCTACTCATTTTAATATTTCTAGGTTCAACTACTCAATTATGATATTTAGGCCTCTTTAAATTGAAGATTTCGAGGTCCACAAACTCATTTATCAGATTTTCATCGTCAAGAAATTTACATCTTAAATCATGGTTTTGACGTACACCCAAACAATTGAGAGATTTACATTACCCTATTTACTCTAGGGATTTACGCCTCTACGAATACACGTTTTGATTTTTTCCTACGCATTTGAAAAATTTGGGAGTGTATCATTTTATCATTTTCAGTTTCACCCACTCCAAGTGAGATATTTACGCCTACATAAATTAAAGATTTTAAGGTCAACCCAGTCACTCGTTATATTTACAGAAAAACTGAGCAATCGAGATATTTACATGTCTATTGTGAGAATTACGACGTTATGAATTTATGGTTTTCTGATCTACCCACTCATTTGGAATTTTGATCCACATACTCAGTCGAGAGATTGGGACATCTCTCAATCCATGGGATGTAGATTCTCCTATTCATTCGAGAGATTTACATCTACCTACTCATTGGAGAGGCCTACGCATTCATCGATTCTTGGTTTTGAGGTGTATCTACTCGTTTGGTTTATTTACATCCACATAGTTAGGGAAATATATACATCCATATCAATTCATGGTTTTGAGGTCCACCGCACTCATTTGAGAGTTTTACATCATCCCACAACTATCGTGGGATTTTTAAGCCAATACATGATGTTGAGTTTCACCAACGCATTTGAGATATTTAAGGTTTCATTATTTGAATGTTTTTAGGTTCACCCACTCAATGGATACATTCAAGCCTCTTTAAATAAAAAGTTTTGAGTTCCACCAACTCGTTTGTTCGATCTACTTCCACATACTAAGTCCAGAGATTTACATGTTTATCGAATCATCGTTTTGAGGTACACCCACTCTTTTGAGAGATTTACGTCCCCCCACCCCCCTACTTAGTCAAGGGATTTACGCCTCCACGAATACATGATTTGTGTTTCACGTACACATTGGAGAATTTTAACCCTTTATTATTTTAACGTTCTTAGTTTCACCTATTCCGTGCGAGATTGTTACGCATCCAGAAATTAAAAGATTTGAGCAATCGCAAGACTTGCACCGCTGTTGAGAGAATTAATTCACTATCAATTTATGGTTTTGAGATCTACCCGCTCTTTTGATAGATTTTTATCTTCCTACTCAGTTGAGATATTTAGACTTCTATCAATCCATTCATTTTTGGTTCACTGCTCATTTAAGAGAATTACATACATCTACTCAGCAGAGAGGTTTTTACGCATCTATCAAATCTTGTTTTTGAGATGGTGCACCTACTAATTTTTTTGATTTACATCTACATAGTTGGGTGTTATACATCTATATCAATTCATGGTTTTCAGATCTACCCACTTATTCGATATATTTCGATCCACCTACTCAATTGACATATTTAGACTTATATCAATCCAATGGTTTTAGGTTCACTTACTCATTTGAGAGATTTACATCCACCCACTCAGTAGAGAGGTTTACGCATCTATAAATCATTGGTTTTGAGATTCTCCAGCTCATTTAATTGATGTACAACCCCATATATGAGATTTTGAGGTCCATCCCACTCATTTCAATGAGTTACATCGACCTACTTTGTGTAGGGTTTTTTAATTTAATACGAATACATGGATTAGATTTTCGCCCACGCGTATGATTTATTTAAGCCTTCGTCGTTTTATTGTTATTAGGAGGTTCACCCACTTTTTTGAGACACTTAGGCCCCTTCAAATTAAAGGTTTTGAGGACTACCTACTCATTTGTTCGATTTAAATCCTCATACTTGGTCGTGGGAATTACACCTCTATAAAATCATGGGTTTGAAGTACACACTTTCATTTCAGAGATTTACACCCCCTACTTAGTTGATAGATTTATGCCCATAAGTTTACATGTTTTGAGTTTCACGTACAAATTTGAGAAATTTAAGCCTTTATCATTTTATTATTTTTAGTTTCACCCACCCCCATTTGGGTCCTTTACACCTCTACAAATAAAAAGTTTTGAGGTCCACCTACTCGTTTGTTTGATGTAAACAAAAAAGGTAGAATCGAGAGATTTACATATCAACTGAGAAATTTGCACCATTATCAGTTCATTGTTTTGAGATCGACCCCCTCATTTGAGGGATTTTGATCCAACTACTCAGTTTATAGATTTAGACTTCTGTCAATCTATGGGTTTTACGTTCACCTACTCATCTGAGAGATTTATATCCAACAACTTAGTAGAGAGGTTTACGCAGCTATCAAATCTTGGTTTTGAAGTTCACCTACTCATTTTAATATTTCTAGGTTCAACTACTCAATTATGATATTTAGGCCTCTTTAAATTGAAGATTTCGAGGTCCACAAACTCATTTATCAGATTTTCATCGTCAAGAAATTTACATCTTAAATCATGGTTTTGACGTACACCCAAACAATTGAGAGATTTACATTCCCCTATTTACTCTAGGGATTTACGCCTCTACGAATACACGTTTTGATTTTTTCCTACGCATTTCAGAAATTTGGGAGTGTATCATTTTATCATTTTCAGTTTCACCCACTCCATGTGAGATATTTACGCCTACATAAATTAAAGATTTTAAGGTCAACCCAGTCACTCGTTATATTTACAGAAAAACTGAGCAATCGAGATATTTACATGTCTATTGTGAGAATTACGACGTTATGAATTTATGGTTTTCTGATCTACCCACTCATTTGGAATTTTGATCCACATACTCAGTCGAGAGATTGGGACATCTCTCAATCCATGGGATGTAGATTCTCCTATTCATTCGAGAGATTTACATCCACCTACTCATTGGAGAGGCCTACGCATTCATCGATTCTTGGTTTTGAGGTGTATCTACTCGTTTGGTTTATTTACATCCACATAGTTAGGGAAATATATACATCCATATCAATTCATGGTTTTGAGGTCCACCGCACTCATTTGAGAGTTTTACATCATTCCACAACTATTGTAGGATTTTTAAGCCAATACATGATGTTGAGTTTCACCAACGCATTTGAGATATTTAAGGTTTCATTATTTGAATGTTTTTAGGTTCACCCACTCAATGGATACATTCAAGCCTCTTTAAATAAAAAGTTTTGAGTTCCACCAACTCGTTTGTTCGATCTACTTCCACATACTAAGTCCAGAGATTTACATGTTTATCGAATCATCGTTTTGAGGTACACCCACTCTTTTAAGAGATTTACGTCCCCCCACCCCCCTACTTAGTCAAGGGATTTACGCCTCCACGAATACATGATTTGTGTTTCACGTACACATTGGAGAATTTTAACCCTTTATTATTTTAACGTTCTTAGTTTCACCTATTCCGTGCGAGATTGTTACGCATCCAGAAATTAAAAGATTTGAGCAATCGCAAGATTTGCACCGCTGTTGAGAGAATTAATTCACTATCAATTTATGGTTTTGAGATCTACCCGCTCTTTTGATAGATTTTTATCTTCCTACTCAGTTGAGATATTTAGACTTCTATCAATCCATGCATTTTTGGTTCACTGCTCATTTAAGAGAATTACATACATCTACTCAGCAGAGAGGTTTTTACGCATCTATCAAATCTTGTTTTTGAGATGGTGCACCTACTAATTTTTTTGATTTACATCTACATAGTTGGGTGTTATACATCTATATCAATTCATGGTTTTCAGATCTACCCACTTATTCGATATATTTCGATCCACCTACTCAATTGACATATTTAGACTTATATCAATCCAATGGTTTTAGGTTCACTTACTCATTTGAGATATTTACATCCACCCACTCAGTAGAGAGGTTTACGCATCTATAAGTCATTGGTTTTGAGATTCTCCAGCTCATTTAATTGATGTACAACCCCATATATGAGATTTTGAGGTCCATCCCACTCATTTCAATGAGTTACATCGACCTACTTTGTGTAGGGTTTTTTAATTTAATACGAATACATGGATTAGATTTTCGCCCACGCGTATGATTTATTTAAGCCTTCGTCGTTTTATTGTTATTAGGAGGTTCACCCACTTTTTTGAGACACTTAGGCCCCTTCAAATTAAAGGTTTTGAGGACTACCTACTCATTTGTTCGATTTAAATCCTCATACTTGGTCGTGGGAATTACACCTCTATAAAATCATGGGTTTGAAGTACACACTTTCATTTCAGAGATTTACACCCCCTACTTAGTTGATAGATTTATGCCCATAAGTTTACATGTTTTGAGTTTCACGTACAAATTTGAGAAATTTAAGCCTTTATCATTTTATTATTTTTAGTTTCACCCACCCCCATTTGGGTCCTTTACACCTCTACAAATAAAAAGTTTTGAGGTCCACCTACTCGTTTGTTTGATGTAAACAAAAAAGGTAGAATCGAGAGATTTACATATCAACTGAGAAATTTGCACCATTATCAGTTCATTGTTTTGAGATCGACCCCCTCATTTGAGGGATTTTGATCCAACTACTCAGTTTATAGATTTAGACTTCTGTCAATCTATGGGTTTTACGTTCACCTACTCATCTGAGAGATTTATATCCAACAACTTAGTAGAGAGGTTTACGCAGCTATCAAATCTTGGTTTTGAAGTTCACCTACTCATTTTAATATTTCTAGGTTCAACTACTCAATTATGATATTTAGGCCTCTTTAAATTGAAGATTTCGAGGTCCACAAACTCATTTATCAGATTTTCATCGTCAAGAAATTTACATCTTAAATCATGGTTTTGACGTACACCCAAACAATTGAGAGATTTACATTCCCCTATTTACTCTAGGGATTTACGCCTCTACGAATACACGTTTTGATTTTTTCCTACGCATTTCAGAAATTTGGGAGTGTATCATTTTATCATTTTCAGTTTCACCCACTCCATGTGAGATATTTACGCCTACATAAATTAAAGATTTTAAGGTCAACCCAGTCACTCGTTATATTTACAGAAAAACTGAGCAATCGAGATATTTACATGTCTATTGTGAGAATTACGACGTTATGAATTTATGGTTTTCTGATCTACCCACTCATTTGGAATTTTGATCCACATACTCAGTCGAGAGATTGGGACATCTCTCAATCCATGGGATGTAGATTCTCCTATTCATTCGAGAGATTTACATCCACCTACTCATTGGAGAGGCCTACGCATTCATCGATTCTTGGTTTTGAGGTGTATCTACTCGTTTGGTTTATTTACATCCACATAGTTAGGGAAATATATACATCCATATCAATTCATGGTTTTGAGGTCCACCGCACTCATTTGAGAGTTTTACATCATTCCACAACTATTGTAGGATTTTTAAGCCAATACATGATGTTGAGTTTCACCAACGCATTTGAGATATTTAAGGTTTCATTATTTGAATGTTTTTAGGTTCACCCACTCAATGGATACATTCAAGCCTCTTTAAATAAAAAGTTTTGAGTTCCACCAACTCGTTTGTTCGATCTACTTCCACATACTAAGTCCAGAGATTTACATGTTTATCGAATCATCGTTTTGAGGTACACCCACTCTTTTGAGAGATTTACGTCCCCCCACCCCCCTACTTAGTCAAGGGATTTACGCCTCCACGAATACATGATTTGTGTTTCACGTACACATTGGAGAATTTTAACCCTTTATTATTTTAACGTTCTTAGTTTCACCTATTCCGTGCGAGATTGTTACGCATCCAGAAATTAAAAGATTTGAGCAATCGCAAGATTTGCACCGCTGTTGAGAGAATTAATTCACTATCAATTTATGGTTTTGAGATCTACCCGCTCTTTTGATAGATTTTTATCTTCCTACTCAGTTGAGATATTTAGACTTCTATCAATCCATTCATTTTTGGTTCACTGCTCATTTAAGAGAATTACATACATCTACTCAGCAGAGAGGTTTTTACGCATCTATCAAATCTTGTTTTTGAGATGGTGCACCTACTAATTTTTTTGATTTACATCTACATAGTTGGGTGTTATACATCTATATCAATTCATGGTTTTCAGATCTACCCACTTATTCGATATATTTCGATCCACCTACTCAATTGACATATTTAGACTTATATCAATCCAATGGTTTTAGGTTCACTTACTCATTTGAGATATTTACATCCACCCACTCAGTAGAGAGGTTTACGCATCTATAAGTCATTGGTTTTGAGATTCTCCAGCTCATTTAATTGATGTACAACCCCATATATGAGATTTTGAGGTCCATCCCACTCATTTCAATGAGTTACATCGACCTACTTTGTGTAGGGTTTTTTAATTTAATACGAATACATGGATTAGATTTTCGCCCACGCGTATGATTTATTTAAGCCTTCGTCGTTTTATTGTTATTAGGAGGTTCACCCACTTTTTTGAGACACTTAGGCCCCTTCAAATTAAAGGTTTTGAGGACTACCTACTCATTTGTTCGATTTAAATCCTCATACTTGGTCGTGGGAATTACACCTCTATAAAATCATGGGTTTGAAGTACACACTTTCATTTCAGAGATTTACACCCCCTACTTAGTTGATAGATTTATGCCCATAAGTTTACATGTTTTGAGTTTCACGTACAAATTTGAGAAATTTAAGCCTTTATCATTTTATTATTTTTAGTTTCACCCACCCCCATTTGGGTCCTTTACACCTCTACAAATAAAAAGTTTTGAGGTCCACCTACTCGTTTGTTTGATGTAAACAAAAAAGGTAGAATCGAGAGATTTACATATCAACTGAGAAATTTGCACCATTATCAGTTCATTGTTTTGAGATCGACCCCCTCATTTGAGGGATTTTGATCCAACTACTCAGTTTATAGATTTAGACTTCTGTCAATCTATGGGTTTTACGTTCACCTACTCATCTGAGAGATTTATATCCAACAACTTAGTAGAGAGGTTTACGCAGCTATCAAATCTTGGTTTTGAAGTTCACCTACTCATTTTAATATTTCTAGGTTCAACTACTCAATTATGATATTTAGGCCTCTTTAAATTGAAGATTTCGAGGTCCACAAACTCATTTATCAGATTTTCATCGTCAAGAAATTTACATCTTAAATCATGGTTTTGACGTACACCCAAACAATTGAGAGATTTACATTCCCCTATTTACTCTAGGGATTTACGCCTCTACGAATACACGTTTTGATTTTTTCCTACGCATTTCAGAAATTTGGGAGTGTATCATTTTATCATTTTCAGTTTCACCCACTCCATGTGAGATATTTACGCCTACATAAATTAAAGATTTTAAGGTCAACCCAGTCACTCGTTATATTTACAGAAAAACTGAGCAATCGAGATATTTACATGTCTATTGTGAGAATTACGACGTTATGAATTTATGGTTTTCTGATCTACCCACTCATTTGGAATTTTGATCCACATACTCAGTCGAGAGATTGGGACATCTCTCAATCCATGGGATGTAGATTCTCCTATTCATTCGAGAGATTTACATCCACCTACTCATTGGAGAGGCCTACGCATTCATCGATTCTTGGTTTTGAGGTGTATCTACTCGTTTGGTTTATTTACATCCACATAGTTAGGGAAATATATACATCCATATCAATTCATGGTTTTGAGGTCCACCGCACTCATTTGAGAGTTTTACATCATTCCACAACTATTGTAGGATTTTTAAGCCAATACATGATGTTGAGTTTCACCAACGCATTTGAGATATTTAAGGTTTCATTATTTGAATGTTTTTAGGTTCACCCACTCAATGGATACATTCAAGCCTCTTTAAATAAAAAGTTTTGAGTTCCACCAACTCGTTTGTTCGATCTACTTCCACATACTAAGTCCAGAGATTTACATGTTTATCGAATCATCGTTTTGAGGTACACCCACTCTTTTGAGAGATTTACGTCCCCCCACCCCCCTACTTAGTCAAGGGATTTATGCCTCCACGAATACATGATTTGTGTTTCACGTACACATTGGAGAATTTTAACCCTTTATTATTTTAACGTTCTTAGTTTCACCTATTCCGTGCGAGATTGTTACGCATCCAGAAATTAAAAGATTTGAGCAATCGCAAGATTTGCACCGCTGTTGAGAGAATTAATTCACTATCAATTTATGGTTTTGAGATCTACCCGCTCTTTTGATAGATTTTTATCTTCCTACTCAGTTGAGATATTTAGACTTCTATCAATCCATGCATTTTTGGTTCACTGCTCATTTAAGAGAATTACATACATCTACTCAGCAGAGAGGTTTTTACGCATCTATCAAATCTTGTTTTTGAGATGGTGCACCTACTAATTTTTTTGATTTACATCTACATAGTTGGGTGTTATACATCTATATCAATTCATGGTTTTCAGATCTACCCACTTATTCGATATATTTCGATCCACCTACTCAATTGACATATTTAGACTTATATCAATCCAATGGTTTTAGGTTCACTTACTCATTTGAGATATTTACATCCACCCACTCAGTAGAGAGGTTTACGCATCTATAAGTCATTGGTTTTGAGATTCTCCAGCTCATTTAATTGATGTACAACCCCATATATGAGATTTTGAGGTCCATCCCACTCATTTCAATGAGTTACATCGACCTACTTTGTGTAGGGTTTTTTAATTTAATACGAATACATGGATTAGATTTTCGCCCACGCGTATGATTTATTTAAGCCTTCGTCGTTTTATTGTTATTAGGAGGTTCACCCACTTTTTTGAGACACTTAGGCCCCTTCAAATTAAAGGTTTTGAGGACTACCTACTCATTTGTTCGATTTAAATCCTCATACTTGGTCGTGGGAATTACACCTCTATAAAATCATGGGTTTGAAGTACACACTTTCATTTCAGAGATTTACACCCCCTACTTAGTTGATAGATTTATGCCCATAAGTTTACATGTTTTGAGTTTCACGTACAAATTTGAGAAATTTAAGCCTTTATCATTTTATTATTTTTAGTTTCACCCACCCCCATTTGGGTCCTTTACACCTCTACAAATAAAAAGTTTTGAGGTCCACCTACTCGTTTGTTTGATGTAAACAAAAAAGGTAGAATCGAGAGATTTACATATCAACTGAGAAATTTGCACCATTATCAGTTCATTGTTTTGAGATCGACCCCCTCATTTGAGGGATTTTGATCCAACTACTCAGTTTATAGATTTAGACTTCTGTCAATCTATGGGTTTTACGTTCACCTACTCATCTGAGAGATTTATATCCAACAACTTAGTAGAGAGGTTTACGCAGCTATCAAATCTTGGTTTTGAAGTTCACCTACTCATTTTAATATTTCTAGGTTCAACTACTCAATTATGATATTTAGGCCTCTTTAAATTGAAGATTTCGAGGTCCACAAACTCATTTATCAGATTTTCATCGTCAAGAAATTTACATCTTAAATCATGGTTTTGACGTACACCCAAACAATTGAGAGATTTACATTCCCCTATTTACTCTAGGGATTTACGCCTCTACGAATACACGTTTTGATTTTTTCCTACGCATTTCAGAAATTTGGGAGTGTATCATTTTATCATTTTCAGTTTCACCCACTCCATGTGAGATATTTACGCCTACATAAATTAAAGATTTTAAGGTCAACCCAGTCACTCGTTATATTTACAGAAAAACTGAGCAATCGAGATATTTACATGTCTATTGTGAGAATTACGACGTTATGAATTTATGGTTTTCTGATCTACCCACTCATTTGGAATTTTGATCCACATACTCAGTCGAGAGATTGGGACATCTCTCAATCCATGGGATGTAGATTCTCCTATTCATTCGAGAGATTTACATCCACCTACTCATTGGAGAGGCCTACGCATTCATCGATTCTTGGTTTTGAGGTGTATCTACTCGTTTGGTTTATTTACATCCACATAGTTAGGGAAATATATACATCCATATCAATTCATGGTTTTGAGGTCCACCGCACTCATTTGAGAGTTTTACATCATTCCACAACTATTGTAGGATTTTTAAGCCAATACATGATGTTGAGTTTCACCAACGCATTTGAGATATTTAAGGTTTCATTATTTGAATGTTTTTAGGTTCACCCACTCAATGGATACATTCAAGCCTCTTTAAATAAAAAGTTTTGAGTTCCACCAACTCGTTTGTTCGATCTACTTCCACATACTAAGTCCAGAGATTTACATGTTTATCGAATCATCGTTTTGAGGTACACCCACTCTTTTGAGAGATTTACGTCCCCCCACCCCCCTACTTAGTCAAGGGATTTATGCCTCCACGAATACATGATTTGTGTTTCACGTACACATTGGAGAATTTTAACCCTTTATTATTTTAACGTTCTTAGTTTCACCTATTCCGTGCGAGATTGTTACGCATCCAGAAATTAAAAGATTTGAGCAATCGCAAGATTTGCACCGCTGTTGAGAGAATTAATTCACTATCAATTTATGGTTTTGAGATCTACCCGCTCTTTTGATAGATTTTTATCTTCCTACTCAGTTGAGATATTTAGACTTCTATCAATCCATGCATTTTTGGTTCACTGCTCATTTAAGAGAATTACATACATCTACTCAGCAGAGAGGTTTTTACGCATCTATCAAATCTTGTTTTTGAGATGGTGCACCTACTAATTTTTTTGATTTACATCTACATAGTTGGGTGTTATACATCTATATCAATTCATGGTTTTCAGATCTACCCACTTATTCGATATATTTCGATCCACCTACTCAATTGACATATTTAGACTTATATCAATCCAATGGTTTTAGGTTCACTTACTCATTTGAGATATTTACATCCACCCACTCAGTAGAGAGGTTTACGCATCTATAAGTCATTGGTTTTGAGATTCTCCAGCTCATTTAATTGATGTACAACCCCATATATGAGATTTTGAGGTCCATCCCACTCATTTCAATGAGTTACATCGACCTACTTTGTGTAGGGTTTTTTAATTTAATACGAATACATGGATTAGATTTTCGCCCACGCGTATGATTTATTTAAGCCTTCGTCGTTTTATTGTTATTAGGAGGTTCACCCACTTTTTTGAGACACTTAGGCCCCTTCAAATTAAAGGTTTTGAGGACTACCTACTCATTTGTTCGATTTAAATCCTCATACTTGGTCGTGGGAATTACACCTCTATAAAATCATGGGTTTGAAGTACACACTTTCATTTCAGAGATTTACACCCCCTACTTAGTTGATAGATTTATGCCCATAAGTTTACATGTTTTGAGTTTCACGTACAAATTTGAGAAATTTAAGCCTTTATCATTTTATTATTTTTAGTTTCACCCACCCCCATTTGGGTCCTTTACACCTCTACAAATAAAAAGTTTTGAGGTCCACCTACTCGTTTGTTTGATGTAAACAAAAAAGGTAGAATCGAGAGATTTACATATCAACTGAGAAATTTGCACCATTATCAGTTCATTGTTTTGAGATCGACCCCCTCATTTGAGGGATTTTGATCCAACTACTCAGTTTATAGATTTAGACTTCTGTCAATCTATGGGTTTTACGTTCACCTACTCATCTGAGAGATTTATATCCAACAACTTAGTAGAGAGGTTTACGCAGCTATCAAATCTTGGTTTTGAAGTTCACCTACTCATTTTAATATTTCTAGGTTCAACTACTCAATTATGATATTTAGGCCTCTTTAAATTGAAGATTTCGAGGTCCACAAACTCATTTATCAGATTTTCATCGTCAAGAAATTTACATCTTAAATCATGGTTTTGACGTACACCCAAACAATTGAGAGATTTACATTCCCCTATTTACTCTAGGGATTTACGCCTCTACGAATACACGTTTTGATTTTTTCCTACGCATTTCAGAAATTTGGGAGTGTATCATTTTATCATTTTCAGTTTCACCCACTCCATGTGAGATATTTACGCCTACATAAATTAAAGATTTTAAGGTCAACCCAGTCACTCGTTATATTTACAGAAAAACTGAGCAATCGAGATATTTACATGTCTATTGTGAGAATTACGACGTTATGAATTTATGGTTTTCTGATCTACCCACTCATTTGGAATTTTGATCCACATACTCAGTCGAGAGATTGGGACATCTCTCAATCCATGGGATGTAGATTCTCCTATTCATTCGAGAGATTTACATCCACCTACTCATTGGAGAGGCCTACGCATTCATCGATTCTTGGTTTTGAGGTGTATCTACTCGTTTGGTTTATTTACATCCACATAGTTAGGGAAATATATACATCCATATCAATTCATGGTTTTGAGGTCCACCGCACTCATTTGAGAGTTTTACATCATTCCACAACTATTGTAGGATTTTTAAGCCAATACATGATGTTGAGTTTCACCAACGCATTTGAGATATTTAAGGTTTCATTATTTGAATGTTTTTAGGTTCACCCACTCAATGGATACATTCAAGCCTCTTTAAATAAAAAGTTTTGAGTTCCACCAACTCGTTTGTTCGATCTACTTCCACATACTAAGTCCAGAGATTTACATGTTTATCGAATCATCGTTTTGAGGTACACCCACTCTTTTGAGAGATTTACGTCCCCCCACCCCCCTACTTAGTCAAGGGATTTATGCCTCCACGAATACATGATTTGTGTTTCACGTACACATTGGAGAATTTTAACCCTTTATTATTTTAACGTTCTTAGTTTCACCTATTCCGTGCGAGATTGTTACGCATCCAGAAATTAAAAGATTTGAGCAATCGCAAGATTTGCACCGCTGTTGAGAGAATTAATTCACTATCAATTTATGGTTTTGAGATCTACCCGCTCTTTTGATAGATTTTTATCTTCCTACTCAGTTGAGATATTTAGACTTCTATCAATCCATGCATTTTTGGTTCACTGCTCATTTAAGAGAATTACATACATCTACTCAGCAGAGAGGTTTTTACGCATCTATCAAATCTTGTTTTTGAGATGGTGCACCTACTAATTTTTTTGATTTACATCTACATAGTTGGGTGTTATACATCTATATCAATTCATGGTTTTCAGATCTACCCACTTATTCGATATATTTCGATCCACCTACTCAATTGACATATTTAGACTTATATCAATCCAATGGTTTTAGGTTCACTTACTCATTTGAGATATTTACATCCACCCACTCAGTAGAGAGGTTTACGCATCTATAAGTCATTGGTTTTGAGATTCTCCAGCTCATTTAATTGATGTACAACCCCATATATGAGATTTTGAGGTCCATCCCACTCATTTCAATGAGTTACATCGACCTACTTTGTGTAGGGTTTTTTAATTTAATACGAATACATGGATTAGATTTTCGCCCACGCGTATGATTTATTTAAGCCTTCGTCGTTTTATTGTTATTAGGAGGTTCACCCACTTTTTTGAGACACTTAGGCCCCTTCAAATTAAAGGTTTTGAGGACTACCTACTCATTTGTTCGATTTAAATCCTCATACTTGGTCGTGGGAATTACACCTCTATAAAATCATGGGTTTGAAGTACACACTTTCATTTCAGAGATTTACACCCCCTACTTAGTTGATAGATTTATGCCCATAAGTTTACATGTTTTGAGTTTCACGTACAAATTTGAGAAATTTAAGCCTTTATCATTTTATTATTTTTAGTTTCACCCACCCCCATTTGGGTCCTTTACACCTCTACAAATAAAAAGTTTTGAGGTCCACCTACTCGTTTGTTTGATGTAAACAAAAAAGGTAGAATCGAGAGATTTACATATCAACTGAGAAATTTGCACCATTATCAGTTCATTGTTTTGAGATCGACCCCCTCATTTGAGGGATTTTGATCCAACTACTCAGTTTATAGATTTAGACTTCTGTCAATCTATGGGTTTTACGTTCACCTACTCATCTGAGAGATTTATATCCAACAACTTAGTAGAGAGGTTTACGCAGCTATCAAATCTTGGTTTTGAAGTTCACCTACTCATTTTAATATTTCTAGGTTCAACTACTCAATTATGATATTTAGGCCTCTTTAAATTGAAGATTTCGAGGTCCACAAACTCATTTATCAGATTTTCACCGTCAAGAAATTTACATCTTAAATCATGGTTTTGACGTACACCCAAACAATTGAGAGATTTACATTCCCCTATTTACTCTAGGGATTTACGCCTCTACGAATACACGTTTTGATTTTTTCCTACGCATTTGAGAAATTTGGGAGTGTATCATTTTATCATTTTCAGTTTCACCCACTCCATGTGAGATATTTACGCCTACATAAATTAAAGATTTTAAGGTCAACCCAGTCACTCGTTATATTTACAGAAAAACTGAGCAATCGAGATATTTACTTGTCTATTGTGAGAATTACGACGTTATGAATTTATGGTTTTCTGATCTACCCACTCATTTGAAATTTTGATCCACATACTCAGTCGAGAGATTGGGACATCTCTCAATCCATGGGATGTAGATTCTCCTATTCATTCGAGAGATTTACATCCACCTACTCATTGGAGAGGCCTACGCATTCATCGATTCTTGGTTTTGAGGTGTATCTACTCGTTTGGTTTATTTACATCCACATAGTTAGGGAAATATATACATCCATATCAATTCATGGTTTTGAGGTCCACCGCACTCATTTGAGAGTTTTACATCATCCCACAACTATCGTGGGATTTTTAAGCCAATACATGATGTTGAGTTTCACCAACGCATTTGAGATATTTAAGGCTTCATTATTTGAATATTTTTAGGTTCACCCACTCAATGGATACATTCAAGCGTCTTTAAATAAAAAGTTTTGAGTTCCACCAAGTCGTTTGTTCGATCTACTTCCACATACTAAGTCTAGATATTTACATGTTTATCGAATCATCGTTTTGAGGTACACCCGCTCTTTTGAGCGATTTACGTCCCCCCACCCCCCCTACTTAGTCATGGGATTTACGCCTCCACGAATACATGATTTGTGTTTCACGTACACATTGGAGAATTTTAACCCTTTATTATTTTAACGTTCTTAGTTTCACCTATTCCGTGCGAGATTGTTACGCATCCAGAAATTAAAAGATTTGAGCAATCGCAAGATTTGCACCGCTGTTGAGAGAATTAATTCACTATCAATTTATGGTTTTGAGATCTACCCGCTCTTTTGATAGATTTTTATCTTCCTACTCAGTTGAGATATTTAGACTTCTATCAATCCATGCATTTTTGGTTCACTGCTCATTTAAGAGAATTACATACATCTACTCAGCAGAGAGGTTTTTACGCATCTATCAAATCTTGTTTTTGAGATGGTGCACCTACTAATTTTTTTGATTTACATCTACATAGTTGGGTGTTATACATCTATATCAATTCATGGTTTTCAGATCTACCCACTTATTCGATATATTTCGATCCACCTACTCAATTGACATATTTAGACTTATATCAATCCAATGGTTTTAGGTTCACTTACTCATTTGAGATATTTACATCCACCCACTCAGTAGAGAGGTTTACGCATCTATAAGTCATTGGTTTTGAGATTCTCCAGCTCATTTAATTGATGTACAACCCCATATATGAGATTTTGAGGTCCATCCCACTCATTTCAATGAGTTACATCGACCTACTTTGTGTAGGGTTTTTTAATTTAATACGAATACATGGATTAGATTTTCGCCCACGCGTATGATTTATTTAAGCCTTCGTCGTTTTATTGTTATTAGGAGGTTCACCCACTTTTTTGAGACACTTAGGCCCCTTCAAATTAAAGGTTTTGAGGACTACCTACTCATTTGTTCGATTTAAATCCTCATACTTGGTCGTGGGAATTACACCTCTATAAAATCATGGGTTTGAAGTACACACTTTCATTTCAGAGATTTACACCCCCTACTTAGTTGATAGGTTTATGCCCATAAGTTTACATGTTTTGAGTTTCACATACAAATTTGAGAAATTTAAGCCTTTATCATTTTATTATTTTTAGTTTCACCCACCCCCATTTGGGTCCTTTACACCTCTACAAATAAAAAGTTTTGAGGTCCACCTACTCGTTTGTTTGATGTAAACAAAAAAGGTAGAATCGAGAGATTTACATATCAACTGAGAAATTTGCACCATTATCAGTTCATTGTTTTGAGATCGACCCCCTCATTTGAGGGATTTTGATCCAACTACTCAGTTTATAGATTTAGACTTCTGTCAATCTATGGGTTTTACGTTCACCTACTCATCTGAGAGATTTATATCCAACAACTTAGTAGAGAGGTTTACGCAGCTATCAAATCTTGGTTTTGAAGTTCACCTACTCATTTTAATATTTCTAGGTTCAACTACTCAATTATGATATTTAGGCCTCTTTAAATTGAAGATTTCGAGGTCCACAAACTCATTTATCAGATTTTCACCGTCAAGAAATTTACATCTTAAATCATGGTTTTGACGTACACCCAAACAATTGAGAGATTTACATTCCCCTATTTACTCTAGGGATTTACGCCTCTACGAATACACGTTTTGATTTTTTCCTACGCATTTGAGAAATTTGGGAGTGTATCATTTTATCATTTTCAGTTTCACCCACTCCATGTGAGATATTTACGCCTACATAAATTAAAGATTTTAAGGTCAACCCAGTCACTCGTTATATTTACAGAAAAACTGAGCAATCGAGATATTTACTTGTCTATTGTGAGAATTACGACGTTATGAATTTATGGTTTTCTGATCTACCCACTCATTTGAAATTTTGATCCACATACTCAGTCGAGAGATTGGGACATCTCTCAATCCATGGGATGTAGATTCTCCTATTCATTCGAGAGATTTACATCCACCTACTCATTGGAGAGGCCTACGCATTCATCGATTCTTGGTTTTGAGGTGTATCTACTCGTTTGGTTTATTTACATCCACATAGTTAGGGAAATATATACATCCATATCAATTCATGGTTTTGAGGTCCACCGCACTCATTTGAGAGTTTTACATCATCCCACAACTATCGTGGGATTTTTAAGCCAATACATGATGTTGAGTTTCACCAACGCATTTGAGATATTTAAGGCTTCATTATTTGAATATTTTTAGGTTCACCCACTCAATGGATACATTCAAGCGTCTTTAAATAAAAAGTTTTGAGTTCCACCAAGTCGTTTGTTCGATCTACTTCCACATACTAAGTCCAGAGATTTACATGTTTATCGAATCATCGTTTTGAGGTACACCCACTCTTTTGAGCGATTTACGTCCCCCCACCCCCCTACTTAGTCATGGGATTTACGCCTCCACGAATACATGATTTGTGTTTCACGTACACATTGGAGAATTTTAACCCTTTATTATTTTAACGTTCTTAGTTTCACCTATTCCGTGCGAGATTGTTATGCATCCAGAAATTAAAAGATTTGAGCAATCGCAAGATTTGCACCGCTGTTGAGAGAATTAATTCACTATCAATTTATGGTTTTGAGATCTACCCGCTCTTTTGATAGATTTTTATCTTCCTACTCAGTTGAGATATTTAGACTTCTATCAATCCATGCATTTTTGGTTCACTGCTCATTTAAGAGAATTACATACATCTACTCAGCAGAGAGGTTTTTACGCATCTATCAAATCTTGTTTTTGAGATGGTGCACCTACTAATTTTTTTGATTTACATCTACATAGTTGGGTGTTATACATCTATATCAATTCATGGTTTTCAGATCTACCCACTTATTCGATATATTTCGATCCACCTACTCAATTGACATATTTAGACTTATATCAATCCAATGGTTTTAGGTTCACTTACTCATTTGAGATATTTACATCCACCCACTCAGTAGAGAGGTTTACGCATCTATAAGTCATTGGTTTTGAGATTCTCCAGCTCATTTAATTGATGTACAACCCCATATATGAGATTTTGAGGTCCATCCCACTCATTTCAATGAGTTACATCGACCTACTTTGTGTAGGGTTTTTTAATTTAATACGAATACATGGATTAGATTTTCGCCCACGCGTATGATTTATTTAAGCCTTCGTCGTTTTATTGTTATTAGGAGGTTCACCCACTTTTTTGAGACACTTAGGCCCCTTCAAATTAAAGGTTTTGAGGACTACCTACTCATTTGTTCGATTTAAATCCTCATACTTGGTCGTGGGAATTACACCTCTATAAAATCATGGGTTTGAAGTACACACTTTCATTTCGGAGATTTACACCCCCTACTTAGTTGATAGATTTATGCCCATAAGTTTACATGTTTTGAGTTTCACATACAAATTTGAGAAATTTAAGCCTTTATCATTTTATTATTTTTAGTTTCACCCACCCCCATTTGAGTCCTTTACACCTCTACAAATAAAAAGTTTTGAGGTCCACCTACTCGTTTGTTTGATGTAAACAAAAAAGGTAGAATCGAGAGATTTACATATCAACTGAGAAATTTGCACCATTATCAGTTCATTGTTTTGAGATCGACCCCCTCATTTGAGGGATTTTGATCCAACTACTCAGTTTATAGATTTAGACTTCTGTCAATCTATGCGTTTTACGTTCACCTACTCATCTGAGAGATTTATATCCAACAACTTAGTAGAGAGGTTTACGCAGCTATCAAATCTTGGTTTTGAAGTTCACCTACTCATTTTAATATTTCTAGGTTCAACTACTCAATTATGATATTTAGGCCTAAAAACTCATTTATCAGATTTCGAGGTCCAAAAACTCATTTATCAGATTTTCATCGTCAAGAAATTTACATCTTAAATCATGGTTTTGACGTACACCTAAACAATTGAGAGATTTACATTACCCTATTTACTCTAGGGATTTACGCCTCTACGAATACACGTTTTAATTTTTTCCTACGCATTTGAGAAATTTGGGAGTGTATCATTTTATCATTTTCAGTTTCACCCACTCCATGTGAGATATTTACGCCTACATAAATTAAAGATTTTAAGGTCAACCCAGTCACTCGTTATATTTATAGAAAAACTGAGCAATCGAGATATTTACATGTCTATTGTGAGAATTACGACGTTATGAATCTATTGTTTTCTGATCTACCCACTCATTTGGAATTTTGATCCACATACTCAGTCGAGAGATTGGGACATCTCTCAATCCATGGGATGTAGATTCTCCTATTCATTCGAGAGATTTACATCCACCTACTCATTGGAGAGGCCTACGCATTCATCGATTCTTGGTTTTGAGGTGTATCTACTCGTTTGGTTTATTTACATCCACATAGTTAGGGAAATATATACATCCATATCAATTCATGGTTTTGAGGTCCACCGCACTCATTTGAGAGTTTTACATCATCCCACAACTATTGTAGGATTTTTAAGCCAATACATGATGTTGAGTTTCACCAACGCATTTGAGATATTTAAGGCTTCATTATTTGAATGTTTTTAGGTTCACCCACTCAATGGATACATTCAAGCGTCTTTAAATAAAAAGTTTTGAGTTCCACCAAGTCGTTTGTTCGATCTACTTCCACATACTAAGTCCAGAGATTTACATGTTTATCGAATCATCGTTTTGAGGTACACCCACTCTTTTGAGCGATTTACGTCCCCCCACCCCCCCTTCTTAGTCATGGGATTTACGCCTCCACGAATACATGATTTGTGTTTCACGTACACATTGGAGAATTTTAACCCTTTATTATTTTAACGTTCTTAGTTTCACCTATTCCGTGTGAGATTGTTACGCATCCACAAATTAAAAGATTTGAGCAATCGCAAGATTTGCACCGCTGTTGAGAGAATTAATTCACTATCAATTTATGGTTTTGAGATCTACCCGCTCTTTTGATAGATTTTTATCTTCCGACTCAGTTGAGATATTTAGACTTCTATCAATCCATGCATTTTTGGTTCACTGCTCATTTGAGAGAATTACATACATCTACTCAGCAGAGAGGTTTTTACGCATCTATCAAATCTTGTTTTTGAGGTGGTGCACCTACTAATTTTTTTGATTTACATCTACATAGTTGGGTGATATACATCTATATCAATTCATGGTTTTCAGATCTACCCACTTATTCGATATATTTCGATCCACCTACTCAATTGACATATTTAGACTTATATCAATCCAATGGTTTTAGGTTCACTTACTCATTTGAGATATTTACATCCACCCACTCAGTAGAGAGGTTTACGCATCTATCGGTCTTTGGTTTTAAGATTCTCCAGCTCATTTAATTGATGTACATCCCCATATATCAGATTTTGAGGTCCATCCCACTCATTTCAATGAGTTACATCGACCTACTTTGTGTAGGGTTTTTTAATTTAATACGAATACATGGTTTAGATTTTCGCCCACGCGTATGATTTATTTAAGCCTTCGTCGTTTTATTGTTATTAGGAGGTTCACCCACTTTTTTGAGACACTTAGGCCCCTTCAAATTAAAGGTTTTGAGGACTACCTACTCATTTGTTCGATTTAAATCCTCATACTTGGTCGTGGGAATTACACCTCTATAAAATCATGGGTTTGAAGTACACACTTTCATTTCAGAGATTTACACCCCCTACTTAGTTGATAGGTTTATGCCCATAAGTTTACATGTTTTGAGTTTCACATACAAATTTGAGAAATTTAAGCCTTTATCATTTTATTATTTTTAGTTTCACCCACCCCCATTTGGGTCCTTTACACCTCTACAAATAAAAAGTTTTGAGGTCCACCTACTCGTTTGTTTGATGTAAACAAAAAAGGTAGAATCGAGAGATTTACATATCAACTGAGAAATTTGCACCATTATCAGTTCATTGTTTTGAGATCGACCCCCTCATTTGAGGGATTTTGATCCAACTACTCAGTTTATAGATTTAGACTTCTGTCAATCTATGGGTTTTACGTTCACCTACTCATCTGAGAGATTTATATCCAACAACTTAGTAGAGAGGTTTACGCAGCTATCAAATCTTGGTTTTGAAGTTCACCTACTCATTTTAATATTTCTAGGTTCAACTACTCAATTATGATATTTAGGCCTCTTTAAATTGAAGATTTCGAGGTCCACAAACTCATTTATCAGATTTTCACCGTCAAGAAATTTACATCTTAAATCATGGTTTTGACGTACACCCAAACAATTGAGAGATTTACATTCCCCTATTTACTCTAGGGATTTACGCCTCTACGAATACACGTTTTGATTTTTTCCTACGCATTTGAGAAATTTGGGAGTGTATCATTTTATCATTTTCAGTTTCACCCACTCCATGTGAGATATTTACGCCTACATAAATTAAAGATTTTAAGGTCAACCCAGTCACTCGTTATATTTACAGAAAAACTGAGCAATCGAGATATTTACTTGTCTATTGTGAGAATTACGACGTTATGAATTTATGGTTTTCTGATCTACCCACTCATTTGAAATTTTGATCCACATACTCAGTCGAGAGATTGGGACATCTCTCAATCCATGGGATGTAGATTCTCCTATTCATTCGAGAGATTTACATCCACCTACTCATTGGAGAGGCCTACGCATTCATCGATTCTTGGTTTTGAGGTGTATCTACTCGTTTGGTTTATTTACATCCACATAGTTAGGGAAATATATACATCCATATCAATTCATGGTTTTGAGGTCCACCGCACTCATTTGAGAGTTTTACATCATCCCACAACTATCGTGGGATTTTTAAGCCAATACATGATGTTGAGTTTCACCAACGCATTTGAGATATTTAAGGCTTCATTATTTGAATATTTTTAGGTTCACCCACTCAATGGATACATTCAAGCGTCTTTAAATAAAAAGTTTTGAGTTCCACCAAGTCGTTTGTTCGATCTACTTCCACATACTAAGTCCAGAGATTTACATGTTTATCGAATCATCGTTTTGAGGTACACCCACTCTTTTGAGCGATTTACGTCCCCCCACCCCCCTACTTAGTCATGGGATTTACGCCTCCACGAATACATGATTTGTGTTTCACGTACACATTGGAGAATTTTAACCCTTTATTATTTTAACGTTCTTAGTTTCACCTATTCCGTGCGAGATTGTTATGCATCCAGAAATTAAAAGATTTGAGCAATCGCAAGATTTGCACCGCTGTTGAGAGAATTAATTCACTATCAATTTATGGTTTTGAGATCTACCCGCTCTTTTGATAGATTTTTATCTTCCTACTCAGTTGAGATATTTAGACTTCTATCAATCCATGCATTTTTGGTTCACTGCTCATTTAAGAGAATTACATACATCTACTCAGCAGAGAGGTTTTTACGCATCTATCAAATCTTGTTTTTGAGATGGTGCACCTACTAATTTTTTTGATTTACATCTACATAGTTGGGTGTTATACATCTATATCAATTCATGGTTTTCAGATCTACCCACTTATTCGATATATTTCGATCCACCTACTCAATTGACATATTTAGACTTATATCAATCCAATGGTTTTAGGTTCACTTACTCATTTGAGATATTTACATCCACCCACTCAGTAGAGAGGTTTACGCATCTATAAGTCATTGGTTTTGAGATTCTCCAGCTCATTTAATTGATGTACAACCCCATATATGAGATTTTGAGGTCCATCCCACTCATTTCAATGAGTTACATCGACCTACTTTGTGTAGGGTTTTTTAATTTAATACGAATACATGGATTAGATTTTCGCCCACGCGTATGATTTATTTAAGCCTTCGTCGTTTTATTGTTATTAGGAGGTTCACCCACTTTTTTGAGACACTTAGGCCCCTTCAAATTAAAGGTTTTGAGGACTACCTACTCATTTGTTCGATTTAAATCCTCATACTTGGTCGTGGGAATTACACCTCTATAAAATCATGGGTTTGAAGTACACACTTTCATTTCGGAGATTTACACCCCCTACTTAGTTGATAGATTTATGCCCATAAGTTTACATGTTTTGAGTTTCACATACAAATTTGAGAAATTTAAGCCTTTATCATTTTATTATTTTTAGTTTCACCCACCCCCATTTGAGTCCTTTACACCTCTACAAATAAAAAGTTTTGAGGTCCACCTACTCGTTTGTTTGATGTAAACAAAAAAGGTAGAATCGAGAGATTTACATATCAACTGAGAAATTTGCACCATTATCAGTTCATTGTTTTGAGATCGACCCCCTCATTTGAGGGATTTTGATCCAACTACTCAGTTTATAGATTTAGACTTCTGTCAATCTATGCGTTTTACGTTCACCTACTCATCTGAGAGATTTATATCCAACAACTTAGTAGAGAGGTTTACGCAGCTATCAAATCTTGGTTTTGAAGTTCACCTACTCATTTTAATATTTCTAGGTTCAACTACTCAATTATGATATTTAGGCCTAAAAACTCATTTATCAGATTTCGAGGTCCAAAAACTCATTTATCAGATTTTCATCGTCAAGAAATTTACATCTTAAATCATGGTTTTGACGTACACCTAAACAATTGAGAGATTTACATTACCCTATTTACTCTAGGGATTTACGCCTCTACGAATACACGTTTTAATTTTTTCCTACGCATTTGAGAAATTTGGGAGTGTATCATTTTATCATTTTCAGTTTCACCCACTCCATGTGAGATATTTACGCCTACATAAATTAAAGATTTTAAGGTCAACCCAGTCACTCGTTATATTTATAGAAAAACTGAGCAATCGAGATATTTACATGTCTATTGTGAGAATTACGACGTTATGAATCTATTGTTTTCTGATCTACCCACTCATTTGGAATTTTGATCCACATACTCAGTCGAGAGATTGGGACATCTCTCAATCCATGGGATGTAGATTCTCCTATTCATTCGAGAGATTTACATCCACCTACTCATTGGAGAGGCCTACGCATTCATCGATTCTTGGTTTTGAGGTGTATCTACTCGTTTGGTTTATTTACATCCACATAGTTAGGGAAATATATACATCCATATCAATTCATGGTTTTGAGGTCCACCGCACTCATTTGAGAGTTTTACATCATCCCACAACTATTGTAGGATTTTTAAGCCAATACATGATGTTGAGTTTCACCAACGCATTTGAGATATTTAAGGCTTCATTATTTGAATGTTTTTAGGTTCACCCACTCAATGGATACATTCAAGCGTCTTTAAATAAAAAGTTTTGAGTTCCACCAAGTCGTTTGTTCGATCTACTTCCACATACTAAGTCCAGAGATTTACATGTTTATCGAATCATCGTTTTGAGGTACACCCACTCTTTTGAGCGATTTACGTCCCCCCACCCCCCCTTCTTAGTCATGGGATTTACGCCTCCACGAATACATGATTTGTGTTTCACGTACACATTGGAGAATTTTAACCCTTTATTATTTTAACGTTCTTAGTTTCACCTATTCCGTGTGAGATTGTTACGCATCCACAAATTAAAAGATTTGAGCAATCGCAAGATTTGCACCGCTGTTGAGAGAATTAATTCACTATCAATTTATGGTTTTGAGATCTACCCGCTCTTTTGATAGATTTTTATCTTCCGACTCAGTTGAGATATTTAGACCTCTATCAATCCATGCATTTTTGGTTCACTGCTCATTTGAGAGAATTACATACATCTACTCAGCAGAGAGGTTTTTACGCATCTATCAAATCTTGTTTTTGAGGTGGTGCACCTACTAATTTTTTTGATTTACATCTACATAGTTGGGTGATATACATCTATATCAATTCATGGTTTTCAGATCTACCCACTTATTCGATATATTTCGATCCACCTACTCAATTGACATATTTAGACTTATATCAATCCAATGGTTTTAGGTTCACTTACTCATTTGAGATATTTACATCCACCCACTCAGTAGAGAGGTTTACGCATCTATCGGTCTTTGGTTTTAAGATTCTCCAGCTCATTTAATTGATGTACATCCCCATATATCAGATTTTGAGGTCCATCCCACTCATTTCAATGAGTTACATCGACCTACTTTGTGTAGGGTTTTTTAATTTAATACGAATACATGGTTTAGATTTTCGCCCACGCGTATGATTTATTTAAGCCTTCGTCGTTTTATTGTTATTAGGAGGTTCACCCACTTTTTTGAGACACTTAGGCCCCTTCAAATTAAAGGTTTTGAGGACTACCTACTCATTTGTTCGATTTAAATCCTCATACTTGGTCGTGGGAATTACACCTTTATAAAATCATGGGTTTGAAGTACACACTTTCATTTCGGAGATTTACACCCCCTACTTAGTTGATAGATTTATGCCCATAAGTTTACATGTTTTGAGTTTCACATACAAATTTGAGAAATTTAAGCCTTTATCATTTTATTATTTTTAGTTTCACCTACCCCCATTTGAGTCCTTTACACCTCTACAAATAAAAAGTTTTGAGGTCCACCTACTCGTTTGTTTGATGTAAACAAAAAAGGTAGAATCGAGAGATTTACATATCAACTGAGAAATTTGCACCATTATCAGTTCATTGTTTTGAGATCGACCCCCTCATTTGAGGGATTTTGATCCAACTACTCAGTTTATAGATTTAGACTTCTGTCAATCTATGGGTTTTACGTTCACCTACTCATCTGAGAGATTTATATCCAACAACTTAGTAGAGAGGTTTACGCAGCTATCAAATCTTGGTTTTGAAGTTCACCTACTCATTTTATTATTTCTAGGTTCAACTACTCAATTATGATATTTAGGCCTCTTTAAATTGAAGATTTCGAGGTCCACAAACTCATTTATCAGATTTTCATAGTCAAGAAATTTACATCTTAAATCATGGTTTTGACGTACACCCAAACAATTGAGAGATTTACATTCCCCTATTTACTCTAGGGATTTACGCCTCTACGAATACACGTTTTGATTTTTTCCTACGCATTTGAGAAATTTGGGAGTGTATCATTTTATCATTTTCAGTTTCACCCACTCCATGTGAGATATTTACGCCTACATAAATTAAAGATTTTAAGGTCAACCCAGTCACTCGTTATATTTACAGAAAAACTGAGCAATCGAGATATTTACTTGTCTATTGTGAGAATTACGACGTTATGAATTTATGGTTTTCTGATCTACCCACTCATTTGGAATTTTTATCCACATACTCAGTCGAGAGATTGGGACATCTCTCAATCCATGGGATGTAGATTCTCCTATTCATTCGAGAGATTTACATCCACCTACTCATTGGAGAGGCCTACGCATTCATCGATTCTTGGTTTTGAGGTGTATCTACTAGTTTGGTTTATTTACATCCACATAGTTAGGGAAATATATACATCCATATCAATTCATAGTTTTGAGGTCCACCGCACTCATTTGAGAGTTTTACATCATCCCACAACTATTGTAGGATTTTTAAGCCAATACATGATGTTGAGTTTCACCAAAGCATTTGAGATATTTAAGGTTTCATTATTTGAATGTTTTTAGGTTCACCCACTCAATGGATACATTCAAGCCTCTTTAAATAAAAAGTTTTGAGTTCCACCAACTCGTTTGTTCGATCTACTTCCACATACTAAGTCCAGAGATTTACATGTTAATCGAATCATCGTTTTGAGGTACACCCACTCTTTTGAGAGATTTACGTCCCCCCACCCCCCTACTTAGTCAAGGGATTTACGCCTCCACGAATACATGATTTGTGTTTCACGTACATATTGGAGAATTTAAACCCTTTATTATTTTAACGTTCTTAGTTTCACCTATTCCGTGCGAGATTGTTACGCATCCAGAAATTAAAAGATTTGAGCAATCGCAAGATTTGCACCGCTGTTGAGAGAATTAATTCACTATCAATTTATGGTTTTGAGATCTACCCGCTCTTTTGATAGATTTTTATCTTCCTACTCAGTTGAGATATTTAGACTTCTATCAATCCATGCATTTTTGGTTCACTGCTCATTTGAGAGAATTACATACATCTACTCAGCAGAGAGGTTTTTACGCATCTATCAAATCTTGTTTTTGAGGTGGTGCACCTACTAATTTTTTTGATTTACATCTACATAGTTGGGTGATATACATCTATATCAATTCATGGTTTTCAGATCTACCCACTTATTCGATATATTTCGATCCACCTACTCAATTGACATATTTAGACTTATATCAATCCAATGGTTTTAGGTTCACTTACTCATTTGAGATATTTACATCCACCCACTCAGTAGAGAGGTTTACGCATCTATCGGTGTTTGGTTTTAAGATTCTCCAGCTCATTTAATTGATGTACAACCCCATATATCAGATTTTGAGGTCCATCCCACTCATTTCAATGAGTTACATCGACCTACTTTGTGTAGGGTTTTTTAATTTAATACGAATACATGGTTTAGATTTTCGCCCACGCGTATGATTTATTTAAGCCTTCGTCGTTTTATTGTTATTAGGAGGTTCACCCACTTTTTTGAGACACTTAGGCCCCTTCAAATTAAAGGTTTTGAGGACTACCTACTCATTTGTTCGATTTAAATCCTCATACTTGGTCGTGGGAATTACACCTCTATAAAATCATGGGTTTGAAGTACACACTTTCATTTCGGAGATTTACACCCCCTACTTAGTTGATAGATTTATGCCCATAAGTTTACATGTTTTGAGTTTCACATACAAATTTGAGAAATTTAAGCCTTTATCATTTTATTATTTTTAGTTTCACCTAACCCCATTTGAGTCCTTTACACCTCTACAAATAAAAAGTTTTGAGGTCCACCTACTCGTTTGTTTGATGTAAACAAAAAAGGTAGAATCGAGAGATTTACATATCAACTGAGAAATTTGCACCATTATCAGTTCATTGTTTTGAGATCGACCCCCTCATTTGAGGGATTTTGATCCAACTACTCAGTTTATAGATTTAGACTTCTGTCAATCTATGGGTTTTACGTTCACCTACTCATCTGAGAGATTTATATCCAACAACTTAGTAGAGAGGTTTACGCAGCTATCAAATCTTGGTTTTGAAGTTCACCTACTCATTTTATTATTTCTAGGTTCAACTACTCAATTATGATATTTAGGCCTCTTTAAATTGAAGATTTCGAGGTCCACAAACTCATTTATCAGATTTTCATAGTCAAGAAATTTACATCTTAAATCATGGTTTTGACGTACACCCAAACAATTGAGAGATTTACATTCCCCTATTTACTCTAGGGATTTACGCCTCTACGAATACACGTTTTGATTTTTTCCTACGCATTTGAGAAATTTGGGAGTGTATCATTTTATCATTTTCAGTTTCACCCACTCCATGTGAGATATTTACGCCTACATAAATTAAAGATTTTAAGGTCAACCCAGTCACTCGTTATATTTACAGAAAAACTGAGCAATCGAGATATTTACTTGTCTATTGTGAGAATTACGACGTTATGAATTTATGGTTTTCTGATCTACCCACTCATTTGGAATTTTTATCCACATACTCAGTCGAGAGATTGGGACATCTCTCAATCCATGGGATGTAGATTCTCCTATTCATTCGAGAGATTTACATCCACCTACTCATTGGAGAGGCCTACGCATTCATCGATTCTTGGTTTTGAGGTGTATCTACTAGTTTGGTTTATTTACATCCACATAGTTAGGGAAATATATACATCCATATCAATTCATAGTTTTGAGGTCCACCGCACTCATTTGAGAGTTTTACATCATCCCACAACTATTGTAGGATTTTTAAGCCAATACATGATGTTGAGTTTCACCAAAGCATTTGAGATATTTAAGGTTTCATTATTTGAATGTTTTTAGGTTCACCCACTCAATGGATACATTCAAGCCTCTTTAAATAAAAAGTTTTGAGTTCCACCAACTCGTTTGTTCGATCTACTTCCACATACTAAGTCCAGAGATTTACATGTTAATCGAATCATCGTTTTGAGGTACACCCACTCTTTTGAGAGATTTACGTCCCCCCACCCCCCTACTTAGTCAAGGGATTTACGCCTCCACGAATACATGATTTGTGTTTCACGTACATATTGGAGAATTTAAACCCTTTATTATTTTAACGTTCTTAGTTTCACCTATTCCGTGCGAGATTGTTACGCATCCAGAAATTAAAAGATTTGAGCAATCGCAAGATTTGCACCGCTGTTGAGAGAATTAATTCACTATCAATTTATGGTTTTGAGATCTACCCGCTCTTTTGATAGATTTTTATCTTCCTACTCAGTTGAGATATTTAGACTTCTATCAATCCATGCATTTTTGGTTCACTGCTCATTTGAGAGAATTACATACATCTACTCAGCAGAGAGGTTTTTACGCATCTATCAAATCTTGTTTTTGAGGTGGTGCACCTACTAATTTTTTTGATTTACATCTACATAGTTGGGTGATATACATCTATATCAATTCATGGTTTTCAGATCTACCCACTTATTCGATATATTTCGATCCACCTACTCAATTGACATATTTAGACTTATATCAATCCAATGGTTTTAGGTTCACTTACTCATTTGAGATATTTACATCCACCCACTCAGTAGAGAGGTTTACGCATCTATCGGTCTTTGGTTTTAAGATTCTCCAGCTCATTTAATTGATGTACAACCCCATATATCAGATTTTGAGGTCCATCCCACTCATTTCAATGAGTTACATCGACCTACTTTGTGTAGGGTTTTTTAATTTAATACGAATACATGGTTTAGATTTTCGCCCACGCGTATGATTTATTTAAGCCTTCGTCGTTTTATTGTTATTAGGAGGTTCACCCACTTTTTTGAGACACTTAGGCCCCTTCAAATTAAAGGTTTTGAGGACTACCTACTCATTTGTTCGATTTAAATCCTCATACTTGGTCGTGGGAATTACACCTCTATAAAATCATGGGTTTGAAGTACACACTTTCATTTCGGAGATTTACACCCCCTACTTAGTTGATAGATTTATGCCCATAAGTTTACATGTTTTGAGTTTCACATACAAATTTGAGAAATTTAAGCCTTTATCATTTTATTATTTTTAGTTTCACCTACCCCCATTTGAGTCCTTTACACCTCTACAAATAAAAAGTTTTGAGGTCCACCTACTCGTTTGTTTGATGTAAACAAAAAAGGTAGAATCGAGAGATTTACATATCAACTGAGAAATTTGCACCATTATCAGTTCATTGTTTTGAGATCGACCCCCTCATTTGAGGGATTTTGATCCAACTACTCAGTTTATAGATTTAGACTTCTGTCAATCTATGGGTTTTACGTTCACCTACTCATCTGAGAGATTTATATCCAACAACTTAGTAGAGAGGTTTACGCAGCTATCAAATCTTGGTTTTGAAGTTCACCTACTCATTTTATTATTTCTAGGTTCAACTACTCAATTATGATATTTAGGCCTCTTTAAATTGAAGATTTCGAGGTCCACAAACTCATTTATCAGATTTTCATAGTCAAGAAATTTACATCTTAAATCATGGTTTTGACGTACACCCAAACAATTGAGAGATTTACATTCCCCTATTTACTCTAGGGATTTACGCCTCTACGAATACACGTTTTGATTTTTTCCTACGCATTTGAGAAATTTGGGAGTGTATCATTTTATCATTTTCAGTTTCACCCACTCCATGTGAGATATTTACGCCTACATAAATTAAAGATTTTAAGGTCAACCCAGTCACTCGTTATATTTACAGAAAAACTGAGCAATCGAGATATTTACTTGTCTATTGTGAGAATTACGACGTTATGAATTTATGGTTTTCTGATCTACCCACTCATTTGGAATTTTGATCCACATACTCAGTCGAGAGATTGGGACATCTCTCAATCCATGGGATGTAGATTCTCCTATTCATTCGAGAGATTTACATCCACCTACTCATTGGAGAGGCCTACGCATTCATCGATTCTTGGTTTTGAGGTGTATCTACTAGTTTGGTTTATTTACATCCACATAGTTAGGGAAATATATACATCCATATCAATTCATAGTTTTGAGGTCCACCGCACTCATTTGAGAGTTTTACATCATCCCACAACTATTGTAGGATTTTTAAGCCAATACATGATGTTGAGTTTCACCAAAGCATTTGAGATATTTAAGGTTTCATTATTTGAATGTTTTTAGGTTCACCCACTCAATGGATACATTCAAGCCTCTTTAAATAAAAAGTTTTGAGTTCCACCAACTCGTTTGTTCGATCTACTTCCACATACTAAGTCCAGAGATTTACATGTTAATCGAATCATCGTTTTGAGGTACACCCACTCTTTTGAGAGATTTACGTCCCCCCACCCCCCTACTTAGTCAAGGGATTTACGCCTCCACGAATACATGATTTGTGTTTCACGTACACATTGGAGAATTTAAACCCTTTATTATTTTAACGTTCTTAGTTTCACCTATTCCGTGCGAGATTGTTACGCATCCAGAAATTAAAAGATTTGAGCAATCGCAAGATTTGCACCGCTGTTGAGAGAATTAATTCACTATCAATTTATGGTTTTGAGATCTACCCGCTCTTTTGATAGATTTTTATCTTCCTACTCAGTTGAGATATTTAGACTTCTATCAATCCATGCATTTTTGGTTCACTGCTCATTTGAGAGAATTACATACATCTACTCAGCAGAGAGGTTTTTACGCATCTATCAAATCTTGTTTTTGAGGTGGTGCACCTACTAATTTTTTTGATTTACATCTACATAGTTGGGTGATATACATCTATATCAATTCATGGTTTTCAGATCTACCCACTTATTCGATATATTTCGATCCACCTACTCAATTGACATATTTAGACTTATATCAATCCAATGGTTTTAGGTTCACTTACTCATTTGAGATATTTACATCCACCCACTCAGTAGAGAGGTTTACGCATCTATCAGTCTTTGGTTTTGAGATTCTCCAGCTCATTTAATTGATGTACAACCCCATATATGAGATTTTGAGGTCCATCCCACTCATTTCAATGAGTTACATCGACCTACTTTGTGTAGGGTTTTTTAATTTAATACGAATACATGGTTTAGATTTTCGTCCACGCGTATGATTTATTTAAGCCTTCGTCGTTTTATTGTTATTAGGAGGTTCACCCACTTTTTTGAGACACTTAGGCCCCTTCAAATTAAAGGTTTTGAGGACTACCTACTCATTTGTTCGATTTAAATCCTCATACTTGGTCGTGGGAATTACACCTCTATAAAATCATGGGTTTGAAGTACACACTTTCATTTCAGAGATTTACACCCCCTACTTAGTTGATAGATTTATGCCCATAAGTTTACATGTTTTGAGTTTCACATACAAATTTGAGAAATTTAAGCCTTTATCATTTTATTATTTTTAGTTTCACCCACCCCCATTTGGGTCCTTTACACCTCTACAAATAAAAAGTTTTGAGGTCCACCTACTCGTTTGTTTGATGTAAACAAAAAAGGTAGAATCGAGAGATTTACATATCAACTGAGAAATTTGCACCATTATCAGTTCATTGTTTTGAGATCGACCCCCTCATTTGAGGGATTTTGATCCAACTACTCAGTTTATAGATTTAGACTTCTGTCAATCTATGGGTTTTACGTTCACCTACTCATCTGAGAGATTTATATCCAACAACTTAGTAGAGAGGTTTACGCAGCTATCAAATCTTGGTTTTGAAGTTCACCTACTCATTTTATTATTTCTAGGTTCAACTACTCAATTATGATATTTAGGCCTCTTTAAATTGAAGATTTCGAGGTCCACAAACTCATTTATCAGATTTTCATCGTCAAGAAATTTACATCTTAAATCATGGTTTTGACGTACACCCAAACAATTGAGAGATTTACATTCCCCTATTTACTCTAGGGATTTACGCCTCTACGAATACACGTTTTGATTTTTTCCTACGCATTTGAGAAATTTGGGAGTGTATCATTTTATCATTTTCAGTTTCACCCACTCCATGTGAGATATTTACGCCTACATAAATTAAAGATTTTAAGGTCAACCCAGTCACTCGTTATATTTACAGAAAAACTGAGCAATCGAGATATTTACTTGTCTATTGTGAGAATTACGACGTTATGAATTTATGGTTTTCTGATCTACCCACTCATTTGGAATTTTTATCCACATACTCAGTCGAGAGATTGGGACATCTCTCAATCCATGGGATGTAGATTCTCCTATTCATTCGAGAGATTTACATCCACCTACTCATTGGAGAGGCCTACGCATTCATCGATTCTTGGTTTTGAGGTGTATCTACTAGTTTGGTTTATTTACATCCACATAGTTAGGGAAATATATACATCCATATCAATTCATAGTTTTGAGGTCCACCGCACTCATTTGAGAGTTTTACATCATCCCACAACTATTGTAGGATTTTTAAGCCAATACATGATGTTGAGTTTCACCAAAGCATTTGAGATATTTAAGGTTTCATTATTTGAATGTTTTTAGGTTCACCCACTCAATGGATACATTCAAGCCTCTTTAAATAAAAAGTTTTGAGTTCCACCAACTCGTTTGTTCGATCTACTTCCACATACTAAGTCCAGAGATTTACATGTTTATCGAATCATCGTTTTGAGGTACACCCACTCTTTTGAGAGATTTACGTCCCCCCACCCCCCTACTTAGTCAAGGGATTTACGCCTCCACGAATACATGATTTGTGTTTCACGTACACATTGGAGAATTTAAACCCTTTATTATTTTAACGTTCTTAGTTTCACCTATTCCGTGCGAGATTGTTACGCATCCAGAAATTAAAAGATTTGAGCAATCGCAAGATTTGCACCGCTGTTGAGAGAATTAATTCACTATCAATTTATGGTTTTGAGATCTACCCGCTCTTTTGATAGATTTTTATCTTCCTACTCAGTTGAGATATTTAGACTTCTATCAATCCATGCATTTTTGGTTCACTGCTCATTTGAGAGAATTACATACATCTACTCAGCAGAGAGGTTTTTACGCATCTATCAAATCTTGTTTTTGAGGTGGTGCACCTACTAATTTTTTTGATTTACATCTACATAGTTGGGTGATATACATCTATATCAATTCATGGTTTTCAGATCTACCCACTTATTCGATATATTTCGATCCACCTACTCAATTGACATATTTAGACTTATATCAATCCAATGGTTTTAGGTTCACTTACTCATTTGAGATATTTACATCCACCCACTCAGTAGAGAGGTTTACGCATCTATCAGTCTTTGGTTTTGAGATTCTCCAGCTCATTTAATTGATGTACAACCCCATATATGAGATTTTGAGGTCCATCCCACTCATTTCAATGAGTTACATCGACCTACTTTGTGTGGGGTTTTTTAATTTAATACGAATACATGGTTTAGATTTTCGCCCACGCGTATGATTTATTTAAGCCTTCGTCGTTTTATTGTTATTAGGAGGTTCACCCACTTTTTTGAGACACTTAGGCCCCTTCAAATTAAAGGTTTTGAGGACTACCTACTCATTTGTTCGATTTAAATCCTCATACTTGGTCGTGGGAATTACACCTCTATAAAATCATGGGTTTGAAGTACACACTTTCATTTCAGAGATTTACACCCCCTACTTAGTTGATAGATTTATGCCCATAAGTTTACATGTTTTGAGTTTCACATACAAATTTGAGAAATTTAAGCCTTTATCATTTTATTATTTTTAGTTTCACCCACCCCCATTTGGGTCCTTTACACCTCTACAAATAAAAAGTTTTGAGGTCCACCTACTCGTTTGTTTGATGTAAACAAAAAAGGTAGAATCGAGAGATTTACATATCAACTGAGAAATTTGCACCATTATCAGTTCATTGTTTTGAGATCGACCCCCTCATTTGAGGGATTTTGATCCAACTACTCAGTTTATAGATTTAGACTTCTGTCAATCTATGGGTTTTACGTTCACCTACTCATCTGAGAGATTTATATCCAACAACTTAGTAGAGAGGTTTACGCAGCTATCAAATCTTGGTTTTGAAGTTCACCTACTCATTTTATTATTTCTAGGTTCAACTACTCAATTATGATATTTAGGCCTCTTTAAATTGAAGATTTTGAGGTCCACAAACTCATTTATCAGATTTTCATCGTCAAGAAATTTACATCTTAAATCATGGTTTTGACGTACACCCAAACAATTGAGAGATTTACATTCCCCTATTTACTCTAGGGATTTACGCCTCTACGAATACACGTTTTGATTTTTTCCTACGCATTTGAGAAATTTGGGAGTGTATCATTTTATCATTTTCAGTTTCACCCACTCCATGTGAGATATTTACGCCTACATAAATTAAAGATTTTAAGGTCAACCCAGTCACTCGTTATATTTACAGAAAAACTGAGCAATCGAGATATTTACTTGTCTATTGTGAGAATTACGACGTTATGAATTTATGGTTTTCTGATCTACCCACTCATTTGGAATTTTTATCCACATACTCAGTCGAGAGATTGGGACATCTCTCAATCCATGGGATGTAGATTCTCCTATTCATTCGAGAGATTTACATCCACCTACTCATTGGAGAGGCCTACGCATTCATCGATTCTTGGTTTTGAGGTGTATCTACTAGTTTGGTTTATTTACATCCACATAGTTAGGGAAATATATACATCCATATCAATTCATAGTTTTGAGGTCCACCGCACTCATTTGAGAGTTTTACATCATCCCACAACTATTGTAGGATTTTTAAGCCAATACATGATGTTGAGTTTCACCAAAGCATTTGAGATATTTAAGGTTTCATTATTTGAATGTTTTTAGGTTCACCCACTCAATGGATACATTCAAGCCTCTTTAAATAAAAAGTTTTGAGTTCCACCAACTCGTTTGTTCGATCTACTTCCACATACTAAGTCCAGAGATTTACATGTTTATCGAATCATCGTTTTGAGGTACACCCACTCTTTTGAGAGATTTACGTCCCCCCACCCCCCTACTTAGTCAAGGGATTTACGCCTCCACGAATACATGATTTGTGTTTCACGTACACATTGGAGAATTTAAACCCTTTATTATTTTAACGTTCTTAGTTTCACCTATTCCGTGCGAGATTGTTACGCATCCAGAAATTAAAAGATTTGAGCAATCGCAAGATTTGCACCGCTGTTGAGAGAATTAATTCACTATCAATTTATGGTTTTGAGATCTACCCGCTCTTTTGATAGATTTTTATCTTCCTACTCAGTTGAGATATTTAGACTTCTATCAATCCATGCATTTTTGGTTCACTGCTCATTTGAGAGAATTACATACATCTACTCAGCAGAGAGGTTTTTACGCATCTATCAAATCTTGTTTTTGAGGTGGTGCACCTACTAATTTTTTTGATTTACATCTACATAGTTGGGTGATATACATCTATATCAATTCATGGTTTTCAGATCTACCCACTTATTCGATATATTTCGATCCACCTACTCAATTGACATATTTAGACTTATATCAATCCAATGGTTTTAGGTTCACTTACTCATTTGAGATATTTACATCCACCCACTCAGTAGAGAGGTTTACGCATCTATCAGTCTTTGGTTTTGAGATTCTCCAGCTCATTTAATTGATGTACAACCCCATATATGAGATTTTGAGGTCCATCCCACTCATTTCAATGAGTTACATCGACCTACTTTGTGTGGGGTTTTTTAATTTAATACGAATACATGGTTTAGATTTTCGCCCACGCGTATGATTTATTTAAGCCTTCGTCGTTTTATTGTTATTAGGAGGTTCACCCACTTTTTTGAGACACTTAGGCCCCTTCAAATTAAAGGTTTTGAGGACTACCTACTCATTTGTTCGATTTAAATCCTCATACTTGGTCGTGGGAATTACACCTCTATAAAATCATGGGTTTGAAGTACACACTTTCATTTCAGAGATTTACACCCCCTACTTAGTTGATAGATTTATGCCCATAAGTTTACATGTTTTGAGTTTCACATACAAATTTGAGAAATTTAAGCCTTTATCATTTTATTATTTTTAGTTTCACCCACCCCCATTTGGGTCCTTTACACCTCTACAAATAAAAAGTTTTGAGGTCCACCTACTCGTTTGTTTGATGTAAACAAAAAAGGTAGAATCGAGAGATTTACATATCAACTGAGAAATTTGCACCATTATCAGTTCATTGTTTTGAGATCGACCCCCTCATTTGAGGGATTTTGATCCAACTACTCAGTTTATAGATTTAGACTTCTGTCAATCTATGGGTTTTACGTTCACCTACTCATCTGAGAGATTTATATCCAACAACTTAGTAGAGAGGTTTACGCAGCTATCAAATCTTGGTTTTGAAGTTCACCTACTCATTTTATTATTTCTAGGTTCAACTACTCAATTATGATATTTAGGCCTCTTTAAATTGAAGATTTTGAGGTCCACAAACTCATTTATCAGATTTTCATCGTCAAGAAATTTACATCTTAAATCATGGTTTTGACGTACACCCAAACAATTGAGAGATTTACATTCCCCTATTTACTCTAGGGATTTACGCCTCTACGAATACACGTTTTGATTTTTTCCTACGCATTTGAGAAATTTGGGAGTGTATCATTTTATCATTTTCAGTTTCACCCACTCCATGTGAGATATTTACGCCTACATAAATTAAAGATTTTAAGGTCAACCCAGTCACTCGTTATATTTACAGAAAAACTGAGCAATCGAGATATTTACTTGTCTATTGTGAGAATTACGACGTTATGAATTTATGGTTTTCTGATCTACCCACTCATTTGGAATTTTTATCCACATACTCAGTCGAGAGATTGGGACATCTCTCAATCCATGGGATGTAGATTCTCCTATTCATTCGAGAGATTTACATCCACCTACTCATTGGAGAGGCCTACGCATTCATCGATTCTTGGTTTTGAGGTGTATCTACTAGTTTGGTTTATTTACATCCACATAGTTAGGGAAATATATACATCCATATCAATTCATAGTTTTGAGGTCCACCGCACTCATTTGAGAGTTTTACATCATCCCACAACTATTGTAGGATTTTTAAGCCAATACATGATGTTGAGTTTCACCAAAGCATTTGAGATATTTAAGGTTTCATTATTTGAATGTTTTTAGGTTCACCCACTCAATGGATACATTCAAGCCTCTTTAAATAAAAAGTTTTGAGTTCCACCAACTCGTTTGTTCGATCTACTTCCACATACTAAGTCCAGAGATTTACATGTTTATCGAATCATCGTTTTGAGGTACACCCACTCTTTTGAGAGATTTACGTCCCCCCACCCCCCTACTTAGTCAAGGGATTTACGCCTCCACGAATACATGATTTGTGTTTCACGTACACATTGGAGAATTTAAACCCTTTATTATTTTAACGTTCTTAGTTTCACCTATTCCGTGCGAGATTGTTACGCATCCAGAAATTAAAAGATTTGAGCAATCGCAAGATTTGCACCGCTGTTGAGAGAATTAATTCACTATCAATTTATGGTTTTGAGATCTACCCGCTCTTTTGATAGATTTTTATCTTCCTACTCAGTTGAGATATTTAGACTTCTATCAATCCATGCATTTTTGGTTCACTGCTCATTTGAGAGAATTACATACATCTACTCAGCAGAGAGGTTTTTACGCATCTATCAAATCTTGTTTTTGAGGTGGTGCACCTACTAATTTTTTTGATTTACATCTACATAGTTGGGTGATATACATCTATATCAATTCATGGTTTTCAGATCTACCCACTTATTCGATATATTTCGATCCACCTACTCAATTGACATATTTAGACTTATATCAATCCAATGGTTTTAGGTTCACTTACTCATTTGAGATATTTACATCCACCCACTCAGTAGAGAGGTTTACGCATCTATCAGTCTTTGGTTTTGAGATTCTCCAGCTCATTTAATTGATGTACAACCCCATATATGAGATTTTGAGGTCCATCCCACTCATTTCAATGAGTTACATCGACCTACTTTGTGTGGGGTTTTTTAATTTAATACGAATACATGGTTTAGATTTTCGCCCACGCGTATGATTTATTTAAGCCTTCGTCGTTTTATTGTTATTAGGAGGTTCACCCACTTTTTTGAGACACTTAGGCCCCTTCAAATTAAAGGTTTTGAGGACTACCTACTCATTTGTTCGATTTAAATCCTCATACTTGGTCGTGGGAATTACACCTCTATAAAATCATGGGTTTGAAGTACACACTTTCATTTCAGAGATTTACACCCCCTACTTAGTTGATAGATTTATGCCCATAAGTTTACATGTTTTGAGTTTCACATACAAATTTGAGAAATTTAAGCCTTTATCATTTTATTATTTTTAGTTTCACCCACCCCCATTTGGGTCCTTTACACCTCTACAAATAAAAAGTTTTGAGGTCCACCTACTCGTTTGTTTGATGTAAACAAAAAAGGTAGAATCGAGAGATTTACATATCAACTGAGAAATTTGCACCATTATCAGTTCATTGTTTTGAGATCGACCCCCTCATTTGAGGGATTTTGATCCAACTACTCAGTTTATAGATTTAGACTTCTGTCAATCTATGGGTTTTACGTTCACCTACTCATCTGAGAGATTTATATCCAACAACTTAGTAGAGAGGTTTACGCAGCTATCAAATCTTGGTTTTGAAGTTCACCTACTCATTTTATTATTTCTAGGTTCAACTACTCAATTATGATATTTAGGCCTCTTTAAATTGAAGATTTTGAGGTCCACAAACTCATTTATCAGATTTTCATCGTCAAGAAATTTACATCTTAAATCATGGTTTTGACGTACACCCAAACAATTGAGAGATTTACATTCCCCTATTTACTCTAGGGATTTACGCCTCTACGAATACACGTTTTGATTTTTTCCTACGCATTTGAGAAATTTGGGAGTGTATCATTTTATCATTTTCAGTTTCACCCACTCCATGTGAGATATTTACGCCTACATAAATTAAAGATTTTAAGGTCAACCCAGTCACTCGTTATATTTACAGAAAAACTGAGCAATCGAGATATTTACTTGTCTATTGTGAGAATTACGACGTTATGAATTTATGGTTTTCTGATCTACCCACTCATTTGGAATTTTTATCCACATACTCAGTCGAGAGATTGGGACATCTCTCAATCCATGGGATGTAGATTCTCCTATTCATTCGAGAGATTTACATCCACCTACTCATTGGAGAGGCCTACGCATTCATCGATTCTTGGTTTTGAGGTGTATCTACTAGTTTGGTTTATTTACATCCACATAGTTAGGGAAATATATACATCCATATCAATTCATAGTTTTGAGGTCCACCGCACTCATTTGAGAGTTTTACATCATCCCACAACTATTGTAGGATTTTTAAGCCAATACATGATGTTGAGTTTCACCAAAGCATTTGAGATATTTAAGGTTTCATTATTTGAATGTTTTTAGGTTCACCCACTCAATGGATACATTCAAGCCTCTTTAAATAAAAAGTTTTGAGTTCCACCAACTCGTTTGTTCGATCTACTTCCACATACTAAGTCCAGAGATTTACATGTTTATCGAATCATCGTTTTGAGGTACACCCACTCTTTTGAGAGATTTACGTCCCCCCACCCCCCTACTTAGTCAAGGGATTTACGCCTCCACGAATACATGATTTGTGTTTCACGTACACATTGGAGAATTTAAACCCTTTATTATTTTAACGTTCTTAGTTTCACCTATTCCGTGCGAGATTGTTACGCATCCAGAAATTAAAAGATTTGAGCAATCGCAAGATTTGCACCGCTGTTGAGAGAATTAATTCACTATCAATTTATGGTTTTGAGATCTACCCGCTCTTTTGATAGATTTTTATCTTCCTACTCAGTTGAGATATTTAGACTTCTATCAATCCATGCATTTTTGGTTCACTGCTCATTTGAGAGAATTACATACATCTACTCAGCAGAGAGGTTTTTACGCATCTATCAAATCTTGTTTTTGAGGTGGTGCACCTACTAATTTTTTTGATTTACATCTACATAGTTGGGTGATATACATCTATATCAATTCATGGTTTTCAGATCTACCCACTTATTCGATATATTTCGATCCACCTACTCAATTGACATATTTAGACTTATATCAATCCAATGGTTTTAGGTTCACTTACTCATTTGAGATATTTACATCCACCCACTCAGTAGAGAGGTTTACGCATCTATCAGTCTTTGGTTTTGAGATTCTCCAGCTCATTTAATTGATGTACAACCCCATATATGAGATTTTGAGGTCCATCCCACTCATTTCAATGAGTTACATCGACCTACTTTGTGTGGGGTTTTTTAATTTAATACGAATACATGGTTTAGATTTTCGCCCACGCGTATGATTTATTTAAGCCTTCGTCGTTTTATTGTTATTAGGAGGTTCACCCACTTTTTTGAGACACTTAGGCCCCTTCAAATTAAAGGTTTTGAGGACTACCTACTCATTTGTTCGATTTAAATCCTCATACTTGGTCGTGGGAATTACACCTCTATAAAATCATGGGTTTGAAGTACACACTTTCATTTCAGAGATTTACACCCCCTACTTAGTTGATAGATTTATGCCCATAAGTTTACATGTTTTGAGTTTCACATACAAATTTGAGAAATTTAAGCCTTTATCATTTTATTATTTTTAGTTTCACCCACCCCCATTTGGGTCCTTTACACCTCTACAAATAAAAAGTTTTGAGGTCCACCTACTCGTTTGTTTGATGTAAACAAAAAAGGTAGAATCGAGAGATTTACATATCAACTGAGAAATTTGCACCATTATCAGTTCATTGTTTTGAGATCGACCCCCTCATTTGAGGGATTTTGATCCAACTACTCAGTTTATAGATTTAGACTTCTGTCAATCTATGGGTTTTACGTTCACCTACTCATCTGAGAGATTTATATCCAACAACTTAGTAGAGAGGTTTACGCAGCTATCAAATCTTGGTTTTGAAGTTCACCTACTCATTTTATTATTTCTAGGTTCAACTACTCAATTATGATATTTAGGCCTCTTTAAATTGAAGATTTTGAGGTCCACAAACTCATTTATCAGATTTTCATCGTCAAGAAATTTACATCTTAAATCATGGTTTTGACGTACACCCAAACAATTGAGAGATTTACATTCCCCTATTTACTCTAGGGATTTACGCCTCTACGAATACACGTTTTGATTTTTTCCTACGCATTTGAGAAATTTGGGAGTGTATCATTTTATCATTTTCAGTTTCACCCACTCCATGTGAGATATTTACGCCTACATAAATTAAAGATTTTAAGGTCAACCCAGTCACTCGTTATATTTACAGAAAAACTGAGCAATCGAGATATTTACTTGTCTATTGTGAGAATTACGACGTTATGAATTTATGGTTTTCTGATCTACCCACTCATTTGGAATTTTTATCCACATACTCAGTCGAGAGATTGGGACATCTCTCAATCCATGGGATGTAGATTCTCCTATTCATTCGAGAGATTTACATCCACCTACTCATTGGAGAGGCCTACGCATTCATCGATTCTTGGTTTTGAGGTGTATCTACTAGTTTGGTTTATTTACATCCACATAGTTAGGGAAATATATACATCCATATCAATTCATAGTTTTGAGGTCCACCGCACTCATTTGAGAGTTTTACATCATCCCACAACTATTGTAGGATTTTTAAGCCAATACATGATGTTGAGTTTCACCAAAGCATTTGAGATATTTAAGGTTTCATTATTTGAATGTTTTTAGGTTCACCCACTCAATGGATACATTCAAGCCTCTTTAAATAAAAAGTTTTGAGTTCCACCAACTCGTTTGTTCGATCTACTTCCACATACTAAGTCCAGAGATTTACATGTTTATCGAATCATCGTTTTGAGGTACACCCACTCTTTTGAGAGATTTACGTCCCCCCACCCCCCTACTTAGTCAAGGGATTTACGCCTCCACGAATACATGATTTGTGTTTCACGTACACATTGGAGAATTTAAACCCTTTATTATTTTAACGTTCTTAGTTTCACCTATTCCGTGCGAGATTGTTACGCATCCAGAAATTAAAAGATTTGAGCAATCGCAAGATTTGCACCGCTGTTGAGAGAATTAATTCACTATCAATTTATGGTTTTGAGATCTACCCGCTCTTTTGATAGATTTTTATCTTCCTACTCAGTTGAGATATTTAGACTTCTATCAATCCATGCATTTTTGGTTCACTGCTCATTTGAGAGAATTACATACATCTACTCAGCAGAGAGGTTTTTACGCATCTATCAAATCTTGTTTTTGAGGTGGTGCACCTACTAATTTTTTTGATTTACATCTACATAGTTGGGTGATATACATCTATATCAATTCATGGTTTTCAGATCTACCCACTTATTCGATATATTTCGATCCACCTACTCAATTGACATATTTAGACTTATATCAATCCAATGGTTTTAGGTTCACTTACTCATTTGAGATATTTACATCCACCCACTCAGTAGAGAGGTTTACGCATCTATCAGTCTTTGGTTTTGAGATTCTCCAGCTCATTTAATTGATGTACAACCCCATATATGAGATTTTGAGGTCCATCCCACTCATTTCAATGAGTTACATCGACCTACTTTGTGTGGGGTTTTTTAATTTAATACGAATACATGGTTTAGATTTTCGCCCACGCGTATGATTTATTTAAGCCTTCGTCGTTTTATTGTTATTAGGAGGTTCACCCACTTTTTTGAGACACTTAGGCCCCTTCAAATTAAAGGTTTTGAGGACTACCTACTCATTTGTTCGATTTAAATCCTCATACTTGGTCGTGGGAATTACACCTCTATAAAATCATGGGTTTGAAGTACACACTTTCATTTCAGAGATTTACACCCCCTACTTAGTTGATAGATTTATGCCCATAAGTTTACATGTTTTGAGTTTCACATACAAATTTGAGAAATTTAAGCCTTTATCATTTTATTATTTTTAGTTTCACCCACCCCCATTTGGGTCCTTTACACCTCTACAAATAAAAAGTTTTGAGGTCCACCTACTCGTTTGTTTGATGTAAACAAAAAAGGTAGAATCGAGAGATTTACATATCAACTGAGAAATTTGCACCATTATCAGTTCATTGTTTTGAGATCGACCCCCTCATTTGAGGGATTTTGATCCAACTACTCAGTTTATAGATTTAGACTTCTGTCAATCTATGGGTTTTACGTTCACCTACTCATCTGAGAGATTTATATCCAACAACTTAGTAGAGAGGTTTACGCAGCTATCAAATCTTGGTTTTGAAGTTCACCTACTCATTTTATTATTTCTAGGTTCAACTACTCAATTATGATATTTAGGCCTCTTTAAATTGAAGATTTTGAGGTCCACAAACTCATTTATCAGATTTTCATCGTCAAGAAATTTACATCTTAAATCATGGTTTTGACGTACACCCAAACAATTGAGAGATTTACATTCCCCTATTTACTCTAGGGATTTACGCCTCTACGAATACACGTTTTGATTTTTTCCTACGCATTTGAGAAATTTGGGAGTGTATCATTTTATCATTTTCAGTTTCACCCACTCCATGTGAGATATTTACGCCTACATAAATTAAAGATTTTAAGGTCAACCCAGTCACTCGTTATATTTACAGAAAAACTGAGCAATCGAGATATTTACTTGTCTATTGTGAGAATTACGACGTTATGAATTTATGGTTTTCTGATCTACCCACTCATTTGGAATTTTGATCCACATACTCAGTCGAGAGATTGGGACATCTCTCAATCCATGGGATGTAGATTCTCCTATTCATTCGAGAGATTTACATCCACCTACTCATTGGAGAGGCCTACGCATTCATCGATTCTTGGTTTTGAGGTGTATCTACTAGTTTGGTTTATTTACATCCACATAGTTAGGGAAATATATACATCCATATCAATTCATAGTTTTGAGGTCCACCGCACTCATTTGAGAGTTTTACATCATCCCACAACTATTGTAGGATTTTTAAGCCAATACATGATGTTGAGTTTCACCAAAGCATTTGAGATATTTAAGGTTTCATTATTTGAATGTTTTTAGGTTCACCCACTCAATGGATACATTCAAGCCTCTTTAAATAAAAAGTTTTGAGTTCCACCAACTCGTTTGTTCGATCTACTTCCACATACTAAGTCCAGAGATTTACATGTTTATCGAATCATCGTTTTGAGGTACACCCACTCTTTTGAGAGATTTACGTCCCCCCACCCCCCTACTTAGTCAAGGGATTTACGCCTCCACGAATACATGATTTGTGTTTCACGTACACATTGGAGAATTTAAACCCTTTATTATTTTAACGTTCTTAGTTTCACCTATTCCGTGCGAGATTGTTACGCATCCAGAAATTAAAAGATTTGAGCAATCGCAAGATTTGCACCGCTGTTGAGAGAATTAATTCACTATCAATTTATGGTTTTGAGATCTACCCGCTCTTTTGATAGATTTTTATCTTCCTACTCAGTTGAGATATTTAGACTTCTATCAATCCATGCATTTTTTGTTCACTGCTCATTTGAGAGAATTACATACATCTACTCAGCAGAGAGGTTTTTACGCATCTATCAAATCTTGTTTTTGAGGTGGTGCACCTACTAATTTTTTTGATTTACATCTACATAGTTGGGTGATATACATCTATATCAATTCATGGTTTTCAGATCTACCCACTTATTCGATATATTTCGATCCACCTACTCAATTGACATATTTAGACTTATATCAATCCAATGGTTTTAGGTTCACTTACTCATTTGAGATATTTACATCCACCCACTCAGTAGAGAGGTTTACGCATCTATCAGTCTTTGGTTTTGAGATTCTCCAGCTCATTTAATTGATGTACAACCCCATATATGAGATTTTGAGGTCCATCCCACTCATTTCAATGAGTTACATCGACCTACTTTGTGTGGGGTTTTTTAATTTAATACGAATACATGGTTTAGATTTTCGCCCACGCGTATGATTTATTTAAGCCTTCGTCGTTTTATTGTTATTAGGAGGTTCACCCACTTTTTTGAGACACTTAGGCCCCTTCAAATTAAAGGTTTTGAGGACTACCTACTCATTTGTTCGATTTAAATCCTCATACTTGGTCGTGGGAATTACACCTCTATAAAATCATGGGTTTGAAGTACACACTTTCATTTCAGAGATTTACACCCCCTACTTAGTTGATAGATTTATGCCCATAAGTTTACATGTTTTGAGTTTCACATACAAATTTGAGAAATTTAAGCCTTTATCATTTTATTATTTTTAGTTTCACCCACCCCCATTTGGGTCCTTTACACCTCTACAAATAAAAAGTTTTGAGGTCCACCTACTCGTTTGTTTGATGTAAACAAAAAAGGTAGAATCGAGAGATTTACATATCAACTGAGAAATTTGCACCATTATCAGTTCATTGTTTTGAGATCGACCCCCTCATTTGAGGGATTTTGATCCAACTACTCAGTTTATAGATTTAGACTTCTGTCAATCTATGGGTTTTACGTTCACCTACTCATCTGAGAGATTTATATCCAACAACTTAGTAGAGAGGTTTACGCAGCTATCAAATCTTGGTTTTGAAGTTCACCTACTCATTTTATTATTTCTAGGTTCAACTACTCAATTATGATATTTAGGCCTCTTTAAATTGAAGATTTTGAGGTCCACAAACTCATTTATCAGATTTTCATCGTCAAGAAATTTACATCTTAAATCATGGTTTTGACGTACACCCAAACAATTGAGAGATTTACATTCCCCTATTTACTCTAGGGATTTACGCCTCTACGAATACACGTTTTGATTTTTTCCTACGCATTTGAGAAATTTGGGAGTGTATCATTTTATCATTTTCAGTTTCACCCACTCCATGTGAGATATTTACGCCTACATAAATTAAAGATTTTAAGGTCAACCCAGTCACTCGTTATATTTACAGAAAAACTGAGCAATCGAGATATTTACTTGTCTATTGTGAGAATTACGACGTTATGAATTTATGGTTTTCTGATCTACCCACTCATTTGGAATTTTGATCCACATACTCAGTCGAGAGATTGGGACATCTCTCAATCCATGGGATGTAGATTCTCCTATTCATTCGAGAGATTTACATCCACCTACTCATTGGAGAGGCCTACGCATTCATCGATTCTTGGTTTTGAGGTGTATCTACTAGTTTGGTTTATTTACATCCACATAGTTAGGGAAATATATACATCCATATCAATTCATAGTTTTGAGGTCCACCGCACTCATTTGAGAGTTTTACATCATCCCACAACTATTGTAGGATTTTTAAGCCAATACATGATGTTGAGTTTCACCAAAGCATTTGAGATATTTAAGGTTTCATTATTTGAATGTTTTTAGGTTCACCCACTCAATGGATACATTCAAGCCTCTTTAAATAAAAAGTTTTGAGTTCCACCAACTCGTTTGTTCGATCTACTTCCACATACTAAGTCCAGAGATTTACATGTTTATCGAATCATCGTTTTGAGGTACACCCACTCTTTTGAGAGATTTACGTCCCCCCACCCCCCTACTTAGTCAAGGGATTTACGCCTCCACGAATACATGATTTGTGTTTCACGTACACATTGGAGAATTTAAACCCTTTATTATTTTAACGTTCTTAGTTTCACCTATTCCGTGCGAGATTGTTACGCATCCAGAAATTAAAAGATTTGAGCAATCGCAAGATTTGCACCGCTGTTGAGAGAATTAATTCACTATCAATTTATGGTTTTGAGATCTACCCGCTCTTTTGATAGATTTTTATCTTCCTACTCAGTTGAGATATTTAGACTTCTATCAATCCATGCATTTTTTGTTCACTGCTCATTTGAGAGAATTACATACATCTACTCAGCAGAGAGGTTTTTACGCATCTATCAAATCTTGTTTTTGAGGTGGTGCACCTACTAATTTTTTTGATTTACATCTACATAGTTGGGTGATATACATCTATATCAATTCATGGTTTTCAGATCTACCCACTTATTCGATATATTTCGATCCACCTACTCAATTGACATATTTAGACTTATATCAATCCAATGGTTTTAGGTTCACTTACTCATTTGAGATATTTACATCCACCCACTCAGTAGAGAGGTTTACGCATCTATCAGTCTTTGGTTTTGAGATTCTCCAGCTCATTTAATTGATGTACAACCCCATATATGAGATTTTGAGGTCCATCCCACTCATTTCAATGAGTTACATCGACCTACTTTGTGTAGGGTTTTTTAATTTAATACGAATACATGGTTTAGATTTTCGCCCACGCGTATGATTTATTTAAGCCTTCGTCGTTTTATTGTTATTAGGAGGTTCACCCACTTTTTTGAGACACTTAGGCCCCTTCAAATTAAAGGTTTTGAGGACTACCTACTCATTTGTTCGATTTAAATCCTCATACTTGGTCGTGGGAATTACACCTCTATAAAATCATGGGTTTGAAGTACACACTTTCATTTCAGAGATTTACACCCCCTACTTAGTTGATAGATTTATGCCCATAAGTTTACATGTTTTGAGTTTCACATACAAATTTGAGAAATTTAAGCCTTTATCATTTTATTATTTTTAGTTTCACCCACCCCCATTTGGGTCCTTTACACCTCTACAAATAAAAAGTTTTGAGGTCCACCTACTCGTTTGTTTGATGTAAACAAAAAAGGTAGAATCGAGAGATTTACATATCAACTGAGAAATTTGCACCATTATCAGTTCATTGTTTTGAGATCGACCCCCTCATTTGAGGGATTTTGATCCAACTACTCACTTTATAGATTTAGACTTCTGTCAATCTATGGGTTTTACGTTCACCTACTCATCTGAGAGATTTATATCCAACAACTTAGTAGAGAGGTTTACGCAGCTATCAAATCTTGGTTTTGAAGTTCACCTACTCATTTTATTATTTCTAGGTTCAACTACTCAATTATGATATTTAGGCCTCTTTAAATTGAAGATTTTGAGGTCCACAAACTCATTTATCAGATTTTCATCGTCAAGAAATTTACATCTTAAATCATGGTTTTGACGTACACCCAAACAATTGAGAGATTTACATTCCCCTATTTACTCTAGGGATTTACGCCTCTACGAATACACGTTTTGATTTTTTCCTACGCATTTGAGAAATTTGGGAGTGTATCATTTTATCATTTTCAGTTTCACCCACTCCATGTGAGATATTTACGCCTACATAAATTAAAGATTTTAAGGTCAACCCAGTCACTCGTTATATTTACAGAAAAACTGAGCAATCGAGATATTTACTTGTCTATTGTGAGAATTACGACGTTATGAATTTATGGTTTTCTGATCTACCCACTCATTTGGAATTTTGATCCACATACTCAGTCGAGAGATTGGGACATCTCTCAATCCATGGGATGTAGATTCTCCTATTCATTCGAGAGATTTACATCCACCTACTCATTGGAGAGGCCTACGCATTCATCGATTCTTGGTTTTGAGGTGTATCTACTAGTTTGGTTTATTTACATCCACATAGTTAGGGAAATATATACATCCATATCAATTCATAGTTTTGAGGTCCACCGCACTCATTTGAGAGTTTTACATCATCCCACAACTATTGTAGGATTTTTAAGCCAATACATGATGTTGAGTTTCACCAAAGCATTTGAGATATTTAAGGTTTCATTATTTGAATGTTTTTAGGTTCACCCACTCAATGGATACATTCAAGCCTCTTTAAATAAAAAGTTTTGAGTTCCACCAACTCGTTTGTTCGATCTACTTCCACATACTAAGTCCAGAGATTTACATGTTTATCGAATCATCGTTTTGAGGTACACCCACTCTTTTGAGAGATTTACGTCCCCCCACCCCCCTACTTAGTCAAGGGATTTACGCCTCCACGAATACATGATTTGTGTTTCACGTACACATTGGAGAATTTAAACCCTTTATTATTTTAACGTTCTTAGTTTCACCTATTCCGTGCGAGATTGTTACGCATCCAGAAATTAAAAGATTTGAGCAATCGCAAGATTTGCACCGCTGTTGAGAGAATTAATTCACTATCAATTTATGGTTTTGAGATCTACCCGCTCTTTTGATAGATTTTTATCTTCCTACTCAGTTGAGATATTTAGACTTCTATCAATCCATGCATTTTTTGTTCACTGCTCATTTGAGAGAATTACATACATCTACTCAGCAGAGAGGTTTTTACGCATCTATCAAATCTTGTTTTTGAGGTGGTGCACCTACTAATTTTTTTGATTTACATCTACATAGTTGGGTGATATACATCTATATCAATTCATGGTTTTCAGATCTACCCACTTATTCGATATATTTCGATCCACCTACTCAATTGACATATTTAGACTTATATCAATCCAATGGTTTTAGGTTCACTTACTCATTTGAGATATTTACATCCACCCACTCAGTAGAGAGGTTTACGCATCTATCAGTCTTTGGTTTTGAGATTCTCCAGCTCATTTAATTGATGTACAACCCCATATATGAGATTTTGAGGTCCATCCCACTCATTTCAATGAGTTACATCGACCTACTTTGTGTAGGGTTTTTTAATTTAATACGAATACATGGTTTAGATTTTCGCCCACGCGTATGATTTATTTAAGCCTTCGTCGTTTTATTGTTATTAGGAGGTTCACCCACTTTTTTGAGACACTTAGGCCCCTTCAAATTAAAGGTTTTGAGGACTACCTACTCATTTGTTCGATTTAAATCCTCATACTTGGTCGTGGGAATTACACCTCTATAAAATCATGGGTTTGAAGTACACACTTTCATTTCAGAGATTTACACCCCCTACTTAGTTGATAGATTTATGCCCATAAGTTTACATGTTTTGAGTTTCACATACAAATTTGAGAAATTTAAGCCTTTATCATTTTATTATTTTTAGTTTCACCCACCCCCATTTGGGTCCTTTACACCTCTACAAATAAAAAGTTTTGAGGTCCACCTACTCGTTTGTTTGATGTAAACAAAAAAGGTAGAATCGAGAGATTTACATATCAACTGAGAAATTTGCACCATTATCAGTTCATTGTTTTGAGATCGACCCCCTCATTTGAGGGATTTTGATCCAACTACTCACTTTATAGATTTAGACTTCTGTCAATCTATGGGTTTTACGTTCACCTACTCATCTGAGAGATTTATATCCAACAACTTAGTAGAGAGGTTTACGCAGCTATCAAATCTTGGTTTTGAAGTTCACCTACTCATTTTATTATTTCTAGGTTCAACTACTCAATTATGATATTTAGGCCTCTTTAAATTGAAGATTTTGAGGTCCACAAACTCATTTATCAGATTTTCATCGTCAAGAAATTTACATCTTAAATCATGGTTTTGACGTACACCCAAACAATTGAGAGATTTACATTCCCCTATTTACTCTAGGGATTTACGCCTCTACGAATACACGTTTTGATTTTTTCCTACGCATTTGAGAAATTTGGGAGTGTATCATTTTATCATTTTCAGTTTCACCCACTCCATGTGAGATATTTACGCCTACATAAATTAAAGATTTTAAGGTCAACCCAGTCACTCGTTATATTTACAGAAAAACTGAGCAATCGAGATATTTACTTGTCTATTGTGAGAATTACGACGTTATGAATTTATGGTTTTCTGATCTACCCACTCATTTGGAATTTTGATCCACATACTCAGTCGAGAGATTGGGACATCTCTCAATCCATGGGATGTAGATTCTCCTATTCATTCGAGAGATTTACATCCACCTACTCATTGGAGAGGCCTACGCATTCATCGATTCTTGGTTTTGAGGTGTATCTACTAGTTTGGTTTATTTACATCCACATAGTTAGGGAAATATATACATCCATATCAATTCATAGTTTTGAGGTCCACCGCACTCATTTGAGAGTTTTACATCATCCCACAACTATTGTAGGATTTTTAAGCCAATACATGATGTTGAGTTTCACCAAAGCATTTGAGATATTTAAGGTTTCATTATTTGAATGTTTTTAGGTTCACCCACTCAATGGATACATTCAAGCCTCTTTAACTAAAAAGTTTTGAGTTCCACCAACTCGTTTGTTCGATCTACTTCCACATACTAAGTCCAGAGATTTACATGTTTATCGAATCATCGTTTTGAGGTACACCCACTCTTTTGAGAGATTTACGTCCCCCCACCCCCCTACTTAGTCAAGGGATTTACGCCTCCACGAATACATGATTTGTGTTTCACGTACACATTGGAGAATTTAAACCCTTTATTATTTTAACGTTCTTAGTTTCACCTATTCCGTGCGAGATTGTTACGCATCCAGAAATTAAAAGATTTGAGCAATCGCAAGATTTGCACCGCTGTTGAGAGAATTAATTCACTATCAATTTATGGTTTTGAGATCTACCCGCTCTTTTGATAGATTTTTATCTTCCTACTCAGTTGAGATATTTAGACTTCTATCAATCCATGCATTTTTGGTTCACTGCTCATTTGAGAGAATTACATACATCTACTCAGCAGAGAGGTTTTTACGCATCTATCAAATCTTGTTTTTGAGGTGGTGCACCTACTAATTTTTTTGATTTACATCTACATAGTTGGGTGATATACATCTATATCAATTCATGGTTTTCAGATCTACCCACTTATTCGATATATTTCGATCCACCTACTCAATTGACATATTTAGACTTATATCAATCCAATGGTTTTAGGTTCACTTACTCATTTGAGATATTTACATCCACCCACTCAGTAGAGAGGTTTACGGATCTATCAGTCTTTGGTTTTGAGATTCTCCAGCTCATTTAATTGATGTACAACCCCATATATGAGATTTTGAGGTCCATCCCACTCATTTCAATGAGTTACATCGACCTACTTTGTGTAGGGTTTTTTAATTTAATACGAATACATGGATTAGATTTTCGCCCACGCGTATGATTTATTTAAGCCTTCGTCGTTTTATTGTTATTAGGAGGTTCACCCACTTTTTTGAGACACTTAGGCCCCTTCAAATTAAAGGTTTTGAGGACTACCTACTCATTTGTTCGATTTAAATCCTCATACGTGGTCGTGGGAATTAAACCTTTATAAAATTATGGGTTTGAAGTACACACTTTCATTTCAGAGATTTACACCCCCTACTTAGTTGATAGATTTATGCCCATAAGTTTACATGTTTTGAGTTTCACATACAAATTTGAGAAATTTAAGCTTTTATCATTTTATTATTTTTAGTTTCACCTACCCCCATTTGAGTCGTTTACACCTCTACAAATAAAAAGTTTTGAGCTCCACCTACTCGTTTGTTTGATGTAAACAAAAAAGGTAGAATCGAGAGATTTACATATCAACTGAGAAATTTGCACCATTATCAGTTCATTGTTTTGAGATCGACCCCCTCATTTGAGGGATTTTGATCCAACTACTCAGTTTATAGATTTAGACTTCTGTCAATCTATGGGTTTTACGTTCACCTACTCATCCGAGAGATTTATATCCAACAACTTAGTGGAGAGGTTTACGCAGCTATCAAATCGAGAGATTTACATATCAACTGAGAAATTTGCACCATTATCAGTTCATTGTTTTGAGATCGACCCCCTCATTTGAGGGATTTTGATCCAACTACTCAGTTTATAGATTTAGACTTCTGTCAATCTATGGGTTTTACGTTCACCTACTCATCTGAGAGATTTATATCCAACAACTTAGTAGAGAGGTTTACGCATCTATCAAATCTTGGTTTTGAAGTGCACCTACTCATTTTAATATTTCTAGGTTCAACTACTCAATTATGATATTTAGGCCTCTTTAAATTGAAGATTTACATAGTCAAGAGATTTACATCTTAAATCATAGTTTTGACGTACACCGAAACAATTGAGAGATTTACATCCCCCTGTTTACTCTAGGAATTTACGCCTCTACGAATACACGTTTTTATTTTCGCCTACGCATTTGAGAAATTTGGGAGTGTATCATTTTATCATTTTCAGTTTCACCCACTCCATGTGAGATATTTACGCCTACACAAATTAAGGTCAACCCAGTCGCTTGTTATATTTACAGAAAAACTGAGCAATCGAGATATTTACATGTCTATTGTGAGAATTACGACGTTATGAATTTATGGTTTTTTGATCTACCCACTCATTTGGAATTTTGATCTACATACTCAGTCGAGAGATTGGGACATCTATCAATGCATGGGATGTAGATTTTCCTATTCATTCGAGAGATTTACATCCACCTACTCATTGGAGAGGCCTACGCATTCATCGATTCTTGGTTTTGAGGTGTATCTACTCGTTTGGTTTATTTACATCCACATAGTTAGGGAAATATATACATCCATATCAATTCATGGTTGTGAGGTCCACCGCACTCATTTGAGAGGTTTACATCATCCTACAACTGTCATAGGATTTTTAAGCCAATACATGATGTTGAGTTTCACCAACGCATTTGAGATATTTAAGGCTTCATTATTTGAATGTTTTTAGGTTCACCCACTCAATGCATACATTCAAGCCTCTTTAAATAAAAAGTTTTGAGTTCCACCAACTCGTTTGTTCGATTTACTTCCACATACTAAGTCCAGAGATTTACATATTTATCGAATCATCGTTTTGAGGTACACCCACTCTTTTGAGAGATTTACATCCTCCCCCCCCTACTTAGTCAAGGGATTTACGCCTCCACGAATACATGATTTGTGTTTCACGTACACATTGGGGAATTTTAACCCTTTATTATTTTAACGTTCTTAGTTTCACCTATTCCATGTGAGATTTTTACGCATCCACAAATTAAAAGATTTGAGCAATCGTGAGATTTGCACCACTGTTGAGAGATTTAATTCACTATCAATTTATGGTTTTGAGATCTACCCACTCGTTTGATAGATTTTTATCTTTCGACTCAGTTGAGATATTTAGACTTCTATCAATCCATGCGTTTTTGGTTCACTACTCATTTGAGAGAATTACATACACCTACTCAGCAGAGAGGTTTTTACGCATCTATCAAATCTTGTTTTTAAGGTGGTGCACCTACTAATTTTTTTGATTTACATCTACATAGTAGGGTGATATACATCCATATCAATTCGTGGTTTTCAGATCTACCCACTTATTTGATAGATTTCAATCCACCTACTCAATTGACGTATTTAGACTTATATCAATCCAATGGTTTTAGGTTCACTTACTCATTTGAGATATTTACATCCACCCACTCAGTAGAGAGGTTTACGCATCTATCAGTCCTTGGTTTTGAAATTCTCCAGCTCATTTAATTGAAGTACAACCCCATATATGAGATTTTGAGGTCCATCCCACTCATTTAAATGAGTTACATCGACCTACTTTGTGTAGGGTTTTTTAAATTAATACGAATACATGGTTTTGATTTTCGCCCACGCGTTTGATTTATTGAAACCTTCGTCATTTTATTGTTATTTGGAGGTTCACCCACTTTTTTGAGACACTTAGGCCCCTTCAAATTAAAGGTTTTGAGGTTTACCCACTCATTTGTTCGATTTACATCCTCATACATGGTCGTGGGAATTACACATCTATAAAATCATGGGTTTGAAGTACACCCTTTCATTTCAGAGATTTACACCCCCTACTTAGTTGATAAATTTATGCCCATAAGTTTACATGTTTTGAGTTTCACATACAAATTTGAGAAATTTAAGCCTTTATCATTTTATTGTTTTTGGTAACATTTGAGTCGTTTACACCTCTACAAATAAAAAGTTTTGAGGTCCACCTACTCGTTTGTTTGATGTAAACAAAAAATGTGGAATCGAGAGATTTACATATCAACTGGGAAATTTGCACCATTATTAGTTCATTGTTTTGAGATCGACCCCCTCATTTGAGGGATTTTGATCCAACTACTCAGTTTATAGATTTAGACTTCTGTCAATCTATGGGTTTTACGTTCACCTACTCATCTGAGAGATTTACATCCAACAACTTAGTAGAGAGGTTTACGCAGCTATCAATTCTTGGTTTTGAAGTGCACCTACTCATTTTAATATTTCTAGGTTCAACTACTCAATTATGATATTTAGGTCTCTTTAAATTGAAGATTTCGAGGTCCACAAACTCATTTATCAGATTTACATAGTCAAGAGATTTACATCTTAAATCATGGTTTTGACATACACCCAAACAATTGTGAGATTTACATCCCCCTATTTACTCTAGGAATTTACGCCTCTACGAATACACGTTTTTACTTTCGCCTACGCATTTTAGAAATTTGGGAGTGTATCATTTTATCATTTTCAGTTTCACCCACTCCATGTGAGATATTTCGCCTATACAAATTAAGGTCAACCCAGTCACTTGTTATATTTACAGAAAAACTGAGCAATCGAGAAACTTACATGTCTATTGTGAGAATTACGACGTTATGAATTTATGGTTTTCTAATCTACCAACTTATTTGGAATTTTGATCTACATACTCAGTCGAGAGATTGGGACATCTATCAATCCATGGGATGTAGATTTTCCTATTCATTCGAGAGATTTACATCCACCTACTCATTGGAGAGGCCTACGCATTCGTCGTTTCTTGGTTTTGAGGTGTATCTACTCCTTTCGTTTATTTACATCCACATAGTTAGGGAAATATATACATCCATATCAATTCATGGTTTTGAGGTCCACCGCACTCATTTGAGAGGTTTACATCATCCTACAATTATGGTAGGATTTTTAAGCCAATACATGATGTTTAGTTTCACTAACGCATTTGAGATATTTAAGGCTTCATTATTTGAATGTTTTTAGGTTCACCCACTCAATGGATACATTCAAGCCTCTTTAAATAAAAAGTTTTGAGTTCCAACAACTCGTTTGTTAGATTTACTTCCACATACTAAGTCCAGAGATTTACATGTTTATCGAATCATCGTTTTGAGGTACACCTACTCTTTTGAGAGATGTACATCCCCCCTTACTTAGTCAAGGGATTTACGCCTCTACGAATACATGATTTGTGTTCCACGTACACATTGGGGAATTTTAACCCTTTATTATTTTAACGTTCTTAGTTTCACCTATTCCATGTGAGATTTTTACGCATCCACAAATTAAAAGATTTGAGCAATCGCGAGATTTGCACCACTGTTGAAAGAATTAATTCACTATCAATTTATGGTTTTGAGATCTACCCACTCGTTTGATAGATTTTTATCTTCCTACTCAGTTGAGATAGTTAGACTTCTATCAATCCATGTGTTTTTGGTTCACTCGTCATTTGAGAGAATTACATACACATACTCAGCAGAGAGGTTTTTACGCATCTATCAAATCTTGTTTTTGAGGTGGTGCACCTACTAAATTTTTTGATTTACATCTACATAGTAGGGTGATATACATCCATATCAATTCGTGGTTTTCAGATCTACCCACTTATTTGATAGATTTCGATCCACCTACTCAATTGACGTATTTAGACCGACATCAATCCAATGGTTTTAGGTTCACTTACTCATTTGAGATATTTACATCCACCCACTCAGTAGAGAGGTTTACGCATCTATCAGTCCTTGGTTTTGAGATTCTCCAGCTCATTTAATTGATGTACAACCCCATATATGAGATTTTGAGGTCCATCCCACTCATTTGAATGAGTTACATCGACCTACTTTGTGTAGGGTTTTTTAAATTAATACGAATACATGGTTTTGATTTTCGCCCACGCGTTTGATTTATTTAAGCCTTCGTCATTTTATTGTTATTAGGAGGTTCACCCACTTTTTTGAGACATTTAGGCCCCTTCAAATTAAAGGTTTTGAGGTCTACCTACTCATTTGTTGTATTTACATCCTCATACTTGGTCGTGGTAATTACACATCTATAAAATCATGGGTTTGAAGTACACCCTTTCATTTTAGAGATTTACACCCCCTACTTAGTTGATAGATTTATGCCCATAAGTTTACATATTTTGAGTTTCACATACAAATTTGAGAAATTTAAGCCTTTATCATTTTATTGTTTTTAGTTTCACCCACCCCCATTTGAGTCGTTTACACCTCTACAAATAAAAGGTTTTGAGGTCCACCTACTCGTTTGTTTGATGTAAAAAAAAAATGTGGAATCGAGAGATTTACATATCAACTGAGAAATTTGCACCATTATTAGTTCATTGTTTTGAGATCGACCCCCTCATTTGAGGGATTTTGATCCAACTACTCAGTTTATAGATTTAGACTTCTGTCAATCTATGGGTTTTACGTTCACCTACTCATCTGAGAGATTTATATCCAACAACTTAGTAGAGAGGTTTACGCATCTATCAAATCTTGGTTTTGAAGTGCACCTACTCATTTTAATATTTCTAGGTTCAACTACTCAATTATGATATTTAGGCCTCTTTAAATTGAAGATTTACATAGTCAAGAGATTTACATCTTAAATCATAGTTTTGACGTACACCGAAACAATTGAGAGATTTACATCCCCCTGTTTACTATAGGGATTTACGCCTCTACGAATACACGTTTTTATTTTCGCCTACGCATTTGTGAAATTTGGGAGTGTATCATTTTATCATTTTCAGTTTCACCCACTCCATGTGATATATTTACGCCTACACAAATTAAGGTCAACCCAGTCACTTGTTATATTTGCAGAAAAACTGAGCAATCGAGAAACTTACATGTCTATTGTGAGAATTACGACGTTATGAATTTATGATTTTCTAATCTACCCACTTATTTGGAATTTTGATCTACATACTCAGTCGAGAGATTGGGACATCTATCAATCCATGGGATGTAGATTTTTCTATTCATTCGAGAGATTTACATCTACCTACTCATTGGAGAGGCCTACGCATTCATCGATTCTTGGTTTTGAGGTGTATCTACTCGTTTGGTTTATTTACATCCACATAGTTAGGGAAATATATACATCCATATCAATTCATGGTTGTGAGGTCCACCGCACTCATTTGAGAGGTTTACATCATCCTACAACTGTCATAGGATTTTTAAGCCAATACATGATGTTGAGTTTCACCAACGCATTTGAGATATTTAAGGCTTCATTATTTGAATGTTTTTAGGTTCACCCACTCAATGCATACATTCAAGCCTCTTTAAATAAAAAGTTTTGAGTTCCACCAACTCGTTTGTTCGATTTACTTCCACATACTAAGTCCAGAGATTTACATATTTATCGAATCATCGTTTTGAGGTACACCCACTCTTTTGAGAGATTTACATCCCCCCTACTTAGTCAAGGGATTTACGCCTCCACGAATACATGATTTGTGTTTCACGTACACATTGGGGAATTTTAACCCTTTATTATTTTAACGTTCTTAGTTTCACCTATTCCATGTGAGATTTTTACGCATCCACAAATTAAAAGATTTGAGCAATCGTGAGATTTGCACCACTGTTGAAAGAATTAATTCACTATCAATTTATGGTTTTGAGATCTACCCACTCGTTTGATAGATTTTTATCTTCCTACTCAGTTGAGATATTTAGACTTCTATCAATCCATGCGTTTTTGGTTCACTACTCATTTGAGAAAATTACATACACCTACTCAGCAGAGAGGTTTTTACGCATCTATCAAATCTTGTTTCTGAGGTGGTGCACCTACTAATTTTTTTGATTTACATCTACATAGTAGGGTGATATACATCCATATCAGTTCGTAGTTTTCAGATCTACCCACTTATTTGATAGATTTCGATCCACCTACTCAATTGACGTATTTAGACTTATATCAATCCAATGGTTTTAGGTTCACTTACTCATTTGAGATATTTACATCCACCCACTCAGTAGAGAGGTTTACGCATCTATCAGTCCTTGGTTTTGAGATTCTCCAGCTCATTTAATTGATGTACAACCCCATATATGAGATTTTGAGGTCCATCCCACTCATTTGAATGAGTTACATCGAACTACTTTGTGTAGGGTTTTTTAATTTAATACGAATACATGGTTTTGATTTTCGCCCACGCGTTTGATTTATTTAAACCTTCGTCATTTTATTGTTATTAGGAGGTTCACCCACTTTTTTGAGACACTTAGGCCCCTTCAAATTAAAGGTTTTGAGGTTTACCTACTCATTTGTTCGATTTACATCCTCATACTTGGTCGTAGGAATTACACATCTATAAAATCATGGGTTTGAAGTACACCCTTTCATTTCAGAGATTTACACCCCCTACTTAGTTGATAAATTTATGCCCATAAATTTACATGTTTTGAGTTTCACATACAAATTTCAGAAATTTAAGCCTTTATCATTTTATTGTTTTTATTTCCATTTGAGTCGTTTACACCTCTACAAATAAAATGTTTTGAGGTCCACCTACTCGTTTGTTTGATGTAAACAAAAAATGTGGAATCGAGAGATTTACATATCAACTGAGAAATTTGCACCATTATCAGTTAATCGTTTTGAGATCGACCCCCTCATTTGAGGGATTTTGATCCAACTACTCAGTTTATAGATTTAGACTTCTGTCAATCTATGTGTTTTACGTTCACCTACTCATCTGAGAGATTTACATCCAACAACTTAGTAGAGAGGTTTACGCAGCTATCAATTCTTGGTTTTGAAGTGCACCTACTCATTTTAATAATTCTAGGTTCAACTACTCAATTATGATATTTAGGTCTCTTTAAATTGAAGATTTCGAGGTCCACAAACTCATTAGTCAAGAGATTTACATCTTAAATCATAGTTTTGACGTACACCCAAACAATTGAGAGATTTACATCCCCCTATTTACTCTAGGGATTTACGCCTCTACGAATACACGTTTTTATTTTCGCCTACGCATTTGAGAAATTTGGGAGTGTATCATTTTATCATTTTCAGTTTCACCCACTCCATGTGAGATATTTACGCCTACACAAATTAAGGTCAACCCAGTCACTTGTTATATTTACAGAAAAACTGAGCAATCGAGATACTTACATGTCTATTGTGAGAATTACGACGTTATGAATTTATGGTTTTCTAATCTACCCACTCATTTGGAATTTTGATCTACCTACTCAGTCAAGAGATTGGGACATCTATCAATCCATGGGATGTAGATTTTTCTATTCATTCGAGAGATTTACATCCACCTACTCATTGGAGAGGCCTACGCATTCCTCGATTCTTGGTTTTGAGGTGTATCTACTCGTTTGGTTTATTTACATCCACAAAGTTAGGGAAATATATACATCCATATCAATTCATGGTTGTGAGGTCCACCGCACTCATTTGAGAGGTTTACATCATCCTACAACTATCGTAGGATTTTTAAGCCAATACATGATGTTTAGTTTCACCAACGCATTTGAGATATTTAAGGCTTCATTATTTGAATGTTTTTAGGTTCACCCACTCAATGCATACATTCAAGCCTCTTTAAATAAAAAGTTTTGAGTTCCACCAACTCGTTTATTCGATTTACTTCCACATACTATGTCCGGGGATTTACATGTTTATCGAATCATCGTTTTAAGGTACACCCACTCTTTTGAGTGATTTACATCCCCCCCCCCCCTTTCCCTCTACTTAGTCAAGGGATTTACGCCTCCACGAATACATGATTTGTGTTTCACGTAAACATTGGAGAATTTTAACCCTTTGTTATTTTAACGTTCTTAGTTTCACCTATTCCATGTGATATTTTTACGCATCCACAAATTAAAAGATTTGAGCAATCGCGAGATTTGCACCACTGTTGAGAGAATTAATTCACTATCAATTTATAGTTTTGAGATCTACCTACTCGTTTGATAGATTTTTATCTTCCTACTCAGTAGAGATATTTAGACTTCTATCAATCCATGCGTTTTTTGGTTCACTACTCATTTGAGAGAATTAAATACACCTACTCAGCAGAGAGGTTTTTACGCATCTATCAAATCTTATTTTTGAGGTGGTGCACCTACTAATTTTTTTGATTTACATCAACATAGTTGGGTGATATACATCCATATCAATTCACATCACAACTAAGAAAATTACACCATTATAAGTTCATTGTTTTGAGATCGACCCCCTCATTTGAGGGATATTGATCAATCTACTCAGTTTAGAAATTTAGACTTCCTTCAATCTATGGGTTTAACATTCACCTACCCATCCGAGAGATTTTTCTCAGCAAACTTAGTAATTTTACACATCTATCAAATCTTGGTTTTGAAGCACACCTACTCAATTTAATATTTTTAGGTTCATCTACTCAATTAAGATATCAGGCCTCTTTAATTTAAATGTTTAGAGGTCCACAAACTCATTTGTTCGATTTACTTAGTCAAGAGATTTACACCTTAAATCATGATTTTAATGTACACCTAAACAATTTATAAATTTACATCCCCCTTTTTACTCTAGGGATTTACGCCTCTACGAATACACGTTTTGATTTTCGCCTACTCATTTGAGAAATCTAAGAGTTTATCATTTTATCATTTTCAGTTTCACCCACTTCATGTGAGATATTTATGCCTATACAAATTAAAGATTTTACTGTCTACCCAGTCACTTGTTAGATTTACAGTAAAACTGAGCCATCAAAATATTTACACATCTATTGTGAGAGTTACAACACTATCAATTCATGGTTTCCTAATCTACCCATTCATTTGGAATTTCGATCCACATACTCATTCAAGAGATTGAGACATCTCTCAATCCATGGGTTTTAGATTCTCTTATTCATTCAAGAGATTTACATCCACCAGCTCATTGGAGAGGCCTACACATTCATCGATTCTTGATTTTGATATGTATCTACACGTTTGTTTGATTTACATCCACATACTTAGTTAGGAAAATATATACATCCATATCAATTCATGGTTTTGAGGTCCACCGCACTCATTTGAGAGGTTTATATCATCCTACCATTATCGAGAGATTTTTAAGCCAGTACATGATTTTGAGTTTCACCTTCGCATTTGAGATATTTAAGACTTCATTATTTGAATGTTTTAGGTTCACCCACTCAATTGAGATATTCAGGTCTCTTTAGATAAAAGGTTTTGAGTTCCACCAACTCGTTTGTTCGCATACTAAGTCGAGAGATTTACATCTCTATCGAATCATCATTTTGAGGTACACCCACTCTTTTGAGAGATTTACATCCCCCTACTTAGTCAAGGGATTTACGCCTATACATGAATTGAGAATTTTAACCCTTTATTATTTTATCGTTTTTAGTTTCACTCACTCCATGTTAGATATTTACGCCTCCACAAATTAACAGATTTGAACAATCGCGAGATTGATACTGCTATTGAGAGAATTTGTTTCACTATCAATTCATGGTTTTGAGATCTACCCACTCGTTTGAGAGATGTTCATCCTCCTACTCAGTTGAGATATTTAGACTTCTGATATTCATGCGTTTTTGGTTCACTACTCATTTGAGAGAATTACATACACCTACTCAGCAGAGTGGTTTACGCATCTATCAAATCTTGTTTTTGGGATGGTGCACCTACTAATTTTTTTTATTTACATCTAAATAGTTGGGAGATATATATCCATATCAATTCATGGGTTTTAGATCTACCTACTCGTTCGAGAGATTTGGATCCACCTACTCAGTTGAGATATTTAGACTTATATCGATCCAAGGATTTTAAGTTTACCTACTCATTTGAGGTATTTACATCCACCCACTCAATAGAGAGGTTTACACATCTATCAATTCATGGTTTTGAGATTCTCCAACTAATTTAATTGATTTACAACCCCATATATGAGGTTTTGAGGTCCATCTCACTCATTTGAAAGATTTACACCAACCTACTTTGTGTATGGTTTTTATGCCAATACGAATACATGGTTTTGATTTTCACCTACACATTTGATTTATTTAAGACTTCGTCATTTTATTGTTATTAGCTTCACCCACTTCTTTGAGATATTTATGCCCCATCAAATTAACGGTTTTGAGGTCTACCTACTCATTTGTTTGATTTACACTTGGTCATGGGAATTACACCTCTGTTAAATCATGGTTTGAAGTACACCCTTTCATTTTTGAGATTTACACCCCCCCCCCACTTAGTTGATAGATTATGCATCTAAGATTACATGTTTTGAGTTTCACCTATACATTTGAGAAATTTAAGCCTTCATCATTTTATAGTTTTTAGTTTCACCCACCCCCATTTGAGTCGTTTACGCCTCTACAAATAAAAGGTTTTGAGGTCCACCTACTCGTTTGTTAGATGTAAACAAAAAATGTGCAATCGAGAGATTTACATCACAACTGTGAAAATTACACCATTATCAATTCATTGTTTTGAGATCGACCCCCTCATTTGAGAGATTTTGATCCATCTACTCAGTTTAGAGATTTAGACATCCTTCAATCTATAGGTTTTATGTTCACCTATTCATCTGAGAGATTTATATCCACCAACTTAGTAGAGAGCTGACGCATATATCAAATCTTGGTTTTGAAGCGAGCCTACTCATTTTACTATTTTTAGGTCTATCCACTCAATTAAGATATTTAGGCCTCTTTAAATTAAAGGTTTCGAGGTCCACAAACTCATGTGTTCGATTTACGTAGTCAAGAGATTTACACCTTAAATCATGGTTTTGATGTACACCCAAACAATTTAGAGATTTACATCCCCCTATTTACTCTAGGGAGTTACGCCTCTACGAATACACGTTTTGATTTTCGCCTACGTATTTGAGAAATTTAAGAGTTTATCATTTTATCATTTTTCAGTTTCACCCACTTCATGTGAGACATTTACGCCTATACAAATTAAAGATTTTAAGGTCTACCTAGTCACTTGTTAGATTTACAGAAAAACTGAGCCATCGAAATATTTACACATCTATTGTGAGAATTACAACACTATCAATTCATGGTTTCCTAATCTAGTGCATTTCGAATTTCGACCCACGTACTCAATTGAGAGATTGAGACATCTCTCAATCCATGGGTTTTAGATTTTCTTATTCATCCGAGAGATTTATATCCACCAGCTCATTGGAGAGGCCTATGCATTCATCGATTATTAGTTTTGAGGTGTATCTACACATTTGGTTGATTTATATCCACATACTTAGTTGGGGAAATATATACATCCATATCAATTCATAGTTTTGAGGTCCACCACACTCATTTGAGAGGTTTACAACATCCTACCATTATCGAGGGATATTTAAACCAATACATGATTTTGAGTTTCACCTACTAGGCATTTGAGATATTTAAGCCTTCATTATTTGAATGTTTTTAGGTTCACCCACTCAATTGAGATATTCAGGTCTCTTTTAAGTAAAAGGTTTTGAGTTCCACCAACTCGTTTCGTCGCATACTAAGTCGAGAGATTTACATCTCTATCGAATCATCGTTTTAGTTAGACCCACTCTTTTGAGAGAGTTACACCTCCCTACTTAGTCAAGGGATTTATGCATATATATGATTTGAGTTTCACGTACACATTGGAGAATTTTAACCCTTTATTATTTTATCGTTTTTAGTTTCATCCACCCCATGTCAGATATTTACGCCTCCACAAATTAAAGGATTTGAACAATCGCGAGATTTACACCGCTATTGGGGGAATTACTTAACTATAAATTCATGGTTTTTAGATCTACCAACTCGTTTGAGAGATTTTCATCCTCCTACTCAGTTGAGATATTTAGACTGCTATCAATCCATGCGTTTTTGGTTCACTACTCATTTTAGAGAATTACATACACCTACTTAGCAGAGAGATTTACGCATCTATCAAACACAAGCATAAACACAAACACACTGTTAGATTTATAGAAAACGTGAGCTATCAAGAGATTTAAAACACTGTTGAGAGAATTACAACACTATCAATTCATGATTTTGAAATCTTCCTGCTCATTTGAGAGATTTCGATCCACATACTCAGTCGACAGATCTTCCCACTCATTTGATTGATTCACATCTACATACTTAGTTGGGATACATACATCTGTATCAATTCATGATTTTGACGCCACTCACTCATTTGAGAGATTTATAATCCCAACTTTGTCAAGGAATTTTATCTTCTATGAATACATGATTTTGACCTTCACCTACGCATTTGAAATATTTAAGCCTTCATCATTTAAAAAGTTTTCACTTTTTAGGTTCACCCTCTCAATTGAGATACTCGATCGAGGGATTTACTCCTCTATCAAATCATGATTTTGCGGTACAGCTACTCATTTTTGAGATTTACATCCTCCTACTTGGTCTTGGGATTTACACATCTACGAATACATAGTTTGAGTTCACGTACGTAGTTGACATATTTGTGTCTCTATCATTTTGTCATTTTTAGTTTCTCCCACTCACGTGAAATACAAATTGAAGGTTTTGAGCTCCACGTAGTCACTCGTTTGTTAGATTTACAAAAAACATGAACAATGGAGATATCTATACCACTATTGAAAGAATTACACCACCATCAATTCATTGTTTTTAAATCCACCCGCTCACTTGAGAGATTTCGATCCACCTACTCAGTCGAGAGATCTACCCACTCATTTGATTGATTTACATCTTCATTCTTAGATAGACAAATACATTTATATCAATTCATGATTTTGAGGCCTACCCACTCATTTGAGAGATTTACATCCCCTTACTTTGTCCAGGGATTTTTAAACCTATACGAATACATGATTTCGACTTTCACCTTTTCATTTGAGATACTTGAGCCTTCTTCATTTTAATATTGTTAGGTTCACCCACTCAGTTGAGATATTTTTATGCCTCTTTGAATTAAAGGTTTTGAGGTCCACATGTTCGATTTACATCCGACTACTCGGTCGATGGATTTACTTCACTATCTAATCATAGTTTTGAGGTACACCCAGTCATTTAACAGATTTACAACCCCCATACTTAGTCGAAGGATTTACAACTCTACGAATACGAGGTTTTGAATTTCGTCTACGCGTTTGAGATTTTTAAGTCTTTATCATTTAATCGTTTTTACGTTCTCCCTCTCACTTACTTGGTTGGGAGATATACATATATACCAATTCATGGTTTTCAGGACCATCCACCCATTTGAGATAATTATATCTCATTAATTTTGTCGTCGAATTTTTAAACCTCTACCAATTTGACAAAATCACCCACTCAATTGAGATATTTTGGTCTCTTTGAATTAGAGGTTTTGAGGTCTACCCGCTCATTTATTTGATTTAAATGCACATACTTAGTTGAGTGATTTACACCTCTATCATATTATGGTTGTGTACACCCACTTATTCGAGAGACATAAATCCCACCATTTAGTCGAGGGATTTACGCCTCTACGAATAACATGGTTTTTGAGCTTCACCTAAGCATTTAATATATATGTATGACTTCATTATTTTATCGTCATTAGCTTCACCCACTTTCCAGATATATTTACACCTCTACAAATTAGAGATTTTGAGGTCCTCAAACACACTGTTAGATATACCAGAAAACGTGAGAAATCGAGAAATTGATTCAACACTATTGAAAGAATTACAACACTATCAATTCATGGTTTTGAAATCTTCGTGCTCATTTGAGAGATTTTGATCAACATACTCAGTTGAGAGATATTTCCACGCATTTGATTGATTCACGTCAACACACTTAGTTGGGACACATACATCTGTATCAATTCATGATTTTGACGACCACTCATTCATTTGAGAGATTTATAATCCCTATTTTGTCGAGAAATTTTAACTTCTACGAATACATGATTTTGACTTTCATCAAAGCATTTGAAATATTTAAGCCTTCATCATTTAAATGTTTTCACTTTTTAGGTTCATCCTCTCAATTGAAATACTCGATCGAGGGATTTACTCTTCTATCAAATCGTGATTTTGCGGTACAGCTACTCATTTTTGAGATTTACATCGCCCTATTTAGTCTTGGGATTTACACATCTACGAATACATGGTTTGAGTTTCACCTACGTATTTGACATATTTATGCCTTTATCATTTTGTCATTTTTAGTTTCTCTCACTCACGTGAAATACAAATTGAAGGTTTTGAGCCCCATGTAGTCACTCGTTCATTAGATTTACAAAAAACATGAACAATGGAGATATCTACACCACTATTGAAAGAATTACACCACTATCAATTCATTGTTTTTAGATCCACCCACTCACTTGAGAGATTTTGATCCACCTACTCGGTCGAGAGATCCACCCACTCATTTAATTGATTTACATCTTCATTCTTAGTTGTGACAAATACATTTATATCAATTCATGGTCATGAGGCCTACCCACTCATTTGAGAGACTTACATCCACTTACTTTGTCCAGGGATTTTTGAACTCTAGGAATAAATGATTTCGACATTCACATTTTCATTTGAGATACTTAAGCCTTCTTCATTTTAATATTTTTAGGTTCACCCACTAAATAGAGATATTTATGCCTATTTGAATTAATGGTTTTGGGGTCCACCTGCTCATTTGTTCGATTTACATCTAAATACTCAGTCGATGGATTTACTTCACTATCAAATCATGGTTTTGATGTACACCCAGTTATTTAACAGATTTACAACCCTCATACTTAGTTTTAGGATTTAAACCTCTACGAATACATGGTTTTAAGTTTTACCTACGCATTTGAGATACGTAACTTGTGACGCCCTGAAACTTAACATTCGGGTGTCAAGCGTTAATTAAAATCAAGATTTAAAATTTTCTATGGTTCTTGCTTGAAAATATTCATTTGATACATAAATGGTATCGTCGAGTTGCAAAATTTTGATTGAAGCAATAGATTATTAATATACTAATGATATGCCAAATTTGAAAATTTCTTGGCGTATGACCTATTTGTAATAAATTTTGAAAGATGCTTGGTCGATATACATATTGAGTTTGCACGTTATTGATAAGAAAATATGTATAACATTTTAGACATATTAGAAAACAGCAAATCTAGCGCCTAATGAAAGATAATTCCTTATATAACCCCTCTGTAAAATTTCACGACAAGAAAATAAAGACTTCAAACTTCATCCCAAATACATGGAACCAGTTGTCGGGTGCAGTCACTTTGAATATTTTTATAAAATACATTTTAAATCATTTTTCTATGAAATTTATGGGGTTGGAAAGATATTTAAAACTAGTTTTATCTAGTAAAATATAAAAACAAAAATTATAAAATCATCCTATGTGGACGATTGAGTAAAAACCTTGAGGTGACCATACTGGGGCAGTGCCAAAATTTCTGTTCAACATCCTGACGCTAAAATAATTATATCTCATGTTACACACGTCAAATCAAAGAAGTATTTATAGTTACGTAAAGAAAACTCAGATACTGACGTAGACATATTTTTAGAGTTTCAAACAAATTTTTGTGAAGTCCGTGATGGTATTTGAAATTTGGTCATGAAATTGTCAAGCTTTTAGATTTCTTAAGTTCACTGAAAAAAAAATCTAAACTATCACCCTAAAGTATAAGTTAACAAAAGACACAGATAAAACTTAGTTTCAAAGTAAAATATTACATATTTATCATCCATAAACATATTTTTAACACCACACACACATTTACTTAGTGAGCTACTCGCTCTGGAAAAACTTACAAAAAGAAACTTTTGTTACATTATAATTTGTTCAAAATCCAACGTTGAGCACCTTGACCAACTCCAGCCAACCTAGCAATCAAGTATTTGAAAAATTAATATGAATAGTATGAGTATAAGAAATACTCAGTAAGACATCATGCTCGAATTTAACATGTTAACATCAAAGCGAAAGAAAAGCAATTAAACACATACTTTCATATTCCAGCTTGCCTGCATTTTTAGGACTTGTCCTAAAGCATATATAGATATCTATCTCGGTGGACTTGTCCACCAAATCTCCATATTATGAGTTGCATGCAAATTCTATCACTTGAATATTGGACAGTGTCTTACCTCTGAAGCAATGTGCTTGAAAATATGAAAAACTTCTACGAACCAAATTCCTTATAATTTTTTTTCTTGCAAAGTAACTACAATGAATGACGGGGGATAATGCCTTTAAATATGGAAACAATGGAAGTTTATGAGAAGGAAGGTTATTATTCACTGAAACCGCCAACTCAAATGCTTATCTCCAATTTTTGGAAACTGTGAATATTTATCTAATTTCATGCACATCCGCCTAAATTAAAGACCATATATATATAATTAACTTAATTATGAAGAAACCAATAATGTATTTAGATCATTAACTAATTGGTATAATTATATAATGGCCACAATTTATTTTCTTATGAATTTACTTTAACGACCATATCTAGGATCTAATTTAACGGAATAATTTTTTCTTGAGCTAATTACACATAATTTAATGCGAGCTTCGAAACGAGCCTAATATTGACATATACAATTTTAGGTCTTTAGACACAAAATATTTACTAAACTAGCGTAGGAAATTTAATACCACCTAATATTCAAAGCATAACTAAAGATCATAAATGAATAATCTAGCTGAAAAAGAATTGGGGTATTACATAAGTCTTTATCATTTTATCGTTTTTACGTTCTCCCCCTCACTTACTTAGTTAGGAGATATACATATATACCAATTCATAGTTTTCAGGACCATCCACTCATTTGAGATATTTACACCTCCCTAATTGTGTCGAAGAATTTTTAAACCTCTACCCATTTGACATATCTATGCCTTCATCATTTTAATTTTGTGGGTTAACCCACTCAATTGAGATATTTAAGCCCCTTTGAATTAGAGGTTTTGAGGTTTACTCACTCATTAATTTGATTTAAATGCACATACTCAGTTGAGTGATTTACACCTCTATCGTATTATGGTTGTGTACACCCACTTATTGGAGAGTTCTAATACCACTATTTAGTCGAGGGATTTACGCCTCTACGAATTACATTGTTTTTGAGTTTCACCTAAACATTTGATATATTTATGACTTCATTATTTTATTGTCTTTAGCTTCACCCACTTACCAGAGATATTTACACCTCTACAAATTAGAGATTTTGAGGTCCACAAACACATTATTAGATTTAAGAAAACGTGAGCAATCGAGATACAATACTATTGAGAGAATTACAACACTATCAATTCATGGTTTTAAAATCTTCCTGTTCATATGAGAGATTTCGATCCACGTAGTCAGTCGATAGATCTTACCATGCGTTTGATTGATGTGATCCACAAACTTAGTTGGGACAATAGCTTGCTTCTCGGGTGGCTCGCACCCTGTGTGGTGTGGCTGAGCCCGAGTGGGCTCAGCAATCGGCCTATGTTTTCGGGCCCACGCGTAAAGGCATAATTTGTTCCAAAAATGTCGACCATAGTAAACACCTTCTTGTTGTACCGAACAAATGTCTGATTTAAACGACCAGGTACAGCATCACATTTGACATCTAGATCCACCCGCTCACTTGAGAGATTTCGATACACCTAGTCGGTCGAGAGAGCCGCCCACTCATTTGATTAATTTACATTTTCATTCTTAGTTGTGACAAATACATTTATATCAATTCATGGTTTTGAGGCCTACCCGACTTACATCCCCTTACTTTGTCAAGGGATTTGTAAACCTCTACGAATACATGATTTCGACTTTTACCTTTTCATTTGAGATACTTGAGCCTTTCTTCATTTTAATGTGTTTAGGTTCGTCCACTCAATTGAGATATTTATGCTTCTTTGAATTAAATGTTTTGAGGTTCACCTGCTCATTTATTCGATTTACATCCAAATACTCAGTCAATAGATTTACTTCACTATCAAATCATGGTTTTGATGTACACCCAGTCATTTATCAGATTTTCAGTTGCCCATACTTAGTCGAAGGATTTACGACTCTACGAATACGAAGTTTTGAGTTTTGCCTACGCGTTTGAGATATTTAAGTCTTTATAATTTTATCGTTTTTACGTTCTCCCTCTCACTTAGTTGGGAGATATACATACATATATACCAATTCATGATTTTCACAACCATCCCCTCATTTGAGAGATTTACGTCTCCTTAATTTTATCGGGGAATTTTTAAACCTCTACCAATTTGACATGTCTATGCCTTCATCATTTTAATTTTGTGGGTTCACCCACTCAATTGAGATATTTAAACCTCTTTGAATTAAAGGTTTTGAGGTTTATCTACTCATTTATTTGATTTAAATGCACATGCTAAGTTGAGTGATTTACTCCTCTATCATATTATGGTTGTGTACACCCACTTATTGGAGAGATATAATACCACTATTTAGTCGAGGGATTTACGCATCTACAAATCACATGGTTTTTGAGTTTCACCTAAGCATTTGATATATTTATGACTTCATTATTTTATCATCTTTAGCTTCACCCACATACTAGAGATATTTACACATCTACAAATTAGAGATTTTGAGGTCCACAAACACATTGTTAGATTTAAGAAAACGTGAGTAATCGAGAGATTTACAACACTATCAATTCATGGTTTTAAAATCTTCATGTTCATATGAGAGATTTCGATCCACATACTCAGTCGAGAGATCTTACCACGCATTTGATTGATTCACATCCACAAACTTAGTTGAGACAATAGCTTGCTTATCGGGTGGCTCGCACCCTGGGTGGTGTAGCTGAGCCAGAATGGGCTCAGCAGTCGGCCTATGTTTCCAGGTGCACGTGTAAAAGTATGATTCGTTCTACAAATCTCACTGCACTGACCATAGTAAACTCCTTCTCGTTGTACCGAAATAGAGGTCTGATTTAAACGATCAGGTACAGCATCACATTTGACACCTAGATCCACCCGCTCACTTGAGAGATTTCAATACACCTAGTCTGTCGAGAGAGCCGTCCACTCATTTGATTGATTTACATTTTCATTCTTAGTTGTGACAAATACATTTATATCATCAATTCATGGTTTTGAGGCCTACTCGACTTACATCTCATTGCTTTGTCAAGGGATTTTTATACCTCTACGAATACATGATTTCGACTTTTACCTTTTCATTTGAGATACTTGAGCCTTTCTTCATTTTAATGTTTTTAGGTTCGCCCACTCAATTGATATATTCATGCATCTTTGATTTAAAGGTTTTGAAGTTCACCTGCTCATTTGTTTGATTTACATCCAAATACTCAGTCGATGGATATACTTCACTATCAAATCATGATTTTAAAGTACACCTAGTCGTTTAACAGATTTACAACCCCCATACTTAGTCAAATGATTAACACCTCTACGAATACGTAGTTTTGAGTTTCGCCTACGCGTTTGAGATATTTAAGTCTTTATCGTTTTATCGCTTTTACGTTCTCCCTCTCACTTACTTAGTTGGGAGATATACATATATACCAATTTATGATTTTCAGGACCATCCCCTCATTTGAGAAATTTACATCTCCCTAATTTTGTCAAGGAATTTTTAAACCTCTACCAATTTGACATATCTATGTCTTCATCATTTTTATTTTGTGGGTTCACCCACTCAATTGAGATATTTAAGCCTCTTTGAATTAGAGGTTTTGAGGTCTACTCACTCATTTATTTGATTTTAATGCTCACACTCAGTTGAGTGAGCAATCGAGAGATTTACAACACTATTGAGAGAATTACAACACTATCAATTCATGGTTTTGAAATCTTCCTGTTCATTTGAGAGATTTCGAAGTTAGGACACATACATCTGTATCAATTCATGATTTTGACGTCCACTCACTCATTTGAGAGATTTATAATCCCAACTTTGTCGAAGAATTTTAACTTCTACGAATACATGATTTTGACTTTCACCTACGCATTTGAAATATTTAAACCTTCATCATTTAAATGTTTTCACTTTTTAGGTTCACCCTCGCAATTGAGATACTCAATCGAGGGATTTACTCATTCTATCAAATCATGATTTTGTGGTACGCCTACTCATTTTTTAGATTTACACATCTACGAATACATGGTTTGAGTTTCACATATGTATTTGACATATTTATGTCTTTATCATTTTGTCATTTTTAGTTTCTCCCACTCACGTGAAATACAAATTGAAGGTTTTGTGTTCCACAAACTCACTAATTTGTTAGATTTACAAAAAAAATATCAGAAATCGAGAGATCTACATCGCTATTGAAAGAATGACACCACTATCAATTCATGGTTTTTAGATCCACCCTCTCACTTGAGAGATTTCAATCCACCTACTCGGTCGAGAGATCAACCCACTCATTTGATTGGTTTACATCTTCATTCTTAGTTGAGAAAAATAAATTTATATCAATTCATGATTTTGAGGTCTACCACTCATTTGAGAGACTTACAAGCTCTTACTTTGTCGAGGAATTTTTAAACCTCTACGAATACATGATTTCGACTTTCACCTTTTCATTTGAGATACTTGAGCCTTCATCATTTTAATATTTTTAGATTCACCCACTCAATTGAAATATTTATGCCTATTTGAATTAAAGGTTTTGAGGTCCACCTGCTTTGGCATTGGATCTTATTCGTGGCACGAGATAATATTTTTTCCTATTTTTTATTTTAAAATTTTAATTTAAAATGGGGTTATAACCATCATTTTATTAAATCATGTATAATATATGAGATATGAGTGGTCAGTTAATAAATTTTGTGAGGAAACTTAAAGGTTGATAAGGTAAAGAGCATAAGTTTAATCAAAATTAAATTAAACGAAAACCAACATATTATTACTAAATACAAAAAATGATTGTGAGTGTCAAATTTATTTATAAATATTATAAAAAGGTTATTGCGTAAACAGGCATTATAAATAAAATATTTTTACAATTTACTATGTGAAATTTAATTGCATCATACGGTATATTAATAAAAAATTTATTTTCTTCAGCAATGTTTAATATTTAAATTGATTGGTTTAAAAAATTGTGATTTGTTGGAAATACAAAATAGAGATTACTTGGTGCATTGTATTAGGATTCAAAAGAACTCAATTTTCTTGGTGCATTGTATTAGTTAGGTGTTAAATATAATTATTTTGCCCTTAAAATATAGTCTATTTTAATGAATTAATTGAATTGTGCATTTTATTAGGTATTGGTCAAAAAAATATTCGCCCTTAAAAGGGAATCCATTTCAATGAATACTAGTGTGAAGCATGTGTAATACACGTGAATTGTTTGTAATTATGCATTCAATAGTATTGCTATATAGCACAAAACGTCCCTACCTATTGAGGGTATTGTGGAAAACGTCCTTACCTTCAAAATTTTGGCATTTTCACCCTTACCTACTGGATTTCCTGCGCAAAACGTCCTTCAGTCCAAAAATCAGCCATTAACATAAGGGTAAATTAGTCCAACCACTTTTTTCACATATATATTACTTCTTTTAAAATTGGGGGGCTTCCCATGCAATTTCCAAAATTGCACGGCAGCCCCGTCCCCAAAATTTCCAAACGCACCAATGGTCATGGATGAAAGGATCTGACCTCAATTTTTTCGGCCACTGAACATCTCTTAAGGTGGCGTCGTTTGGATTTTGGATGGATTTTCTTGGAAGTGCTTATTTTGAGAATAAGTGGATTATTTTTTATATCAGAAGAAGACAACACCAATTTACAAAAATACAAACAGTTTTGTTACAAGAAAAAACCCCCAAAAAATTCCTCAAAAATGGCTTCTAGCTATTGCAAAATCTCCCCAATCATTTCAGTTTTTGTTTTCTTTCTGTTCTTTATTTTCTCTGTTTGTCCAGTGGAATCAGTAAATTTTAATGCCAGCAATCAGAATTTTCAGCCAAGAAAAGAATCACTGAAGATGAAGATTATTAGAGACCGTCTGATGAAGATCAATAAGCCTTCTATCAAGACAATTCAGGTAATTAATATTCTTGAATTTAAATTGATGGTTTTTTGCTTAAAGAATCTGACTTAACATTCTTGTTTTGTTTACAGAGTCTCGATGGTGATCTTATAGACTGTGTATTATCTCATCAACAGCCAGCTTTTGATGATCCTCAATTAAAAGGACAAAAACCAATGGTAAACACAACAATTTAAGTATGTTTCTCGATAAATTTGGGGTCGACTATGAATTTGTACTAATTTTTTTCTTGAATTCCGCAGGATCTACCTGAAAGGCCAAAAGGGGAGATTCCAATAAGCAGCATGTCTGAAGAAAATGTTCAGTTATGGAGTATTACTGGTGAATTTTGCCCAGAAGGTACAATTCCAATTAGAAGAACAACAGAGCAAGATTTCTTGAGGGCCAGTTCTATACGACGATTCGGGAGAAAAATACGAAGGCCTATTCGTAGAGATTCTTCAAGCAATGGTCACGAGGTTAGTGCTCCGAACACACATACTTCTGCCCCCGTCTGCAAGGCGGCGGCGTTTGTCACGGCGCCGCCAACAGATCTACTGGAGGTGGTCGCGCCGGTGTCTTACACCGGCGACCACCGCCTTTCGTCGTCGAACAACAGCAAAGGGGCCATGGTTTCCACTGGTTTCAGTTTTTCAGATTTGGGGACGGGGGCTGCCATGCAATTTTAGAAATTGCATGGGAAGCCCCCCAATTTTAAAAGAAGTGATATATATGTGAAAAAAGTAGTTGGACTAATTTACCCCTATATTAATGGCTGATTTTTGGACTGAAGGACGTTTTGCGCAGGAAATCCAGTAGGTAAGGGTGAAAATGCCAAAATTTTGAAGGTAGTGACGTTTTCCACAATACCCTCAATAGGTAGGGACGTTTTGTGCTATTTACCCTATAAAACTATATAGTTAATTCAAATACAGAATATATAATTATTTTAAATTAAAAAATAGCTGAAGATTTTACCTTTTCTACATATTGTTGTGCTTAAAACTTGGAGTAATATGCAAAGAGATTGTGATTCTTGTGTCTATAAAAATAATAAGAATCTACAAACCTAAACAAACTCTTATTTGAACACTTATGGATGCATTCCAAATGTATATAAATTTTGTTTTTAAGCTAAAGAATACTGTTCATAATCTGCTAGATTCTATACATTCATACATAACAATACAAAAAAGTACTGTTTATAGTTTTATTTTTTATTTTTTAGAATTTTTATTTTTTATGAATTTAGAACTTTATTTTTTAGAATTTTTATTTTTTTAGAATTTTTTTTTTTTTAAATTTTTGTTTAACTAAATTTTATTTAAATACATTTCGTTTTTCTTGTTTTGAGTGTTTTCAAAACGTCAAAAATGTGTTTGGAATTTGTATTGTAAATTTAACTTTGTCTTCGTATGTCCATTCTCTTTGTTATTTTCAAGGTGTTTTCAATTTTTAGTTTTGTAAAACACCCAAAACGTGTTTACTATGCTGTTTTTGAAAATGCATTTTTGAGAACAAAGTTTAATAACAACACAAAACTCAAAACATTTTTTTGATGTTGTGAGTGTCTTCAGTGAAAAGACTGAAAATACTCAAAACAAGGAAAACAATTATTTAGATAAAAACTCTAAAAGATAAAATTCTAAATTTAAAAAAATAAAATTTAAAAATTATAAAAAAATAAAATTCTAAAAAATTACAAAAAAACAAAAATTCTACAAAAATAAAATTATGAAATTATAAATACAAAAAAAAATTCTAAAATACAAAACAATAAAATCAAGCCCTTGTTGGTTATTTAAATAAAAAAATTAAAAATATATTTAAATGAAAATATATTGAAATTCTCAGTCCATATCATAATTTATTTTTTTATTTCATATTTTGTCAATTTATTATTTATTTGTATTTTAGTTTTGTAACAAAAAAAATTATAAGATCCACACTAACTTTAAAATGTATATATTAGTTGATATTATAATAGTATAAAATAATTTTATTTTACTGAATAATCAAATTTATTGAATAAAATGTTGCAAAAAAAAAAATTCAAACAAAACATGTTTTCTATTTTTCTGTTATCAGAAATAGATTTTCAAAATGACAAACCAAATGAGTTTTCAGCAATTTTAAAACATACTCTAAAAATAAAAAACCTAAATGAATTTAAATTACAAAACTAAAAACTGAAACATGAAGAGAACATGCCCAAGTTTCCCACATAACTCTCGACTTTTGACAATTCCATAAGCAAACAATAACGATTGCAACCATATGTCTACCGAATATTCCAATATCCTTACAAGGAAAAATATATGTAGGAAATCACAAAATTATCTATATGATTTTGTTGAGAAAAACAAAATTGCAACAAGATTCTAAAATGCAACTCAAAGCAGAGATCTAAAAATTATGCGGATTCATGAGTAAAACAAAGACTTTCTTTTCAATAAAACCTATTTAATTAACTGATTTACGGACCACAAAATTCTAACAAAATCAATAAAACGTTGATAAATACTAACCAATAAATTGTAAAAAATGCAGATCAATTAAAACTCAAATGAATTATCGACCATAAGTTACACGCACATATAATAAAAAAATTGACAGTTAATTAAGATAAATTCGACAAAAAATCGGAAAGGAAAGGTAAACAACGAATTGAAATAAGAGTTAAAGAACACGATTTTAGCAATAGAATAGGCCATCAACACACACCCCAAATCAAGAAAATGGCATGTAGTTCTTGTAGTTTTGTATTTTAACATTTTGTTAACTTCATAACACTCAGTACCAAAAAATGTATACAAAAAAATAAAAATAAATATGGAAAAAACCAAAAAATTGACCAAGCATTCATATACTAATTTCTTTACTCAATTGAAGCACAATAACAGAAACATTATAAATACAAATACAAATACAAATCAAGCAAGACTCGTATTATCTATCAATCAGCATTGAATTCTTAAAAATCTGCAGTAAGTAATTTTTTGTACAAAAATTAACAGTATCTTACAATATTGACTTGTAAAAAAAAAAAATCAATAAAACACAAAAGCCAGAGCATAAATCCACGGCCCTAAAACATAGAAAATCAACTTATTTAGCATTTTCATGGTTTATTTTTTGTGGATTTCTTCACTCAACAACCAAATAAAAATAGCAAATAAAAATCTAGAACACGAAAATAAAGAAAAATGGAAATCATGGTTTTCTTTAATTAGAATCCCAACCCTTAAACAGTGAAAATAGCCATTATTATGGATTGAAAAATATAATTATATGTGTGTTTATAAGAACAACCGCAGACAACTCGTCTACTATAGTGTTGTGATGTCCAAATAGTATAGAGATCGAATTAAAAATTAATTTTTTGGACATTCAATGGTGGAATTGTCAATTAAATTTTGTTATGTTTTGACAAAAAGGTGGTGATTCGATAATGAACGGCCTATATGATTGTTTCAAATGAATTTTGTGACTTCAAAAAAAGTTCATATTACTTCATAAAAGTCTAATAATGTCACATATGTAATGAAATCCAATTAAAAATACGTTTAGAACATCCAATGGTAGTTTTACTCTTGAATGATGTCAAATTTTAACCATAATTACTCGTCATTGAAGAATGTATATGTTTTTTTCAAAACGCATTTTAGGGACTCCAAACCAGTACACATGTCTTCGTAGGTGTGTTATGATGTTGATAACGTTTGCAAATAGAATTAAAAATACGTTATGGATATTTAATGGTGGATTTTACAATTGAATGTTGTTAATTTTTGATAAAAAATGGTGGTGATTCGACAATGAACGACTTATATGATTGTTTCAAATGTATTTTTTGACTCCAAACAAGTTTATATTGCTTCATAAAGTGTAATGATGACGAATACGCAACGAAATCCTATTAAAAATACGTTTAGGACATCCAACGATGGTTATACTCTTGAATGATTTTAAATTTGGATCAAAATTGTTCCTCATTGAAAAACGTTTATGATTGTTGAAAACGTATTTATGTGACTCTAAAGTAATACATGTGTCTTTTTAGGTGCATCATCATGTCAAAAATGTTTGGAATTAGTATTAAAAATACATTTAGGACACTCAATGATAGATTTTACAATTGAATGTTATTAAATTTTAACAAAAACAGTAGTGATTTGACAACGAATGCGCTATATAATCGTTCCAAATATATTTTTTGACTCCAAACAAGTTTATATTACTTTATAAAAGAGTAATAACGATGAATACGCAACGAAATCTCATTAAATATACGTTTAGGAAATTCAACGGTGGGTTATACTCTTGAATGGTGTCAAATTTGGACCAAAATATATTTTTGTGACTCCAAACTCGTCCATATTTCTTCTTAGGTGTGTTGCGATGTCCAAATAGTTAGGAATTCAAATTAAAAATTTTATCCGTTGAGCGACGGCCCTTCCACTCGGCGAACGAACAATCATTGAGTCCTCTTCTTTCCAGACAACACATACGATTGAATCGCTCCCGAAAAGGAATCTATTGATTCTCTCCCAATTGGTTGGACCGTAGGTGCGATGGCGTCGTAGAAAATTCAGAATTATAATTTGTTTCTAATTTTTGGACATTCAATGGTGGAATTTACATGATTGTTTTAAATATATTTTGTGATTCCAAACACATTTATAATACTTCATAAAAGTGTAATCATGATTAATACGCAATGATAATCCATTAAAGATACGTTTTGGACATGCAACAGTGGTTATACTTTTGAATGGTTTGAAATTTTGACCAAAATAGTTTGAAAACCTATATGATTGTTCATAACGTATTTTTGTGACTTCAAACTAGTACATATAAATTCATAGGTGTGTTATGAAGTCGATAACGTTTGGAACTAGAATTAAAAATACGTTTCAAACGGTGTTGATTTGACACTGATTGCCTATATAATTGTTTCAAATGCATTTTGTGACTCCAAACAAGTTTATATTGCTTCATAAAATTATAATGATGATGAATAAGCAACGAAATCCTATTAAAAATATGTTTATGACATCCAACGGTGGTTATTATACTCTTGAATGGTTTAAAATTTTGACCAAAACTGTTCGTCATTGAAAAACGGATATGGTTGTTCAAAACGTATTTTTGTGACTCCAAACTAGTACATATGTCTTCATAGGTGTGTTATGATGTCGAAAAAGTTTGGTAATGGAGTTAAAAAAATATTTTGGACATTTAATGGTGGATTTTACAATTAAATATTGTCAAATTTCAACAAAAACGGTGGTGATTTTACATTGAACGACTTATATGATTATTCCAAATGTATTTTGTGACTCCAAATGAGTTTGTATTGCTTCATAAAAGTGTAATCATGATGAATACGCAATCAAATTCCATTAAAAATACGTTTAATACAACCAACAGTGGTTATACTCTTGAATGCTGTCATTTTTGACCAAAATTGTTGATCATTGAAAAATGTATATGGTTCCAAACTAGTACATATATCTTCAGTCTTAGTGCTAGAAATGCGTACTTTCTAAATAAGCGTATCACATTTAAAGAAAATAAACTTGTTTGGGATCAAGAAAATACATTTGGAACAACCACATATGATGTTCGATGTCAAAACACTATCTTTTTCGTCAAATTTTAACTACATTCAATTGTAAAATCTACCGTTGAATGTTCCAAACGTATTTTTAATTTAATTTTCAAAAATTTTTGACATCGTGATACACCTACGAACATGTACAATTTTGGAGTAACAAAATATCATTTGAACAACCATATACATTTTTTAATAACGAACAATTTTTGTCCAAATTTGACACAATTCTCTTTGTATAACACACCATTGGATCTCTTAAACATAATTTTAATGAAATTTCATTACGTATTCATCATCATAATACTTTTATGAAGCAATATAAACTTGTTTGGAGTCCCAAATTACATTTGGAACAACTATATAGGCCATTCAATGTCAAATCATTACCGTTTTGTCAAAATTTCAAGTGCAAAATCCACTATTAAGTGTCCCACATGTATTTTTTATTCAATTTCTAAACTTTTTTTCCCATCATCACACACGTAGATGTCATATATCCTATTTTGGAGTCCAAAAAAATATATTCCAAACAACTATATATGTTTCTCAATGACGAATAATTTTGGTCGAAATTTGAGACCAAGCAAGAGTATAACCAATAGTTTGATGTCCTAAACGTACTTTTAATAAGATTTTGTTGCGTATTCTTCATCATGACAATTTTAAGAAGAAATTTAAAATTTTTGTGAAAGTACATTTAGAACAACCATATATACCGTTCAACGTCAAATCACTATCGTTTTTGTCAAAATTTAACAATATTCAATTGTAAAACCCACCACTAAATGTCTGAAACGTATTTTTAATTCTTTTTCGGCATCTTAACACACCTACTAAGATATATGCATAAGTTTGGAATCACAAAATACACTTTGACCAACTATATACATTTTTCAACGCCGTAAAATTTCAGTCGAAATTTATCACCATTCACGAGTATAACGCAATGTGGGATGCCCTAAGCGTATTTTTAATTGGGTGTCATTACTTATTCATCATCATAACACTTTTGTCGAAAAAGATAATCTTGCTTGGAGTCACAAAATACATTTGGAACAACCATATAGGCCGTTCAATGTTGAATCACCACTGTTTTGTCAAAATTTGACAACATTCAAGTGTGAAATCTACCATTGAGTGTTTGTAATGTATTTTTTATTCATTTTCTAAATTCTTTTCACCATCATAACAAAATTACGAAGTCATATGTATTAGTTTATAGTCTAACAAATACGTTTCGAACAACCATATACGTTGTTGTTCAACAACGAATCATTTTGGTCCATTTGTCACTATCCGAGAGTATGACTAACCGTTGGATGCCCTAAATGTACTTTTATTGGGATTTCATTACGTTTCAATCACCATAATAGTTTTATGAAATAAGAGAAACCTGTTTGGGGTCACAAAAATACATTTGGAACAATAATATAGGCCGTTCAATTTTGATTCACCGCCGTTTTGTCAAAATTTAACCACTTTTAAGTGTAAAATCCACCATTAAATGTTCGACATTTTTTATTCAATTTCTAAACTTTTTTCGCCATCATAACACACATATGAAGTCATATATACTAATTTGGAGTCCAAAAAATATGTTTCAAACAACCATATACATTGTTCAATGACAAATTATTTTGGTCAAAATTTGACGCTATTAAGGAGAATAATCAATTGTTGGATGTCCTAAACATACTTTTAATGGGATGTCATTATATTAATCACCATAAAACTTTTATAAAGAAATTTAAACTTGTTTGGAGTCATGAAAATACATTTCGAATAACCATATATGCCGTTCAATGTCGAATCACCACAGTTTTGTTTGACAAACATTCAAGTGTAAAATTAACCATTAAATGTGTATTTTTTATTCAATATCTAAACATTTTTTTTGCCATCATAACAAACTTACAAAGTCATATGTACTTGTTTGGAATCCAAAAAATACGTTTCGAATAATCATATATGTTGTTCAATGATGAACTATTTTTGTTTAAATTTGATACCATTCAAGAGTATAACCAACCTTTGAATGTCCTAAATGTACTTTTAATGAGATTTCATTACATATTAATCACCACAAGACTTTTATGAAGCAATTAAAACTTGTTTGGGTCACAAAAATACATTTGGAACAACCATATAGTTCGTTCAATGTCGAATCACCACCGTTTTGTCAAAATTTAAGTATAAAATCCACCATTGAATGTTCGACATGTATTTTTTATTCAATTACTAAATTTTTTTCGCCATCATAAGACACACTTACGAAGTCATATGTACTAGTTCGGAGTCTCAAAAATATATTTCGAACAACTATATATGTTGTTCAATGACGAACTGTTTTGATCAAAATTTGACACCATTCAAGAGTATAACCAACAGTTAGATGTCCTAAATATATTTTTAATTAGATTTCATTACGTATTCATCACCATAATACTTTTATAAATGAATATAAACTTGTTTCGATTCAAGAAAATACACTTAGGACAACTATATAGGTTGTTTAATGTTGAATCACTGTCGTTTTTGTCCAAATTTAATAACGTTCAATTGTAAAATCCCCCATTAAATGTTCGAAACGTATTTTTGATTTGATTTTCAAAATTTTTCGACATCGTATACCTACAAAGTACTAGTTTGGGGTTACAAAAATATTTTTTAAAAAATTGTATACGTTCTTCAATGACGTACAATTTCTGTCAAAATTTGACACCATTCAAAAACATAACCCACTGTTGGAAGTTTTAAACATATTTTTAATTAGATTTCATTATGTATTCATTATCATAGCACTTTAATGAAGCAATATAAACTTGTTGGAGTCACAAATACATTTGGAACAACCATATAGATCGTTCAATGTTGAATCACCACTGTTTTGTCAAAATTTAACAACATTCAAGTATAAAATCCACCACTGAATCTTCGAAACTTATTTTTTATTCAATTTCTTAAATTTTTTCGGTATCATAACATGTTTACGAAGTCATATGTACTAGTTTGGAGTCCAAAAAATAATGTTTGAACAAACATATACGTTGATCAATGACGAACTATTTTGGTCAAAATTTGACACTATTCAATAGTATAACAAACTATTGGATGTTCTAAACGTATTTTTAATTGGATTTCATTACGTTTTTATCACCATAAGATTTTTATGAAGCAATATAAACTTATTTGGCGTCACGAAAGTACATTTATATATACCATACATGCTGGTTAATGTCGCATTGTTTTGTCAAATTTTAACAACATTCAAGTGTAAAATTCACCATTGAATCTCTGTAATGTATTTTTTATTCAATTTCTAAAAAAAAAAAATTGTCATCATAACACACTTACGGATTCATATGTACTAATTTAGAGTCCAAAAAATACGTGTCGAACAAACATATGTGTTGTTCATTGACGAACTATTTTGGTCAAAATTGGATATCTTTCAATTGTATAACCAATTGTTGGATGTCCTAAACGTATTTTTAATAGGATTTCATTAGATATTAATCACCATAAGACTTTTATGAAGATTACTTATTTGGGGTCATAAAAATACATTTGTAACAACTATACATGCCTTTCAATGTCGAATCTCCACCATTTGTTCATAATTTAACAACAATCAAGTGTAAAATTCAACATTGAGTGTTTGAAATATATTTATAATTCAATTTATAAACTTTTTTTTTTGTCATTATAACAAACTTAAAAAGTCATAGGTACTAGTTTGGACTCCAAAAAATACGTTTTGAACAATTATATACAATTGTTCAACGACAAACTATTTTGGTCGAAATTTGACATAATTCATGAGTATTACCAACTATTGGAGGTCCTAAACGAATTTTTAATGGGTTTTCATTAAGTATTCATCACCATAAGTCTTTTATGAAGTAATATAAACTTATTTGAGGTTACGAAAATACATTTGTAACAACCATATATGCCGCTCAATATCGAATTACTTGTGTTTTTGTCAAAATTTAACAACATTCAATTGTTAAATCCACCATTAATTGTCCAAAACGTATTTTTAATCTGATTTTCAAACTTTTTCGACATTATAATATTACGATGGAGATATATGTACTAGTTTGGAATAACAAAATACATTTTTGAACAACTCTATACATTTTTTCAATGACGTACAATTTCAATCAAAATTTGACACAATTCAAGAGTATCAACCGTTGGATATCCTAAACGTACTTTTAATGGGATTTCATTACGTATTAATCACTAAAAAACTTTTATGAATTAATATAAACTTGTTTGGAGTCACAAAAATATATATTTGAAAAAAAAAATATGGGTCGTTCAATGTTGAATTATCGGCGTTTTTGTCAAAATTTAACACCTTTGATTGTAAAATCTACTATTGAATATCTGAAACATATTATTAATTCAATTTCTAAACTTTTTCAGCATCATAATACACCTACGAAGACATAAGCACTAGTTTTGAGTAACCAAACACCTTTTGACCAACCATATACGCTTCCAATGACTTTCGATCACAATTTGACACCATTCAAGTGTATAGCCCACTGTTGAATGTCCTAAATATATTTTAATAGGATTTCATTAAGTATTCATCATTATAACACTTTTATGAAACAATATAAACTTGTTTGGAGTCAAAAAATACATATGAAACAACCATATAGGCTGTTCAATATCAAATCACCACCCTTTTTGTGAAAATTTAACAACAATCAAATGTAAAATCCACCATTGAATGTTCGGAACGTATTTTTTAGTCAATTTCTAAACTTTTTATGCCATCATAACACACATACAATGTCATATGTACTACTTTGGAATCTCAAAAATATGTTTCGAACAACCTTATACATTGTTCAATGACGAACTATTTTGGTCGAAATTTAATACCATTCAAGAGTATAACCAACCATTACTTATTCATTACCATAACACTTTTATGGTGGAATATGAACTTCATTGGGGTCAATAAAATACATTTGGAACAACCATGTAGGCCTTTCAATGTCGAAATAACGTAGTTTTTATCAAAATTTAACAACATTCAATTGTAAAATCCACCATTGAATGTCTGAAATGTATTTTTAATTTGATTTCCCAAATTTTTCGACATCGTAATACACCTACAAAGACATGTACAAGATTGGAGTAATAAAATACCCTTTGAATAACCACATATGTTTTTCAATGACATAATTTCTGTCCAAATTTGACACTATTCAAGAGTATAACCCACCATTAGATTTTCTAAACTATTTTTAATGGAATTTCATTACGTACTAATCACCATAACACTTCTATGAAGCAATATAAACTTGTTTGGAGTTACAAAATACATTTGGAACAATCATATATGCCGTTAAATTTTGAATCACCGTCATTTTATCAAAATTTAACAACATTCAACGATGAACCATTTTGGTCGAAATTTGACACCTATCAAGAGTGTAACTAAATGTTGGATGTCCTAAATGTAATTTTAATAAGATTCGTTACATATTCATCACCATAATGATTGCATTTGGTTAGTTCTTTAGAAAACTTAACAAGAAAAATAGAGAGAGAGGTAAAATGCAAGAGTGATGAGATTATTATCGGGAAAAAAAAAGCCAAATATAGTGAAACATGAGTGTAAACACTCGAGGTTAAATTTTTCTTTCAATACTAATTTCTATTTGATATTCCAAAATTTCTAATAATGAAGAAACAACACCTAGGGAAGAGAACAACCAATTTTTTTTTTGTTAAAAGCCATGCAACAACAAGCGGATGAACATTGTTTTTGATGAGACGAGGGATAGCAATAAAGAGATGAGGGGTCAGATGGATAGACATGATATGGTGATTACAACCTTACTAAGGGAACAACAACACGGATCCCTAATGATAAGAGACGAGATAGGTGTGATCATTACCCTATGGTTGAATTTGAGGATGAAGATGATTATAATTATGTAGCTGAGATGGGTAGGATGAGGCGTAGAAGAGATATGCATGAAAAGGCACCTAGAGGAGGAGACTATAGATGCCAGATGGGATAGATAGAAACATTGAGAATATAAAAATAAAAATACCTTCCTTCCAACGTAGGAATAACCCTGAAGTCTATTTAGAGTGGAAAATAAGGTTAGAATTAATATTTAATTACCATAGCTATTCAAAAGAAAAAAAGGTGAAATTAACAGTAATTGAGTTCACTGACTATGCTATAATGTGGTGGGATCAATTGGTGACAAATAAGATGAGAAATCACGGGTAGCCTGTAGAAATTTAGAGTGATTTAAAGGCTCTCATGAGAATGAGATTTGTACCCAGTCATTACTAAAGGGACCTCTATCAAAAATTACAGAGCCTTACTCAAAGTTCAAATACTGTAGAGGATTACCATAATGAGATGGAAGTGGCTATGATCAGGGCTAATGTTGAGGATGATAGGGAGGCCATATTGGCCAGGTTTTTGAATGGGTTAAATAGGGATATAGCCAATGTAGTAGAATTACAACACTATGTAGAGTTGGAGGACATGGTGGACATGGTTATGAAGGTGGAGAGGCAATTGAAAAGGAAAGAGGCAGCAAGGTTTTCTTTGGGATCTAACCATCATTGGAAATCGAAGTAGGATAGTAATGATGTGAGTAATATGGCTATTTCAAATGGGAAGATCGAACCACCTAAGGAAAAAGAGGATGTAACTAGCAACAATAAACTCAAGTTAGATTTTCAACCTTTTAAGAATAGGGATATCAAATGTTTTAAATATTTGGGTTCTGGACACATTGCATCACAATGCCCAATCAAAAGGGTAATAATTTTGTGTGATAATGGAGAAGTGGAGACTGAGAATGATAGTGATAGTGATGAGATGCCTGAGTTGGAGGATAATGGTGTAGAGTACCCTGTAGATAGTGAAGTCCTATTTGCAAGGCATGCTCTTCATGCACAAATTAAGGTAGATAATTTGGAACAGCAAAAAAGAAAATGTGAGGTAGAAGCACAAGAAAAGAAAACGATGGAGGAAAAAATGAGATTGTAATTAGAAAAACTAACCAATCCTTCTCCAATTTGCCTATTTTTTACTGCAGGGATTTGAGGACGTATTTTCAGAACATATGTCTAGTAGGTTACCACCTATTAGAAACATTGAACATCAAATTCACTTTGTACTTAGAGCTGTTATTCCAAAACAACCAGCCTGTAGAAGTAATCCAGAGGAGACAAATGAGCTTCAAAGACAACAATTTAAAAAGAAGAATAGACAATATATAGGTAAAAGCCAACAAAGGCCGCAGACTCATCTTTGAGCTTGGTGTTTGGGTTTAGGTACGTATGAGGATGGAATGTGATTTTATCCCTTTGATGCCAGTAATGATTCGAGGTCGAATTCTTTTGAAGAAGGAGGGGATGATGCGAGCCATGGACCTTTGGTACATTTGACTCAAACTAAGGACCATATTGAAGGCATATCGGAGGCTAATGGAAGATTAGAGGGCCAAAATGAACATGAAACAAAGTTTGGAGATCAAAACGCGGGAAGGGACAAAGATCACCCAGGCAAAAGTGTGGGCGATCGCCCAACACTATGATTCCAAAACAGCAACCAAATTACTGAACTGGGCGATCGCCTGGAATTACATTGGGCGATCACCCAGGCCATTTTTGGGCAAAGTTTGGATTTTTGTCCAGTTTTTGTTTTCTTTTCCAATTAGAACTCTATTTTGTTAAGTTTTAGTTCCAAATTATATTAGGATTTTACTGCATTTACTATATAAACACTTCTGATTATAGACAATTTACAACTTTGATTTATTGAGAGATTCACAACTAATCAAAACTTATCAAATACTTCACAAATCTTTGTGGGATTCAAACTTGATTCTTTGATTCTAGTAATCATCGGGTCAAGTCTTGTGGCTTGATTTTAGCTTTTCTTGGGGTTAATATCAATCTTTCTTGTGGGTTCCAAGATTCAATCTTCGCAGATTCACATCAATAATGATAACCCAAGAATAACTAACCCAGAGTGGGTAAATTGGGTTTTAAAAACGTTTTCGAAAATTAATCTCAAAATAAGCAATTTAAGATTTGTAAATCAATTAAGTTACAATTGTAGGCAAACTATAGATAAATAAAAGAGTGGGGAGAATGCAAACGATATGTTTATTGAGATTTGATCCAAACCAATGATCTATGTCCTCTTTTACTAAGCTCTCCATCATGAGCAAGGCCTTTTCATTATATTTGTTGACTTATGGTGCAATCAAAACTCTTACAACGATTCCAGTGACTTACCTTATACGATTTTTAGCTTTAAAGGGACTTCAATACGATCCAAATGTATAAAAAATGATTTACCATTTTTCTCTTAATAAATGATAGAGACAAATAAAGTACCAAGAGAGAATAAATAGCAACGAATAAAAGCTCAAGTGTTAGGTAAGAAACTTTGATGAAAATAATGATTTATAAGTTTGATTCAATCAATCAAAGTTTTTCAATAAAGATGTAGAAGAAGTGAATGCAATGAAAGTTCAATGATTTTCTCAAGATAGTTCTTTCTTTAATACTTGTGTAAGTGTCCTCATTGATTGAAAAAGAAAGACAACAATCTGCAAAATTTTCTGTTAGGTCGAATGAAAGGTCTGTCGACCTACATAAGTTTAGATGACCAAAAATAGCCGTTTGAATAGTACAAGTCAAAATCAAAACAGTCAAAATTTCGAACGTTGACAATTTCGGTTGACCTATCTTTAAACCGATTGACCGGTTGCAAAAATTTGGTCAACTGACCTGTAGTTCGGTTGATCGGACTTTTTACTTTGAAAAGTTTTGAAAAATTATTTTTAACTTTGATCAAAATATCTTATGCACGTAATGTCAAAGAATTTATTGGTGCATAAAATCGTTTTTGAGCTTTATTTAATGCTAAAGATTGATATGTTGGTACCTTTACATTTGGTCTAAAGGCCTAGTCTTTTATCTTTCTTGAAATTGACTATTGAGTTGTTATCTTGAATGTTTGAACGGAGTGAATTTGATCTTGACCTTGTTTGAGAGACCGATTTGTAATGTTTGTCTTGATCTTGATATTTTGATGATGATTGATATATCATTGATTGCTTTGAAGATTATGATCACTTTAAACCAATTGTTAGAAAAACAGGGTTACTTTGTTTGTTATGATCAAAATATTTAGGTAAAGTCAACCATAGGTCAACACATACCACTTTTAAGAAGCAATTTAAATTTGTTTGGGGTCACAAAAGTACATTTGGAACAACCATCGTTCAATGTCCAATCACTATCGCTTTTGTTAAAATTTTACAACATTCAATTGTAAATTCCACTACTGAATGTCTGAAACGTATTTTTAATTCAATTTCTAAATTTTTTGGGCATCATAACACACCTGCTAAAACATATGCACAAGTTTGGAGTCATAAAATATATTTTGATCGAAATTTGTCACCATTCAATAGTATAACTACTGTGGAATGTCCTAAGTAATATTTAATAGAATTCCATTACGTATTCATCATCATGATACTTTTATCAAGCAATATAAACTTTTTTGGAGTCACAAAATACATTTAAAACAACCATATAGACCATTGAGTGTCGAATCACCACCGTTTTATCTAAATTTAACAACATTCAAGTGTAAAATCTACCGTTGAATGTCCGTAATGTATTTTTTTATTCAATTTCTAAACTTTTTCACCATCATAACACACTTACAACGTCATAAGTACTAGTTTAGAGTCCAAAAAACACGTTTCAAACAAACATATACGTTGTTCAATAACGTACCATTTTGGTCGAAATTTGACACCATTCAAATGTATAACCAACCGTTGGATGTCATAAACGTACTTTTTTTAGGATTTCATTACGTATTAATCACCATAATACTTTCATGAAATAATATAAACTTGTTTGGGTTCACAAAAATAAATTTGGAATAACCATATAGGTCATTCAATTTTGTCTCACCACTGTTTTTGTCAAAATTTAATAATAGTTAATTGTAAAATTTTCCATTGAATGTCCGAAACATATTTTTAATTCGACTTTCAAACTTATTCGACATCATAATACACCTATGAAGACATATATACTAGTTTGGAGTAATAAAAAATCTTTCAAACAACTATATACGTTTTTCAATGATGTACAATTGATGTCTAAATTTGACATTATTCAAGAGTATAATCTGCTATCGAATTTCCTAAACGTATTTTTAATGAGATTTTATTACGTATTCATTATTATAACACTTTAATATAGTTATTTAAATTTGTTTGGGTCACGAAAATATATTTGGAACAACTATATAGGCCATTCAATGTCGAATCACAACTGTTTTGTCAAAATTTAACAACATTCAAGTGTAAAATCCAACATTAAATGTCTGACATGTATTTTTTATTTAATTTCTAAACTTTTTTTGCCATTATAACACACTTACGAAGTCATATGTACTAGTTTGGAGTCTAAAAAATAAGTTTCATACAACCATATACGTTGTTCAATGACAAACTATTTTGGTTGAAATTTGACACCATTGAAGAATATAACGAACCGTTGGATGTCATAAACCTAATTTTAATAGGATTTCATTATATATTCATCATCATAATATTTTTATGAAGTAATTTAAACTTGGTTGGGGGTTACAAAAATATAATTGGAACAACCATATAGGCCGTTCAATGTCGAATCACCATTATTTTTGTTAAAATTTAACAATATTCAATTATAACACACGGTTTTTAATTCGATTTCCAAAAATTATCAACATCATAATGATAAGTGTGGATTTTGCACTTATTTTGGCCACTAAAAATGGATATTTGTGAGTTCTTTTAAGTAGTTTACTACTTATTTATGTTATTTTGATTGTTTAGGTAAAAACCCGAGCTCGGATGGTGATTGGAAGAAATCCACGCAAAAATGGGCAAAAGGACTAAAGTTGTGCAAATAAAAAAATTTGGGGACCGAATGATAAATATGTCAAAAGATGGAGGACCTGAGTTACAATTTATGGAGGACTTGCCTGAAAGATAACAAAATATTCAAGGAATAAAATCAGTATTCCACCAAGTACACTACACTGGAATTGCAATTTAACATGGACCAAGCTGCAATTGTATGGCAAGTTAGCCCATAGAATGGGCCAAATCCCTAGCGATCGCAGCTTGCCATTTTTTTCTAGCAGAACATTTTTGGGCATTGCCATGCGATCGCAAGGAATAAAGCCATGCGATCGCATATGTTATTTTTTCCTGGCAGTCGCAATTTTTAACAAGTTTTTGAGGGATATTTTAGTAATTCATTTCACACGACTTCTAGGATTTCAAAAGTCAATTTTTAGCAGAAAAATAACAGACTTGGGCATATTCTTCCATAGAGAAAAACTCTCAAAAGAAAAGAGGAAGAAATTGGGGCTTTTTGGAAAACTCTATGAAAATGAGTTTTCTTTGATTTTGTATATCATTGTGGGTTATTGTTGTGAAATAGAGGAAGATGAAAGAAGATTTATATTGGGCAAATGGAGACAACCATGGGTTCAAGCTTTATCCTCAACTTATCTAAATTTCATTAAATCTGGTGATGTATTTTGTATCTATATTTATTTTGTTTGTATAAAGATGTTGGACTAACTTTATTTCACTAGAAATTAGACGGATCCATTTATGAAGCTTTAAAGTTGAACTCTCTTGTTATTGATTCTCTATTCTTGATTTTTTATGGTTGTTTATTATTGAGTTTTATTGTGTATTGAGATGATTCATCATCATTCAAATACTTTTGTGACCTAATTTTGCTACCGGGAGGTTAAAATTAGACTTAGCACATTTAATTAACAACATAAATTTTATGGAATGTAAGAATACACTTTCATACTTTATGCAATCATGAATGGGTGCTCTTGAGTTTTATTGCATTTTTACATATGCGTTCTCTCGGTAGGAATACTTGAGAGTCTTGTATGAAAATAAGTTTGGCTCTACACGAGAGAGATTGCTAGATATTTTAGGAGCATTGATTGCCATAAAAGATCTCGTTTTGGAATTGATAATGGAAAATAAAACTTTAAGGTGGAGTAATTGGTAAAGTCAAATTCCTAGTGTGTTTCTCTATTTGATTTTATTTCCAACAAATTCTCTTTTAGCAAATTTATTTTTAGCTTATTTTCATCAACTCTTAATTTGTAGTTTAATTATCAAAACGACATGTTTAATTGTGTGTTTAAAATAGAGCTAGATTGAATTGAATTTTTAACAAAATTATCTATCCTCGTGGGTTCGACCCTTTCTCATCACTTTATTACTTGAACCAACTCGTGCACTTGCGGTACACATTTTAGCGAACACATAACACACCTACTAAGACATATGCACAAGTTTGGAGTCACAAAATATATTTTGAACAACCATATACATTTTTTAATGACGTACAATTTCTGTCAAAATTTGACACTATTCTAGAGTATAATCTATCGTTGGATTTTCTGAACGTATTTTTAATTGGGTTTCATTACAGTTTAGTCATCATAGCACTTTTATGAAGCAATATAAACTTGTTTGGAGTCACAAATTTATTTGGAACGATCATATAGGCCGTTAAATATTGAATCACCATTGTTTTGTCAAAATTTAACAACATTCAAGTATAAAATCAAAAATATTTGTGAATTGATTGAGTATTTTTGTAGAAGAATTTAGTAAGTGAGACTATATTATTAAGTGAGACTTTGTTTTGTTTGTTTGCGTGTTTGTGAGAAGATAGTTTTGATTGAGGACAAACAAGAGTTCAAGTTTGGAGATATTTGATAAGTATAGTTTTACACTTATCTGGGCCATCAAATTGGACGAGTGTGAGTGTTCTTAATAGTATTTTCTACTTAATTGTGTATTGATTTGTTTGTTTTAGAGAAACCTGAGTTTGGATGTCAATTGGAGGAGAACAAAGTAATTGGGCTGAAAATGACTAAAAGTGTACAAAAACATGGAAATGGGAGCAATGTGTCAAGTCCTAAAAGTTGAAGGATCTGGGTTGTAAATAAGAAGGACTTGATTGAAATAAAAGTAGAAAATAGGGACTCAATTGAAGATGACAGAAAGATGGATGACCTGATGTGCAAAAATTGGAGGCCCTAGCTGCAAAGCATCGCATGTGCTTGAACCATGCGATAGTAAGAAGGCAATTTGAAAATATGAGGCTTCATTAGTTATAGCAAGACATTCTGCACAGGTAGACATTTTTTCTCGTGAATTTCTCATAAGGGCATTTTAGGTGCAAAATGAGGATATTTTTAGGGCAAATCACTATCATAAATACCACTCTTAGGAACACAAGAGAGGGAGCTTTTTCTTGAAAATCAAATGGAGCTTTTATTTAGGAAGAAAATAGGGCATTTACTCATTTAATTAAAGAAGGAAGAGAATAAAGAAGTGGAGATTCAACCAAAGTATGGAAGATTAGCGGAATCTAGATCAAGCTTCTATAGCCTTCAAAGAGACCCAATCAAGGGGCGGGTTTCAAGATTTGTGTCTTATATTTCTTCTTTATTTCTTGAACCCTAATTTCTGTTACTCTTTCATTATGAGCTAAAACTCTAATTGTTGGGATGATTGATGTAGCTTAACATTAATTTATTTAATTTTAATGTGTGCAATTTAATTCTATGTTATTCATTTTCATGTTTGTGCTTGCTATGTATTTATTGACTTTCATTTACTTAATCATCAAATGTTAGTATTTTGATTTATATAATCATTGAGAGATTATTTTCCATCTTAGACACACTAGCAAGTACCATAAGTTCTTGTAGAATATAGAGATATACTCCTAACCCTAGGTGGTCCTTTGAGTTATTCTCACAAATTAATGCAATTAATTGGGTTCTAATTGACATAGAGATATAGTAGGTTGAACCAATTTATAAAGACTAATTCGACACTCGAGAGATGTACAATTGGCTATAATAGGAGAATCCGATATATTATTGAAAGTGGATAACATGTTTAAATGCTTATCGCGAATTAATTAGGTGACGGTTAAGTGAAATCATGAACCCCAACACATTCTCAACTTGAGTTTTCCAAAACTTCATTTTCACTTGCTTTCGTTTTGCTTCTATTGCTTTTCATTTAAGTAGTTAATTAAGACAAACAAACCGATTTATGTGTGTTTACAACAATTCAGTAGACTAGTTTTAATTCACATGAACAAATAGGTCAATTCTCATGAGATACGACAACCCATCATTACTATATTACTTGAACGTGGTACCATACACTTGCAGTATATAATTGGGAGAACACGGAGCATTATCGTCTTAAAGAAAAAGAGTCAAACTCTTGCCTCAACCAATTTCATTTTATTCTTCTATTTTATTTTCAAGTAAATCAAAATCATGTCCAAATTTTTGCACGTAATTAACTGAATATAAATTGGTTTTTATTTATATATTAACAAGTTTCTAACATTATGGACTGCTTGAACGACATTGAAGTAATCTGATTCCAATATGACTACGGCGAGATCATGAGTTTGAGCGAAGATATAGCCCTCCAATTCTCTTATAAAGGGTGAAATTTTTTGGAGAAAGCAACTACCGCTGTCACATGGAGAAGATGTTTAGAACATCTCCAAGAGACTCTCTATTTATAAAGAGCATCTGTTACATTTTAGAGAGCATCTACAAATTTAGAGGGTAAATTTTTTGAAGTACTCCAGCAGCTTCTTTATCTTTAACACTTCATTTTACTTCTCTCAATTAATATTTATTATTTTTCCCTATCTTTTATTTTTGACAAATTTCCCTCCTAATTATTATATGATTTCCCTTCATTTTTCTTCATAAATTCAACTGCTAGTCTTCATTTTCACGTTAATTCTATACAATTACAACCTTTATTTGTGTTAACCAAGAAAAAATATTATCTCTCTTATCCACGAAAATAAATATCTTTGTGTTCTTTACGAATATTTCTTCAAGTAGATTAATCAAATTGATTCTCGATGACTTTGATTCTAATGATGATTTGGAGATGGCAATAGCATTTGTAGATGGAGAGTTACTCAATAATAGGAGACATGTACTATGTCAAGTCTTAAGTCAAGGTCATAAATATATATTCTGCACTATAATTCTTGGTCACCACAAGTTTTTTAATGACAATTTTAGATAGGATTCATTCTTATTTCCAAATTTATTTTGGAGAATGTTTTGAATGAGCCAATCTATTTTTATTCATATTTAATATGCCATACAAAACCATGACCCATACTTTGTCCAAAAAAGAAATGTGGCTCAAATTCTTTCTTTGTCTTCTCTCCAAAAAATTATGCTGCTTTGAGGATGCTTGCATACAAAGTTACAACAGATTTTATTGACAAATACATACAAAAAGATTTGTTAAGACATTGGTTTCAATATTTTTAGATAAATGCATGAGAACACCAAGCAAAAAAGATGTTGCAAATTGTTAAAAGAAAGTGAAAAACATGAGTTTTCTAGAATGTTGGTGATGCGAACCCGCAAAGAATTGAATCTCAGAATCTACAAAAGATTTGATTTGAACTCCAAGAAAGCTAAAATCCGGTCCTAAGAACTTGACCCGATGATTACTTGAATCAAAGAACCATAGTTATGAAAACGCCACAAAGATTTGTGAAATCTTTAATAAGTTTTTAGGGTTTTTTCAATTAAGAACACAGAACAAAAAAGTGAATCTTCACTTTAATTAATCTCTCAAAATCAAAATTTTAAACTCCAATTGTTTACAATGAAAAGTACTTAAATAGTAAAATTAAAGAAATCTTAATTTAATTCAGAAATAATTAAAAACTAATCAAAATAAGAGTTTTAGGTGAAAAAGGAAACTAAAATATGCAAAAATCCGGATTTCCCGAAAAAGCGCCCTTGCAATCGCATAGACTTATGCCATGCGATCGCATGGTTTAAGTGCATTACGTTCTGCTTGTGAAAGGCCAACATTGCGATCATAACTGAGGATCTCCATGCGATCGCATGGTTGATTCTTATGATTGTCATGTGCCAATTTCTGCCACATCCGTGTTTTTGACCTCCAACTTTGTTTCACGCTCATTTTGGTCCTCCAATCTTCCATTAGGCTCTAATATTTCTCTAATATGGTCCTGGATTGCATAATCCCCTCCTTCCTCAAAAGGATTCGACCTCGAATCATCACCTGCATTGAGAGAAAAAACGTCTTCCGTCTTCACATGCATCCAAAACCAATCACCATGCTCAAAGATGAATCTGCAGCATTTGTTTGCTTTAATTTGATGTATTTGAAGCTCATTCGTCTCATCTGGATTGCTTCTATAAGTTGGTCGTTTTGGAAGAACAACTCTAGGTACAACGCGAAGTTGATGTGCAATGTCTGGAATTGGTGGTAACCTACTAGACATTTCCTCTGAAGATACGTCCTCCAATTCCTGCAGTAAAGAAATAGCCAAACTGGGGAGGGATTGGTTAGTTTTTCGTAGTACAAAGTGGGATTTTTTGTGTACTAGTAAAATCATTTGTTGACTTTTTTCCTCACTCGTTGTCATTTCTTGTTCATCTAAATCAAACTGTTGTTCTAAATTTTCTATTTTAATTTGTGCTTGAAGTGCATACCTCGTAATTAGAGTTTCATCATCTACAGGGTATTCTACACCACCATCTTTCAACTCAGGCAGCATATCATTATCACACCCATCCTTAGATTCCACAACCCCATTATCACGCGACAACCCCATTATATTGTTGCTAGTTACCTCATCTCGTCCCTTAGGTGGTTCGGTCGTCTCCTTTGAAACAGTCCTATCACTCACATTATTATTATTCCACTTGAAATAGACTTTAGGGTCATTCCTACCTTAGCATGACGGTATTTTCATTTTTATATTCCCAAAGTTTCTATCAACTCCATCGTGGCCTCTATAGTCTCCTCCTCTAGGTGCCCTTTCACGTCTATCTTCTTTACGCCTCATCCTACCCATCTCAGCCAAATAATTTTAATCATCTTCATCCTCAAATTCAGCCATAGGGTTATAATCACGTCTATCTCTTCTACGCCTCATCCTACCTATCTCAGCCATTTAATTATAATCATCTTCATCCTCAAATTCAGCTATAGGATTATGATCACGCCTATCATGTTTCCTAATATTAGTGACCCCGTGATGTTTCTTCCTTAGTAAGTTTGTAAGCACCGTATCATGCCTATCAATCATATCCATCATCTCTTTATTGTTATCCCTCATCTCGCCAAACACCATGTTCATCCTCTCAAATTGTTGTTACACAACTCTTAACAATAAGGATTGGTAGTTCTCTTTTCCGGACATTTTAGGATAATAAAATAGAAATTAAGAAAGTAAATAATATTTGTCTCATGTGTTTGCACTCGTGTTTAACTCTTTATGACTTTTTCCCGATAATAATCTCACCATTCTCGCCTTTTACCTCTCTTTGTGTTTCTTACCAAGTTCTCTAAAGAACTAACTAAACTTAATAAGGAATTCGGCCTTCGTAACGTTCAAGAACAAGAATAAGGAATTAAAAGATAACAAAACGATCAAGAAGAAAAAAAAGCACAAAAGAACAAGATTTGAATACTTAACACTGAATGACAATATGGAAGGTGTGTTTCTAGCCAATTGTAACACAAAAATCTCAAAGAACTATGTTTCTTGAATTTTCTTAAAATTTTCATTTTTTTTTAACTTTTGTGGTCCAACGCAAGAAATTAAAAAAAAAATCACAAAGCAAGAACTAGAAAGAATTAGTTTTGGTGCTTGAACGGACTGTTCACAAACAACTCTTGAATGTTCTTGGTACAAGAAAAAATATTTTTTTATATGATTCAAGATGAACCTGATGAAAACAAAAATTTAAAAGAATCTGATTCTAGAGTCAAAGATCTGATACCAACTGATGCGAACCCGCAAAGAATTGAATCTCGGAACCCACAAAATGTTTGATCTGAACCCTAAGAAAGCTAAAACCTAATCCAAAAACTTGACCCGATAATTACTTGAATCAAAGAACCATAGTTATGAAAACGCCACAAATATTTGCGAAATCTTTGATAAGTTTTTAAGGTTTGTTCAATTAAGAACACGGAACAAAAAAGTGAATCCCCACTTTAATTAATCTCTCAAAATCAAAAGTTCAAACTCCAATTGTTTACAATAAAAAGTACTTAAATAGTAAAATTAAAGAAATCCTAATATAATTTGGAAATAATTAAAAACTAATCAAAATAAGAGTTCTAGGTGAAAAAGGAAACTAAAATATGCCAAAATCCAGATTTCCTCGAAAAAGCCCCATTGCAATCGCATAGGCTTATCGCATGGTTTAAGTGCATTACGTTCTGCTTGTGAAAGGCCAATATTGCGATCACAACTGAGGATCTTCATGCGATCGCATGGTTGATTCTTATAATTGTCCGGCGCCAATTTCTGCCCCATCCGTGTTTTTGATCTCTAACTTTGTTTCACGCTCATTTTGGTCCTCCAATCTTCCATTAGGCTCCAATATTTCTCTAATATGGTCCTAGATCACATCAGTTGGAGAGCATTGTCCAGTGTGGCGCGAAAAGGTATGTATATTGGGCATGTTCGTAAACCTAACTATAATTCTTGAAACTATAGCTTATCATGATCTTTTGGATATGTCATGCATTTTATTAGCTACCAGGATCACATAATGATATAAATGTTTTAGATAGATCATTTTTATTCAAAGACCTTGTTGAATGTCATTCTCCCCTGGCCAACTACTCTAGACTATACAATGGGATACTACCTTGCTGATGGTATATATCCTCCATGGTCAATAATTATGCGAAAGGCAATATAGTCCTCTCGCTTTGGTCACTATTGACCTTGATCACATGGGGCTCATATCATACAGTTGCCAAGATATATAATAGAGCTAATCAATGACCTTTAGATCTTTTTGCAAGAATTTTCATTTGATGTTGCATATAAAAATCCAGTTGTATGTATCATCATTATCCTTTCATTCTCTTTCATTTGTTCGAGTTGAAATTTTTCTTGCTTCTTGAGCATATTGTCTTTCAAACATTTTTATTTTCTTCTCTCATTGCATGTAACAAAGTCACACGTGAACTTGATTAGTCATCTTCTTTCAATCTTTTTCGGCCTTTCTTCCGAGTGGTCTCTCCAAGCAGGGGCGGAGCCAAGATATCCTAAAATGGTGGGTTGGGGGAGGGGGGACCTCCGTTATGGGGGTTCAGGGGCAGAGCTCCCGAATTTTTTTTTCCTTAAACCACAATTATTTAGTCTATTTTTATGAGAATCTAATATTTTTTTATAAGTCATAATCTTTAAAAAGGTTACAAGAAGTCATTATACAAAAAAATTCAAGATCTAAGCTAGCTAAAGAAAGTTGTACCTGACGATCTTTTACAATTGTGAATTCTTCTATAATAGAATCTATATCTATTTTATTAATAAGGCCTTTCTCAACAAAAATTGTTATGTAGTCGATGCACAAAAATTGTTTTATAAAATATTTTATAATTATTTTATCTAAAACTAAGCTATGTAGTCGATGCACAAAATATTTAAACTCTTTAATAGTGTTATATACAATTATATTGTAATCCTATATTTAATGAAACGACATATAAGTAAGTCATACACAACGAGATTATTACAACCAAGTAAGAAAATAAAATGATATTTAAACACCAAAAAGTGGAAGGTGCAACAAATTAAAAAATTTAAGCCCATTTTCAAATTTTGAAATTTCTAAAGTTTGAATTACAATTTTGAACTTTCCAATACTTACATGAAATGCAAATAATTTTTTGTTTAATTAAACATGGGTGCACAATTGGGAGTAAAACAAATTTTTTTCTAGGTTTGGTGAAATTTGGGCTTTATTTCCTTTTTTTTTCCACAATTTGGGCTAAAATTTTGGGTTCAGAGGAACAACATGTGGGCTTATTTCTTATTGGTTTTTTTCTTTTGGCTGGTATCTCAGCATATTCCAACGATGTTCAAATTGAAATAGATGTTTGCATTTATTTAATTCTTGGTATAGGAGTTTTGCATTTGCAATCTGCTAAAAAAAATAAAAAATAAAAACCCAACTAGACACTAATTATTAATAATAGGTATATTGGAATATTCAATATCGTAAATACCTTATCTTGCTTGTTAACATCACTTTGGTGTCTAGATTCAATTTGGGCATATATATAGCAATATTCATAAAATTTATTTGTAGGCATTTAAATGGTGGACCAACGATTCATCAAAGATACTTGTGTTTGTTTCAGTTGCAAATTTGTTGTACTTGAAAAAATATTCTCACAATCGAGTCCAAAAAACTTTTTGTTTTTGTTCATTTCCATGTAGTGCAACCAAACTAACATCGAGCCACTCTGATAGAGAAGATCATCTTCCACAGTAAAGTTGACACCTCTTAATCTTTTAGAGTTGGGTTTTAATGGAGTATTTAACACAAGAAATTGATCATTAAAATTGGATATTGGGTTGAAAACTGTGGGTTTTTATGTGAGCTATTATATTGATTTTCATCCATACCAGTTTGAAAATCCATGTTGTAGAAAAAGGAAACAAAATATGTAGAGTATATATATAGATCATACATGCATGGATACATGGATAGAATCTGAAAATAGCCATTGGAATGAAGTATTGAGATTTGTATACACTATTTAATTCCATTAATATATGGGGTATTGAAAATTGGAATACTTTGAATGCATTTAATTATTTAAAATTTTTAATTTGGGTAGTCTCTTAAAACTTAATTTTAAGAATTAACATTTTTAAATAGAAAGTATCTTATATTTAAAGAGCTTCTTGGAGATGCTCTTTATTCTTTTAAATTTGAAAGTTGGGATAAGTCAAAATCCTAGTTCAAGTATTAGTGGAATCTTATCTTTATCTTCAAAATTCTCTTTTTTTCTACTATTTATATGTCCTTTTTATTGCTAGACAAAATTACTTGTTTAGGGGGTTGGTCTTGGAGTGAGTATTTCGAACTTGGTTCACTAAAATCTAGTCCTCTTACATCTAAATGGGCTTAAAGTCATCAAATAATGCCACAAATTTAAATCACTAAACCACCAATTAGAAATTATTTAACTCGAAAAAATTCTAACTATGCATCTTACTCCCTAAATTCCTACAAATTTCACAAAATGCTAAAGCTTGATTTTTGGGAAAAATGAACTCATAGTTATTGTTATTTACCGCATAGGTGGTTATTTTTTGGCTAAATGCATTTTTTATAATTTGCTTTTAGTTTGCCCCAAAACTTTCGAATAAGTACTACTATAATGAAAGATTGAGAACGTAAGTGTTATGTTTTGAAGATTCCAAGATGCAACACATGTCAAAGCTTGGGATCTCTGATATTATCTTCTCATGGAAAAATGATCCAACTATGCGGAGGTACTCGTTAAAATGTGTAATGCTATCTATCGACGATCATAACCACGTACCGCTACCTAATTCATTGTCACGATCACCGCTAATAATATATAGCATTATTTCGATAGAAAATACTTTTAGAAACGTAAATACTCGAGATTGCTTTTTCAAATAAGCTGATGCGATCCAAAGTGCTAAGGACCATATTGAAGGCAAATCATATGCTAATGGAAGATTGGTAGGCCAAAATAAACATGAAACAAAGTTTGGAGGTCAAAACGAGAAAAAATACGAGAGGCTGAAAAAATGGCCTAGGCGATCGCGCAGGCATCGTCCAAGGCCATTTTTAACCAGAATGTTTTTGTTAAGCCTGGGCGATCGCCGAGACTTATTCTCGGGGAAAAATTGGATATTTGGTATTTTTAGTTTCCTTTTTCGTTTAAAACTCTATTTTAATTAGTTTTTTGTTATATTTTCTAATTAGACCAGGTTTTCATTAAATTTTACTATTTAAGCATTTTTTTTATTGTAAACAACATAAGTTTTGAATTTTGAGAGATTAATTGAAAGTGAGGATTCACTTTTCTTCCGAGTTCTTAATTGAACTAACTTAAAACTTATCAAAGATTTCGCAAACCTTTGTGGCGTTCATAACTTTGGTTCTTTGATTCAAGAAATCATAGGGTCAAGTTCTTGCGACCAGATTTTAGCTTTCTTGGGGTTTAGATCAATTTTTTTGTGGGTTCCGAAATTCAATTTTTCATGGGTTCGCATCAATTGGTATCAGAGCTTTGGCTCTAAAATCAGGCTCTATCATTTAATTTTTTGTTTCTATCAGATTCATCTCGAATCATATATATATATATATATATATTCTTGTTTTGTGATTCCTTTTTTTTTCCTTGCGTTGGACCGCAAAAGTTTTTAAAAAAATGAAAATTTCAAGAAATTTAAAGAAAAGTCAAGAAACAAATTCTTTGGAGATTCTTGTGTCAAAAATTATCATCCGGTGCTTATTTCTTATTCTTGTTTTGCCTTTCATCTTTATTCTTTCTCGTTGTCCTCCTTAATTCTTATTCTTGAACGTCACGGAAATCGAATTCTTGATTACGTTTAGATAGTTCCTTAGAAAACTTGGTAAGAAAAATAAGAGAGGAAAAAGGCAAGAGTGGTGAGATTATTATCGAAAAAAAGTCATATAGAGTGAAACACGGGTGCAAACACATTGGGCACCGCAATTATAATTGTTCTCAAGCATAAAAAAAATTCGATATGTTGAGCAGCCAATATCGAAAGCTCTTAATGAGGAGGTTAAGTAGGAAAACATGCTTGTTGAAGACACGTAAAGAAAAGAACAAGAAAATACTCATATAAAGACACGTAAAGAAAAGAACAAGGTTAAGTCGCAACCTTTCTACCCATATAAAGACGTCTTTGGGCTACCTCGTCCATTCCGCATGGGTTTAGCCACCCAACAAGGCTAAATGATAGATCATTAGACATGTCTACATCAATCTTCTTCAATTTTGGAATGTCAAATTCCATTGGTTCACCAATCGTTATTCTAATATCCTTATTACGCAATGGCAAAGGTGGCCTTCTACCCAACATATATTTCTTAGGCATAACTTGCAAATAGGTAAATCATGACCTAAGTGTCAAATACAAAATGCATAACCGAAATGAGATGTGACAAGAGTAAAGAAAGCTTTCAAATTTGAAGTACTATTTTTCTTTAAAAATGGTGGTACTAAGAGAATGAAAATAAACATAGTCATACTTTTATTAGCATTTGTTTGCAAGTCAACCTTTTTTTAAATAGTTACAAAAATCATTAATACCAGACATGTAAAAATCTCTATAAGTGTGACAATTAAGAATTGCCAAACACAACTGCAACATATATTCTGCAATTGATATCTTCTGGAAAGATCCTATCATATGATGGCTAACTAATGTTTTGTCCAAGTTCTAAAATTACAATAATATTGGGGATGTGCTCGTGTAAAGCACAAAATAATTATATGGCATTCTCATTGGCAATAGAATTTCCTAAAAGGAATGTCCTTCATAACACAATTTTTTCACAAAACATTTCTTATTTGTCAATCCGTAGTTTCTTTCACTTCAAGACAAATGAACTATCATTTTATACTCCAAAAAAATCCCAATTATTTAAATCATTCTAAAAGACATAGTGATAGTTCATCTAAGAATTTTACTTAGAAAGTTGTAAATAACCTCAAGGCTATAGAATAAAGGATTATCATGGACGTACACCGAGGTATTGACACTGACTTTTGAATGTGACATAACATAATGAAATACGACGAGATACAAACAAAGAAAATGAATACGTTACCCGTGCTGAAATCTCTCAATAAAAACAGCTAGGCTGCTTTCCTACTTGGGATCTTCATTAGCTAGATTTCTAGGAAATCTTTGTGTAACTTTTCTCTAGATTACCAACCACTGGTTATTTCAATTTATTTTACAAGCTGTCCTAGGCCAGGGTACTCTAAAAAATCTATAGATTTATAGTAATTAGATTTTAGGCTTGTCATTTTGCATGCCATTATGTCTTTATTAATATTGGGAGAGTTAGCACAGTCAATGTAAAATAAAAATAAAGCGGTGATGCGGGTGTAAGTTCTAGTTGGAGTAAGAGACCGGTTGAAATCTCTCAAATTAATAGTGCTCAGTTTTAAGAGAATGTTTGAAAGCTTTTGAAGCTTTCCATGTTGAGTAATGCAGTGCAGCCCAAACTGAATGGGCAGAGCAATGCCTAGTATCTTACTTATTTACTCTTCATTTCTCGAATTTCAGTCTTTAAATTTCAAATCACAAATAGTCAAACTACAAATTATCAACAATCAAAAAAGAAGATTATGACTGAATCTTACCATCTTCAAACACAAATCAATAATTCCCGTTTCCATAACCCTAGAAAACTGAAAAACTAAGACCCAAAATCCCAAATGGTAAAGCTTTCAAGAAGAGTCCCGTTTTTTATCTTTTTCTTGGACTCTTGGTGCTTCAAAAGTTATCCATTCTCTTACTAACTTAAATAATTTTTGAAGCCCACATTTCCTCTTTTTTTCAGGCTTTCAGCCAAAGAAGTGGAAGAACACATTCTTAAGATTCTAATTCCTTCAGAAATCAAAATTGTGGTTTATGTTAATTCTATTAATTGGAACCTTGACTCCTGGATCAAGTAGCTTCATTTGGTGAGCATCCAAGCACAAGTTTGCTTAAGCCAGAGATCTAGTCAAACTCAGAAAAATTGGGTAAATATACAATTTTGCTTAAGTAGGAAGTTTTAATTGGATATGAACATGGAAATCTAGTATAATGTCTCTCTTTGTGCTTTAGAAAAGCAGATGAATCAAATGCATTAATAACTAATTAAAATTTCATTAACTGATGAATTTAAAAGAAGCTAATTTTTTTTTGCATTAGTAGTTTCACTTTCTGTTGCATATACAAATTTTTTGGATATCATGAATTGTTATTTTAAGATTTTTCATTGTATTTTTAATACAATATTGATATTATCATTGTGATCAACAATATAAATATAAGCTCAGATTGTTTGCTTGAAAGCTAAGTTAACGTCGTCGATGACATGCTAGTGACCAAATGATGTTCTTTATCTTGAATATTATTGAGCTAGTCGAAGTGTTGATGACAGTCAAACCAATAATCTATATACTAAAAAATATATCTACCAAATAATCTATATATTTACTCAATGTTTCAATAAATTTATTTGCTCGATTTTCTTTTAAAATATCTCTATGCTTCGAAATCCTACAACATCATTCACCAAATTATTAAGAATATCCAAAAGAAATGTTTCAAAATTGACCTTATTTTGGAGGGAAAAAATGACTAGCTTTTCATTAATGCAAGTGTAAGTAAAATGATGAAGGTGGGAAATATTAAGTATACAATAGATTCAACAATATAAAATGTAGATGGCGGGTATGATAATCCCAAAAATATTCAAGACTCAGCTATAAAATATTTGCAACAGATTCTTAATGCTAAACATACTGAGACAAGCAATGATATACTGAGATGCATACCTAAGTTGATTTCCACATAAGATAATATTATTCTAACCTCTTTCCTTGATGAAAATGATTAGGAAGTTCACCATCCATAAGGACAATGCAGATGGTCCTGATGGGTTTTGAGTAATTTTCTATCACAAGTGTTGGGAAATTATAAAATTAGACCTAAGTGATGCCATCACAGATTTGTTCAAAGGCAAGTGGCTTAAACAAGTATAAAGTATAACATGGGAGAACATACTACACACTAGTATTTGATGAAATGCCTCCAAAAATTGATCAAATGGCTATGGATGATAATGTAGCACATTTGAAGATATGACGGCAACTAGTAATTAAGGCAGAATGTACTACAGTGAAAAGCCATATAAATCTCATCAACAAAGTCCAACAATCAGCATGCTCAACTGTTGGAAACAAATACTCTGGAAATCATTTAGAAAAATGGTATAGGTAGAGTGCAATTCTTATACACTCCACCTATACTCCTGGCGTGTATCAATTCTTATACACTCTTGACGTAGAAAGTTCAGGTAACGTATCTACGTCAACCAGAGGCGGACTAACACATGAAGGACTCGTCTGCCCACCCAAGGTACAGGACGGATGAGGCCATCCGCCCGCAGGCAAGGCCGCCGCAGCAACAGCTACCCTGTTTTCGTCTTGGGTCGAATAGTTTTGGGCTATAGATGAATCTCCCTCGTCCAATCCTACCTCAATTTCATCAATGGATTCATTCAAACATCGAGGTCCACCACGTCCTAAAGAACTAACAAAGGTCTATTCTTCAACCGGTTGGAGATTATCATCTCTTCCTATAGATAAGGTGCAATAAGAGGGGTCTATAAGACTGCTATCAGATTTATTTGTTGAAGAGCTACTACTAGAAGTGATAATCATCTTATACATTTAAAACGAAACATGAATAAGGCCGAAAAACTTAAAGAAGAATAAGGATGAAAAGATTACCTTAGACGATGAAAGAAGAAAAAACTTCTATAATTCAAACTGGAAAAAGGAGATCAGTCTGAAAAGAATTCCAACCAAGCGAGGAGATATGAAAATACTATAAATAATATCCTCCTCTACATCTCTTATATAGAAAAAAAATTCTCCATAAATGGGGCTAGAATTTAAGCCCATATCAGGCTTAAATTAGGCCCAAAATAGCTAGTCTATATTTGGCCGGCCACGCGGCAAATTATCACTTGACCACGCCTCACCAAGTAACACGCTTCCCTGTGATTTTTCCTTACAAATAAAAAAAATGATAAATAAATAATTATCACATATGTTGTTTTTTGACTTGTTGGTCATGAATAGTTACTTGAAACACAATTTTTCTACTTCTCATTAACAGTGATCAATGAAAAGTAGAGGGGCTTATGATGATATGTATGATTATACTTTGGTGGATGATAGTTGCATTCCTTGGGACGCCTTCCTCAAATGTTTGCTCGCCTCGTTGGTCTCATGAGCTCACCTATGACTGAAGCAATAACCCAACTACCATTAGGTTAGCTAGATAGACTACCCATAGAATGACATTATCATCGACAATTGGAAAGATGAAACACCAGCAATTGAGAAGATGAAACACCCCTAATTAATTTCCAATAATGAGGAAGATGAAGAGCCACCCGTCATTAATGACCATTGAAGGCCTTAACTTCAGGCCATCCCTTAAAAATAAAGGCCAACCCCCCATGTAAAAATAACACACATACTCAATATTATTATTCTGCATATTTGAGTTAATCACATATTGATTATCACGCTGGAGTGGAAACGGGAGAAAAAAACCCCGCCACCCATTGCAGGTCTCCACTATTGATGTCGCTGTGCTTGGAGGAGGAGAAAGCATTTAATCATCATAATATAACATCTTGCATATTCATACTATATTAAAATGTTAAAGGCTTAAAGAAACTTTGGGGTATTTGAATTTTTTTTCCTTAAAGTAGAGCATAGCAACCTAAGTTTACGCTATGCCATTTGTGTACTTTTAGGTTATGGTGAGGGACAAAAAAGTTACCGTTGTTTTGATCATGTCAATCAAAAATTGTATGTCTCTCATTTTGTTATGTTTCTTGAGTATATTATGTTCTTTTCTATTCTTGATAATTTTCATAACATGACTAAATCTTACCTAATTTGCATTGACCTATCCTTTGATGATACATATAGTCCACCATTCTATACACTACGTATTATCGATACTCCATGCACTACAGGTACAAATTCACCAGCTCAAGATGTCTCTGATGTTCTCTATCGTTCTATGGCATCCCAAGCACTTCTTTGGTGGGTGGGTCGTTGCAAGAGATCAGATAAAAGAGTAAATAAACACAAAGTTGAGGATGGGTATATAATCAATTTAAAATTGCAAAGTTAGGGCAAAATTTTGAATTTTGGTGGATGGGACATACTGGAGAAGATATATTTTAGAAAGGAAGATGTCACTTTTAAGAAAAAATGGACATATTCATTGATTTTGTGGATGTTCCGTTAGGAATGGCAACGGGGTGGGATAGTTTTTTCTATCTCCATCCCTTCATAAAATTTTAGGAAGTGGGTGAGGATTAAAATTTCTCATTTATTGTCTGTTTACTTTTTAATGATATTTTTATTTTTTAAATATAATTTTAAAAAACATAAAAATAAAATAAAATAAAATAATTTGGGATGTGTTTGGAGAATTCGAACTGAGGTCATATTCTCTATCTTCTCTCCGATTACCTAACAGGGTGGGATGAGATTAGAGTATTTTGACATCTCTTCGTTCCATTCTAATTTTCATCTCATGGTTTCAATTTTATTGAATGTCCCTTAAAGCACTTGTTTTCGTTTTATAATAAAAAAATTTATTGGACATATCCTTCAATTTTTATTATTTTTTACGTTTTTGTTCACTTCTATTTTCAAAACTTCATTTAAGATTCACGTGCGTCTTATTTGATGAAGAAGTTTTCATAACTAGGCAAAAGAGAAAGCACAAGAAAGGAGCACTGGAGAGATCAAATTGGTAACCAGAAAAAGAGCAATGTTATTTATCACTAGTATTGATCATCGTCAGTCTACATGGCATACTATGTCCACATTTGTCCAATGTAGTTAGGATGCACTTTTATTCATTTAAGGTAGAATAAATACCGGTGGTGATAAATAGCATTCATCGAAACAAAATGCTCATTTTTTATATTCTTATTTGAATTTTTTTTTTTGTAATTCATTTTTAAATGACGTTGGATTTTAATAGTGGCATGAGATACTATTTTTATTTTAATAATTTAATCTAAAATGGGGTTATAGCCATCGTTTTCTTAAATCATGTATAATATATGAGATATGAGTGGTCAATTAATAAATTTTGTGGGGGAACTTAAAGGTTGATAAGGTAAAGAGAATGAGTTTAATCAATGTAGATTATTAAATTGAACGAAACTCAACATATTATTACTAAATACAAAAAATGATCGTGAGTGTCAAATTTATTTATAAATATTGTAAAAGGTTATAGCGTGAACTAACATCCTAAATAAAATATTTTTGCAATTTACTATGTGAAATTTAATTGCATCATAGGGGAGTATTAATAGAATTTTTATTTTCTTAAGCAATGTTTAATATTTAAATTGATTGGTTTAAAAAATTGTGATTTGTTGAAAATACACAACAGAGATCACTTGGTGCATTGTATTAGGTTTCAAAAAGAACTCAATTTTCTTGGTGCATTGTGTTAGTTAGGTGCTAAATATAATTATTTTGCCCTTAAAATATAGTCTATTTTAATGAATTAATTGAATTGTGCATTTTAATAGGTATTGGTTAAAAAAATATTCGCCCTTAAAAGGAAATCTCTTTCAATGAATACTAGTGTGAAGCACGTGTAATACATGTGAATTGTTTGTAATTATGCATTCAATGGTATTGCTATATAGTTAATTTGAATACAGAATATATAATTATTTTAAAATAAAAAAGAGGTGAATATTTTACATTTTCTACATGTTGTTGTGCTTAAAACATAGAATAATATGCAAAGAGATTGTGATTCTTGTGTCTATAAAAATAATAAGAATCTACAAACATAAACAAACTATTCGTTGAACACTTATGGATGCATTCCAAATGTATATAAATTTTGTTTTTAAGCTTAAGAATATTGTTCATAATTTGCTAGATTCTATACATTCATACATAACAATACCACAAAAGTGCTTTATTTTTTCGACAAATTTCAAAAAAAAAAAAAACCCACGCAATTTTTAGTAAACAAAATAAAAAGCAATCTTGTTATTTTCAACAACAATATAATTTGTATATTGTTGATTGAGCTAATAGGACTAATCCAACAAAGAATTTGAATACAACAAGTAAAAAAGGCAACAAATAAAAATGTTAACAAATAAATAAGTTCATCAAAATTCTCTTCTTCGGAACGGTGTTTTAGTTGAGCCTTCTATTCATGGAACTGGATAAAGATTAGTATCGCTGGAGCCGCACACTTTTATTTTGTTCGTTGAAGCACTGATTTCTTTCTGTTTCCTATCTTCAACTTCTGTTATTTCGAGTAAAGAGGAAAATATCGTGCCTGATCAAAGTCAGACGAGGTGATATATGATTAACTCCTTTAAATTCCAATATTGATCATGAAAGAGTTGAAAGCATGATAGAGTGGAACTAACCAAAATAGACTATCAAATAGAAAACTGAAAATGAATTCAAAACTCAAAATTCAAAACTGAAATGCAAAGAGAAACTGGATTAAGGAAACTGGATAAGTAAGGTCATGTTCTCTTTGCGTTTCAGTTTTCAGTTTTGAGTTTTGAATTCATTTTCAGTTTTCTATTTGATAGTCTATTTTAAAATTGTTGAAAACGCGTTTGATTTGTTATTCTAAATAACTATTTCTGAAAATAGAAAACTGAAAAACACGATTTGTTTAGAATTTTGAGAAATAGTTTTATATTATTTTATTCAATAAATCTCAGTAAAATAGAACAATTTTATGCTAATATATGATAAAATAATATATACATTTTAAATTCAGTAGATCTTAAAATATTTTTTTTACAAAAATAAAATAATAATAAATAATAAATTAATAAAATTAGGAAATAAAAAAATAAAAATTAAGGACGTGGACTGAGAATTTTAATCAAATTTTATTTAAATTAATTTTTAATTTTTTTATTTAAATAACCAATAAGGGCTTGAATTATTTTTTAGTATTTAGAATTTTCATGTTTATAGAATTTTCATTTTTTAGATTTTTTTTTTATAATTTTATAATTTTATTTTTTTAGAATTTTTATTTTTTTATGAATTTTATTTTTTAATTATTTTTGTTTAAATAAATTTTATTTAAATACATTATGTTTTCCTTATTTTGATTGTTTTAACGTCAAAAATGTGTTTTGAATTTGTATTGTAGATTTAACTTTGTCTTTGGATGGTCCATTCTCTTTGTTATTTTCAAATTGTTTTCAGTTTTCAATTTCGTAAAATACCCAAAACTTGTTTACTATGCTGTTTTTGAAAATACATTTTTGAAAACAAAGTTAAATAACAACATAAAACTCAAAACACATTTTTGACGTTAAAACACTCAAAATAAGGAAAACAAAATGTATTTAAATAACTGAAAATACTCAAAACAAGGAAAACAATTTATTTAGATAAAATTCTCTAAAAATAAAATTCTGAACTCTAAAAAAATAAAATTCTAAAAAATAAAAAATAAAAATCTAAAAAATTACAAATAACAAAAATTCTACAAAAATAAAATTATGAAATTATAAAAACAAAAAAAATCTAAAAATAATAAAAAATTCTAAAATACAAAACAAAAAAAAATCAAGCCCTCGTTGGTTATTTAAATAAAAAAATTTAAAATTTATTTAAATGAAAATATATTGAAATTCTCAGTCTATGTCATAATTAAATTTTGTTATGTTTTGACAAAACGGTGATGATTCGACAATGAACAGCCTATATAATTGTTTCAAATGAATTTTGTGACTTCAAAAAAAGTTCATATTACTTCATAAAAGTCTAATAATGATGAATATGCAATGAAATCTAATTAAAAATACGTTTAGGACATCCAACGGTGGTCATAGTTTTGAATGATGTCAAATTTTAACCATAATTATTCGTCATTGAAGAATGTATATGGTTTTTTCAAATCGCATTTTTGGGACTCCAAACTAGTACACATGTCTTCGTAGATGTGTTATGATGTTGATAACGTTTGCAAATAGAATTAAAAATACGTTTTGGATATTTATTGATGGATTTTACAATTGGATGTTAATTTTTTACGAACACCGTAGTGATTCGACAATGAATGGCTTATATGATTGTTTCAAATGTATTTTGTGACTCCAAACAAGTTTATATTGCTTCATAAAGTGTAATGATGATGAATACACAAGGAAATCCTATTAAAAATACGTTTATAACATCCGATGGTGGTTATACTCTTGAATGATTTCAAATTTGGATCAAAATTGTTCCTCATTGAAAAACGTATTGGTTGTTCAAAACGTATTTTTGTGACTCTAAAGTAATACATGTGTCTTTTTAGGTGCATCATCATGTCAAAAATGTTCGAAAATAGAATTAAAAATACATTTAGGACATTCAATGACGGACTTTATAATTGAATGTTATTAAATTTTGACAAAAACAGTGATTCGGCAATGTATTTTTTTTTAAACGGTGATTTTTGTCACTATATGATTGTTCCAAATATATTTTTTGACTCCAAACAAGTTTGGTGTTAACAAAACTATATATGCCCAAATAGTTTTAACAAATTTACTCTAGACACCAAAGTGGTGTTAACAAGCAAGATAAGGTATTTACGATATTGAATATTCCAATATACCTATTATTAATAATTAGTGTCTAGTTTGGTTTTTATTTTTATTTTTTTAGCAGATAGCTAATGCAAAACTCCTATACCAAGAATTAAATAAATGCAAACATCTATTCCAATTTGAACATTGTTGAAATATGCTGAGATACCAGCCAAAAGAAAAAAAACCAATAAGAAATAAGACCACAAGTTGTTCCTCTGATTTCACCAGAAACTCATGTAGGTTTGTTTGGAGATGATAATATTCCACATTCTAACTATGTGGACTTGGAGAGACCACTCGGAAGTAAGGCCGAAAAAGATTGAAAGAAGATGACTAATCAAGTTCACGTGTGACTTTGTTACAAGCAATGAGAGAATAAAATAGAAATGTTTGAAAGACAATATGCTCAAGAAGCAAGAAAAATTTCGACTGGAACAAATGAAAGAGAATGAAAGGATAATGATGATACATACAACTGGATTTTTATATGCAACGTCAAATGGAAATTCTTGCAAAAAGATCTAAAGGTCATTGATTAGCTCTATTATATATCTTGGCAACTGTATGCTATGAGCCCCATGTGATCAAGAGGTCAACAGTGACCAAAGCGAGAGGACTATATTGCCTTTCGCATAATTATTGACCATGGAGGATATATACCATCAACAAGGTAGTATCCCATTGTATAGTCTAGAATAGTTGGCTAGGGGAGAACGACATTCAACAAGGTCTCTAAATAAAAATAATCTATCTAAAACATTTACATCATTATGTAATCCTGGTAGCTCAAAAAATGCATGACACATCCAAAAGATCGTGATAAGCTATAACTTCAAGAATTATCACAAACATGCCCAACATACATACTTTTCTGTGCCACATTGGACAATGCTCCCCAACATTCTAGATAACTCGTATTTTTCACCTTCTTTTAACAATTTGCAACATCTTCTTTGCTTGGTGTTCTCATGCATTTATCTAAAAATATTGAAACCGATGTCTTAACAAATCTTTTTAAACTATTGATTGCATTGCTTTCACCAATTGTATGTATTTGTCAATAAAATCTGTTGTAACTTTGTATGCAAGCATCCTCAAAGCAGCATAATTTTTTAGAGAGAAGACAAAGAAAGAATTCAAGCCGCATTCCTTTTTTGGACAAAGTACGGGTCATGGTTTTGTATGGCATTTTAAATATGAATAAAAAGAGATTGGCTCATTCAGAACATTCTCCAAATGGAAAATAGAAAGAATCCTATTATTGAGCAACTCTCCATCTACAAATGATATTGCCATCTCCAAATCATCATCAGAATCAGAGTCATCGAGAATAAATTTGATTAATCTACTTGAACACATATTCGTAAAGAACACAAAGATATTTGTTTTCCTGGATAAGAGAGATAAGAGTTTTTCTTGGTTAACACGAATAGAGGTTGTAATTGTATAGAATTAACGTGAAAATGAAGACTGGCAGTTGAATTTATGAAGAAAAATGAAGGTAAATCATATAATAATTAGGATGAAAATCAAAATAAAAAGATAGGAAAAAATAATAAATACTAATTGAGAAAAGTAAAATGAAGTCTTAAAAATAAAGAAGCTGCTGAAGTACTTCAAAAAATTTACTCTCTAAATTTGTAGATGTTCTCTAAAATACAAAAGATACTCTTTATAAATAGAGAGTCTATTGAAGATGTTCTAAACATATTCTCTATGTGACAACGGTAGTAGCTTTCTCCAAACAATTTCACCCTTTATAACACAATAGCTGTTTTGGAGGGCTATATCTTCGCTCAAAATCATGATCTCGCCATAGACATATTGGAATCAGATTACTTCAATGTCGTTCAAGCAGTACATAATGTTGGAAACTTGTTACTATATAAATATAAACCAATTTATATTCAGTTAATTACATGCAAAAATTTGGACAGGATTTTGATTTACTTGAAAATAAAATAGAAGAATAAAATGAATTTGGCTGAGACAAGAGTTTGACTATTTTTCTTTAAGACGATAATGCTCCGTGTTCTCTCAATTATATACTGCAAGTGTACGGTACCACGTTCAAGTAATATAGTAATGAGGGGTTCTCATGTCCCACGAGAATTGACCTATTTGCTCAAGTGAATTAAAACTAGTCTATTGAATTGTTGTAAACACACACAAATCGGTTTGTTTGTCTTAATTAACTACTTAAATGAAAAGCAATAGAAGCAAAATGAAAGCAAGTGAAAATGAAGTTTTGGAAATATCAAGTTGAGAATGTGTTGGGGTTCACGATTTCACTTAACCGTCACCTAATTAATTCGCGATAAGCATTTAAACATGTTATCCACTTTCAATAATAGATCGGATTCTCCTATTATAGCCCATTATACATCTCTCAAGTGTCGAATTAGCCCTTATAAATTGGTTCAAACTACTATATCTCTATGTCAATTAGAACCCAATTAATTGCACTAATTGTTGCGAGAATAACTCAAAGGATCACCTAGGGTTAGGAGTATATCCTATATTCTACAAGAACTTATGGTACTTGCTACTGTGTCTAAGATGGACAATAATCTCTCAATGATCATATAAATCAAAATACTAACATTTGATGATCAAGCAAATGAAAGTCAATAAATACATAGCAAGCACAATCATGAAAATGAATAGCACAGAATTAAAAGTCTCAGATTTTCAAATTGCCTTTTTGCTATCGCATGGTTCAAGCACATGCAATGCTTTGCAGCTAGGGCCTCCAATTTTTGCACACCAGGTCATCCATCTTTCTGTCATCTTCAATTCAGTCCATATTTCTTACTTTTATTTCAATCAAGTCCTTCTTATTTACAACCCAAATCCTTCAAATTTAAGGACTTGACACATTGCTCCCATTTCCATGTTTTTGTACACTTTTAGTCATTTTCAGCTCAATTACTGTGTTCTCCTCTAATTGCCATCCAAACTCGGGTTTCTCTGAAACAAAAAAAATCAATACACAATTAAGTAGAAAATACAATTAAAAACACTCACACTCGTCCATTTTGATGGCCCAGGTAAGTGTAAAACTATACTTATCAAATATCCCCAAACTTGAACTCTTGATTGTTCTCAATCAAAACTATCTTCTCACAAACACGCAAATAAACAAAACAAAGTCTCACTTAATAATATAGCTTACCAAATTCTTCTACAAAAATACTCAATCAATTCACAAAATATTTTTGAATTTATACTTGAATGTTGTTAAATTTTGACAAAACGGTGGTGATTTCATTATTCAACGGCCTATATGGTTGTTCCAAATGTATTTGTGACTCCAAACAAGTATATATTGCTTCATAAAAGTGTTATGATGATTAAACCGTAATGAAATCCAATTAAAAATACGTTTAGAAAATCCAACAATAGATTACACTCTAGAATAGTGTCAAATTTTGACCGAAATTATACATCATTAAAAAATGTATATGGTTGTTCAACATATATTTTGTGACTCCAAACTTGTGCATATGTCTTAGTAGGTGTCTTATGATGTTCATAATTTTTGGAAATCGAATTAAAAACAGTGTGTTATAATAAAAGTTTAAATTATATTTTCGTAACCCACAAACAAGTTTAAATTACTTCATAAAAGTATTATGATGATGAATACGTAACAAATCCCATTAAAAGCATGTTTATGACATCCAACGGTTCATTATATTCTTCAATTGTGTCAAATTTTGACCAAAATAGTTCGTCATTGAACAACGTATATGGTTGCATGAAACTTATTTTTTGGACTCCAAACTAGTACATATTACTTCATAAGTGTGTTATAATGGCGAAAAAAGTTTAGAAATTAAATAAAAAATATGTGTCAGACAATTTAATGTTAGATTTTACACTTGAATGTTGTTAAATTTTGATAAAACAGTTGTAATTCTACATTGAATGGCCTATATGGTTGTTCCTAATGTATTTTCGTGACCCAAACAAATTTAAATTACTTTATAAAAGTGTTATGATGATAAATACATAATGAAATCCCATTAAAAATACGTTTAAGAAATCCGATAGTAGATTATACTCTTGAATAATATCAAATTTAGACATAAATTTTACATCATTGAAAAACGTATATAATTGTTCGAAAAATATTTTGTTACTCCAAACTAGTATATATGTCTTCATAGGTGTATTTATATCGAATAAGTTTGAAAATTGAATTAAAAATATGTTTCGGACATTAAATGGTAGATTTTACAATTAACTATTATTAAATTTTGACAAAAACGGTGGTGAGACAAAATTGAAGGAATTATATGGTTATTCCAAATTTATTTTTGTGAACCCAAACAAGTTTATATTATTTCATTAAAGTATTATGGTGATTAATACGTAATGAAATCCCAATAAAAGTACATTTATGACATCCAACGGTTGGTTATACACTCGAATGGTATCAAATATCAACCAAAATAGTTCGTTATTGAACAACATATATGGTTGTTCGAAATATATTTTTTGGACTCTAACTAGTACTTATGACTTTGTAAGTGTGTTATGATGGCGAACTGTTTAGAAATTGAATAAAAAAATACATTACGGACATTCAATGGTAGATTTTACACTTGAATGTTGTTAAATTTAGACAAAACGGTGGTGATTCAACAATCAACGGTCTATATAGTTGTTCTAAATGTATTTTGTCACTCCAAACAAGTTTATATTGCTTGATAAAAGTGTCATGATGATGAATACGTAATAGACTATTAAATATTACTTAGGACATTCTATAGTAGTTATACTATTGAATGGTGACAAATTTCGACCGAAATTGTACGGCATTGAAAAATATATATGGCTGTTCAAAATATTTTTTTTGACTCCAAACTTGTGCATATGTTTTAACAGGTGTTATGATGCCCAAAAAATTTAGAAATCGAATTAAAAATACGCTTCAGACATTCAGTAGTGGAATTTACAATTGAATGTTGTAAAATTTTGACAAAAGCAATAGTGATTGGATGTTGAACGTCCTATATGGTTGTTCCAAATGTACTTTTGTGACCCCAAACAAATTTAAATTGCTTCTTAAAAGTGGTATGTGTTGACCTATGGTTGACTTTACCTAAATATTTTGATCATAACAAACAAAGTAATCCTATTTTTCTAACAATTGGTTCAAAGTGATCATAATCTTCAAAGCAATCAATGATATATCAATCATCATCAAAAGATCAAGATCAAGACAAACATTACAAATTGGTCACTGGAATCGTTGTAAGAGTTTTGATTGCACCATAAGTCAACCAATATAATGAAAAGGCCTTGCTCATGATGGAGATTTTAGTAATAGAGGACATAGATCATTGGTTTAGATCACACCTCAATAAACATATCATTCGCATTCTCCCTACTCTTTTATTTATCTATAGTTTGCCTACAATTGTTACTTAATTGATTTACAAATCTTAAATTGCTTATTTTGAGATTAATTTTTGAAAACATTTTTAAAACCTAATTTACCCCCTCTTGGTTAGTTATTATTGTACTATCATTATTGATGCGAATCCGCGAAGATTGAATCTTAGAACCTACAAGAAAGATTTATATGAACTCCAAGAAAAGCTAAAATCAAGCCGCAAGACTTGACTCGATTATTACTTGAATCAAAGAACCAAGTTTGAATGCCACAAAGATTTGCGAAGTCTTTGATAAGTTTTGGTTAGTTCAATTAAAAATACAGAAGAAATAAATGGATCTCACTTAATCTAAATCTCTCAATAAATCAAACTTGTAAATTGTCTACAATCAGAAGTGTTTATTTAGTAAAAGCAGTAAAATCATAATCTAATTCAGAAATTAACTAAAACTTAAAAAAATAGAGTTCTAATTGGAAAAGAAAACAAAAACTAGACAAAAATCCAAACTTTCCCCGAAAGTGTAATTCCGGGCGATCGCCCAGTTCAGCAATTCGGTTGCTGTTTTGGAATCATAGTGTTGGGCGATTGGCCACACTATCCCGTGACATTGTTTGAATCCTTTAGCTACTAAACGAGCTTTGTATTTATTTATAGAACCATCTACATTTAATTTCTTCTTGAAAATCCATTTACAACCTATTGGTTTAGAACCATAAGGTAAAACAACCAATTTCCATGTCTGGTTTGACATAATGGATCTCATTTCATCATTAATTGCATCTTTCCAGAAAACAACATCACGAGAAGAGATAGCCTCTAAATATATTACAGGATCACTATCATCATTAATAGTTAACTTAGTATGGTATGTAATATTATTTACATCACCTTCAAGCAAATATGTCACAAACTCAGGACCGAAGGATTTTTCTTTCCTTTGTCTCATACTCCTTCTAAGTTCTATGTTCGAATGTGGTTCAACTGAAGTATCATCAAGAGATTCTTCATGAGCTCTCTTGGAAGAGCTAGGAGTAATATTTTTTCCAGTTTGCGTAGGGGAAAACTTATATACATGTTCAAAAAATTCAGCATTAATTGATTCAATAATATCATAGGATTCTAATTTTAGAAACCTATAAGCAATAATGTTCTTTGCATAACCTATAAATACACATTTATATGTTTTATTTCCCAATTTAGTAATTTCTGGATTTGGTTTTCTCACATATGCGAGACATCCCCACACCTTGAGACGACTAAGATTAGGTTTTCGGTTAAACCAACATTCATATGGGGTCTTGTTAATCCTTTTCATAAGAACCCTATTTAGGATATAACATGCACTTAAGAGTGCCTGACCCCACCAATGATCAGGTAAACCAGATCTAATAAGCATGTAGTTCACCATCTCTATTAAAGTCCTATTTTTTCTTTCTGCTACACCATTTGATTCTGGTGAGTATAGAGGTGTAAACTCGTGAATTATACCATTAGATTCACAAAATTTTGATAATTCTGTTACTTGGTATTCTCTTCCTCTATCGAAACGTAGGATTTTAATTTTTAGATTCAATTGTTTTTAAAAAATTTGCTTTATAGATCAGAAATTTACTTAAGACTTCATCCTTACTTTTTAGTAAGTATACGATAGCATATTTCGAGAAATCATCTATGAAGGTCACAAAATACTTATTCCCTCCACGTGAAACTTTACCATGTAAATCAGATGAAACTTTACCATGTAAATCAGATACATCATAATATATAAGACCAAGTAATTCAGATGTACGCATAACAGATTTATATGGTTTACACGTTATCTTTCCTTGAACACATATATCACACTTTTAACATCATCAAGTTTACATTTAGAAATAATTCCTAAGTTATGCATGTTCCTAATAGATTTGTAATTTATGTGCCCTAATCTAAGCATGCCATAAAGGTAAAGAATCAACAATATAAGCAAAGCTGTCCTTTATTAAATTCATTTTGAACATGCCATTACAAGAGTAAACCTTCCCAACGAACACATTGTTTTGGGATACAATAAGACTATCAGACTTAATTACAAGCTTAAACCCTGCTTAGTTAAGACGATCTACAGAAATCATATTCTTGGTCATTTCGGGTACATGGAGAACTTCAGATAAAGTTAGATTCTTTTCTAAAGTAAATTTCAATTCCACTGTTTCAATTCCAACAACTTTGGCACGAACATTATTACCCATTTTGATCTCTCTGCCATCGGTGCATTCTTTGTAAGTCTTGAACTGAAATCAGTCATTACTTACATGAATTATAGCTCCCATATCTAGCCACCATCATTCTTCAACTCCAATTGAGTTGGCCTCTTCCACCACGACAACAAAATTTGGATCATTGTTTTCAATAGTCACATTTATTGGATCCTTCTTTGTCTTATCGTCATTTATCTGATGTCGGCATTCTCGAACGGTGTGACCAGGTTTCTTTTAGTACTAGCATTCACCTTTGAACCTTTTCTTTGAGGATTCTGCATGATCTCCTTTAGATTTTGAGATCTTTCGCTTTTTGCTACCCTTCTGGTTCTCTTGAACCATGTTTGCTTTTCTTGCCTCCTGATCATTATTCTCTCATTTTCGAGAGTCCTCTTTAATACGCAAATGACGCATGAGGGATTTCAGAGAGTGCTTGTTCTCTTTATGTTTAAGTTTCTTTTTATAGCCATTCCAAGAATTAGGCAATTTAGCAATAATGGATCCAACTTGAAATGGTTCAGGCAAAATAATTTCAGCATTTTTAAGATTGCTAACAATAAGTTGCAGTTCATGCACTTGAGAGAGAACAGAATTACCATCAGTCATCTTGAAATCGAAATAATTACCAATTAAGAATTTCTGATTGCTTGCTTCTTCGATGCGATACTTGTTGTGTAGTGCCAATCACAATTCTTTAGCCGTTTCAATAGTCATGTGTGCGTTGTAAACAATATCTGATAATGCATTCAGAATATGGCCTCGACATAGGAAATCATCATCCTTATGTTTCTGCCTCTGCTCTTTCAATCCCTTTTTGCATTCTTCTGAATCATTTGTTCCATCTTCAGGAATTGGTGCAAGATCATCACCCAGGATATAAGATAATTTTATTGCTGTCAAGAAAAACAGAACTTTCTCCTGCCGGTGAGTGAAGTTGTGCCTATCAAAACGATCAAGATTAATCAAGTCCTGATTCATGACTTGAATCGAAGGTGCCATGGATTCATTCAGTGCCAAATCCTTAAACGAAGATGTATCTTAAAACTGTTAGAAAACTATAGGGAATTTGATTATCTGAATATGAACTCCAAGGTACATAATCGTTATCTTTTAAGAAATGTTTCTCCCTTATCCAATGAAATCACAAAGGGGTTCTAATAAAAAAAAAATTTCAGGATACAATGGAGATGTTTGATTCAAACTGTGACGGTTTGATCAAACCAAGAAAACACTTTAATAGAAACTGATGATGCCAAGGAAAAACACTTTAATAAATGTTTTTTTGCTCCATTAGTGATAATTTAATTGTAATATTTCAAATGTAAAAGAAAACATTATATTGAAAAAAATTTTTTTGCTCCTTAGATTAATTATATTATCTCTATGAAAAATTTAATTGTATGCAACTTTATAACTTTCATGCAAAATATTGGAATATCGGAGATACTTGCTGCAAATGTGAATTTTGTGGTGCTTTATTTTGGTATGATGAGAGGGTTGGAAAGCATTATAATTTATCAAAACCAAAGTTTTCTTTGTGTTGTATGCAAGGAAAAGTGGAGCTTCCAATGATGCACACCCTCCACAAGTTCTTGATAATCTACTTTAAGGTGCAAACGACAAAAGCAAGCATTTTCTCGAAAATATCCAATCATACAATATGATGTTTTCTTTTACATCCATGGGGGGAAAGATTGATTCAAGTGTAAATCAAACGAAAGCGCCTCATGTCTTCAGGTTACATGGTCAAAATTATCACATGATCGGAAGTTTATTGCCCCCCGAAGGTTCTCTACCAAAATTTGCTTAGTTGTATATTTATGACACTGATAATTAAGTGTCAAATAGAATCCAAGCTGTTAGGTAAATATTTTTTTAATTGATTTTTTAATTTGCGTACTATTAAATTTTATTGTTTATGCTCACAGTGTTGCATTACTTTTATGTGTAAAAGTCGAAATTCTGACATCAACAAGCTAGATGCTGAGATTGTTGCTGACTTGAAGATGATGCTTGATGAACACAATGTTTTAGTAAAGTCATTACAATGGTAAGGGATACAATTCGCCAACAATTCTATTCAAATTTGAAGCTCAAGCTCATTAGAATGAGAGAACAAGAGGGAATGAGGTACAATCTACCATGTGTATCTGAAGTTGCAATATTAATTGTTGGCGACTTTGAAACATCTCCATCTGATAGAGACATCATTGTTGAAACTCAAACAGGAGAGTTAAAGTGAATTGATGAATTAAATGCTTCATATCTCGGACTTCAATATCATTTGTTTTTTTCCATATGGCCAAGATGGATATCGAGAGGATGTCTAGCTAATAGAGTCAAACACAACTTCCTCTTCTAGAAGGAAAAAAATAAGCATGAGATCATTCTTTGCCTACAGATTGCAAGAAATGGAGCGTAAGCCCCCCAAATATTTTATTTTCAAGAAGATTGTTCCGACAATTTTTAGTTGACGCTTATACAATGGTTGAATCTTCGCGTCTATCGTATATATGTTCTCATCAAAAGGATATGAGGTCTGAAATGTATGGAGGGTTGACACAAGCAATCTTAAGAAGAGAAACAAACCCTTCTTCACAAGGAAAACGTGTGATTTTGCCTTCTTCTTTCATGGGTGGAGCACAATACATGATCCAAAATTATCAAGATGCAATGGCGATATGTAAGTGGGTTGGATACACTGACGTTTTCATTACTTTTACATGTAATCTAAAATGGCCAGAGGTTGTGCGTTTTGTAGAGAACAGAGGTTTAAAACCCGAGGATCGACCAGACATACTTTGTAAAATATTCAAGGTCAAGTTAGATCATTTGATAAAAGATCTTAGACAACACAAGATATTTGGAAGAATCAAAGTAGGTAATATTTTTATAATAATCTATGATGATCTTAGCAAACAGGCTATGTCATATCAAAAAATGTCATTATTGTTACGCGAACCACCAGGTCGTGAGACATTCCCCAGGAAATGTTTTCTATTTACATTCTCATCTCTTAAAAAGAACATTAAACGATCGGATATGACATGTGTGGGTAGCTTGACCTCCTTGTCCGTGCCCACTACCCTGATTAAGTTGAAAATAGGGCCCGGTGTGCGTGAAGTTTCATTCCATATCTATGACATGCAGTCATCTTAGAATATGTTGCTAGGAAGACCATGGCTTCATACAACATGGGTTGTGTCTTCCACGCTCTATCAATGTTTGAATTTTGTGAATGCCAAGTCATCATTGTCGCCACCAAGTTTTTGACCAAACCAAAGGAAAGAAGGTTGAGATAGAAGAATTGTCAGTCGAAACAGAGAGTTGCATGTGTAATTGACTGGGCACATGATCGTTTGAAGGTTGATGAAGAAGGGAAATTTTCATTAAGTTTTGGGCTCGAGGTGATTTTGGCTGTGTGACGCTGATAGGACCTTCAGATAGATTGGACTGACTCGTTTGGATTAGCTGTATTGGGTGGGACTTGTGTGGGCAGTACCAAAACATTTTCTTATTTGGATGGTCTGAAAACTCTTCTAAACTTTGGCTTAGGAGATTGGGAAACATCTCCATCGAGAGTTACTTGACTTAGAGGAGTTTTCCGCATACTAAGTTAGCAGAGTAGCGAGGAGCTCTAGTCGTCCTCAAAAGGGTTGCCTCTGTTAACTAATGCTCGTACTTCTTCCCGACACCATATTTGAAACATTTATTGTCCTCGCAAGAATGAATCTATTGGTCAATCTAATCTCAAGCAGGGAAACTGATGCAAGCCACGGACCGGTTAGCAAGGACTCGATACATATTCTAGTGAGACCACTAACGAGATCAAGAGCCAAGAAGATCAATGATGACACACAAGGTCTTGTTCAAGCTACGTGGGCCGAAACTGATATCCAAAGTACGACACCAACCTTCAAAATAAGTATGACAAATGAAGTGCCAACTTTGGTATATTTGATTCAAGGTAAAGATCATATTGGAGGTATATCGGAGGCTAAAGAGAGATTGGAAGACCAAAATAAGTATTAAACAAAGTTTAGAAATAAAAACGAGGAATAGGGCAAATTTGCCTAGACGATTGCCCAGGCAAACAAGTGGGCGATCGCCCCACCCTTTAGAACCAAAGTAGTGTGTTATTTGCTGAACTGGGCGATCGCCCAGGCCAAATTTCCAAAAAAATCCGGATTTTCGGATTTTGTTTCCTTTTTCTACTAAAACTCTATTTTTGTTCAATTTTTAGTTATTTCCAAATTATATTAGGATTTTTATTGCTTTTACTATATAAACACTTCTCATTGTAAACAATTAATAACTTTGATTTATTGAGTGATTCAGATTAAGTGAAATCTACTTATTTCTTCCGTGTTCTTAATTGAACTAACCAAAAATTATCAAAGACTTCACAAATCTTTGTGGCATTCAAACTTGGTTCTTTGATTCAAGTAATCATCGGGTCAAGTCTTGCGGTTTGATTCTAGCTTTCTTGGGGTTCATATCATTCTTGATTATGGGTTCTGAGATTCAATTATTCGCGAGTTCGCATCAGAAACACAAGATGGAAGGCGTAAAAGGCTTGTCTTTGTTTCATAGAAAAGGCACTAAGGAATTCTATAACTACAGCGTTGAAGTTGGCTCATTCATGCTAGTTATCTTGGCTTTGCTTGCTTAACTAGTATGTCGATTGATGGCTTGAATATGAAGATGCATAGAGCCCCAAACACTCATTTGAGTACTTAAAGGTTTAATCACGTTTCGTTTCCCAACCGTTATTTTTTCTACAATCATTTCATTTTGAGATTTCTCGCTTAAGAAAGTCTTTAATGATGCGTCTATATACAATAGCCTATGTCCCAAACGAAAAGAACGTGCTAGGCCTGACCCCCTTTTCAATATATGCGATTCAGAGGATTAAAGGGTTTTCATTCATTAACATTCAGTAAATGTACATAGTTGCTTTGAATGTCCCATTGTTTGACTACTCCATTTAACTAATGGATGCTTAAATACCTGAATCCGTAAGCCACGTAAGGTAGGATGGACGAGAAAAAGAAGACAGAGGAAATCATGAAGAGATATCTTTCTATTAGCTTTCTTTTCTACTTCAAGACTGGTTCATCAACGGTAAACTGGTTCATCGACGGGACAACAAGCCAAGACCTAATTCTTTAATCGACGAAAAGTACCCTAATTGAGATAAAATTAAAGTGCAATTACCCGATTGAAACAAATTGAAGTATAGTCACGTTATTGAAACAAATTGAGTTTAGTAAATGAAAGTCCACTCACAAGTGTTTTTTTTTTTTTTTTTTTTACATTCATTGAATTAAAAATTATTAAAGAGTGGCGTGTAACCACTATTTGAACAATGGAAACTATGAGCGAGTGGTTCATCCATCTTGTATTCCAGCAAATATTAGGAGGTGTATTCAATTATAACTTGATAACACTTTTATGGAGTTCAAAAGTCTAAGTGTATTCAATTCAGACTTTTTAAATTTCATAAAAGTCTTGGGGTATTCAATATAAAATTTTAAAGACTTTTAAAAAGTCTTATAAAGTCATGCGATGTTCAATTCAGACTTTTTAAAATCCTACGAAATTCAGGAGTATTCAAAATGTCGATGACTTTTAATGACTTTATAGATAATTTTATATGTACTAACTTTAAAGCACAATGTATAAATAAAAAATATCACAATTTCTCTCACATTCACCCCTAAGATTTTGAAGGACTTTGGGAAAAAAAAAACAGATTATTTCATTCCCTAATTTTTTTTCTTTATGCAACATTTCTCTTTTATTTTTCCTTCAACAAAATGTACAGTTAAGATTAATAATCTTCTATTTTTTTAATGTGATTTTTTTTCTCTTCAATATATTCTCTTAACTATTTTTTTTTTCTCTTTCTTTTTTTGTTCCTCGAACTCTATAACCATGATTGATTACCAATGCTATCTCTAATCAATTTGATTTTTTTTTCTTTTCAATATTTTTAACTATTTTCTTCTTTTTCCTTCTATGAATGTTTAGAGAATGTGATTTTTTTTTCTTCAATATTCTCATAACCATTTTTTTCTCTTTCTTTTTATTTTCACCGTTTTTCTATTTTTCATTAAAAACAAGATAAATTTATAATTAAATTCTTATATAATTGTTGATTGTCGTTTATTATAATGAATTTCACATTAAAAATTAATTTTTATTTTTATTTTCATTCTTGTTTTTTACTTTTTTCTATTTATCTTGATGAGCATGATTGAATTTTTTTCTTCTTCGTATATTTGTACTTTGGTTATTTATTTATGCAATTGTGGTGACTAATAATAATATGTTACTTATAGATTATTAAATATAAAAATGGAGATTATAAATTGGATAAATTTTTTTGTTGAAAAATATTTTTAAAAGAGTCGCATGCCATAATTTTTTGAATTTATCCACAAGTCATTTGAAAGTTTATAGTTTTACCCAACCGAAAAAATAGAAAGAGTTAATAATTTATATCATTAACTTTTGACATAGTTTACTTGCAATAATTAAATAGAACATTAATTTTTATGAATTTAATAATATTAATACAATTAAATAAATTATTATTATTCTTTTCTCCTGCTACAATATTTTTTAACTGTGAAATATTAAATTTTTATATTCAAAATTTTTAATTGAAAAAATAAAGTCTATAAAAGTATGTGAAAATCTAGTAAAATTTTTCAAAATAAAATCTATAAAAATGCATAAAAGTCTAGGAATCTATTAAAATCTATAAAAATCAATAAAAATCAATGAAATCCATTAAAGTCAATAATTTGAAAAAAATGTCAATTCAAGTGTTTAAAAGTCTAGATTAAATACACTCTCATTAGACCATTCACAACATCCCCAACAAGGATCTTTCGAAAAAAGTGAACAATTGTCGACCACCAAATCTGCTGGTATGCAATATTCACCCCAACTCACAAGCACAAATCATTGGCACATAATATAATTTCAAAGTTCCCCAAAAACTCAATTATAAGTCAATCAAGAAGGTGGTAAAACCATTGTAGAGTTATCCAACTACATAAAGCTTGGGAAGCTCAGACCTAGTCAAGATAGCAACAAGGAGCACTCAACTGCTAGTCTAGTCTAGTAACTGTTTTCATCAAAAAAACCAAGCAACACTTGCATATGTTGAACCATGACACAAATATATATATACACACACATACCTAAATTGTGGATTGTTCAATTAGCCAAGGATTTCTCCAAAATTCATACAATTTGCATTAATACAAGTTGACAGACTCAAAACTGGCCCGCTCGAATGTCTCTATCAAGCCGATCTGCATTAAGGGTTCCAGGAAGTTCTCTAAAATCTTCATTGAAGACAGAGTATGCACTGCAAAATTCGAGGACGAGAAAGTGTTAATAGCATTCAAAAAATTTCACTTTATTGATACAGGTGGTCAACACGAGATTGTTTTCATATTTTCCATTAAAAAAAAAAGACTACTTTTACGTTTTTTTCCCCTGGAGATAGAATATGCACTAATATGCAACGATGAGTGTGCATTAATTGCTAGAACTCACAAGTAGTTAAAAATATGTAATGACTATTTGCAGACAGAAGCTTGACATGCTCCATGAAAAGATTAACCAACAATAGAAATATATATATATATATATATATATATATAGAAAATTAAATAATAACCATAATTGAAATAAAATTAAAAGCAGCGAAATAAAAAATAAAAATGGCCCAAAGGCCGTGCACCTAAAGTATTCCCATTAAAAAACCCACCCAAAGTGTGACCATGAAAATATAAAGGACATGATGTCTGGACTCTTGACTTGATTCAAACAAGACTGCCTCATTCAGGTTTTGCTTCATTCATCTATCAAGACCGACATCATTATTCCACTTAGTCTCTCTCTGCCAATCCATATAAGACATAATTAATAATTTCTAATGCCAGAAGAACATCGTCAGATTGATTATACATTCAGTATTCTGACTGTCCACGTGATGTGCATTTCTGATGCCTTAAATTGTGCCTTGCTCAACCTTCTAAAGTGGCCGGACTAGCAAGAGGCGCAACTTTATTTTCTTCATTGGCCTTACACAAATGCTTCTTCGTATTGAGGAAAAAGAACCACCGAACACAAACTATTACAGTTTGACTTAAGTGCTTTTGATGTCCTAAAATTTGGGCTACGAGTAGGTTTACTATTGCTATAGGGGCCCCTTGCCTGTACAAGGCTTGGCTTCATTATGAACCCAGTTTAGTGATTGACCTGAAAACTAGTGTTCCTTCCATGCTTATTTTGTACTTGTTTACGAGCTCAAATAGTACTTGTCCCTTTATGTAGTGGCTTCCACCTATACCTGAAGGGGCTATGCAATCTCCCATATTTGTTGTTAAATAGAGAAAACTTATGCACCTGAATCTTTAGAGATCTCTTTCCTTTCTCGTAACCGAAAATCGATAATCCAATCATACTCAAAATCAACAGGATACAAGCATACACAACTATGATGCAACAAAAACTTCAATTGCAAATAATACTTGAAGATTGTTAGACAAAGTTCAAGGCGTGCAACAGTACAACTGTTGCTTAAGGCATCATATGCAGGACCTAGTCTAGGGTTACAAAACGGGCTACAAACAAATTGATTCCCAAGACACAATGAAGCCCAAACATTTACTTAGCTGCTTCTCCCACTACGAATTGCAGGAGTTTTCTTGGTTGCTACATAATATGTTTTGAGCAATTTCATTCTACAAGAACGCCAGATTCAGAAGCTGTTCTGACTGATTTAAAGGCATATATCTTTTATTGTGAAGGAACCAATGGACTTTTATATTTGACTGCGGTAACCCTACCTTCGACTCCCCTCTCACCCTATACCTGTTTATCGGTATCTTTTGAAACAAAGATGTACCCTGAAGTCTTTTCTTAAAAGGTATGGCTCTGCCCAATAAAACATGTACGCTCGGATAATTATTTAACTATCACATGATTCTAATTTTTTCCTAACAATCAGATCCACAATTTTGTATGAACCATCTGATCATTATATTTATTTTGGAAAGTTCCAGGAGAAACTTCAGTTATGGACTGAAGGTACCAAGGGATACATATATTTGATTGTTCTAATATCACGTCTCAAACTTATTCCACACCCTAATATTGATTGGGAAAAAATGAGAAAGGACTCTGTGTTTTTGTGCTTGTGATTAACTGAACTTGTACTTTTTGAAATTCTTTAGACAGAAAATTTTGTGGATAAGCCAACACGGTGCCATTTTCTTTTCAGGTCATACTAGCTTTGAGAAACTCATGAAACAAATGCATCCAACTCAATCAATTAAGCCGGTCTGAGATTCAATATTGAAATATAAGATGTATTACTAACTTTGAGATACTCAGGAAACAAATGCAATCAACTCAATCAATTAAGTTGGTCCTAGATTCAATATTGAAATATATGTGGAGCATAAAACTCTACAGCTAAATCATGTGTCATGATAGACAAAAAGAATCTGCAAACAAACAAAAACTTGACATCCCTGAAAATGAAGTGCAAGATTATTAGAAATGGGAGCCGAAATGGATTACAATACTGCAAAAGATCTAAGATTTGGGTAGTATATAGCACTTGCAGTGTTCTCCCCGCGTCTTGTTTCATCATCAGACAAAACCAATAATTTCGATGCATTAAATACATCGAATATACATTTTCATGAAGTTAATTCTAGACGAATGCAGCAAAAAGCGGCAATCCAAATTATTGCATAAATATATAGCATCACATGCTCAATAAACCTAAAAACATTTCACCAGTTACTGCACATACCTTACGTCACCAGGCTGCCGATGCCCAAGATTATAGAAAATAATAGCAAACCCCGTTCCAAGTATCTGAACAATAACGTACCAATGCAACAAGTAAAAATGTAGCCTTCAACAAGAGATCATGTGAAAATTTTAAAACATTCAAGTAAAAAAGGTAGATTCATTGTTTATGTCAACCTTGTGGCTATGGACAAATCATTTTGAACCATTTATTATAGAGAATACAAAATCAACTTGGACAAAAGAATAGAACTTCTTAAGCTTTTATTGAACACATTAAGCTAATGCAAGAAGACTTTGAACACTTAAAAAGCAAACTCTTAGCAGCCATTTCAATAGAAGTTTTGTGCTTGCCTAGTTAATTTACAAATTCATTTCAGTGCCTAGTTTTTTGCAGGCTTATTCAATCATGGTCTGCTATCAACTCAGCCAATCAAACCATGTGATATGCAGAGAAGGCCGTTTAAATGAAATAATTAAAAACTAGACATTTTTATTGAAATCCCAGATTTTATCCTTTATTATATAGAAATATTGTCTTTCCTTTCTCTTAATATAGATTTGATTCTAGGTGATTTGATTTCCATATTCAGATTATAAGGTGTAACTATAAATTAACACTTTTATTCATTCATCAATACAAGAAGAAATTACATATTTTCTCTCATTATTCAACAATTTTTCCCTTGACCATTAGAAGAGGGCTATTTTGAAAAATTCACCGTTTTTTATGAGCCTCATACATCTTTGCATTGACAAACTACAAATGGTCAAACACCATAATAAATAATTTTAAGACTAGTAGTCAATCTCAGTCAAACTGACTGTCAACATCATGTTAAAATCACAATTCCACAAGCTAATAGTTGCAGCCCAGCTACATGTGCAATTGTGTTGTGAAGATGTTGTGGAAACAAAAGAATAGCTAGACTTACATATAAAGGTCCAACATCCAATCTCTGGGCAACAGGTGCCAGAATAAACCATATAATGATGACAGCCCATATCTTTAGACTGAGAGAGAAAATGGCCATCAAAAGCATATCTACTAGGAGAAAGAGATTCATTAGAACTTTTCCATTCTAGTCCTTCAAAAATTTGAATAAAATAGGTAGGTTTTTTCACCAGGAAGTTTGAACTTATCACGTAAGAAGAAGAAAAGCCTCCTCTTCCACCTGCCAGTTGGCTGTGGAAGCTGAAATTTCTATATGCATTTAAAGAGAGAGTGTGAGACACTCCTTAAAAAGACAGGCTCAATTCAACAGTGTCATTCTGGGAACCAATTAATACTGACCAGATCTTCGCTGTCATCTTCATCAACATCATCCCAAATATGCTTAGCAGGTGGCTCCGGTTTAATGGCAACAATTAAGCTTTCTAAAAAGAAATATTGAATCACTTTGGTCAGAAGTAGCAAGAAGCTGTTTCAAGAATTTTTGCAAAATATCAACCAACAAAAATTTTGCAAAATTGCATGCTTTTTAAGGGACAAAACAGTGTCACAGTAAGAGAAAAGTCAAGACATGGTCTAGTGCAAGAGAAATTTGGGAGCTTTTATTTGTTCCTAAAAGAAGATTCCCTCAAGCCAGACTTTAACTAGCAAAACAATCAATAATAGGAAGAGAACAGATTTGCTTTAATTTGACATTCAAATGTTCCTTTTTTATCTAATCAATTCATTGCAAAATAGGGATTTTCATGAAGAGGTACCAGAACAACGGAAGAAAATAACAATCAATCTTTTTACTTACTAAAACATGGACAGTTATAGAAAGAATTCCAATAAAGAAAAAGGAAGGCTTGAGAACAATCTTTAATCGGATACATAAAGAATAAATGGTCTTGAACTCAATAGTTTCAAGCTTGTCCTGATGTTGAAAAAGATCTTTACAAGTGAAGAAAGGAAAAGTGACAGAAGAATATAGAAGAAACCTGATGCACTAGTATCTATAAATTTGTAGATCAAAATAATTACATATCATAACCTTCAATTCTCTGGTTCAAACAATTTGTTTTAAAGCCCATTTAAAAATAAATTCATCCTTGCAATCTTACCGGTGAATCTAAATTGAAAGATGTCATTTAAAATCAAATCAAATCAGCTCGGTGATGTTTAGGTTCAGAATGACTTGGACCAAGCGAAATATCCAACACATTATTGTAACCTAAATTTGGAGTGTATGCTGCCACAGTTTTGCAATTCTAACCTGATGTAGCTCATCATCACTAAAAGAAAAGAATGCACAATTTACTAGTTAACAACTAGAGATAAAACTCAGACCTCCATCATGAAGTTGGACTATTGCAGCGTCGCCATTTTTATTGTCAAGCAACACATTCCCTCGAAAAATAAGCCTCATATCATCAATGGGCAAGTGACTATCCCCAGCAATCAATTTTCTCAAATCATGCACCTATTTTTCAAGGGGAAAAAAAGAAAGAATTTAAACCAAAAAAAATCCCTTCTATAATACAAGTTACTGATAGAAAGACTCCAATATTTAAGTAAATATTTGCAACATGATAATGTATATTCTAACCAGAAACAAGATAGAAAAAATTGTCTATTCCTGTAGCACAACCTTCAAAATTAAGGAACAGGTGAAATAAAATTAAAAATGGTATTCATCTATTCATAGAGATTATTCTCCTTTCTTTTGGTGTCACAAAGAAAATAATTAGAAATTTCACAACCATACAGGTGGAGGAATGACTTGGAAACTATAAGACATCCCATTGATGAATAGGAGCCATTTACCTCCTATATTTACAAATCAGATAGATAAAGCAAGATACAAATCCATATGGAGCACAAATACCGTTTGGAAGAAATGGATCATAGTCATCCATGATCTAGTGTCACAGAACACGCGGAAGTTTATAATGCAAACAATTAAACCTGCTCAAATGATTCGCAGGACACGTGAAATCAAAGCATAGTGATGTTCATCAATTGTCTGAAAACTACAATACATCTGCAGATTTCATTTGACATTCAAATCCTAAAAATAAAATCTAGGTTAGCGGATTTGTGGATAAAAAGCATTATGGTTGCTACAATGCAATTTCCAGATTACAATTCAAAATTTAGTTAAATTTGATCTGAATTAGGATTAGGAGAGAGTTTGACATTTTCAACATACATTCTGTTGAAGTTAATAACCCCACGTGGTGTCTGACTTCTTTATTATTGGTATGCAAATTACAAGATAAGGCTTGAGTTTTAACATGTGTAAGAGGACAGTGTAAGGGACACTTTAAGACCACCTTTTCTACTCCAGTCTGATATAAGGACGTATGCCGCTTGGGAAATTGAACTCACAACACACGCAGGGAAGTTTTAATGGCTTAATATGAAAGAGGACCACCATTAGTATTATTGTGTATTCCAAAACCAAGTTGTTCATGGTCCAGATTGCAACCCTTTCTTTTCTAGACTTAGAATTCACACTTAGACATATACGACTCCATAACGAGTAGATACTCTCCAGGAGCATAATCAATTTTCATTTAAACACTTTTTCATACTTTCTGCATTCAGCTAGCTAATTTTGCAGCTTCACATGTGGATCCCTTCCACCCCATTTTTAAACAGAAATGAAATTATACTGACCACTGGACCAGCAATTCAAGTTCATTGAAATCAGTGAAGTTTATCCCTGCATAAAATAAATAGATAAATAAACAAAAAAAACATATAATCACAGGCAACCGTTTTTCCCTCATTTAGGTGCCTCCATATTCTTTTTTTTTTTTTTTTTCATCAAATATACTTACCAGTTATTTATATTAAATGTCTTCCTACCTATTATAATTCAACAAGTAAAGTGTGCTAACACTATGGAAAAATTTATTATATCAGTTATGACAACGACCTCAGATTTGTTTAAAGTGCTACATTTGGATTAGTATCGCACGATGAGATCCTGAATAACATACGCAAGAATAACATTCTATTTTAGTTTAATATAGCATTCTTGAATTCTTTGCTTAAAACAAGAGCAATTCAACAACTGGACTCAACCAAGAAACAAATCCTATAGTCAAACTGATGAATCTAAGGTTCCTTAGAGTATGTTTGTCACTACTTATAAGCACTTATAAGCTGGTCAAACATTATTTTTATCCACACATTTTGTATGACCCACAACTTTTATCTACTTTTTATCCACACATTTTTGTAGAACCTACTGCTTATAATCTACATAAGTATTATTAGGCTATAAGGAAAATTATGGCATACTGCTTGATTTATATAGCTTTCTAGAAGATAGCTCTCAAAACTTCTCAAGACAGCTGTGAAAGGAGAAATCATAAAAATTTACTCCAGTAAACAAACTTAAAAACCCAAAACAATTTTGTGGTACTTACATGCCTTCGTTTACACTAATTGAGGACTATGGGGCAGTCAAAATCTTTTCAAGCATAATCATTCGCTACCCACTGCACAAGAACTGTGGACTAGCGATGTGAAGGCCTCCACATTATAGGTGTATTGCACGTATTGAATTTGGCGATTACACAACACTCATAGCCCTCTTCTCAAATAGGAAATAAAAAGAAAGGCAATCTCCTAATCCTAATAGGCTTGCCTACGTCTCCTAGAAAGAAAAGAAAACAATATCATAAAAAGAAAAGAAAAATAATAACCAACTCTTAATAGGACTACAAATCCTATCAAAAAATTATTAAAACTAATAACAAAAGAATCCTAATACTATGAATAACACCACTTAGATTGTCCTACATCAGTCCCTCCCAATTAAAACTCTCTCATAGGTGGGCGAGAGAAGAGAAAATTAATCAATCAGGAGGGAAGTACTGAATAACATCTGCTACCCTCTTTTGCAAACATAACTGATCCTGATATAAGCAAATCATTCCATTTCATCTTCAATTTTTTTTTTCTTGGATAGTCACCCTCTAAATCCTTGACTCTTTTGAGAAGTCAAGAAATGGCAGTCATATGTTTGCTTTGATCAATTTATCCATCATGTTTCTCAACCTTTCATTGTCTTTCCCTTGCAAAGTTTTTACTTAATTTACCAGGCTCAAGGAAAGACATTTTGAAGAGAACGACCCCAAAACAATTAGCATCGCAATCTAGTTCTTGTCGAAAGGGTGGTTAAGAGGATGTCAGAAACACCTCATAAAAGAATAGACCTGCTCACAGAGAGCTACATAACAGTCCCATTCTTTGGCTTGAGCTATATGAGGTAGAAACTCATCACACATGGTTCAAAGGCCTTGACCCACCCAGTGAGTGCTCAGTATCGGTCATGTATCCTATGCAGGCTCAATGTTTTCCCTCCTTTTTAGAGAGAGGTGTGAAAATTTCTGAATTTCATGTTCATTGTATTAAACATTACAAAGGAAGTGGTATATATACACACAAAGCTAACAAAATTCCCTCCTACAATTAAGCTACATAATCATCTCTTATAATTAAACCTACATAATTCTCTCATGCAATTAAACATACAATTAACATAATTAAGCCTAGTCGCCTAAAACTATATGATAACCATATTGCACATGTTTTCGACAGTCCCCTCAAGTTGTTTTAAAGATATCTATCTTTCCTAGCTTGCTAACACACGAAGAAACATAGGTCAAGATAACCTTTTCGTAAGAACATTAGCTAGTTGTTTTCCACTAGTTGACAAATGAAATACAAATCTCACCGCTTTCAACATTCTCCTTAATAAAGTGTTTGTCAATTTCAACATGCTTAGTTTTGTCATGTTGAACACGATTGAGAGCAATGTTGATGCCAGCTTTATTATCACAATAAAGCTTCATTGTTTCTATCTCAGCAACTTGTAATACTTGTAGCAATGTCTTTAACCACATCAACTCACATATTCCTTGAGTCATTGCTATAAATTCTGCACATAGACCTAGCAACCACAGATAGTTTCTTGCTTCTCCAAGTAACTAATCTCCTCCAATAAATGTGCAATATCCAAATGTTGACCTCCTGTCTTCTATCGAGCTTGCCCGATCGACATCCATATAAGAGCATCTCCAATGCAACAATGTAGATTATTGTACATATAGTAAGTAAATTAGAGACGGTGAGAAGAACATTTCTAATAGGGTTGTAGATTTGAAAAATTATGGTCCAATTGTACAAGAGAAAAGATGTAGAAAAATTATAAAAATTAAATAAAAGATGATTAACACACATTCCGATGGAGATAAATTATAAAAAATTAAATAAAAGAGGCTAAACACACATTTCGATACATATAAATTATACAAAAATAAATGGAGGATGTCTAGCACATCGTCCAACCTCCACTTTTTTCTTGCCATATAAGCATTTTTGGGTGATATGGCAGACTTTTTAGTGCAATCCACGATTGCATTGAAAATCCTCTAAGCTTCTACTTGAAGATGATAATTCTTCGAGAAAAGTAAGCCCTTTCCAAGTGTTCTTTTCAAATATCGTTTCCATATGAATTTCATGAGGAGAGAGCATAGACTACACTTACTAGAAAGTGTGATATCAGGTCTAGTGAGAGACAAACATATTAGCTTACCAATCAATCTTTGGCATCACCTTTTGTCAACTACCAAACTCTCAACAACAGCTCCTAAGTTAAGTTTTGGATCAATTGGAGTATCCCTAGTCATAGGGAATAAAGATAGGAATTGAAGATGATGAGGAATTCAGATATAGTTTAATTTAAATAAAATTGAAATAGTTTTATTAGATATGATTTTATCATTTTAATAGTTGTTATTTTACTAGAAGTTCTTTACATTATAAATAGGACCTTGGATTTCATTTACAAATTGACTACTATTGATGATTAAAAATTGATTGTTCCTTCTCCCTAATTCTTCTTTATTTTCTCTCATTTCTTCTTTTTCTCCTCCCTATTTCTATTTTTGTTCGTTCTATGTAAGTTTTATATCAGAGCTTGCCACGTTTTCATGTAACCAAGTTATTGTTAGAGTAGTATGAGGTAACAATCCCAACCCTATCACTCACCACCTCCAACACTCAACCACAAAAACCCATCTTCAAACCAAGCCCAAAACCCAACACACTAAATATTACCACATAGAAATCAGGTTGGAAGAGGAGTTTGTTTGCTGATTCGTTTTCCATTCCCCTTTATTGTTGTTAGTTAGCAAAACAAAAAAAGAAAAATGACTGAAAAGAAAAATAGAGGTACTTGTTCCCTGTCCCTGCTTAGTTTCTTTTCTATTGAAGTCTCTATTGTTCTTGTTTAGTTGAAAAGAAAAAAAAAATCCTCGTGTAAGATTGAAATAGTTTTATTAGATAGAATTTATCATTTTAATAGTTGTTATTTTATCACCGACTGTAGGGACATTTACTCTGCTACAAGCACAAAAAAAGTACTTCTTTGTTCGTTACTACGTCTTCATCTTCTCAAATAAAAACTCATATCTCTCTCTCAATTCCTCCATTTCTCTATATTATTCTCCAAATTCATCAAAATCAAACTCTCATCAAACAAAACTCTCTCTCTCTCTTTCTTCTCAACTCCTCAATCCATTAAAATCTTGTACGGTCGGATTCTACAGCAAAAAATAAGCGGTATACTAGTTAGTTCTTTTAGACTTGAGTTCTTTACTTTATAAATATGACCTAGGATTTCATTTACAAATAGGCTATTATTGATGATTAAAAATTGGTTCTTTTTCTCCCTAATTCTTCTCAATTTTCTCTCATTTCTTCTCTCTTCCTTATTTATATTTCTTCTTACGTTCTACACCAGTGTTTTATCAGAGCTTGCCACATTTTTCTCTAAACAAGTTATTGTTCATGGGCAAGTTACGATAGTTTGAGGCAACAACCCCAACCTTATCACCTGCCACCTCCAATCAACCACTGAAACCCATCTTCAAACCAAGCCCAAAACCCACCACACCAAATGTTACCACGTAGAATCGGGTTGGAAGAGGAGTTTGTTTGTTGATTTTGTCTTACACTCCCCTTTATTGTTGTTAGTTAGCCAAACAAAACAAAACAAAACGAGAGAAGAAAAATAGAGGTACTTCTTCTTATAGAGTACTTGGAATAGGTTCACAAGAAGACATATTAGTGGTAAATGCTTTGAAAGAAGAAGACAACCTCTGATAGGAAACATAATTTGAAATAGGATGCATAGTACAAAATCTAACACATATCCTATGAGCAATTGAAGCATCGAGAAAAAACAATCAATTCAAGACTCATAGAAAGATTAGGAATTAATGAATTAACATTGTTTTCCAGAATCTTGTGCTTGGTTCAAATGGTTGGTGATTGAGGAAGGTGTCATAATCCTTCTCGAATAAACTTTTAGTTCACAGTCTCTATCTTGAACACACTCAAGTAGAGTTACGGGAAGAGTTGCTGAAACTGAAGAGGAAGGTACATGTACTTGAGATGATGAATGAGAGTTCTTGGGAGGGTCTCAAAAATGGGTAGAACATGGGAAACATGAGAAGGGGACCCAAGGATTGTATGAATTGTGACCAAAACGAATCTTCCACACATCTACTCTCCTTGAATAGAAGTTTTGGTAAAAAAGAAGCACTCAAAGAGGTAACATCCATGGAACACAAAGTTTTCCTTGTCAAAGGATAATAGCACTTGTAACTATTTTGAGTAGGCAAATATCTTAAGAAAACACAGCGAAGAGCCCTTGGATCTAGTTTTCCCGTATTATGGTCATGTATGTGAATAAATGCTACACAAACAGAAACTCATGATGAAATAGAAGAAAAAATACGTGATGATGGGTATATGATTTTTAGTGTTAAGTGGTGTTTTAACATCAAGATCCTTGATGACATCCTATTGATAAGATAGGCATTGGTAAGAACAACTTCCTCCCAAAGAACTAGGGTGTAAAATCCAACAATCAGTTTACATACAAAGCTAAAATTGAGGAATAATACTCTTCCATTATATGTCCAAAGAATTTGGAGATTAGTCTTAATCATATGATGGAAATTTTGAAATGTTTCTGCTACTTAGATTTTTCTTTAACCAAATAAACACAACTCAAATGAGAATGATCATCTATGAATGTAATGAATCACCTAGAACCAAATATGTTATGGACACATGAAGGCCCACAAAATATAATTATGTATCAAGGAAAATGGCTACGACTTTATATTTGTGCATGAAAATGAGCATGATGATGTTATACTTCACAGTGAAAATCATGGGCATCCTTATTCTTTAATAGAGTAGAGAACAATCTTTTAAAATAAGGAAAATTTAGGCGACCTAATCTTTTATACCAAAGTTGAATTTCTTGATTTTAATTGATTGAGAAGAAGTGTGTATAAGATAGGTTACTTGAACCAATAGGTTCACCTTCAAAATAATAAAGTCCATCAATCTCCTTTCCAACACCTATCACCTTCCCCGTTCACAAGTCCTGAAAGTCACAATAATTAGCCGTTCAGACCTTTAGTGATTTTTACTAATTGAAAAGAGGTTACACAAAATTTTTGGAACATGTAAAGTTGAATCAAGTGAGATAGGATTTGAGGAATGAATACACTCTTTTTGAAGAATTGGGGATAGAGACCCATTGGCAATTTTAACTCTCTCTCTCTCTCTCTCTCTCTCTCTCTCTCTCTCTCTCTCTCTCTCTCAAGGAGCATAAGAAACATATAAACTTGATAGGCTCGTCAAGTGATATGTGGCACCGAAATTAATAATCCATGAATAATTCATAAGAGAATCAACATTTAAGCTCATAAGTAATCATCATGCCAAAATACTCCATCATTACGCTTTTGTCAGACGACAATTTCACTAATTGAAATGCATAGTTGAGCCATCAACTGATGGAAATCAATGCATAGTTGAGCCATCAATGCATCGCAATAAGCCATCACGTTGTAAGTATGGGTGATGAGGCAAATACATAGTTGAGCCATCAACTAATGGAAATCATCATGTAAGAGAACCATCGTTGCACTAGCGATGGTTCCATGGATGGAAATCATTACATCGCAATAAGCCATCACGTTTTAAGTATGGGTGATGAGGCAAATCTATGTCTACTTGTTGCCGCGCTCTGGGCTTGTAGCCACTACAAATTTCATCGCAATCAGAGATTGATGCATTGAATTGATTGCATCTTCAAGCCTAACACACCTCTATTCCAAATATTGGTATGAACTTAGTAGTTTTCCAATCCTCCAATTATTGTCGTGAGGATGCTCACCCTTACCACATTAGTTAGCCATCAACCAAGGTTAGATCCTTTAGTACAGCAAAGGAATTTACATCTTGTAGAAACAAGAGAAAAGCTTAAATATTTTAATAAAATAACTTGAGTGTATTTAATTTGGTGGGTAAAAAGCATGCCTAGCCATCTTTTTATATAGAGAAAACAAGAGATGAAATCTCTTAATCCTACCTTTGACGATCACATCTATCCCTTACTAAATTGAAAGGAATTCTTCTCGGAGTTGGGATTATCCCCTACATTTTGGAGTGATTTCCTCCTCATTCGAGGGCGGCTCCTCGGGCGTACTCCAAAAGACAGCAAGAGGAGCTGAGTGGTGACAATTGAGAGATTGTCACTGAGCATTGAGCATTCCTGGTTACTGGGAAGAAAGGTCAAATGGTAAGGCAAGGCAAGGCAATGCCATACGCCCGTTTGGCTCCTCGCGAAGTATAGCTCACATCCAAACATCTGATTAGGGAACGGGGCAATGCCCGCGAAGCTCCGGCAGAAAGGGAAGGGAACATGTGCTAACCAAATAAATGACCAGCTGTCATTATTGTTAGAGCTCCCAACATCTACATTCTCTCTATTACTAGGCTTGCCTACTAACCATCTCCAAGAAGGAAAAGTACACAATGTCATAAAAGGGAAAGAAAAACAATAACCTATTTAATAGGACTGGAAATCAACAAAATAATAAAACTAATAATAATAGAATTCAAGGAATATTACGATTACCACTACTCAGATTGTCCTACATCATTCGCATTAAATGCACCAAGTTTGCAAGGCATCTAAGGCCCCTAGTGCTTAAGTGCAAATGAAGTACTACACTTCATCCAAATGACAAGCTTAGCCTATTATGTTCATTAATGAAAATATTTCATGCATACAAAATGTATGCTGAGAATCTCATAATCTGCTACTTTCGGAAAATTTCTGAAAATGTAACTATTTGACAATCAATGGGTAAAATCAGCACTAAAATATATTAAAACAACATTCAATCCATCCAATTTCATCAGCCCATATAAGAAACTAAACTGAAAGACAGTTCAGATGAAAAGGACACGGGCAACCCATAAATTATATAAAGTTACCTAATGTGCTTTGACCTTTATTCAGCTTTAGGGCACTTCAAAACCAAGAGCCATGTTGCTTACAGAACTAGGTGCATATATTTACAGTTATTTCTTTGCACATGGCCATCCTTTTTGTGTCTCCACAAGTATTTAATAAACAAATACCAATTTTTAACAAGTTCGAATGCATTTACTTACAATTTGGACATATTCAGTTTTTTTCATTTCACATTATCATAATAGTTACTCTTGAGCTGTGCGGTCATCATCAAGGCACAACGAAACTTACATTCTTCTTTTGTTATTTTAATCATGTTCTCCGTTTATTCACACACATATATTGATGAAGACGTCCTAATAGTTTCCCTTCCTCCCATGAAATCGCAATTGATATAGATTTATCAGTTTTTCAATTTTTTCCAAAGTTCAACTGCAATTAAATGTTCTCTTTCACCTCAGACTCCTCATCGAAAATCATAGGATGTCTTAGTTGTTATCATTCAAATCCAAACATCACATATTCTGGGCATAAAATTAAAATTCACATATTGCATATCAGTCGGAGACTTTTCCTACCATAAATGGGAAAAACGAGGAAATTCCGCAACTTAATACCGTATTTCAAACAGTAATAATAGTATCTAATTAAAAATTGGCACTCTTCCAAGTTTATTATGTATCAGGAAAAAAAAAAAGAAAAAGAAAAAGAAAAAGAGAAATTGAGATGCATAATTAAAAGCAGTACTCTGATGGAAGAGGGGACCGTTAGGCGAGAGGGAGGAGAAGGACCGATGGTTTTGAGAGTGATTTCAACAGTCTCTTTCTTTTCATCCGTTCCATTGCCGTGATCAGGCTTCGTCCCCTCCATTATTGTACGTTATGGAGGTTAGGAGAACGCCGATAGGAGCCAAAGAGGAGTAATCATCCAACTTTAAGATTTGTTTCATGTTAGTCGCAGAATTTTAATTTATTCTACATTTGTCACTCAACTATAAAAGTTATTCAACATTGGTCATTATATTAGTCTCTTTGCAACTTAGAAATTGTTTACTATATCGCTTATAAGTAGAATTCGACCGTAGAAAAATAAACAGAGATTAATAGGAAGAACAAGAGAAAGATTTGGAAAAGAATGGTAAAGAGAAAGAGAATTGGGAAGGAGATGATTGAGGAAATTGGGGAAAAAAATTTGGAGAAGTTGAAGACAGACGCAAGTATTTATTTTGTGTAAGTAGAGGTGAAATTTCCTACGATCATGATTAGCATCCGTCCAATAAGTTTTTTAAGCACTAATCTCTTCAATATAGGAAAATAGATTGTTTGACATGTGAAATTTGACATTGACTTTTAAAATGGAGATTATTGTAGTTTATTGACTAAATAGAACAAATTTGTCTCAACTTAAATTATAATTTAAGTTGGTCAAACATATTTTTTATCAACTCATTTCGTAAGACCTGCAACTTACTACACGTTTATTATTCACACATTCTATAGCACTCACAATTTTTAAACACTTAAAAAATAATTTTAGCACCATCAAACATACGCTAAAGTTTAGTGATTAATATGATACAAATTGAATGCCTAATTTAGAACAAAATATAAGTTAAGTAACCAAATTGAAACTCCTCTACAAGTTCAATTACCAATTGAGTTTTTGACCCACTGAATAGAGGTCATTTTGCTTATAAATTAAGAATTTGGTACAAATGTTCTCTAATATTTTTCTTGAAGGCAAAAATAGTTTCTAACATTTATTTTTTGATATAAACATCTCTAACTTATGTTTTTTGTTGCAAAATTGATTATTTAACAAAAAAGATCAATATGCCTTTAATTTTAATAAGAAAAATTGTAGTTGTGTTCTTAACCTTTGCAAAAAATGTAAATACGTTCAGTATTTTTATTTTTTATAAAAGAAGTAAAGAAATTTAGCACAAATAGTAAGTAACATTTGCCATGAGAACGACCTTTGAAAATTGAATTGATACCTTTGTTTAATAATATTTAATTTAACATAATAAATATATTATTATTGTCGTGTTGATTAAATTTTTCATAAAAAAAAATTAAATTATTGTACTTTAAGTATATGTAATTGTTATGTGATGTTAAAAATTTAAATAAAAATTAAAAAAAATAAATAATAAAATGAAGTATATAATTTAATAACATTGAATCAATCTTATTATGTTTTTATTAACATAAAAATTAATTTAAGAATTATGTATTCTTTTATTTTCGAATGATAATAAAAACGATAAATTAAAATATGAAGAATACACTTGGATCTAATATTTGTAGTTAATAAACGAATTACTCAATTAAATAAAAGTACTTGAGGATCAAGATTGTAAAGTTATTTTTCTTTTCTTTTTTTGTTATAACTAAAAAATAAATGTTCAATTTTTTTTAAAAATAATAAAACTAATAATTTTATTTAACAGATTTGCTATTAATTATGAGCTTAAATTTTAGCTATTTCATACTAGCTAATGTATAAATATACAAAATAATTTATGTATATTATTAATTTGGTCAATAAAAATTTTAATTCAAAACAAAAACAAAAATAACTCGTTAGTTTCTCTTATTTTGTAAAAAATAAAGGTACTTGACCTATTTACACTTTTTGCAAAAGTTAAGAACCCACTTGTAATTTTTCTTATCAGAATTAAAGACATATTGATTTTTTTTAATCAAATAATGATCAATTACACACAAAAACACATAGATTAAAGATGTTTGTACTAAACTATTTTCGAAATGAGGAAAAAGATTAAATACCATTTCCACCAAATTTCTTATAAATTAAGGAAAATTAGAGGGATGGGCTTTCAAGCAAATTGGTTGTCAACATTTTTCTTTTCTTTTCTTTTTTCTTTGATAGCATTATCATCCACCTATTATTTTCCACGTGTGGTGAGTCCTTCCTTATGTGATGTTTTCCATGAATTTTGCTTTAAAACATCGGATGGAGTAATGAGAAGACACTTTTATCCTCACAAAAGAAAAATAACAATTAAATAGAACATAAAGTGCAGTAAAATCCATATAACATAATATTGTTGATGATGATGTTGCCAAAAAATATTATGGAACATTAAATCCTTTAAAAAATTTAAATAAACTTATTATTAAATACAGTAAGATTATTAATTTAGTACATTGGCTTAAATTAGGATTTAAAAAATTATTATTTAAACAAGATTGTTTATTTAAAAAAGTTCATTTATTGAGGTTTTACTACATGTCTGAGTATCACCCAAAGTCAATTGCCCCCTGGCCTATTGTCGACAGCAACTCTTTTCAACCTCATTTTCTTTCTACCCCTGCATTTCAAAATTCATTTTTCCTCATTAATAACATATATGTCTAAGAAACAACAATAAGATTTAAAGTGTAGATTTGTCCAACAAACAAGAAACGACGCCCACTAGCAGCAATTCAATATTCCTCCAAACAAAAAAGAAACGAAGACATGGATCCAGTATGCAAAATTCAGCAATTTAACACGGTGTCCCCACTAATTTCGTTACTTTAGACTTTTATCATTATCTGTGTGATTTTAACTGTTTTCACTTATTTCTTGAAGTTCACAAATGCCATTTTACATTGAGGGCAATGTCGAAAGATTGAGAAACATGGGTTCTTGAAAGTGGTGTGGGTCAACAATGAGAATGGGTTGAGGTGAGATCGAAAAGATATTGAAACAGTGTTGTGGATCAAGAATTTTGTGGTAATTATAAATTAATCTAGCATGCTTCTAGTTGATCATATGTTGTAATTGAAGAAGTTTTACATATATTCAAGTACTCTCTTTTGATCGTAAACTCAATCACAAAGGAAAGAGTTTGTTTTTCATAACTCAAATGCCATATTATTTTATGATTCTTGGAAAAAATCAAGTCACAACCCTTTATTTCATTTCACTTGTCCTCATGCGCAAATTTTGATTATTGTTTAGGTAAATTACATTCACGGTCCTCATTTTTTTAGTTTTATAACAATATCATCCACATTCAATTTTATTCGCATCTATCGTCACAATTCTTTCATTAAGTCGCACACATGGTCCCATTTGACGATTTTGCCCCAAGCTAAAATAAATTAAAATAGCAAAAGATAGAAAATAAAATAGAAAAATTGCAATTAGGTCCATAACTTTTTTAAAAGTGCAAAATAGTCTCTTTACATTTAATTATTTCAAACAATTAAAAAAACATCTTCTTCTTCCCCACACCCACACCTACCCCTACCCCTACCCCCCTTATTTTTCCTCTTCATTTTCCTCCCCAACCCCACCCATCCCCACTGATTTGGTCAAAATATATGAACTTAAATATAAATTTATGTATATATACATTTTAGTTGTTAATCTGTAGTAGGTGATGGTTACTTTGACTACTTCATCACGGGTTCTTCTGCAGCCATAGTATATTTGGCTCACAAATGAGAATTCAGACGTGAACTGGCTTGCAATAAGTTAAGGGAAAAATCGTCAAAAAGAATCATATGGGGACTATCTGTACGAATTAATGAAAGGATATGGGCAATATATGTGAATAAAATTGAATGATGAATCATATTGTTACAAAGTTGAAAGAATAGGGACCGTGATATATATAATTGTTTCCATACTACATACGTCGGGTCAACCCTCATGGGCAACCCATCCCATTTTTAACATCTCTTACTCACACATGATGTGTTTGACCTGAATCCAATATAATCATCAAATAGATCTTTCTCAAAAATCTTAAATTTTATACTGGCAAATAAGCCGCGTGACCAGCAAGTATATTGGAAGAGCACGCAATACTACACACCTATTAGGGATATATATTAGCTCTATAAGATGAATAATATTTCTCGCCATACTCTAGGCTTATTTTCTACCACTAATTCAAGTATTTCTGATCCCTCAATTAACCAAGAATATATTTAAACTCCACACAATATATTATATTCACAATTGAGTCCTAAATCCCAAATAGTTAACACAATTGTCTGGTATGTGAATACGAACATGTTAAATAAAATAGTCTTCATTTTCAACTTGAATCTCTTAACTTTGAAATAGTTTATTTCCTAGACATATAACATTAGACCAAATCATTCATGATCATTAGTAATATACTAAAGTAGCAACACTATGATAAAGTCTTGAAAAACAGTTAAATGTCATAAGGGTATATAAGTGAGGTTATATATACCTCATGGACTCGTTCAATGAAGAAGCAGGACCATTCTTTTATTTCTCATCGATCGTCAAAGCACACATGGTACGAAACACGTGTTACGGTGTTTTCTCTCTTTTCTTAGGGCGTATTTCATATTCTATAAATTAAACACGACGTACTGAATCTTAGTTCAAGCATTCCTCGATACCTAAATGAGTTCTCCTTATATTTATTTAACAAAGCAATCTCAATCGAGAACTCGATCTGGCAGCTAAACTTGTCTAAATGGAAATTGGAATTCATTTCGATTACTTATTATGATCTCGTCTTGATTATTCATCAAGGTGACTAGACCACATACACAATGTGGTCACTTTATCTCATTTCATCACATCTCAAAATGTCTGAGGCGATTGCTCGTGTAAGTGAGCCATTCTCTACCTGTTCGACATATTTTGTGTGTGTGCATGCAAATTACTCATCAATAACCACAATAAAAGATTATACTTTATATATATGAAGTCAAAAGATTTGTTCATTAATGGACATTTATGTTTTATATATATGAAGTCAAAAGATTTGTTCATTAATGGACATTTAAGAACAAGATACATTACTAAATTTCATATGCAATCCTAGAGATTTAACATGTGTCACGAAGACATCCCTCAAGATCGGTTTAGTAAGCGGATCAACTACCATATAATGTATATAAATGTACTCCAAAGTCACTTCTTTATTTGCTAAGATGTCTTGTAAAAAATTATATTTTGTATATTGGTATTTGGTTCTATTGTGATACTTGGGATCCTTAATATATGCAATATCAACTTGACTATCACAATAAATCAATGTAGGTCCCATGTCATCATTAAGGATTCTTAGATTCTGAAAGAAACTCCTTAACCAAATAGCTTTCTATAATACTGAAGCACATGCCAAAAATTCTGCTTCCATTATAAACAATAAAATGCATGTCTGTTTCTTGCTACTCCAAGTGATGGCATCTTTATTAAGCAATAATGTTCCCGAAGTTGATTTACGCTCATCTAGGTCTCCACCTAGTCAACATTTGTATATCTTTTTAAGCACACACATCATTCTCTTAATAGCACAGAAAATAACTAGCAGTACCCTTCACATATCTTAATATCCTTTTGATGGCTTCCCAATGTTCTCTTCCAATATTAGACTGATACATGCTGACCAGACCAACAACATAACAAATATAAGGACGAGTACACATCATAGCATACAGCAAGCTCCTAATTGCACTATAGTATAGTACTCTAACTGTTCTTTTTTTTCCCTCAAGAGTCTTAGAATACATACAAAGACGTAAAAGTTTCGCCCTTCGATATAGGAGTATCAATCGGTTGCAATTCTCCATTTGAAACATTCAAGAATCTTCCTTATATACGGTTCTTGTGACAAAGCAAGAAGTATCTTTGAACGAACTTCATAGATTTTAATGCCAAGTTTGTAATCTACTTCGCCCATGTCCTTCATTTTAAAATTTGAGAAACCCTTTATTAATGGTCTCAACATACTCCTTATCATTTTCAACCAATAAGATGTCATCTACGTAAAGAGATAAAAGAACAAATTTTATGTTGGACATTTTCACATAATACAGTGATCTTTGCACAGCATAATGAAGTAATTACTGCCTGTCAAATCTCATGTACTACTGTATAGAAGACTGTTTTAGCCATAGATTGATTTTTGCAATTTACAAACATTATTCTCTTGGCCTTTTACAATGAAACCTACTAATTGTTGCATGTAGATTTCTTCATCGAATTTTCCATTGAGAAAATCAGTCTTTATGTCTATTTCATGTAATTCTAAATCTAAACACTCCACTACGGCTAGGAGTAAGCGAGTAGAAATAAATCTCACTACTAGTGAAAACGTTTCTTCAATATACCATCATATAAGGTATAACCATATAACCATTTGCCACCAATCGAGTGTTATACCTCTCTATAGACCCATCAGTCTTTCGCTTTATCTTGAGAACCTGTTTATTCCCAATAACTTTCCGACTAAGCGGGAAATCAACCAAGTCCGAGACTGTATTAGATTTTATAGAATTCATCTCTTCTTTTATTGCAATATTCCATTTTTCCTTTGTAGGACAAAGCTTCATATACAAATTTAGGCTCTTCATCATCTTCTAGAGATACTAAAATAGTTTGCCCTTCAATCTCAAATTAAATTTTATGCATACTTTTCCTAGTACTCTTATGAAGTGGAAGCTCTGATGTGACCCTATCACTTGGAGACAAATTGTTCTCACTTGGATCAGAAGGTGAAGTGCTTTCTCTTGTACTTCAGTTGATTCATCAAGCACAGCTTTATCAACTAATTCAATAAAGGTTATCCCTTTTAATTTTACTCCTGGTAGGAAGGTCATTTTCGAGAAACGTCACACGACTCTATCTTAGTCATAGTTCCATCCTGATTTTCACCTACGAACACATATCCTTTGGACTGACTTGAGTATCTAATAAAGATACATTTCTTACCTCTTCGACCCAACTTTCCAAACTTGTTTGAAAAATCATAGATATATACATCTGATCTCCAGGGACTAAGATAACTTAAATTAGGTGGTCTACCTGTTCAAAGCTAATACAATAGGTACTGATTTTAATAGAACTCTAATAAGAATGTAAGTCACAGTCAACAAAGCATCTCCCCAAAAGGAAATAGGTAAGTTATCTTGCTAACTCATAGACTTCACCATTTCGAGCAATGTTGTATTACTCTTCTTAACAACTCTATTTTGTTGTGATGTGTTGGGAATAGCTAATTTCCTAATAATTTTCTTTTCATTATATAGTTCATTTAATTTTTCGGATACATATTCACACCTTTGGTCAATTCTTAAGTCTTTCACCTTTCTATCTATTTGATTATCTACCACATTTAAGTATTGTGTGGCACACTCCATTGCCTCTAACTTATGAAAAATCAAATAAACATAAATATACCGTGTGAAATCATCTATAAATGTAATGAAGTAAAAGGATACATATCCTACCCTCACATTCATATGACCATAAATGTCAGTATAAACTAATTGCAATAGAAGTTCGGCCATTAAAACCTTACCAAAATGGTTTTCATGTCGTTTTTCTTGTTAAGCAATGCTCATAAGTAGGCAATGAAACCTTAGATATTGAACTTAGTATCCTCTTTAGCTAACCTAATCATTCTCTCCATTGTGTCCTAATCTAGCATGAATACATGTATCCACATTCATATCTTTAGAATGAAAAGATAAATATTGATTTACATAGCAATTATAAGTGTTTAGTTCACAATCCAACACTATAAAACTATTAGACAAATATCTAGATCTATAATCTATACATTACCATAGCTAATATGAACATAAGTACCACTAAAGTTCAAACTGAAACCTAATCTTCAAAGAACAACAAATGAAATTAAATTCTGACTTATCCAGTTGGGAATTGGCAAAACTCCACAAACGTTCTCGATCCCTGGTTACATAGTTTGTGACTCACGAGTCTACAATCCGCATAGGATAAGATTCAGTTAGTAAAACAGTGCTAGAAACATAAACAACACTAAAAGAAATATTTACAAGAACTACCTACTTTGGCCAAGGCAACTCGAGCAAAGTATCCTAGCACCTGACAGTTGTAACATTTCAACTTACTTTTATCTTTCTTCTTTTCAAACTACTTTTCCTTTTTGTTGCATTTGGGTTTGTTCTTCTTAGGTTCATGATGTGAACCCGCGAAGATTGAATCTCGAAACTCACAAGAAAGATTGATATGAACCCCAAGAAAGCTAAAATCAAGCCGCAAAACTTTGACCCGATGATTTCTTGAATCAAAGAACCAAGTTTGAACCCACAAAAATTTGTGAAGCCTTTGATAAGTTTTGCTTAGTTCAATTAACAACAAGGAAGAAAATTGAATCTCACTTTTATTTCATCTCTCAATAATCAAAGTTTTGAATTGTCTACAATGAGAGTTGTTTATATATGCAAAAATCAATAAAAACCTAATCTATTTTAGAAAATAACTAGAAACTTAATAAAATTAGAGTTCTAATTGAAAAAAGAACCAAAATACGAAAAAATCTGAATTTCTCCAAATTTGGCGTGGCCGATCGCCTAGTGCAATTACGGGCGATCGCCCAGGCTAAATAATTAGCCACTAGTTTTGGAAAATGGTGTAGGGCTATCATCCCACATTTTGTACAAATGCCAATCTTTCACGTTTTGGTCTCCAAACTTTGAATCATGCTTATTTTGATTTTTGACCCTCTAATCTTCCACTAGCCTCTAATATGCCTTTATGATTCTTAGTTTGAATCAAATATACTAAAGTTGGCTCTTCCTTGGTCATAATCATTTTGAAGGTTGGTGTCTTGCTTGTTGCACTTAAGGTGTTGGTTTCGGCCCACGTAGCTTGGACAAGACCTTGTATTGTGTCTTTAATCTTCTTGGCTCTTGATCTTGTTATTGGCCTCGTTAGAATATGTAACGAGTCCTGGCTAGCCGGTCCGTAGCTCGCATCATCCCTTCCTTCCTCAAAAGAATTCAACCTCGAATCATCATCTGCATAAAAAAAAGAATGATCAGCAATATTAAAAGTAGCAGACACATTATACTTACCTGGAACGTTATCATTTATCCTCTCAATGCCTTGAAATGGCTCATCCTCCTTAGGATGTAGCTTAGACTGTCTACGGGCAAGAAATCTTTCATTCTTCATATGCACCCAAACCCAATCACCAGGCTTAAAAATAAGTCTACGGTATTCTTTTCAATTTGTTGCCATTCAAACTCATTTGTCTCATCTAGATTACTTCTATAGGCTACTCGGTATGGAATAACAGCTCCAGGTACAAAGTCAATTTGATGTTTAATGTCTCTAATAGGTAGTAACCTACTAGACATATCTACAGAAAAAACGTCCTCAAATTTCTACAGTAAAGAAAAATAAAATAGGCAAATTGGAGAGGGATTCGTTAGTTTTACTAATTACAATCTCATTTTTTTCCTCCCCTGTTTTATTTTCTTGTGCTTCTACCTCACTTTTTCTTTTTTGCTGTTCCAAATCATCTACATTAATTTGTGCATGAAGACTTGAAGAGTATGCCTCGCAAATAAGACTTCACCTTCTACAGAGTACTCTATACCATCATCCTCCAACTCAGACATCACATCACTATCACACTCATCCTCAATTTCTACTTCTCCATTATCACGCAAAATCATTGCCCTGTTGTTTGGGGATTGTGACGCAATATGCCCAGAACTCAAATATTTAAAACATTTGATATCCCTATTCTTATAAGATTGGAAATTTGACTTGGGTTTATGAACATATTTTCTAATCATGGACACATGGAAGACATTATGCACCGTTGAGAGTTCTGGAGGCAAAGCTAGATGATGAGCGACGTTGCCAATTCTCTCAAGTATTTCAAAAGGTCCGATGAACCTAGGTCTTAACTTTCCTTTCTTACCAAAACGGAGAACGCCTTTAATCGGTGCAACCTTAAAGAAAACCTTTTCGCCAACTTCGAATTCTAAGACTTTCCTTCTTTTATCTGCATAGCTTTTCTGTCGGTCCTGGGTAGATTTTATTCTAGCTCATATTGTATCGATAGCCTGAACTATTCGTTCAACGATTTCAGGGCCTAACACTCTCTTTTCACCAACTTCATCCCAATGTACTGAAGACCTATATTTTCTGCCATACAGTGCCTCGTAAGGAGCCATCCCTATCGTAGCTTGAAAACTGTTGCTGTAAGCAAACTCCACTAACGGCAAATGAGACTCCCTGTTACCGCCTAAGTCCAAAACACATGCCCAAAGCATGTCTTCTAAAATTTGAATAGATCGTTCGGACTGTCCATTTGTCTGAGGATGATATGCAGTACTAAAATTAAGCTTGGTGCCTAAGGCTGTCTGCACACTCTTCCAAAATTTTGATGTAAACCTCAGATCTCTATCTGACACTATTGATAAGGGGGTTCCGTGCAACCTGACAACCTCTCTAAGGTATAGTTGCGCTAATTGATCCATGTTGAAAGTCATCTTTACTGGTAAGAAATGGGCCAACTTGGTCAATCGGTCCACTATTACCCAAATGGTATTGTGACCTGTTGCTGAGTTTGGAAAACCTACTACAAAGTCCATGTTTATGTGTTCCCACTTCTATTCTGGTATTTCTAACGGATTCAACGGCCCTAATGGCCTTTGATGTTCTGTTTTAACTTGTTGACAGACTAAACATTTTTCCACAAACAACCCTATACATCTCTTCATGTTTCTCCACCAAAAGGTGTCTTGGAGGTCACGATACATCTTCGTTCCTCCAGGATGTGCTGTAAGGGGTTGAATGAGCTTTCTCCAAAATTTCTTTTCTCAATTTCTCATCCTTGGGTACACATAATCTTCCTTTGAACATGAGTGCACCGTCTGTATTCAAACTAAAATCCTAGCGTTTACCTGTACCAACTTCGGCCTTGATCTTTTGTAGAAAAGGGTCCTTATCTTGTGCTTCTCGAATTCGATCTCTAAGAGTAGGTCGAATCATCAAGGACATTATTCTTGTAGTATCTTTACTCGATGGTGCCAAAACTTCCAGTTGTAGTCTCTCGAAGTCCCTTACTAGTTGTTCCTGTACTGTGATTATCGACGTCAACTGCCCTACTGTCTTTCTGCTTAAGGCATCATCCACGATGTTGGCTTTACCTAGGTGATAATGGATTGCACAGTCGTAGTCCTTCACTAACTCCAACCATCTTCGTTGTCTCATATTCAACTCTTTTTGGGTAAAGAAATACTTGAGACTGTTATGGTTCGTATAAATATCACACTTGCTACCATACAGATAGTGACGCCATATCTTTAAGGCGTGAACTACTGCTGCCAATTCTAGGTCATGCGTTGGATAATTTTGTTCATACGGCTTTATTTGTCTCGAAGCAATGGTGATAACTCTCCCATGTTGCATAAGCACACATCCCAAACCTAGTTTGGATGCATCACTGTAAATGACAAATCCTTTTGATCCTTCTGGTACTGCCAGTACTGGGGCTGTGACTAAACGTTTCTTAAGTTCTTGAAAACTTTGTTCACATTTGTCATCCCACTGAAACTTTACTCCTTTCCTAGTTAACTGAGTTAACTATCTAGCAATTTTAGAAAAATCTTCTATAAATCTTCGGTAATAACCGGCTAGCCCTAAGAAACTGCGCACTTCTCCAGCATTGGTTGGTCGGTTCTAATTCGTTACTACTTCCACTTTGTCTGGGTCGACTTCAATCCCTTAGGCCGTAACTATGTGCCCAAGAAAACCCACTCGATCTAGCCAAAATTCGCACTTCTTGAATTTGGCATACAAGTTCTCTTTTCTTAATATCTCCAACACTATTCTGAGGTATTCTTCATGTTGTTCACGATTCTCAGAGTATACCAAGATGTCATCGATGAAGACTATGACGAACATGCCCAAGAATTCATGAAACACTCAGTTCATTAGGTCCATAAATACTACTGGTGCATTGGTTAGGCCGAAAGGCATCATCGCAAACTCGTAATGTCCATAACGACTTCGAAAAGCTGTTTTTGGTATGTCGCTGGCCTTAATCTTCAATTGATGGTACTCAGATCTCAAGTCAATCTTAGAGAAAACCTTTGATCCTCTCAGTTGATCAAACAAATCTTCAATCCTTGGAAGAGGGTACTTATTTTTTATCGTCAATTGATTTAATTTTCGATAGTCAATGCACATTTTCATCGATCCATCATTCTTCTTCACAAAAAGAACTAGTGCACCCCACGGTGACACACTTGGTCGGATAAAGCCTATATCCAACAATTCTTGAAGTTGAGACTTTAGTTCTTGTAATTCCTTTGGTGCCATTCTATAAGGTGCTTTAGACATCGGTGCCGTTCCAGGAACTAAGTCAATCGTGAACTCCAGTTGCCTGTCCGACGAAATCCCTGGTAGATCTTTAGGAAACACAAATTCCCGTATCATCTCTACGTCATCAATAGTTACCTCTGGTTGGGATTTACCTGAAGCACTAAAAGATTTAACTTTACCTGACCTTTTCGTCCCTGAGAAACAAAACTTATCTTCTCCTGGTTTCTGAAGTACTACCTCCTTTTCGTGGCATTGGATTGACGCGTGGTTACGTCCTAACCAATCCATGTCTAGGATTACATCAAAGTCTATCATTTCTAGGATGTACAAATTTGCTTCTAGTACTTTCCCTCCAATTTCTATCTTAACCAACTTAGCTAGTTGATTCGTAAAAAGTGACTCGCCTGAAGGGATGCTAACCTCTAGTGTACTAGCCAATTTATCACATACCAGTCTAGATTTAGTGATAAAAGATACAGAGATGAAAGAATGCGTTGCTCCAGAATCAAAAAGCACGTAAGCAGGAAAATGTGACAACAGAAGGGTACCTGCTATCATGTTAGGATTCTCGTCTGCTTCTTGCTAGGTAAGAGCAAACACTCACCCCTTTCCATTCTTATTCTTGTTTCTGTCTGCACTGGCTTTGCGGTACCAAATTGTCTTGGCCCGAGCTAGCATCTCCCTATAAGAGGTGAAGCTATGGGACATGAGAATTAAGCTCATATTTGTACTCAATCCTTGCTCAAACTTTTTGATCTTCTTAGCTTCAGTATCAACAAGGTGAGGTGCATACTTAGATAATTGTTCAAATTTCCGTTCATATTCTAGTAGTGACATGCTGCCTTGCCTTAGCTATAAGAATTCAGTTTCTTTGCTATCCCTCAGCGTCTGCGAAAAGTATTTCTCGATCAGTTCCTCCTTGAATTGACTCCAAATTAAAGCATCTTGCTCTGACTCACTCCTAGTAGGGGATATAGATTCCCACCAGTGACTGGCATCACCAGCGAACATGAATTTTGTGCACTTAACTTTCTGCGCATTAGTATTTGTCAGCAATCGGATGATGCGCTCCAACTTACGCAGCCAATCCTCTGCTGCTAGTGGTCCTGAAGACCCATCGAATGTAGGGGGTTTGTGCCTACGAAACTGTTCTATCATAGTGGCATGATTGACAACCGTTGAAGTTGAAGATTGGGTAGGAGATGGAGGAGAAGGAGCCTGACTTTGTCTGGCCAGGTCCTGAACTGCTCTCAGCAGATCTCTGATCAGGTTGTTTTGAGTTGAATGTGCCATTTCCTTTAGACAAAATAAAGGTTGTCCATCAGGAATCAATAAAACCACTATCTCAAATGACATAAGGAAAGCTGGAATTTTTATTATTAGAATAATATTCAACAAAATGTCGAAAAACTGCAATTGTTTGGAAGGAAAATAACAATACGAAAAGTAGCAAGAGCAAAGTTAGATTACAACTGCAAATCTAGAAAGTGCTCTCAATGAAAGTCTGAATGAAAATAACATAATGGAAAATAGGTAAATGACGCCTAATCTGAATCTTCTTCACGATTGGGCATTGGTTGATTGACGGAGGTCTCTGATCCTGTATCTGAGTCTTCTTCGTTATTTGGAAATTTCCAATTCATATAATCTTCATGACAGTGATTTAGGATGTTGCAATATGTCTCGACATTGATATGGTTTGGGTCTTCTTTCAACATTTCATTCTTGCTAAAATTTATCATCTCTACTCCAGATAGGGTAAAGGTACGCAAAAGGTGATCGATAGCTTCAATGTTACTAATTCTATTCCCATGTCTCATTGCATTTTGCCACAATTGAAGAAATTTCGCAGTGTGTTGAGGCATGGGCATGTAGGAATCGAAGTTCTCATAGGCTCGTAGTGCTAAGACTTTTGGTCTTAGGTGACGCGGTAAACCTGTAGACTTTCTGGCGGTATGTCTCACCTTAGCCATTTTATCCTAAGTTTAGTCCAACATAAATCCAAAGAAATTTAGAAAACTTTACATCAAAATAAATAGCATTCTAATATTTGCAAAAAAATCATAACTTTATGAAATTCAACTTAGCAAAATTCAATGCTACAAAACTTTGAAATAATTCTTTCATGTCCCAATTAAAATCATACCTGAGGGTTTGAGGATGATAACCGTCAGATGAAGTAGGATAGCCATGGGGAAATCTTTACATTTAAAATTTTCTTTATTACCGATAGAATGCAAACTTTAATATAATCATGTAACACATTTCGGTAATACAAGTAATCATCATATACTTAAATAAATACACATTAGGAGAAAAAGAAATATATAATTTTTTATGATGAACAGTGTTTGCTCAAGCGGACAGAGAGGAAATTCTATCTGCTCGAGGGTAAATTTTTTTTTTTTTTTGATTTTTTCCCTATAGGTTCCTAAACTCTTCTTAGTCTACAGAACCGATTTAAAACTTTGGGCTCTGATACCAAGCTGTGACGCCCCAAAACCTCCTCTACGAGGCCTTGGATGGTCTCTCATCTTCTTACCATTTTAGAGTCCGAAAGTAAATTAAAATTTTGTGGAATTCTAGATATTATTAAAATAGTTTACAAATGTGAACTTATCAACTAAAATGGAGGTTATCAATCCTTAGAGGATTTCAATGAAAGTCTAAACCCCTAGAGTACATAATTGTAACATAAGGTTAATGTCCTTTATTTCTTATACACTCAAATGAGTAACCCAAAGTTCATAAAAGCTTATGAAGTTTTAACCAAATAATCATAATTCATCCATCAAGTACATACTAAAATTTCACAATTTTACGAAATGGTTAAGGTTATCAAAAGGAAATCAAAGTATACAAGAAACATAAGCTAAACAGCTTTCAGACTCTTTTTAAATCCAAAATTTTCTCTATCAAAAGGCCTTGAAAAATTCTAATAATTTTAGGGATAAAACATAACATAACATATCAACTCATATCCAAAATTCAGAATTTAATAAAATATGTAAGGTCTCCAAATTAACTTCTAAAACATGGAAGGCAGATTCCCAAGTAGAACTGTCCATCATCACCAAAACTTGCATATCTTGCTCTACAGATATCCGAACGAGGTGATTCCAAGTTTCAAAGGACTGAAATTGATAGGTCATAAATCCCACCAAATTTCGTCCCAAAACTTGAAGTCTACCATTCAGGACGTCCTTTTGAAACTGGACTTGCAAGCTAGAAATTCTGGACAGTTACATCTCAGTCAACATTATACCCTTTAAACATTCTCTAACATTCATCAAGTTTAAAATATCATTTCATAGGGTTTCCAACAAGTTCATGCCACATTAGAAATTAACAATCTTATCAAAAAAATCATATAACATGTAAAATTCAGAAATCATAACATCATAAAGAAATTGACATTTATTCGTCTTCTTGCCCGAAATCTCTCTTCTCATGGCTCAATCCCCTCATCCTCAAGCCTTCATCCAACCATACAATCAATCTAAGAATGGGAGAAATGGTGAGTTTGGAGAAAATTCAATAAGAATATCATCATTTATAAATATGCAAATCCCAATATATGTATGCAATTAAAAGTAAGTAAACCTTGCTAACATTCATATTCCGGTGAGCTCAAAGGGTCGAAACCCTAAATTCATTCATAGGTTTAATCCCGAAGAATTTAAAACCAATAACCTTCTTTCTTAGGTTTAATCCCAAAGGATTTAAAACCATAAACATTCTTTAATTTCATCCAAAGTAGGATAAACATTAATTCTTGTTCATTCCAAAGGAACAAACTACATTCATATCCGGATAGCCATAAACATTAAATCATATAGCATAGCATACACATGATTACAATACATAAAGGGATTTAAATCAACTTGCATAAAAATATTCCTACCTTGCTTCTTGAAAAAGAATGAAAAATATTTGAAAAATATTTCTTCTTTTCTTCCTTTTTCTTCTCTTTTCTTCTCTTTTATTTCTTTGTAAAACTGACTTAAGTGTGTAAGTGAAAGGGAAAAGGGGGAGGGGGGCCGAATTTGAGAGGGGGAGAGGGAAGAGGGAATGAATTTTGGGATTTTGGGGTTTATTCCATCCTCTTGCAAGCACTTACCTATTTGGAAAATGATAAGTTTTTGATATGGTAAAAATACCATAATTTTAAAATATCTTACAAATCTTTCCTTTTATATAAAAATAATTATAATTAATTAATTTAATTAACTAATTTATTTAATCTAAAAAATCGTTAGATATTTTCTTTAGTAGACTTGGATCGTTTATTATTATTGGACCCCGTTTGGACTTTGGACGGACATGTGGACATAACTATTTGCTAAGAATTTTACTTAGCCCGAAATAAAAATTCTTAAATTTTTGGGAAGTTACAAAAGAACCAAGTTTAAATGCCACAAAGATTTGCGAAGTCTTTAATAAGTTTTGGTTAGTTCAATTTAAAAAAATGAAGAAAAGCAAATCTCACTTTTATTTAATCTCTCAATAATCAAAGTTTTGAATTGTCTACAATGAGAGTTGTTTATATATGCAAAAATTAAGGAAAACATAATCTAATTCGAAAAATAACTAAAAACTTAATAAAATTAGAGTTCTAATTGGAAAAGGAACCAAAATACGAAAAAATCCAAATTTTCCAGAATTTGGCCTGGGCGACCTAAATAATTAGCCACTGGTTTTGGAAAATGGTATGGGGTGATCGCCCCACATTTCTCCCAGGCATAAATGCAAATCTCTCGTATTTTGGTCTCCAAACTTTGAATCATGCTTATTTTGGCCCTCCAATCCTCCATTAGTCTCCAATATGCCTTTAATATGATCCTTAGTTTAAATCAAATGTACTAAGGTTGGCTCTCTTTTGGTCATACTCATTTTGAAGGTTAGTGTCTTGCTTGTTGCACTTTGGGTGTCAGTTTCGTTTCATGTAGCTTGGACAAGACCTTGTATTGCGTCCTTGATCTTCTTGGCTCTTGATCTCATTATTGGCCTCATCGGAATATGTAACGAGTTCTGGTTAGCCAGTCCGTGGCTCGCATCAGTTTATGTCCAATCTCATTTCTTTATCCTTTTCCGCTAGTACTCTAGTTCTTCTTAGGCTTAAAGCCCGAAGCTTTTCCAAAACTAGACTCAGCTACAAAAGCATGTCCTAAAGATTTAGCTGCACGAAGCCACCCATCCTTTAGTTCAACATGGCGAGCAGCATCAGCAAAAGTTTTAATGCTATCATTGTGAGTCAGATTGACTTTCAGATATTCTTAGTTCTCAGGAAGTCAACAGATCAAAGCCTGAACTCCCTACTCATCAAAGAGTAGGTGACCAACTGACTTCAGCTTCCTGATTATGTTAGACATAGTTCTTACATGCTATTTGAGAATGTGATAAGAATATTTCTTATAAGTATCAAACTTAATAGTCAGTTTTCTGAGCCTAGCCACACTAGTACTACCATATTTCTCTTTCAGATACACCAAATGTCATGAGCAGTCAAAAATTGCTCACATTCGTGAATGGGATAATCCATAATAGATTTTACCAAAATTGCACAAGCAGTGGAATTTTTCTTTTTACATATCTAGTAAGTTTCTTGATCCCTTTTTTGTTGAGTAGTCCGACCCATACCTGGGTCTTCCATTACGTGGTTTATGCCTTTAAGAGCATTCCATTCCTTCAATACATACCAAATTTTATGGTGTTTTAGTTATCGACATTCAATTTATTACCCTCATAAAGTTAGCAATGATATTCTTTGGTGCCATAGCTGTCAAAGTTTTAGAGACAATCAATATAAATGAAAATTTATGCACACATACACATGACATTTTGCACTCATGCAAATTAAAATTTATGATAATTTAACACTAGGCATAGAGTCGAAAGTTCACTAAGTTCTTAATTATCGTCCATTATTCTAATGTTTTATTATCACAAAAATTAATCTTATAGTGCCAATATATATATAAGTTCTAGGCGAGAAAATAATGAACTCTTTCAACCTTAAAACTCCCATTGAATTAACTAATTAAGCATGTATAGCGTAAACAAGATATTTTGTTCATATGAAATACATATATTGATCAAAAGATGGCATATCTATACATGTGTTTACATTTAACTCTTCTATATAACTACTAGTCACAAGAAGAGTGTTGCACGGATATCGATCAACAATTGATTGAGTCACTACTAGAGCTAACTCTGGCATGAATAGTTGGATTTACTTATTATCCCAATTTTCTTCCTTCCAGTTTCTCATTAAAATCCTAATCAAATAGATGTAAGTTAGATGAGGTGACTTTTCCATAATCTCAGTTGAAATATGATTCCAATAACTTACAAGTGTTCTCATTCGATGATACATTGTCTTCGCCTCACTTGTATATTGTCTCAAATACACTACTTCTAGCTAGATGCGTTGCTTCGACATACTTTATGTGTTGTACCATGTTATGTCGTGAATCTATTTTATAATTTTGATAAGTACGTAGCTTCTCAACACATTCTATAACAAAGTCTTATGGTGATTAATATGTAATGAAATCTCATTAAAAGTACATTTAGGACATCCAATGGTTGGTTATACTCTTGAATGGTGTCAAATTTAAACAAAAATAGTTCATCATTGAACAACGTATATGATTATTCGAAACGTATTTTTGGACTCCAAACAAGTACATATGACTTCTTAAGTGTGTTATGATGGCAAAAAAAAGTTAATAAATTGAATAAAAAATACACATTTAATGGTGGATTTTACACTTGAATGTTTGTCAAATAAAACTGTGGTGATTCGACATTAAACAGCATATATGGTTATTCGAAATGTATTTTCATGACCCCAAACAAGTTTAAATTTCTTTACAAAAGTTTTATGGTGATTAATATAACAACATCACATTAAAAGTATGTTTAGGACATCCAACAGTTGGTTATACTCCTTAATGGCGTCAAATTTTGACCAAAATAATTCGTCATTGAACAATGTATATGGTTGTTTGAAACATATTTTTTGGACTCCAAATTAGTATATATGACTTCATAAGTGTGTTATGATGGCGAAAAATGTTTAGAAATTGAATAAAAAATTTGTGTCGGACATTTAATGGTGATTTTTACACTTGAAAGTTGTTAAATTTTGACAAAACGGTGGTGAATCGATATTGAACGGCCTATATGGTTGTTCCAAATGTATTTTTGTGACCCCAAACAGGTTTTCCTTATTTTATAAAAACTATTATGGTGATTAAAACGTAATGAAATCCCAATAAAAGTACATTTAGGACATCCAACGGTTAGTCATACTCTCGGATGGTGTCAAATGTACCAAAATGATTTGTTGTTGAACAACGTATATGGTTGTTCAAAACGTATTTGTTAGACTATAAACTAGTACATATGATTTCGTAATTTTGTTATGATGGTGAAAAGAGTTTAGAAAAGGAATAAAAAATACATTACGAACATTCAATGGTAGATTTCACATTTGAATGTTGTTAAATTTTGACAAAACGGTGATGATTCAACATTGAATGGCCTATATGGTTGTTCCATATGTATTTTGTGACTCCAAACAAGGTTATCTTTCTCGATAAAAGTGTTATGATCATGAATAATTAATGACATCATATTAAAAATACGCTTAGTACATCCCACATTGGGTTATACTAGTGAATAGTGATAAATTTTGGCCGAAATTTTACGGCGTTGAAAAATGTATATAGTTGGTCAAAGTGTATTTTTTTACTCCAAACATCTGCATATGTCTTATTAGGTGTGTTAAGATGTCGAAAAATTTTGGAAATTGAATTAAAAATACGTTTCAGACATTCTGTGGTGGATTTTACAATTGAATATTGTTAAATTTTGACAAAAACAATAGTGATTCAACGTTGAACGGAATATATGGTTGTTCTAAATGTACTTTCATGACCCCAAAAATTTTAAATTGCTTCTTAAAAATGTCATGGTGAAGAATACGCAACAAAATCTTATTAAAAGTACGTTTAGGACATCAGACTGTTGGTTATACTTTTGCTTGGTGTCAAATTTCAACCAAAATTGTTCGTCATTGAACAACATATATAGTTGTTTGGAATATATTTTTTGGGCTCCAAACTAGTATATATGACATCTTAAGTGTGTTATGATGGCAAAAAAAGTTTAGAAATTGAATAAAAAAATTACGCGTGGGACACTTATTAGTGAATTTTGTACTTGAATGTTGTTAAATTTTGACAAAACGGTAATAATTTGACATTGAACGGTTTATATGGTTGTTCCAAATGTATTTTGAGACTCCAAACAAGTTTATATTGCTTCATAAAAGTATTATGATGATGAATACGTAATGAAATTCTATTCAAATTATATTTAGGAGATCCAACGATGCATTATACAAAGAGAATGGTGTCAAATTTTAACAAAAAATGTTCGTCATTAAAAAACGTATATAGTTGTTCAAATGATATTTTGTTACTCCAAAATTGTACATGTCTTCGTAGGTGTATCATGATGTCGAAAAAGTTTGAAAATCAAATTTAAAATACGTTTGGGACATTCAACGGTAGATTTTACAATTGAATGTAGTTAAAATTTGACGAAAAAGATAGTGTTTCGACATTGAACATCATATGTGGTTGTTCCAAATGTATTTTCTTGGACCCAAACAAATTTATTTTCTCTAAATGTGATACGCTTATTCAGAAAGTACTCATTTCTAGCACTAAGACTGAAGATATATGTACTAGTTTGGAGTCTAAAAATACGTTTTGAACAACCATATACATTTTTCAATAACGAACAATTTTGGTTGAAAATTGATACCATTCAAGAGTATAACCATCGTTGGCTGTCCTAAATGTATTTTTAATGGGATTTCATTGCGTATTTATCATGATTACACTTTTATGAAGCAATATAAACTCATTTGGAGTCACAAAATACATTTAGAATGATCATATAAATCGTTCAATGTAAAATCACCACCGTTTTTGTCGAAATTTTATAATATTTAATTGTAAAATCCACCATTAAATATCCAAAACGTTTTTTTAACTCCATTACCAAACTTTTTAGACATCATAACACACCTATGAGGACATATGTACTAGTTTGGAGGCACAAAAATACATTTTGAATAACCATATACGTTTTTCAATGACGAACAATTTTGGTCAAATTTTCAAACCATTCAAGAGTATAACCACTGCCGGATGTCATAAACATATTTTCAATAGGATTTCGTTGCTTATTCATCATCATTATAATTTTATGAATCAATATAAACTTGTTTGGAGTCACAAAATACATTTGAAACAATCATATAAGCCGTTCATTGTCGAATCACCACCGTTTCTGTCAAAAATTAACAACATTCAATTGTAAAATCCACCAATAAATGTCCAAAACGTATTTTTAATTCTATTTGAAAACGTTATCAACATCATAACACACCTACGAAGACATGTGTACTAGTTTGGAGTCCTAAAAATACGTTTTGAAAAAACCATATACATTCTTCAATGACGAATAATTATGGTTAAAATTTGACATCATTCAAGAGTATAACCATCATTGGATGTCCTAAACGTATTTTTAATTGGATTTCATTATATATTCATCATTATTATACTTTTATGAAGTAATATGAACTTTTTTTGAAGTCACAAAATTCATTTGAAACAATCATATAGGCCGTTCATTGTCGAATCACCACCGTTTTGTCAAAATATAACAAAATTTAATTGACAATTCCGCCATCGAATGTCCAAAAAATTAATTTTTAATTCGATTTCTAAACTATTTGGACATCACAGCACTATAGTAGACGAGTTGTCTGCGACTGCACTTATATACACACATATAATTATATTTTTCAATCTATAATAATGGCTATTTTCACTGTTTAAGAGTTGGGATTCTAATTAAAGATAACCATAATTTCCATGTTTCTTTATTTTCGTGTTTCATTTTGATTTGCTATTATTATTTGGTTGTTGAGTGAAGAAATCCACAAAAAATAAACCATGAAAATGCTAAGTAAGTTGATTTTTCTTTGTTTTAGGGCCGTGGATTTATGCTCTGGCTTTTGGGTTTTATTGATTTTTTTTTTGGACAAGTCAATATTGTAAGATATTGTTCATTTTTTTACAAAAAATTACTTATAGCAGATTTTTAAGAATTCAATGTTGATTGATAGATGATATGAGTCTTGCTTGATTTGTATTTGTATTTATAATGTTTCCGTTATTGAGCTTCAATTGAGTGAAGAAATTAGTATATGATGCTTGGTCAATTTTTTTGGTTTTTTCTATAATTATTTTTATTTTTTTGTATACATTTTTTGGTACTTGAGTGTTATAAAGTTGACAAAATGTTAAAATACAAAACTACAAGAACTACATGCCATTTTCTTGATTTGGGGTGTGTGTCGATGGCCTATTCTATTGCTAAAATCATGTTCTTTAACTCTTATTTCAATTCGTTGTTTTCCTTTCCTTTCCAATTTTTTGTCGAATTTATCTTAATTAACTATCAATTTTTTATTATATGTGCATGTAACTTATGGTTGATAATTCATTTGAGTTTTAATTGATCTACATTTTTTTCAATTTATTGGTTAGTATTTATCAACCTTTTATTGATTTTGTTAGAATTTTGTGGTCCGTATATCAGTAAATTAATAGGTTTTACTGAAAATAAAGTCTTTTTTTTTTACTAATGAATCCGCATAATTTATAGATCTCTGCATTCAGCTACATTCTGGAATCTTGTTGCAATTTTGTTTTCTCAACAAAATCATATAGTTAATTTTGTGATGTCCTACAAATATTTTACCTTGTAAAGATACTGGAATATTTGGTAGACATATGGTTGCAATAGCCGTTGTTTGCTTATGGAAGAAAATTGTCAAAAGTCGAGAGTTATGTGGGAAATGTGGGCATGTTCTCTTCGTGTTTTAGTTTTCAGTTTTGTGTTTTAAATTCATTTACGTTTTCTGTTTTGAGAGTCTATTTTAAAATTGCTGAAAACTCGTTAGGCTTGTCATTTTGAAAATCTGTTTATGAAAACAGAAAAGCAAAAAACACGTTTTGTTTGAAATTTTGAAAAATTGTTTTATAACATTTTATTCAATAAATTTAATTATTCACTAAAATAGAACAATCTTATGCTAATATAATATCAACTAATATATACCTTTTAAAGTTAGTGGATCTTATAATTTTTTTGTTACCAAAATAAAATACAAACAAATAATAAATTGACAAAATATGAAATAAAAAAAGAATTTATGACATGGACTGAGAATTTAAATATATTTTCATTTAAATAAATTTTTAATTTTTTTATTTAAATAACCAACTAGGGCTTGATTTTTGATTTTTGATTTTTTGTATTTAAGAATATTTTATTATTTTTAGATTTTTTTTATAATTTCATAATTTTATTTTTGTAGATTTTTTGTTATTTGTAATTTTTTAGAATTTTATTTTTTATTTTTTAGAACTTAGAATTTTATCTTTTAGAGTTTTTATCTAAACAAATTGTTTTCCTTGTTCTGAGTATTTTCAAAGACATTCAAAACGTCAAAAATGTGTTTTATGTTTTGTGTTATTATTTAACTTTTTTTTAAAAAAAAATGCATTTTCAAAATCAGCATAGTAAACAAGTTTTGGGTGTTTTTACAAAACTGAAAACTAAAAACAGCTTAAAAATAACAAAGAGAATAGATCATTCGAAGACAAAGTTAAATTTAAAATACAAATTTAAATTACATTTTTGACGTTAAAACACTCAAAATAAGGAAAACAAAATGTATTTAAATAAAATGTATTTAAAGAAAAATTTTAAAAAAATAAAATTATAAATAATAAAAAATAAAAATATAAAATTATAAAAAAATTCAAAAAAATGAAAATTCTATAAAAATGAAAATACTAAATACTAAAAAAATAATTCAAGCCCTTATTGGTTATTTAAATAAAAAAATTAAAAATTAATTTAAATAAAATTTGATTAAAATTCTCAGTCCACGTCCTTAATTTTTAATTTTTTAATTTTTAATTTTGTTAATTTATTATTTATTTGTATTTATTTTTGTAAAAAAATTTGTAAGATCTACTGACTTTAAAATGTAATATTATTTTATCATATATTAGCACAAAATTGTTCTATTTTACCAAGATTCATTGAATAAAGTGATATAAAACTATTTCTCAAAATTTCAAACAAAACGTATTTTTCAATTTTCTATTTTCAGAAATAGTTTTTAAGAATAACAAACCAAACACGTTTTCAACAATTTTAAAATAGACTATCAAATAGGAAATTGAAAATGAATTCAAAACTCAAAATGAAACGCAAAGAAAACATGCCTTTACTTATCCAATTTCCTTAATGCAGGTTAGTTCCACTCTACCATGCTTTCAACCCTTTCATGATCATTATTAAAATTTAAAAGAGTCAATCATATATCATCTCGAATGACTTTGACCAGGCATGATATTTTCCTCTTTACTACAACTTCAAAGAGAAGTAACAGAACTTGAAGATAGGAAACAAAAAGAAATCAGTGCTTCAACGAACAAAATAAAGGAGTGCGGCTCCAGCGATACTAATCTTTATCCAGTTCCATGAATAGAAGGCTAAACTAAAACACCGTTCCAAAGAAGGGAATTTTGATGAGCTTATTAATTTCTTTGTTAACATTTTTATTTGTTGCCTTTTTTTACTTGTTGTATTCAAATTCTTTATTGGATTAGTACCTATTAGCTCAATCAACAATATACAAATTATCTTGTTGTTGAAAATAACAAGATTGCTTTTTATTTTGTTGACTAAAAATTGTGTGGGTTTTCTTTTATGAAATTTGTTGAAAAAATACTGCACTTTTGTGGTATTGTTATGTATGAATGTATAGAATCTAGCAGATTATGAACAATATTCTTAAGCTTAAAAACTAAATTTATATACATTTGGAATGCATCCATAAGTGTTCAAAGAAGAGTTCGTTTAGGTTTGTAGATTCTTATTATTTTTATAGACACAAGAATCACAATCTCTTTGCATATTACTCCAAGTTTTAAGCACAACAATATGTTGACATTTAAAGACTTTACAAAAGTCATGTGATATTCAACATATATAGTTTTTAAAAGTCGTTGGATATTCCATCAATATTTTTTTAAAGTCCATGAAAATCCCAAGGTATTTCAATGTACAAATGTATTTTAATGCCTTTTAAAAATTCTCTAGGTACTAACTTTAAAGGAGAAAGTACAAATATAAAATTTCATAATTTGTGTATCAATTCCTTCAAGATTTTGAAAGACGTTCACCAAAAAAAAAAGGGGGGGGGGGGTCTTTCAATTTTATGATTTTTTTCCACATATTTCTCTTTCATCTTTCCTTCTACAAACCTAGAGCCATGATCAATTACCGACTTTTTATGAAAAAAGGTCAATATTTCTCTCTCTTCAATTTGATAATCTTTTACTCTCTTTTATTTTTCTTTTAATTTTTATTTCTCTCTATTCTTTTTCACTGTCTCCAATGTTGATGGAATATGGTATTTATCCTTTTGTTATGTGCCTTACACATTTCAAACCTCCTCAATTTTTAATTAAAAATTCTTACAAGATTAAAGAAAAAACAAGTAGATTAATATGTAATAAAATTCTTATATACTGACGGGTTATTAGTTTGATATTTTCAAGAAGTTTAGGTTATGATAAATATTAACCTTTTATAACTATACTTTTTATTACTACTTTTTTTTCTCATGGGGGATTGTTTTCTTTTCTTTTTGTTGCATATGTCAATATTGTTGGAAATTTTATGGACGTCTTTTTTTTTGTGTTAAGCTATTTTGATACAATTTTAATTATTTCATTTAATTTGAATTTATGTAGCGTTATATTTTGATAATTATATACAATAATTTTTTTCTTAATAAACTTCTATAAAAGTCTGAAAGTTTATAAAAATCTTCAAAATGGATAATAAAATATTATTGTGAGAAATTTTATGGACGTCTTATAAATAAACTTTTATTTATAAAAGATAATAGAAGTTTATGAAGTCTACGAAAATCAATCAATTAAAAAAAATCTATAAAGTACTCGGAAGTTTAATTTTGATAAAATATGTTCGTACCCGTTTGTATTCTTAAGGTAAGTTACATCACACTCGCAAACAAATTGATTATGTTACAAAAACACAGTGTCGTTTTGTTATAGTTGTTAAAGTGCCACTCTGTGTTTTAAATTAGGTTTTTTAGTATAAGAGTATCTCCAACAAGTTCTTTATAGAGAAAATCAATAAATACTTATTAGAATAAGTAAAATGAAGTGTTAAAAGATAAATAATCAATTGGAGTTCTTCAAAAATTTTAGTCCCCAAATTTATGTGCGATCTTTAAAATGTAAAATATGCTCTTTATAAATAGAGAGTCTATTAGAGATATTTTTAAAATCATAATTATCAAACTCGATCTGAGATAGGGGCTAGGGATGGCAAAAATACCCACGACCCGCGACCCGCCCCGCGCCCCGCCCCGTCGGACAATAGGGGCGGGTTTGGGGCAGAAAAATTTGCCCCGCTGCGGGTCCGGGGCGGCCCCGACCCGCCCCTAGAATTTTTTTTTTTTGAAAAATCATAAAATATAAATATATAATAGAAATTATAATTTTCACTACAAATAGCCTAAAGAAGAATCGAACCCGGGTTGAAATTTGTAAACTACAAATCTTAACCACTACACCATAACCTCAATTTTATAATTTTTTTGTTTTGTTTAGTACAAATATATATAAAAAAATTATTTATTTATTTATTTATTTTTTCAGTTTTCAAAAAAAAAAAAAAAAAAAAATCGAGGGGCGGTTGGCGGGGCCCCGCCCCGCCCCGCCCCGCCCCATTGCCATCCCTACTAGGGGCAAAGCCATGAATTTTAGTTTGTGGGGGCACATGGCAATTAGCGGTTCTACATTGCCGGGCGGGGATACTGTGATGACATATAGCGCCTATAGCAATGGGCGACACAACGATAGCCGATAGAAATAGCGGCATTTGAAGAATACAATAAAACTACTTAATTTATACAATAACTTTGTTATTTTATAAAAGTAATCGATTTTGGATTAGCTGTATATAACTATAGAATAAATTAGTGAAAAAAGAAAAATAGAATCAACATTTTATTTTAAACAAAATTAAGTTTGAATCAAACAAAACTTGAAAAAAAAAATGTGAAAAAATGTAACATAGTTACTCATGTGCATACAAATATAAAAATAAAGTAATCAAAATAAAATAAAAAATATATTCCCGATAAGTGAAGAAAAAATAAAATTATGTTCGAGTTAAGTAAAAAAATTAAAAAACTCATATTTTCACGAGATTTGTACGTTAAATAGGAAATGATATTTTGTTTTATTTTCATATTTTGAAATTGAAAATCAAGGAAACATTAAAGGCAAAGATTAAGTTCAGTGTTCAGCGTATTGCTTTGCCAAATTTATCTTTCTAAAATGTAAGAAAATTACGCTAAAGTTTATTAGAAATATATAAAAAGACAAAATATGCAAATGAAAAAAGTTGGGGATTTAAAAATTATTTTTTAATGTTAGAGGATTAATTGCACAAATTTTTCAAGAAAAAATTAACGTAGCAGCTAGGATTCGAAGCCAAATCCACATCACAAAAAATAGGAAGCTTTGCCACTCGGCTAGAGACAATTAAACCACATTATTGTAAATTTTTTGTTTTTATTTTGTTGTGGGGGCAAAATTATAAAAAAAAAAAATTGAATTTTTCTTAAAACAAAACCAAAATTTTGAAATCGCCAGTTGCACCACTCTAAATCCGCCCTTAATCTGAGCATTAATTAGAACAAACCACCGAGTTACTGGTTCAATCGAATAATCATTGATGAACCGAAAATTAAAATTAAAATTTTCTTTTACCTTAATAAATTAATAGTTGTATTTTATTATTACACAACATTTGAATTCGTTGTCATTTTTCACGAGCTTCATTCATTATATTTTTATTTTTAAAAATAAATGATAAACTATATTCATTTGATTACAATACACTACGTCATACTTTTATTCTTGAAATAAAAAATATTTCAAGATAAATAAAATTATATCATTTTTTTTTGTAAAGAATAAAAATTTTAAAATTCAAATAACTTATTTCCTTTTTTTATTTAATAATAAATTTTTTTTCTAGAATAAATGAATAGTCCCTACTATCTCTACTATCACTGCTTGTGAGTATGTTTTGCAAAAGTTTTTGTAGATTATAAGTAGTGGGTCCTATTAAATATGTGGATAAAAAGTGGATAAAAATTATAGGTCCTACAAAATGTATGGATGAAAATAATGGTTGACCGCGTACTTATAAACACACACAAATATTTTATATATCTCCTTACAATATAAATATGAGTGGTTATATTCACACTATAATTTGTTATAGGTACACTACATTTTAATTGTACTTAAGGTCCTCAACCTTTATTCAATGTAGCAATTATGTTCTTAACTTATTTTCTTCGAATTCTTATATTCAACTTCTATTAATTAGCACATTTCATTTATTAATTATGGTATTTGTCAAAATATTTTGTTTACGTGTTTTGAAATGAGAAAAAAATATTTTATCGTACTTTTGTATTTATTGTTTTTTTTAAATATGATGGAAAAATAAGTCGTTTTACAAATTCTCAATAAATATTTTGGACAAAAATCATTATCAGACACAAAATGTGCTAATTATCTAAAAATTGAAGATAAAATTGTGATAAAAAAAAGTTGAGAATATGAGTGCTATAATATTCAAATATTAAGGACGTTAAGTATAATTAAAACGTGGTACAAAAAATAAAAAATGTGGTGTAAATATAATTACCCTATAAATATATATATATATATATATATATATATATATATATATATATATATATATATATATATATATATATATATATAATCACGACCGTATGAAGTTTCTCCTCTAGGCCAAAAATCCAATATACGTTTTTATTTACTTTTTCTAATTTTTTCAATTCTCTTTTTCTTCACTATTCTTCTCCAAATATTTACTTATCAACTTCAACCTTGTTCCTCCAATCAATCTCTATTTATTTTTCTACGGTCGAATTCTACCTATAAACGGTATATTAGTAACTAGTAATAATCATTTTCCTCTTATCTAACCTATATATATAGTGTGATATTGGTCTCTAACGTTTATTTTTTAGCAAACAAATACCTAACCTATGTATTTTGGTGTGAAATTGGTCCTTATGGGATGAAAAAGATAAATATACCCTTAATTTTAATTAGAAAAAATTGTATGTGGATTCCTAATCATTGCAAAATGTGCAAATAGGTCCAATACTTTTATTTTTTTTATAAAAAATTAAAGAAAACTAATGATTTTTGTTGGAATTAACACTTTAGTAATAAATATGTCAAATAAAATTATTATTTTTATTATTAAGTGATTATATTATTTAAACTTTAAAATTTTATTTTATTGTTGAATAAAAAAAATAACTTTGTCACAAACTTTATGTTTAAATAATTTTATTTAATTGAGTTATATGTTTATTAACTTCAAATATTAGAAATCCAACTATATTTTTCGTATTTTAATTTTTCGTTTTATTTTCGTTCAAAAATAAAACACATAATGTGTAAATTAATTTTTATTAGTATTTTTATGTTAAATAAAAATATAGTAAGATTAGTTCAATGTCATAAAATTATATAGGTCATTTTGTTATTTATTACTTTAATTTTTAAAGTAAAGAGGGAGAAAAAATTTTACATGTAAAGAGGGAGAAAAATGATTTCTCACAATGATTTCTTCCTCTTTAAATAATATAATTACTTATTAATAAAAAGAAGAATTTTATTTGACATGTTTATTACTAAAGTGTTAATTCCAAAAAAAAAAAATTCATTAGTTTTTTTAAATTTTTTTTATAAAAAAATAATAGTATTGGACCTATTTGCACATTTTGTAATGATTAGGAATCCACATATAATTTCTTCTAATTAAAATTAAGGGCATATTTGTCATAAAGACCAATTTTGCATCAAAATACATAAATTAAGGACTTGTTTGCCAAAAAATAAATATTAGGGACCAATTCCATACCAAGGACAAAGGTTAGGGACCATTTGCGCCGAAATCCCTATTAAAAGTGGTATTTTAGTCCACTATTAATTTTTCCGTCCTTCTCGCCAATTTCTTTTCTTTTTGATCAATAAAGGTAAATAACAAAAACACTTTTGTGCATTTGAGCGTAGCAGGGTATCCAAATCTCTCCATATTCCAAATTCAAATTCCCAAATTGTTCCGGCTTGATTTTCGATTTCTTCGTTCGTTTTCTCAAGTGGGTTTCCAGACGAAGCTCTCCCCTTACCCTGTATCTTCTCTCTTGTACACCAGATTGCGTAGCTTCGGAGATGGAACAATTCATCGCCATACCTTCTCTTGCGATTCTTAAATTGATATTCCAAATTCAAATTCCCAAATTGTTCCGGCTTGATTTTCGATTTCTTCGTTCGTTTTCTCAAGTGGGTTTCTAGACGAAGCTCTCCCTTACCCTGTATCTTCTCTCTTGTACACCAGATTGCGTAGCTTCGGAGATGGAACCAAATTCAGCGCCATACAGAGAGGGATGGAATGTGCTGCGAGAGCTCATGGAATTCCAGGTAATCACAGCCCTCCCCTTGTTTGTTCAATTCAAGGAACGTGTGTGCGTCTTGTTCGCCTGTGTATCCATGTCTATCAAAACTTGGTATACGTATGTAATTTTCTTGGATTAGGGCTCAGGAATTTGGGATAACTGACATTTAGGGAAAAATAGAATTAGGGTTTAGAGGATGATGTAAATTGCAGAGGGTCGTGAAATATGTAAAAGGAAAGGGTTCCTGGGTTATATTAACCCTGGCTGACCGTACTGTATTTTGGCACACAAAAGGGTATTCCTGTAGTTGAGAAGCTGTAGGCGTTCCATCTGCAAGTAGTGTAGTATAAAACTTTTGCATCATTAGATGGTTGATCGAAAATCTCTGGCATATCTTTGTTGTTTCTAATTTTAAATATCACAGCAACCTATTAAACAGAATATAAACAAAAAAATATGACATTGTAAGGACTTCAATATTATGTTGACAAATATGACTTCAAGAAAACCTTAAGTAAACCAAAATCACAGACCAGATTCTTCCTTCAAATCACAGACCAGATTCTTCTCTCTACAATTTACAAATCATGCCAGTAAACCAAAAGTTGTTGATTTGCTGCTCGATAAACAGTGCCCAGTGATGGATAATGACCCAAACAACGTTTTACGGGGCGATGAAGACCCAGAATGTTCAAATCTCTCTCACACACACACACACGTGCTATGTATGTAATCTGCCCAATACGAATTGTAAATTGTAATTTTTATGGTTGTTTTTTGGATTGTACAAAACGTGAAAGTTTATGTAGATCTGTTCCAATGTTTTAATTTATTGAACTTTCAGTTCTTCGATTGAGGATACTTCTGGAGTTTCGTGGTTTTCACTGTTGTGGCTCTTTCCTCATTTTACAGGTATGTTCATTGCATTTAACGTGTGTTTTGTTGTTAATGCTATTCAGTGATTTATGTTCGTGGTATGTGATTAATGTGTAAGTCTTGGAGTAACCCACAATTCAAAAAATTATTAGCATTTTCATAATCCTCTCTTTCATTTATGAAGAGGGATAGAAGCTGATTTTAGCTTTTAAATTATTGCTTCTATTTCATATTGAGTGGGGGTGGAAAATAGCTTAATTATTGGAATGCGATTTTAATAATGTTTCTTTCATTTTAATGTATGGAATTATTGATTCTATTTCATTTTCTTGTGTTCTTATTAGAATTCGCTTAACATAACTCAGTGAAGTTCATAAATATTCGAGACTAAACATTCATGTGCTTGTTATCTTCATAAAGAATATGAAAATGTATCTCATAGGTCTTTTCACTGACATGATAAAGAAAAGCTTGGAAAGTTAGGTTGTTCTCTGCAACGTGATGCACTAGCGAATTTGAGCTCAAATTGTGGTGATGTAAATCTACATTTTTGAGTCTTCCCTGGTATAAATTCTAGCTAAAAACTTATTAGGATAAAATGATTTCTAATATTGTGTGGAGATTAATAGCACTTCTTTTTTCCTTCTATGCTTCACTAGTTTCATGGGAAAAAAGGCGTTCTTATGAATTTGCTCCATTCTGCATGTTCCTGTCATCTATTCTCATCCTTTTATATTGTTGGTCACGATCTTTGCTTTTCATCTCATGTTTCTACAAGGAATTATATTACCGTGTTATTCTTATCCTTTGAATAGTTAGGTACTTATTATTTTTTCTCATAGGTTCATGTGGGTGAATATGGAGTCCATTGGAATTTCTTCTTCACTCTTGCTGCTGTGTTTATTATGACAGCCATAGTTAATGTTTCTCCAAATTAAAGCGGGATTCTAGGTTCCTTTATCCTCATAGGTAAGCTTTTTCTTTTTCAGTTCGTAATTGCAGATATTGTTTGAATTTCTTAGTTAACATGTTTGAACTATGTCATAAATTAGGATTTGAATGAGTATCTGCTTTATGAGAAAAGGAGAACAAATGTGATGAGCCAGAATAAGGAAGGAATATTTATCATATTCGGTGAGGATGTACTTGTAATAAAATGAATGAAAATGATCATTCTTATTATCTTTTTCACTTAATTCGGTTTTTATTGGTTTTTTTTTTTTTTTTGTACTCTTGATGATGAGTGTGGGAGGTTGGGGAAGGGATGTTAAACTAGAAAACAGTTCTTTTTTTAGTTGATGTACCATTGTACATTTGCTTAAGTATTAATAATGCCCGGGCTTGTCTAAAACACTCACAGTAATACAGCTAGAACCCATTACTAATATTGTGATTCTGAAACTCAAGTTTCTTGTGATTTTATTTAAGGAAAACTTCTTTTTCTTTTTATTTTTATTTTGATATTGTGACGCTTTTTTGAACATCCATACTTTGGGAGAAGTGCAGTTTTCAAAAAACTGTATTAAAAAGATGATTACAAGCTCCTAGACCTATGTACTCCTAAACCTAACCAAGCTAGCTCTAATACCTAGTACAAGAAAACTAGTTGATTAATAAAGCAAATCTGGGAACAAGGAAAAGAAATATTAAGTAACTCACAAACCAATTAGAAAAGCACAAGAACAAAATTATTTATAAATCCACTAGGATTCTTTAACATCTTTCTGCTTGCATTAGCAAGACAAGACAATTTGTAATAGCTCTCATCTTTAGCTTCCAACATTATTATTTTATGCTGCTTTTGTTTAGTGTTGGCTCAGGCTATTAAAGCATCTTTATCACCAAAGCCACTACTCCATTATGACATTGAGCCATAGGCAAATAAAATAGTTTACGTTGAGCCAAAAGCCACTAATGATTCATAATTTTTCTTAATTTTTAGTAACTTATTTTCATGAATAGGTAACAATTTAATCATGGATGATGAAATGAGATCATGGTTTCCCTGCCCTTTTGTTGTGGAAATTATAGTTCGAGTGCTTCGTGTCCATCTTGCAAGAAAAGCACCGCTTTGATGGAAAAATGCCGTAAGATAGTTACCTCTTAATGTCGTTTCTATCCATTATTTCCTAACCAACATGTTTTGCTTAGATTTGAGTAAAACAAATAAGTTTACCTTTCTGAGTATGTATATTCATATAATTTTTACTTATATAAGCAATCTATGTTTGACAATATGGTACAAATATTGGCCAAAAGAGACTACATGAATTTGGAATTTGTCTGTGAAGTGTATTAGGTTAACATGTATGGACAAACTTCATTAATTTTGTTGCCCGGGGATTTAATGTGGTTGATTGTTGATTTTGATGATTGATTTCGTTATCCCCTTTCCTTCCCTTTGTTTTGCATAAAACAACACTAAGGACAGTGTTTATTCTATGTTCGGGGGTCTAGTATGTGATTTTGCTATTTTTATTAATTTTCTTTTTTAGTTATGTTTGATTGTGTGTGATGTGGAGTCTTTTTTATTTAGTTTTGTGTGTGTGTGTGTGTTAGTTGGATAGTCTTGCCGGCTAATAAAGATGTTACTTTGAACTACTTATGATTCATGAATTGTGATTAAATGGTGCTACTTGTGTTTATTTTGTTATTATACTTATCCATGTGAGACTACTAATTTTGTGCACAATAGTCATGATGATCATTAGCTTTGGTTGGTTATATGGATAGAATATGTTGATAGAATTGTGGGCCTAAGTTAAAACCAAGACTACCAATTGAAAACTTAACCAATTGAAATGATAGTTTGGGGGTGGTTGAGCCGGTGTGGGGAGCTATTTAGATATGTGGTGATTCCATGCATGTTTAATATTTGTGTGGACTGTCTTTGGCTATCAGGTGGAATCTAGGCATTGATCGTATGCTAGGAGTCTGATCTCAACTACTTGTCTAAATAAAATGCGTTGCACTAGTCATGGAAAAAAAGAAAAAAGTTGGCATGTTGTCATGATCGAAAGCTATCCTACAAAAGATCCTAATAAGGACATTGGAGAGAAGAAACAGTAGGAAGAAGCGGCCTGAGGTTGGTATAACCAATGCCTGAGCGAAATAGCTACCTACAAGTGAGAAAAAAATAGAGAAAAAAAAAAATGATATTGGAGAGAAAAAATAGTAGGAAGAAGCGGCCTGGCATTGGTATCACTGATGTCTGAGCGAAATAGCTACCTACAAGTGAGAAGAAAAAAAGATTCCAATGAGGACTAGACATGGCAATGGCTCGGCTCGGCCCATAAATCACGAGCTCGGCTCGCCCATGGGGACGAGCCGAGCTCGGCTCGTCTGGAAACGAGCCGAGCCCTCGTCTCCAATCCGTGGGCTCGGTTCGGCCCACGGTTCGTGGGCCGAATGAGCCGGGCCGAGCCGGCTCGGCTCGGCCCTGTTTTTTAATTTTTTTTTTGTTTAAAATTTGAAAATAAATTATTATATTCTAATTTCTATTTATTTTATTAAAGAACAAAATGTAAATATTTAAAATGAATCATTTATTTATCTTTATCTTTATGTTAAAGATTAAATATTTATCACGTTGTTAAATTTTTTATTGAATCATCTTGATTATGTTTTTTAAAATCCTCATATTTGATTAAGTTTTTTTTTTGAATTTGAAAATAAAAAAGAAATTTGAAAATAAAAAAGAAAGTAGAAATAAAAAATCATTTATGTTAAAAATTAAAGATTTAAAATCCACGTCTATTTTTTTGTGTTTTACATTTTTTTAAATTTGAAAATAAAAAAGAATACATAATCGAAAATCGTTTATGTTAAAAATGTAAAACTAAAAACCCTCCTCCTTTTTCCGGGCTTGGGACCGGCTACTTTAAAAGTAGGCGGAGTTAAAATTGTACACGAACAAGATGTTACGTGTACAATTTTTTATTAAAATAAGAAAAATTCTTCAAATACAGAAATATTAATGTAAAATAATACTTACTACGATTCTACGAATATGATTAATCCATATTCAAATCTTCAAGTTCTTCAGACATTATTCTGTCCACTTTGTCTTGGATTCAAAGTTCGGCATCATCCCAATCCTTTAGACACAGTAAACTTTCTAAAATGTCGGCTTTGAGTCTTGACCTGATATCAGATAAAACCCTGCCACTTATACTAAATGCAGCCTCCGATGCTACAGTTGACACCGGAGGTGTTAGTAGATCACGTGCCATTTTGGAAAGAATTGGGTAACTACGTTGATGTTGTTTCCACCATTTAAGTATATCAAAATTTTTTCTCTCCTCTTCATCTAACATACTAAGTACATCATGTGCAAAATACCTACCTAACTCTACAGGTGTATCATTAGAATAGGGAAAGGAAGAAGAACTAGAAGAAGAACCAACTAATTGTTGACTTTGAGTGGTCCTATGTGTACTGACGTAACTCCATAAGTCAATGTCATCAGTTGATGACGAAGTATATGTTGGATTAGGGGGTCGTACAACGTTTGTACCGGCCTTTTCAGCATAAATCTCATACATAGAACATAAAGTTTGTTCTAAATTAGAACACGTGACTGGATTTCCAAAAGTTAATTTATCTGAAATTGCCATTATTGTTACTTTTGTACCCTCTAAGTTAAGTCGAGGATCCATGATACATGCTAATGGAAATAACATAGGTAATTGTTCCCAATATTTTCTAAATTTAGCTTCCATGACATGTATAATACTAGTAAAAAGAGCAAAATTCTTATACTTATGAAAATTGTTAGCAATATAATAGAAATGATTTAAAACAAGTGGAGTAGTTGGGTAATAAACACCAGAACATGCATTTGTTGCGTCGTAAAAAACTTTTAAAAATTTTCTAACATGACCACATATTTCCCAATCATGTAATTCTAAATCATATTCTGAGCCGTGTGAGTGTCGACCATTATAATATACAGTAATGCAATCTTCATAACCTTCACACGATTCAAGCATAAGATATGTTGAATTCTACCTATTGCCAACATCAGTTGCAAAACATTTTGATTGCAGCCCATTTTCTATACATAAAGCAGCAAAAACTTGTTTTCTTGATGGTGAAATCGAAATATAATTAATAGCAAATCTATTTTTTTTTAATTGTGGGCATATAAATTGTAATCCATCTTGTACAATTAAATTAAACACATGGCACACACAACGAATATGAAATAAAATACCATCAAATTGTGGATTACAATGTTGCATTAATTTTTCAATTACTATATTATTTGGGCCTGCATTATCAAATGTAAAACTACGAGCTTTAGAATCACATTTAAATTCATGTAACACACTTAATAAAACTTGATAAATATTATTTCCATTATGAGGATAGTCTATTTGTTTAAATGCTATTACTTTTTTATGCATTAACCAAGAATTATCAATGTAGTGTGCAGTTGCTACCATGTATCCTTTTTGGTTACAACCTGTCTATAAGTCTGATGTAAAAGATACAACACCATTGTAATTATTAATATCATTAATAATAGCTTCTTTTTTAGTATTATATCTAACAATAGTATCTCTACGAAGTGTATTTCTAGAAATACTAACGTACCTTGGTTGTAGATATTTTTGGATGAATGTAGTCCAATGAGGATTGTCCACCAAGCATAGTGGAAACCCGACATTTGCTATCAATTCCGGTAGTCCTTCGTGTCGCAGAAGTTCTTGTGAGTATATCCAGTTGTTGAGAGTAGGACCACTAGACCCGGCCCCCGGAGATCCAAACTGGAGATGTGCCTGATTTGTATCCACACCTCCATGTTTGTATTGACACTTTTTGAAGTGTCTGTTTAGATGGGTCGTGCTAATCCCCTTCTGCCAAGCAAACTTCTCCTGACAGTGTTTACACTGTGCTTTGAACTCAGGGACTCCGTTCACTAGTTTACCAGTTGGCACCAACTCAAAATGCTCCCAGCATTTAGCCTTTTGTTTGGTGGCTTTTCGTTTAGTGCTAGAGCCAATGGTAGTTTCATGTGTATTGGCGTCGTCATGAATGTCTTCCAAATCAATTGGATCAGTGCTACCACCAAACTGATCAATAATGTCATCTGGAATTGGAATTTCATTAAGACCACTGAAATCATCATCACTTCGGTTGTATGCCATTTGGAATAATAGAGAAAGAAAATAGGAGAAGATGAAGATTTAGTAGAACGTAGAAATTAGAAAATAAAAATGTAGAAAATTAGTAGAAGTAGAAAATTATAGCGTAATATCTAGATAATAAGATACTAGATACTAATTACTTAGAACACTAATATTGAGATTTGAGAATTTATAATAGATTGAGTATGTAATTGAATGAGAGATAAAAGATTGAAGTGTGAAAAAATGAGTTTAGAAATAGGGTATTTATAGGAAAATCATGAAAGGAAAAAACAAAAAAAAAAAATGAAATGACCGTTGCCAACGGTCACGATTTCGTGACCGTTGTAGACGAGCCACGAGCCGAGCCGGCTCGTGGCTCGTCCTGGCTCGTGGGCACGAGCCCACGAGCCCGGCTCGTGGGCTCGTCGGACGAGCCGGCTCGTGGGCTCGTTCCCACGAGCCCAACGAGCCGGCTCGTTTTTTTGACGAGCCGAGCGAGCTAGGCTCGTTTTTTTTTTCTCCAGCTCGGCCCTAGCTCGTGTTCGTGGTTCGACGAGCCCGAGTCTGAGCTGGGCCGAGCTTTTACGAGCCGAGCTGACGAGCCGACGAGCCGTTTTACCACCCCTAATGAGGACATTGGAGAGAAAAAATAGTAGGAAGAAGTGGCCTAGTATTGATATTATTATGTCTGAACGAAATAGCTACCTACAAGTGAGAAAGAGAAAAAGATCCCAATGAAGACATTGGAGAGAAAAAATAGTAGGAAGAAGCGGCCTGGCATTGGTATCACTGATGTCTGAGCGAAATAGCTACCTACAAGTGAGAAAGAGAAAAAGATCCCAATGAGGACATTGGAGAGAAAAAATAGTAAGAAGAAGCGGCCTGGCATTGATATTATTATGTCTGAGCGAAATAGCTACCTACAAGTGAGAAAGAGAAAAAGATTCCAATGAAGACATTGGAGAGAAAAAATAGTAGGAAGAAGCGGCCTGGCATTGGTATCACTGATGTCTGAGCGTAATAGCTACCTACAAGTGAGAAAAAGAGAGAAAAGAGAGGGGCTTCTAATTCATGCACCTGCTTTTATTTACTTCTTTTTTTTTTTACTAAGCATTGGATACTAAATTTGGGATTCAGACAACTAGTGGGTTTGACTTGCATAGTGAAAGCTTGAAAGTTGGGACACTCAAGTCTAAGGAGAATCATTATGTATCTATATAGTTGCTTCATTTGGTTAGACCCAACCAAACTTGAGAGAGAAAATAATAAGTGTTTTGAGAGTAATCTTAGAATTAGCACCCTGGGGGAGAGGTTGAATATCAAGATGAGAGTGTGCATCTCACGAGAGGGAGAGGAAATATTAGACCATTGAGGGTCGGAATATAACCAATCTAAAGGCTTATGGTGATTGGATTGGATTGACTATATACACACATCGGTCGAGCATCGGCTAAGTAAAAATTGATTATGGTAGCATTAATTAGAAGCATTTTATGAATTACTTGAGAAGTTCCAAAAAAACTTGAGGCAAGTATGGTAGGCTATCTAACAAAATTCATTTTGTTGTTATTTGCTTGTGTTTGAGTAGACAATCTTGCTTGGCACGAACAAGAATTTAAGTTTGGGGTATTGCTCTATGATACTATTTCTTTAATTTAATTTGATAAATTGTTTATGTTTGTTCCATTCTTGTTTTGTTTGTAATTATGGATCAGAATTCCTTAAATCTGTCTCTCATTTTTATAAATTTAAATTTATTACTTTTTCACGAGTCTTGTAATTAATTTGCCTTTCGTTTCTTAACTTGTTTCTTAATTATGATTAGCGAATTCATCACCATTGATTAGGAATGTTTAATTTACTTGAATAGTATTAAGTGCACCGTAGAAAGGCGCACAAAAATCTTGAAGCCAAGATTCATATTTGTGCACAATAATTTAAAGCGTACTTCTCACTGTTCTTATAAGTGTACAGTGGATTGTATTGCATTAGTTGAACGTCAAATACTTTTTTCATCTATATTTTTTTAAATTAAGTTTTGAAAAAAAAGGGAATCATATTAAAAAACTTGCTCAAAGTGCCTGACCACGGGCCTCCTTTACACGCCAGTAGCCTAATTTCCATCATAGCAAGTGGTCATTATTAATTTTGTTCCTGATTTGAATTGTAAGTAGTGATCATCATCAGTTTTGTTCTATTTCTTTTATCTTTTAAATCATTGTTAAAAAAATAGGAGCTCATTAAGCTAGCAAGATATAAATAGAAAAAAATATGAACCATGAAAATGTAGTTTATTTTACGTAATTGAACATAAACAGAAAAAGTCCATTGGACAACATTGTACAAGACAATAGACAAGAATTTTCAACTTCTTTTTCTTCGTTAATCTTGTCTAATGTTGTCCATTCTCATATCAAACATTCTTAGAAACATTGTTTTGAAGTATAGGGCTAGTCATTAGGAGTTAATCGTCTTTTGGATTGCAACGTTAGACCTTTGTGTAACTTTCCTTTCTAAGAGATGCTCATAAAAAAAATAACTTACCTTCCATTTAACTTGTGGCTTTTTCCCTTTTCTTAATTTTGTTATTTGTACTAAGCCCACAGATTTTCGTTGGATTCTATATTTGGAAGGTAATTTTCTCTTTCCATCACCTTTTGGCATAATAATCTTCATTTTATGGTATTCTAATCCCTAACACATGAACATTTATGAAGATTTCCTTACTTATTTCCCTGCCCAGTTATATCACTCTGCATTGATTGTGGCTATTGCTTGTGTTTGGATCCCACTATGTTTCTTAACCTTGCTCTGTTAGTCTCCATATAAGATCTGTCATTCAATTTACATCATGATATGATATTCATTTTACATGTTATTTCCATTTTTAACCTGGGTTCATAGTCAAATTATTTTTTTCTCTCTCACAAGAATGTCCACAAACACGCTTTTATCTTATGAAAAAATCTTAACTGAATATCCAATGTTGGAACTATACATACTTCCAGATTAAGTTGATGACACTATCTAACCACATTTATTAACATATGGTGTTAACTGGGGCAGGGAGAAGGGGACATGAGTGTTACATGGTGATGCCAGCTTTTTCAACGTGTTCACAATTGTGGTGAATTCTTGAAACTAAAAAAGTCATGCAATTTGTGGTTCTAAAGAAAATCAATCACATGATTTCTATTCATCTTCTCCATTTATAATCCCTACTAATATATAAGAGTGAGTTTTCCCTGGTACTGTTCACGCGTCAACCAAAACGACGTCGAACCCGTTTTGGTTCAATTATAAATGGTAATTTTTCTTTTCTTTCCCATTTCCCACTTTTTCTTCTTCCCTTTTCACATTACATCGGTGGTCACTGTGCAAACCCTAGAAATCCTCTCCGCTTAGACCTTCGCCCTGCTTGAAGGAGTTTTATACGAAAATTGTTGTTGGTTTTGAAGGGTAAGTCGATCTCTCGTTTTCTTTTCCCTTTTATTTTAGTCTGTTCTTTGTGTATAGGCATGTTGCCATCTTACAATCAACCTTTTTGCAGTTTCGTTTTTGTCCAGTTTTATGCTAGAAGGATAATGTTGTAGCGAATCTAACCTCTAAGGTACGTTTTGGCTACAATGTTACACTATTTTTTTCCAGTTCCCTTTTTTTCTTACAGTTGCTCGCTGTATCTGCATTGTTGTGTTTGTCCAAATCTGTGCGTAAAGGTTTGCTCTGAAGCATGGTTTGGCCTCAATTAATTATTTGGTTTTTTCAGTTTTCGTTTTTCCAGATTTCTTACGGTGTTGCTTTTCAAAATACTGCACTGTTTGAACAAAAAGAAAATATAGTTGTCGTTTGTTTCTCTGGATATTTGAGTTGGATTATATTTTTCCTTCCTTGTTTTGGAATGTTGATTTTTTTTTTAATTCAGATTGCACTTTGCGCCTAGGGTTATTTACCATGTATGTATACTTATTGTTCTTTCATATCATCATATAATTGGTGCAAAGTTGTGCATATGATGGTTTGCACTTGATCGCAAAATTTCAAATAAGTTTCAAGTTGACAATATAGTTTTGCTGATGTAAGGCTACCGTAACAAGGAAACAATGGTCTTGAATTTGGATGGCATGAGTTATGAATTGAGTAAAGACAATAGCAATTTCTATTCCAGTGTTCTATAAGATCTCGTGAAATGATCCTCTTATAAACAAGTGAGACAGATATATATAGTAAGCAGGCTGGAGAATAATTCTTCTGTTTATTTTTTTCCTGAAAGGAAGCCTTGGAACGGCTGTAATTTATTGGTGGAAGAAGAGAACTGTTGATAATTCAGCAACTTAAAAATTAACAACAATCTGTTTCCAACACTCTAGGTATTTACTAGAAGTCATAACTCTACTGTATGAATTTCAGATTAGGACCTGCCTCCTGAAATGCAAATCGAAATTTCGGATTGCCAATTCAAATGAGTTATGTCGAAGGAATGTCAACTTTTATGTTGAAGAAAATTCAATTCTGAATATATGATCCTATTTTTGTGTCAGACCCAGTACTTTGCGATCCTATTCATTCAGACTTTCTATTGTCTATTTATGATTCTATAGACTTTACATAACTTTTCTTTCTATCCTTAAAGAAGGTTTTTGTCCTTTGATTTTAATATGAAAATCCTTGTTTGTGTAATTAACTATTATTATGCAGCATACGTCATTCAACATGACGACGTGACTCTTTCCTTGGTATACTTATATGCAATAATGAGTCCTACACATGTATATTGTATCCTTCCTTTCGGACATTTGATTGTGCTTATTTGATGTTTCTTCTTGCTAATATCTTTGATAGAGCACCGGAAAGAAGTCTTGGGAAAGATTGCATCTATTAGGGAAGTTGTACAAGGTGCACCACTGAGAGCTGTTCTGAGACAACTTGTCTCAAGGACAATTAAATCTGATTTAAATAAGCTTATTTCCGTAGTGCATCGGCCAAATGAGTCCTTTTTCGTTGTACCTCAGGTAAATTGAGTTTTCTTTTTTTCACTTGACTGTTTCTTTTAGTTCCAAAAAAAAAAAGTTTTACCCTGAAAAGATTTATCAGTTTCAGCTATCTATCATTAATATGCTTCAAAGTAATATTGGCTTGATCCTAAGAATCTATATGTGCACGTGTATTTTCCTCTGCTCTGTCTATTTCCATACTAATATGCTCATTGCTTACATCAATTGTTAATCTGAAGCTAAACAACTACGGGAGCTGTAACCCCGCCCCCCAATCACTACCACCACCTCAAAAACTTAAGGATACGAAAAATATGGTTACTTCTTGATTAAACTACTTGCGCATTGTGTATGATGTTGGGTGTTTTAATGCTATCATATATTATCAATGTGAGTGTGCTGTGATCATGTCAGAAATGAATAACTTGTTGCCGTTGGTTGCAAGCAGAAAAGGTGACTGTAGTTTTCCCCATGGGATTCAAGGATTCCATAGATAGCATTCTTGCTACTTCTTTCCTCCAGGTACTAATAATCCTTATATTGGATATTCGTTACTTTCATTCCTTTGCTTTGTGTCTTTTATTGTGTCTCCCAATGTGGATCCCCCCTCCCCCAACACCTACTAAAAGAAAAAAAAAACGCAACTCCAACTGCAGCTCAAAGGTAAATAAATGAAAGAAACCAGACATTCAGTTGCAATTGTCAGACACCGAAATTAACTTATTTATTGTTGTTTTAACTTGATTGATATGGTAAAGTTGTTGGGTTTTGAAAATTCAAATTACTTGCTGATTCCGTATTTTGTATGTTAGCCTAGGCCATGCATGTCAGGGTCACAAGTAAGCATCAAAGATATTCAGATCGTCTGTTTTCATAGGTTAAGGAATAAAAAATTTTCCTTTTAAGTTCCTCTGCCTCCATTGTGATATCACAGTTACGTAGATCATTTATCCTGCTTTTTGACATGCTGGACTTGGCAATGCCCCTCAGTGTATGTGGTCTCCTTCTCCCCCTCAAGAACTGAAAGGAGCTCTTGCTGAAGCATTATTGGCAAATGCTGGATTTGTCAGTTTTGGTAATGCTACCGTAACAACAAAATTAAGTGCATTTTAATCTGTAAGTTTCTCTTAATTTCAAATCAATAAATCTTTTTTCCTCTAAATTATGTTTAGCATTGCATTTTTCAATTGTAGGTAGTCTTTAAAAGCCTATAAGATGACAACATGGCCGGTCATAAATATGAAATTTAGTGTGCTGTTGTGCCCATGCACGTCAGTTGGATTTTTCCTTTTTTTCACGTGCAACTGGTGATTTTGTCACCATGGCATGGTTGGCCATCTTGCCTAACCTTATGGATGCATTGCTGAAAGGTGGCCTGTCTGATCGTAACGAGTTACTGAACATGATTGTGAATTTTATTTTGCTCACTCGTAAATATCATAGGCTTTAATTACTGAATTTGTTCTAATGCTTTGAAACAGAATGTCGCAGCAATGTGGCGAGGCCAATGGTTCTTTTCGAGCAGTAAAAATACTTCAAAAGGTACACGAAGCATGATCCAAGATAAAAGATTTATATAACAGAACTTGTGTTGCAAATATCAAACATTTGAACGGATTAGCACGATATATGGTGGCGTAGGCTTAGTCAGAAGATTTCATTAATATGCTGTCTAAATTTATCAAGTTTTATCACAAACTATAAAACTCCCTATTATTTTTTAACTTTTCTTAACTTTATATTTGTTACTCTTGGAGTTGATACTCATGCAATTTTTTATTATTAGGTGGTATATGTTAACATGCATTATGGATTATATGGGAACTTGAAGAACTTATTCGTCATTTTCCTTTTAACACATTTAATACTAATTTTCAATGCAGTACACTCTGATGAATGAATGTGGAAAGTATTTTTTTTTCTTTGATTTGAGAATACACTATATAGGCTGTTTTGGTAAATAAAGTAGTTTATTATCTTTGAAATGCCATTGTAAACTTAGCAATGCATGGTAGTGTTGAAAATGAAGTGTGTATTTATTAGCATATTTGTATACATTAGCCTTCTCTGCTATACTTATCTAGTCACGTTATATGGTACCATAAATTTTCAAATGAACAACTCTCTTTTTCTATTTCAAATTTTAGAATACTAACAATTTTTAATTTTCACCACATCTCCATTGTAACGAGGTTGTTCATATTGCAAAATAGAGCTGTGGTAATTTTCTTGGTGGATTAATCTTACAAAGCTGAACTTTTTAATGTTCCCATCTAGCTCTACATGATTATATATCCATTTTATGTTCCTTTTGACATCATGGGTATAGGAACAACACCGAGGACGAGCTGCCAATAGTATAGCCACGATGTTGATGCCACTTGGCAAAGCTGCAGGTTAGTAGGAGGAGGATACTGTGAGTTGCTTCAGGCGCATAGATTCATCTTTCAACCTTTTTATATTATACTTTTTTCAAAATAATCATTATATCGAGTTGTGTGGTGGTATTCATTAGTAATATACACATTAGTGCCTAAGGCCCTAATTAATAACACACATGATACTATACTAATACATAAATAAAATGGACTAGATGATAGTAAGAACATGTGGTGCCTCCCAGGACAACCTCTATGTCCTTATTTTGTGGATTTAATATGCTCTGTACATAATATAACCTTCACGTCCTAAACTGTCCTTGTTGTTACCACTTTATTTAGCACTAGTTTGGTGAAGCTTTTTAGCATATTTTTGAAAAGTTAATAGAAGTTGTGGGTCCATGAATGTTTAGTTAAAATTAATTGTTGACTTTGACTTCAGCTTTTTAGCAGATTTTTAAGCTCAACCAAACAAGCTCTTAGTATGTGTCGTGTAATTGGTCGCTTGCTGATATATATAGAACCATTTACAGTGAGATCATCCTTTTAATTGCTGTTACACTATGGTTTCACTTCATTTATCTTTTGAAGCATTGTTTGATTGATGAAATAGTTTTGAATTCTTGTTTGTCCAGGACATTAAGAAATGCACTTTGCTCGACCAGTCCATTAATTTTCTAGGATTTTCTCGACTTTTTTCCGCAACAAGCGTGGATTATTAGGTAGAATAATGAGTATTTTAATCATCTTTGTGTTACATAGATTGCGATATGTTTCTACATTTGTGTATTGACTATCTTAGGACGTTGGTTATGTTTGCAAAATTTATAAGTAATAATTTAAATATTTAAATAATGATAATAGACTTATTGAGAAAAGTTGATAAGCTGTTAAAGTAATTGAGTTAAAAACTAAGGGATTAATATAGAAAATGAACCATTTCTTGAAAGTAAATGGTGATTTGCATGCATGAACAATGTGAGAAATTCTAAATGTTGGGTTAAAGAAGAAAGGAATGATGTAATAATGGAAGTGCAGGCAAATTGAGAATTTTCCAATCCAAATATTTTCTATTAGGAGTTTTTTTCCATATATAGAATATTAACCTTTTTACATGACTACTTTTGCTGGATTCAATTTAGTTAATAAAGGGAATTAAGGTTTTTGGACAGATATAAAGAGCCGGTTAAGTTAAACGTGTAGCACCTGTGTTTTGTGGCAATTGCTAGTGAGAGTCCAATACAACCTATGCAACTTTGTTATGTCTTCTAATTAATTTCTTGCGACGAAATGGGCAAATGAATTTTTAATATTTCGTAGTTGTAAGGTATTATGGGGAGGTGAAAAACTAACAGGACTTCGAAGTTTGGTTCCTCAACTGTGAGATATTTCTTGGGTTCCTCTACAAGATGCGAATGTTGGTTTGCGCCTTGGTGGAAACTATGTGGTATAGGTCTAGCTTTATTTATGCTTTTCTACAATTGACATATTCTTCTCCACTCATAAACCTTATTCTACTATCGATAAGCTTCTTTCTTATCGAGAAGTTATTACACCATAGTAAATGAAAACATAATCTTCGTACTTCAAAGTTGTCATGCTTCTCAACTTCAATTCAGATGGTTTAAGAACACGAATACAGAAATTTAGAGTATTTAACCATGGAACATCCTGCTTGATTTTCTTGTGTTCTTATTAGAATTCGCTTAAAGTGAGGTCCATAAATAGTCCAGACTAAACATTTTTGTGCTTGTTCTCTTCATAAAGAATCTGAAAATGTAACTCATAGGTCCGTTCTCTGTCACGATAAAGAAAAGCTTGGAAAGTTAGGTTGTTCTAATGCATGAATGAAAACGGTAATTTTTTTTCCATCACATTCTTGTTTTATGTCAACGATTGCAAGATTTGAATTCAAAATATGAATTTTGATATGCTAATGTCACCACATATACCTCCCTAGCAGAACTGAAATTGTACTTGCATCATGAGCTTTACATTTTATTGCTTACTGTGCTTAAAAGATGATGGTTTCTCATAAGTGATTTCCATTTTCATTTTTGAGATTTGAAATGTTTTGCGTTATAAGTGATTTGGAAAAAGAGAACATAATGATTTAGTCTCTAAAATCACCGAAAAATTAACTAATATCTAATGAAGGGGGAAATATTGCTACTGGACTTGCTGAATGAAACATGGTGACCAATCTATAAAATTGTTCTGCAACGTGATGCAGTAGCGAATTTGAGCTCAAATTGTGGTGATGTAAATCTACATTTTTGAGTCTTCCCCTGATAAATCCTTGTTATAAACTTATTAAGGTAAAATGATTTCTAATATTGTGTGAAGAGATTAATAACACTTCTTATTTACTACTATGCTTCACTAGTTTCATGGGAAAAAAAGGTGTTTCTTATGAATTTGCTCCATTTTGCATTTTCTTGTCATCTATTCTCATCCTTTTATATTGTTGGTCATGATATTTTCTTTTCATCTCATGATTCTGTACGGGATTATATTACCCTGTTATTTATTTATAAATCCACTAGGATTCTTGTAATATCTTTCTGCCTGCATTAGCAAGACACGACAATTTGTAATAGCTCTCATCTTTTGCTTCCAACATTATTATTTCATGCTGCTTTTGTTTAGTGTTGGCTGAGGCTATTAAAGCATCTTTATCGCCAAAAGCCACTACTCCATTAGGGCAATGAGCCATAGGCAAATAAAATAGTTTACTTTGTGCCGGGTCTAAGTGTTTGACTATGTAAACGTCATGTAGTAAGAAGAGCACTTACGAACACTGTGATCAAGTCCTTTGTAGATGTAGCACTGTACCTCTTGGAGTTTTTGTTACATAGTGTGTTTGCCGTTGTAGAGGAATGACTTGTTCATCACTACAACCAAATGCAAACTTTTCTCATCAGTTGCTATTCGGAATAGAAGTTTCAAGGAAAAGACAACTGAATCTAGTATTATGTCATTAACCAAGGACAGCTACATTGATCCTCTTGCACTCCACACTGTCCAAGTCCCTCTTCAAAGTTAAAATCGTGTTTGCTCAATTTTCTAATCGCCTCATTCCATATGATTTTAGGTCTATCTATTTGTCCAAGTTTACAATTAATGTTTGTTGCGTCGCTTTTCAAATTAGTGGTTTTAGCTGTGAATATGCTCAATCCATTTTCAGTTACTTTATCCTCAATGGACAAGACTTTGACCACCTCGCTATATTCTCATTTCTTATTCTATCTCATCTTGTTTTACCACAAATTTGTCAAATAATTCTCATTTTAGATGCACTTGGTACGTGTAAATGTCGTCCTTTACTAGCCAACTCTCAACCCCACATAACATCGTTGGTTTTTTAGAAATCATATAGTATTTTACTTTAATTTTATAGCAGATATTACAGATTGCAAGAATATGCCTCACTTGCAGACTAAGCAAAATACAACTGAAAGCAGGCCATTAACTTATTAGACATTGCAAGACATGATAATCTACCATGGAAAGGAAAATATTAGCTCAATATTTTGTTTCCTTGAGTCAAAATGTTTACTTACAACCTTGTAACAAAATTAGAATGGTGCCACTTTGATTTACTTGATTAAAATTATACAAGTAGTTATTCAGTTAATCCACCCACAACAATGATTAGTTAAATTTATCTATATCCTTAAACGGTGCTTTAATGCTTCATCGTAATCTTCCATTGATATTTTCTTGCCTCAGGGTATTGGGGTATGTATCTTGTTGGTGTTCGAATTGGAAGCTATCTCTTCTTTGAAAACAATGTTGATGCTATGTTGAAAACCAATAAATAGACAAGAACTAGAGTTTGGTCCCAATGCCTATTTTCTGGTATGAAGCATTATTTAGTTATAACACAGTGTGTGTTGCTTTATCATCTAATTAATTTGATTGGTGGAGAATTTGATTTCCTTTGTGTTGTCATAGGTCAACAACTTTCTTTCTGAATTTGCATGTCGAAAGTCTCCCGTAGAACGGTAAAATGCCCTGTTTTGCCACTTGGATAAATCACTCCTTTTTAGTAACCATGTTTTTCAAATTCCCCTACTTCTTTTCTTTCTTGGAAAGGACGAAAAGAACGCCTTAGCTATAAATGTCCCTCAGCTGGAAATAATCTAAAAACTTCTCCACATTGCAACTTGGCGTATGTTTCTCTGGTTTTGGCTATAAATCTTCAGGTAAATCTATTTCTTATTTCATTTATAGGTCTATTTTCTTTGTGTATTAAGGTTTAGCGAATGTTAATAACAATTATGATTATAGAAGTGAAAATAATAATGCCCAACTATTAAAAACAACAATAATAATCGCGGTGGTTATAAATGATCCCCAATGCTAATAATAACAACAACAATAACCACGATGATAAATAATAACTCAAAAAGTAACCGTCATGATTACTCTGCATTTCGTGCCTTTTTCGTGGTAGATATGGGAAACTCTGAAGTAAGAAGCATTTTTGCATATTGAATGAGCTAGGCTGGAGTTAGTATGTTTGACATAATTTGTGAGAAAACTAGAAACAAGTCAAAACTATGTGCCTCCTTCATCAACCAAATTTTATATAATCCTAACATAACAAAATCATCTTACTGATTCAAGCAATTTAATTGAATTAGCACGATTAGATTGAAATTTATAATGCACGTATTCTTGATTATGGTCATTGCGTGGACAAGAGTCCATGTAATTGAATTAGTTGTTTCCTCGATGCGGAAAAGGGTCAGGTGTGGATAGATCAAGAAAAGCAACTACAGTGTAATTTTGACTCCCCCTATGATGTCTGTCGTGGTTATTGTTATTTCATAGTGTATTAATGTTGCATGGTAAATTTATTAAAATTGGCCGTCATTTTGAGCAGTGTTGAAAAAACTATGTTGAAGATCCCATGTTAGGCTAGGCACTAGCACCTAGACAAGGGTACATGATATGGGTCTAATTTTAAGAAGCACATCAAATTGGGTTCATTTGCTGTTTACCTTCCATTAATGCTCTTAGTTCCTATGAAAAGCTAGTCACTTTATGCAGCAAAAAAGGATTTAAAAAATCATTCGACGTGCTTGAAAAATCAATACATTGATCATTTTGATGAATGCACTATTCCTCAAATGCACACAGTTTTGAAGTTGTTGAATGAGCCCTTCCCACTGTGGCAAGAGAACATGATGCTCAGTTAGCATCGGACGAGGACGCTTTTCTTATTGACCGAGCTGATAGCGTTCGTTCGAAAATGGTGAAGATTTTGTTAATCCATGGTTTGTCACAACCCTCAAAAACCTGTTGTAGAAGTTGAATTCATAAGTAGTAAATTATGAGGTAAAAAGCGAATTGGCTAGTATTTTATGCAAATTTTGTGTAATGAGTTTGCTTGATTTTTTTTGATACGGAATTATATTATTTTGCAGGGATACCATCTAAGTAACAAAGTATATCTAGGAAAAAGTGGCATTATCCTCGTAGAAATTAACTAGGAATAAGACCATAACGTAGGTAAAACGGATGATGTTCACACCTCCTATGCTCAAGTGTCCCCTTCTGAATCTTAGCTATTGCCATTCTTGACACAGGTTAAGTGGTTAACAATACAAGTGCATGCATGCCTGCTCACATACACACAGCACTAAATGCTCCCATTTATATGTTGCATAATCTGCTATGAATGAGACTTGTGTTCTCAAATATTCGTAAAACATACATGGTGCTTCCTTAATTAAGATGTTATATTCATTCCATGGCAACCACAATTGTCTAATTCAATTCAAAGTTGCAATTTAAAAATTAAACTAAACTTTTACTTGTTCGAAGAATCATATAGGTCCTTGTGTCATACATATATGCCAATTTCTTTCCAACAGATGAATAAATGCTTTTTTTCCTTCTTTATGCAAATTTGTGCACTTGTCTATAACAACTTTCTTTGCACAATACATTATGTCTTTATGCTTTTAATACAATCGTTTTGAAACTCAGATAAAGGAGGGTCGTGTTAGCCATTAGGTTATTTGATAGATAGTGTAAAGCTTTGTTAATTTTTTTTATGAATGTGGATCTCCATTTTAGTTTCTAAATTGGATTTATGGAGAGATCATCTTGCAACAAAAGGACGTATGATTAGTTGGAGTTGGACTGAGTACACGGGGTGCAGTTTTAGACAAATAGTCGATTTTGGAGCTCAAAAAATATCAAAATATTTTTGATAGGCTCAATTTTTTATAGAAAGGAAAATACAGAAGATGGTGTAAGTAGAGAAGTGCTCAATTTCTCGATCCCTTAAGATGTAACACCAATACTGTTTATGCACTTTTACTTAATCCAAACATCTGATGGTAAACATATTTGTCATGAACATTGTGTGGAGGTGATAAATAAATTGTTTTAAAGTTGACATCTGCCATGGAAAGTTGGTTTTCGAATTTTAATAGGATGGGTAGAGATTTTGAGTGTCTTGAATTGTTTATACACAGCTTTATGCTTCCAAGCCTTAAATTTGTTGGGTCATTTAGCTGGACATGCTAATTACACACTATATTTTTAATATTTAATCAATATCTTGATAATATTTTACTTTACTTTGGCTATGATATAATTATGAGTACTAAGAATAAGAGAGAAGAAGAAAAAGCAAATGTAAAATCCTGTAAGTGATTTGCAGCATGGAGATTGATCCCATATGTTAGATAGTCGTAATTTTGTGGCTTTTCTATTTTCTTATGATAGAATTGCTGTAGGCTGCACTTAAAGAAGTAAAACTAGCAAAAGATGGGATAGATGTGGAAATGGCATCCCTGCGATCTAATGTTAAGGTAAAAAAGACTACCTTTCATGTACTTACATTTTTCTTTCCAACTTCTTTTAATGCTTTACACTTTGACTAAATTAGATTGCAAAAGATGTGGCTGCAACTGCTGCTGATCAGCTGCGGGGAACTGAGTCTGAAGTTAAAGCTCTGTGCAATATGACGCAAAGGATGGGTTTTACCCAACATGAGATGGTGTGCAGCTATTGTTGCATTAAGAGTTTATTATTATTATTTTATTTGTAAAGCTATTGCCAATATCATTTGGAGTTGCTTCCGTAACATATTTGCATTGCAGGAAAAAGTTGTCCTTCAAAGGTATTGGTTTGCAAGATACTGGGGTCTAGCTGCTCGTCATGGTAATTGATATTTCACACATGTTTTTATTGCTTTGATAGAAGAAATTTTCTGTTTTTCCAGAGAGCGTATTTGACCTTTGAGGACCAAGTAATTATAGTATCTCGGTGCATTTCAATGCCTCTTAATCATTCTCTATTCGATTAACTTGAGTGTTAAGTTTTTCCTGCTTTGAAGTATTCACTTTGCCCTTGCCTCTTGCTATACATCCAGCTTAAAATGGACCCTAACTAGTTTGTGTGTTAATACTAGTGATTCCAGGACCTGATTGCACCACATATTCTTTAGGTTGCGTATAATTTATACTGTAACCCAACTAATGTCACAACGTTATAGTTTGGGCCTTGTTCTCATTTGTTTTTGTTCTTAAATGAACTAAGATGTTTCAATTGATCATCGGTTCTTTTTATGTTGTTAATTACAATAGTCTTTTTCCATTCAGGCATATGTGCAGATATTGCTGTATAAAAGCATGATTACTGGTCGTCTTTAGCAACTCTTCATTTCGAAATAGTTTTATCGGCTGGACAGAAGGCTAAGGAAGAATACAGGAAAAAAGGCTAATAATCTCTTGATTTGATGCTAATTCCCGAAACCTAAAAGAAAATGATACTAATACCAATAGCTTTTCCATCACCATGGGACTTTGCTCTTGTGCTCTTTCTAACAAAGTCTATTTTTTCATCTCAGGTATGATTACACTGCTTCTCTGACACTGCACGTAAGGATAATATGCATAATGACAAACTTGTCCAGGATTTAAATGATCTCACTGGTTAAGGAAACATTGAGAGTATGCTAACAGTTGAAATGGGCTTAAAGGAGCTTGCTTCATTGAAGGTTACACTTTGATTTATTTAACATAAGATTACTTCAATTTCTTTATACTTAACCAAGTCTTGTGCTTCTTATGATCTTTCTTATTTGAACATTCGATCCATCTATATTTTAGTTACACTTTGATTTATTTAACATAAGTATACTTTAGTTTCTTTATACTTCTCCATGTCTTATGCTTCTTATGATCTTTCTTATTTGAACATTCGATTCATCATATCAAAGTCACTCATTGTTGAAATTTTTCTTATTTTCCTTCTAATTCTTTATCATGCACTCTTTTGCATAGCATTTTCATGCCATCACATCTTGTCATCCATGTCTTCTTTAAAGAGAACTAGTAGAATAATTCAAATGTATTCATTGATGGTCCATTTTAAGGTTGAAGAATCCATTGTGCTGAACAACGACGTCCAAACTCTGCTCGAATATTCATCTCAGGTTTGTCCTCAATTTGGTGCATACATTATATGCTTGATTGATGATGCCTCTCTGATGGATAGATCGTTGAAAGGAATAAAGCATCTCTGCTACCCTATATGTGTCAATGTGCATACTTTGTTGGCCAAGACACTACTAAATTTGGATATACCTTTGACAAAATTAGGAATGGATTAATGCTGCTCTTAATTATTTAATGACTTTTCTGCTTTTGAAATCAATATTTGTGTTGTTACTTGCTTCTATTGAACTGTCGTCTGCCTCTTTAATGTCCTACTTTGCATTTTACATTTGTCCCGGTGGTAACTTTTCTATACATGTTCTATGATGAAGAAATTTACATACATTTAAACTTGTCTTTCACATGGTAAGCAAGTGATTTCCTCTTTGATTTTCAGGTCATGTTAGTTACAATGTTTTTGCTTTGTAATAATTTAGTTTTATTTGTTCTACTACTTGTATGTATGATATCTTGTACTTGTGTTCATGCTTTCTTATTCAAGCTATTTTAGCATATGTTGGATGCCACTGTCATTGGAAACTTGCAAATTATATTTATTTTCTAAACCTATTCATTATATCCAATATAATTAGAGTAAAGTTATCTCAAAGTTTCATGGTTAATTGGATTTTTGTGTTAAGTTTGTTTTTTTTTATACCTTCGTTCACTAGTTGCATTTAGCTATTCTTGGATAAGCAAGTGGACCTTATGCTCAATCACTTGGAGTCTTCATATTTATTCCTAGTGTTCTTGTGTTGTGACTCTAACATTTATTTACTGTTCTCCTTATGCGCCTCGTGTCATTGACCAAAAATGCTCCTCATTTGCCTGTGTGAGCTGATCTCTATGGTGTCAGAAGAAACCATCTTTTAGATTTCTGATATTGATAATCTTGAAATGGCATTAATTAATGTCAAAAAGCTCGTTGTAGCTACCATCGAGAAAAAGTCCATTTCTTTCTTTTATCTATTAAAGAAACAATATTTAAAAGCTGTTTTTTCCCCTCAAATCGGGCCACAATATGTAAGTCTAGTGTCAAATATCCAAATTTTTGGGTTGGACTTAATTATATATTGGGCCAAATTAAATAATTAGAGTAATTAATTGAGTCTGTTAGTTGTGGATTAACACAGTTCTAATAAGATTAGAACTAGAGTTAGCGTCGTCTATATATACTAGGCCATCCATAGTTTGTGAAATCGCAATTTGTTTTAATTACCTGCTAGCACAAGCAATAGAAAATTTGATACAATTACTCCCACAATTTCGTTTTCATCTGGAAGTCCATATCTGTTTTTGTTGTGTATTACTATTGGAGGCTAGACAATTGGACAGATGTGGTATTGAAGATTGTACCTCTAGCTAATTAAATCACGGTGTTTATTAAGGTATTTTTCTATCACGAATTCTATCTAAGCACAAGGTTAATTCGGCTGATAGGAATTGTATATTTATTTTTCTATGCGCATGTATATGTCAATTATTTTATTTTATGTTGCTTTGATTAATCGAATAATAATTGTTATTGGTATATTAAAAGGGCTTTCTATGCAATTTTTGAAATTGATAAAGGACTTACTATTTTAAAATAAAAAGGGTTCCTTGTGCAATTTCCAAATTGTATTGAAAGATCCTTTTAAAATTTTGAAAGGTAAAACTACATTTTCAATAATTGCAAAGTTCTCAAATTTTATAAAGAAAATAGGGTCTTAAAATGCAATTTTTTTTTTTTATATAGTAGAATTGTAATTATTTAATTTTTAATGCAGGTCAAATATTCATTATTGACTAAATTATTTTTAAACCACATTTTGAATTTTTGATCAAGTTAAATTTGACATTTTACTTTATAAAATTGCAAATTTGACTATACGTTAATTTATCCTCAATTTAAGGTAGTTTTAAATTAGGAGATAAAATAAATTTTGAAAAATTTATTTTATGAATAAAATTAGTTGATTAATTGAATTAATTATTTGATTTTATTGTTGACAAATTAATTAATTAATTAATTTATTATTTAATTTTGTCTTGGTCCATTTTGAAATATATAAAATGTTTAAACTTAGACAAATTTAGAAATTAATATATTTTTAATATTAGATATTAAAATAGATGTTTAGTGGATGATTATGGACTTGACCATTGTGATTGGTTGTATAGTTAATTTATTCTTGTTAATTATTGGTTGGCCTGCGAGCCTATTATTTAATTAAATGGGCCTGCTTGTTTATTATTTATTTAATTGAGTTTTTGAGCTCTTTATTTAATGTAAGATAGCTTGTTTATTTATTGGCATGTGTGCTAACTAGTATAGGATACAAGTTGCAGTTGGGCCTCAAGGGAGCAACTAGTATATAATATAGGTTGTAGCAAGAGACGGAGATGACTCTATTTAGCATTCGACAATCGATTGCAACGTCTACTAGGAATTGATCGATTAGTCTTCCTTTTGGTTTGGGGAGACTATATAGATAAAGTCCATAATCATCTACTGTTATTATTATGTATGATTGATTGTATGTTGAATGTTAGTTAATATGCATAAATGTGATCAGTAAATTTCTCTAAATTAAAATATTAAATTCGTATTAAATGGTTAATACATTGTGCCTTTCATTGTTATAGTGAAAAACTTGAGTATATTATCGATGTCAGTTTGTTGATTTGCTTAGGGCTGCTTGTTCATGGATATGTTTATCACTATGAAACATTCGATGTTTTTGAACAATTGGTCGAATTTAACTAGAATTTTATTTTTGTTGAATCACTCAATGAAATAAAATTTTAGGGGGACAATTAAGTAAACATAAGATGTGTGCGACTTTAAGTTGACTACTTGATGATTTAGAAATGAGATTGATAGGAGTAGTTACCTCAATGTTTTATTAGGACTTCTTAAGTTGCTCAAAGTTCTAATAAGACAAAAGGGATCATAGCTTATTGAGAATCTAATTGGTTCTATTAATTAATGTTTGAGGGTTATTAATTCAATTAAAACAATAGGAGTATAATTAATTTAATAGAAGTTCATGTTAAATTAATTTTCTACATTTTAATTAATTTCTGTATCTTGTTATTTAAGTGTTGATTCGTGAATAACTATATGAGTTTGAGAGGCATACTGGATGTCAATAAACTTACTGGTCCAATTTTTTGGGATTGGTCTAAAATTACAATAATAGTGGGGATGTGCTCGTGTAAAGCACAAAATAATTATATGACATTCTCATTGGCAACAGAATTTCCTAAACGAAATGTCCTTCCTAACACTATTTATTCACAACACATTTCTTATTTGTCAATCCGTGGTTTCGTTCACTTTGAGACAAATGAACTATCATTTTATTATTTAGCGTCACAGTTTAAATTATTACTTAGTGATTGACAATCTATTTTCTTTAATGTTTATGAATTTACCAATATTCAAACAATTGGTCTTTTTATTAAAGTAATATTTTCGGTAATAATTTACTTTCTCTATGAATTTTATTAACACTCCGGAACTTTAGAAATTCTGGGGCGTTACACAATCGATCTTCTACTAGCCTGTATGTTACCTGCACACTTGGACAACTATTAAGCACTGCACACTTGGACAACTATTAAGCACCAAGATCACTGAGAAAAAAATGGACCGGCGATCGTTGGTACTTCAACGATCAAATCAAATTCTGGTACAAAGTATATGGAGAATATTTGGGTGTGGGAGAGACAAGCAAGAAGATATTTGAACAGAATTTAAGGGTAGAAAATAATGCGAGCTTTGGAATGACGGGAAATTCTGTATTCATAGGTCAAAAAGTTATAATTGATTTAGGGAAGTAATCAATTAGACATCTGATGAGATTCTCCTTCATCATAGGATAAGAGATAGTTGAATGTGAACGCAATTTCCTAGATTTCAGTCCTAATCTGAGTTGATCTCCAATATTACGTTGCCTAATCATTAGGAGATTGAGATTTGGTTTCCTTGTGAGAATTTGTATGACAATCAAACATAATCTGTTTGGAAATATCACTTTAGTTGTCCCAAAATATTAGATTGCCTGGGAGATTTCAAGGGGTGCGGGGGAGATTGACGAAGGGCCCTTGCCCGTCATAATTGGCGAGGCGCTTCATAGGCTTCGTTTGACTGGCCATTGGATGGCGAGGACCTGGGCCACCAATGTGATGGGGGCGAAGGCCAAGAAAGCCATCACGGGGCCCTCTTGCTGACGTGGATTCTCTGCTAAAATCTGGTGGTAACATCATCTTTTGTGGTTGATAGAGCGATGCATTTTTACAACCTAGATTGCCAAGAGACACTCTCCCTGCAAACTCAAAATGCATGAGCAATGCCAGGCCTTGTTCACACCATAGTGTACATCACATTGTCAACTGCAGAATAATGCACTTTGCTCATTGCTTCTTTTTCTTCTCACTTGGCAGGACATTGTTTGGCATTGAGTTTAAAATGACATGCAAGTGGAGAGCTAACTAACTTTGTCTTAATCATGCTAAATCTTTCAAAAACTCTTTCAATATAGTTTTCTTGAGATAACCAAAGTCTTATTTTCTTCTTGTTCTATTCATCCTCTCGGGCACACCGTTGAGGTGTTTTTTTATGTATTTTTCTCAAGCCTGCTCCCATGAACTTTTCAGTTTCTTTCAACCGAACCTTTGTACTCACCACCATTATCATCTCGAATAGTTTAATCATTTACCCGTATATCATTCAACCTTAGCATGACATTCTTTGAACACATTCAACACCTGATCATTAGACTTCAAAACGAATACCCAAACATTTCTTGATGATCATCAATCAATGTCACAAAATAATGTGCACCTCCAAGAGATTTCGTTTGCATAGAATAGATATCGGAATAAACCAAATCAAGAGTATTTGTTTTTCTAGTCAAGGAATATGAATGAAATGTAATTCTAAATATCAAAAGTTTTAAGAGGTTGTTCCAAGTATTAATATATGTACCTTTTTGAAATATATTAATATGCCCTTTATGGAGCTTTGCTTATGTAACACAGATTATATTAATCTCCTTACCTTTAACCACTATTAGAGGTTTAAATCAAGAGTATTTGTTTTTCTAGTCGAGGAATATGAATGAAATGTAATTCTACATATCAAAAGTTTTAAGAGGTTGTTCCAAATATTAATATATGTACCTTTTTGAAATATATTAATATGTCCTTTATGGAGCTTTGCTTATGTAACACAGATTATATTAGTCTCCTTACCTTTAACCACTATTAGAGAGCCCCTGTTGAGCTTCCATGTACCTCCACCAAAATAATTTTCATATCCATTGTCGTCAAGTTTCCACCAAAAATTAATTGAGGCGAATATGTGGAACATGTCTATCATCTTTGAATATCAAATTTCTCCCAAGATTAGTCTCCAAGCAAATATCCCCGATACCCAATAATACATGACACGTCACTGTTGGCCATTTTGACATTAGAGACAACACCTACATCACCTTCAATGGATATTGTATTGGTGTGTTTCTAACCTGTATTTCTTTCATTTTGTTCCCTTTTCTAAATTATGCGTTCCTTATTTATGTGTCCAAGTTTGTTACAATGATATAACATGTTCTTCTCGGATTTGGACTTCTCTCTAGAAGAATCCCTTTTCTCATAACCATTAATCTTCTACTTTTACTTCTTCCCCATTTTTCATGTTGTTCAGTAACAATGGCCTCAAAAGAAGAATCACCATTTTCTTTCTCTGGTATTCTTCATTGAGCAGACTGTCTTTGACGATGTCCATTACTATCTCGTGTTAAAGAAATTATAAGGGTATCCCAACTTGCAAGTAAATAACTGAGTAACAAAAGTGCATGTATCTCATCTTTGAGATTTATCTGCATAGCTGACAAATAATTTTCTAAGCTAATAAACTCACTTGTATGCTTTGTCATATTGTGCCCTTCTTTGTAAGTTAAATTTATGAGCATTCTGATTAATGTTGCTTTATTTCTCAATGTGTTATTTTAGTCCATGCCCTCTAAATATTTTCTAACAATATCGACCTTGGTAACTTCAAAAATATGATGAAAAATACTATATTATCAACCCATTGTCTTGTAAGAAATTGACGTATAAATGCACAGTGGAAATTAAGTCTGCAATTTCTATAAGCCGGATCAATCTTGTACTTAGATAGAATTCGTGAAAGAAGTTTACCTCGATGAACACAGTTGATTCAGATAATCTGATTAGCTAAAGGTACAATCTTCAATACCACAGTGCCTAATTATCCAGCCTCCAATGGTAATCCACACAGCAAGAACAAATTTGAACTTACACGATCAAGAACAGATGAAAGAAAAACTTTAGGAGTAATTGTATTGGGTTCTGTTTCTTACTTGTGCTAGCAAGTAATAATGAAGACAGATTCACTTGATTACATAAACTGTTGTGGCCCTAGTATTTATAGGCGGTGCTAACCCATGTTCTAGTCCTACTCAAATTGTGTATTCTAGTCTTATTAAAACTTTGTTAGCTCACAACTAATGGATCCAATTAATTAATCTAATTAATTAGTTTGGTCCAATAAGTAATTAAGTTCGACCGAACTAATTGGATCTTAAATATTAATTCTTACAATCTCCCACTTGGACAAGGTCCAACTTCATATGCTCAATTCTCGCATTTTGTGTGTGACCCATTAGGTTCCCATCACAAAGACAAATACAGTGATATTCTCATCAATTTACCTAGATCGATCAATTCAGGTCGCCATTCAAGATTGACATCTAACAATGTGTCTAGGCAATCTATGTGGAGGAAAAATGTCATATGGTATGACAGAATCAATATATGTGCAGGTACTGTGGAAATATAATCTCTTCATCAATATAACCCAATTGGTTAAGAGATATGGATCAACGTCAATATCATTTCAACAAATTATATTATTTACCCCAACTCTTCGTTGATCTAATTTAGTTATGATTGAAACATTTTCAACTCATAACTCAACCTCGGCCGAGAAAATTTATATCAACTTAAGTGAGCAAAATTCATGTTATAATCTCTTACTTTCCAGGAGTGACGAATCTTCATATTGAACATTCACAACCTTCATACGATTCTCACCATATCCGTACGATGTCATCATGGTGACTTATAATCTTAGAGACCCATCAAGTGCTCGCCAAAGTATAGCGGTCCTCACATAAGATTCTATGATGTCCTCAAGTCAAAAGACCAAATACCCCACCGCGCATTAGAAATTTACCATTGACGATTGGTTAGTTATCCATGTGGCAGAGCGTAAACTTAGCTGGCTACGCTCTACTTTAAGGGAAAAAAATTTCAATACCCCAAAGTTGCTTTAAGCCTTTAACATTTTAATATAGTATGAATATACAAAATGTTATATTATATGTTAGAAGAATATTGTTGTGCTTAATTAAAAATCAAGTACTAAATTAGAAATTTGAAAGTTTGGGAAACAAAATGCAAATTTGTAAAACTTCTCAATTTTAATCAAATAGACTTTAGAAAGTCATAATAAGTGTTATGGAGAGTATGTAAGCCTTAAGAACGAATTAAAGGAGTTTGTAAGTTCGAGATGTTTTAGACACAAAAAGCAAAATTGTCATTTTGTCTACAGACGAATTTTGAATGGTGAAAATAAATTTTTAAGTCTTAAATAATGTTTCTAATGTGGGAGGAGAATATTAGAAATTATTTTGAATTTTTTCGGTGTTTGTTTGGGATTTTCATAATAGTACAAGACTGTCGAAGGCCAATTTGAGTTTTCAAATGTTAAGATATGAAAAAGAAATAAGAAAAATATAAGGTCTCCAATGGTTCAAGTTTCACATTTTTCCAACGTTAGTAAAAAGGTCAAATGTTGATTTTTCGGTTTTTTTAGGCTGAATTCTACGTGTCTAAGGGGTTGTTTGGTAACTTTTCAGCTAATGAGGAATGGGTTATGCGGCACATGAAAAGTCATGGATGATATGAAGAGTTATGGTTGCATTGGTGTTGAGTGAGGAAATGAAAAGACGAGTTTAACATTTTGATGGGAAGTTGAACACATTAATAAGAAATGCCATTTAGCAATGTTCCAGTTGATTTGTTTTTCATCTATAAAATTAATTGCTATTAATCTATATCTATATCTATCTATATATCTAATCTAAAATGGGCTTAAAGGGTGAAACATTTTTGGACAAATATGTCCTCATTAATATTTTATATTTTCTAAATTGTTCTTGAGTTAATATTATAATTGAACTTCTAATTTAACATTTACTATAGTCCTTAGAAGTCGAAAATGCTAAATCTCCATTTATTATATTGAATTACTGAATTTTGAAAATATTTTCTTTGAATTGTGAGAACGGATTTGGTCAGTTACAAGATTAATAGTAATTAACATTCCACCAACAATTTATTCAGCTTATTTAATGTCTAATTTGAAGTTTAAGGTTGTTTTATTTGAAGGTAATTATGTAGTTTGTGATGTCCATAAATACTTCATTTGAAGATTTGTATTTGTGATTATGATTTTTGTTAGTTAATGTGAATAATCATCTCTCAATACTTTTCTTTTTTCAAAAAAATAATAATTTGCATTGGACTATAAAAGGTTACATTGTATTTTTTTAATTATTGTGCATGCTCATGCGTATTTATATATTGTTTACATATCTAATTGACTTGCGGTTTTAGATTTTCTAGATGAAAAAAAATTTGTGGACTAACTTCAATAATTGTTTCAATCCACTATTGATACGTATCTTATTTTTATTATTCTTTTTTATGCTTTTGAATTGAATTGTTATCTATTTTGCTTAAACTAATTTTTTTTAACTATTTATGCTCCAACGTGAATAAGACGCTTAAATCTCTAGAATATTTAGTTTTGGTAATATTACTTTATTTCTCCATTATAATTTAGATAAGTTCACATGAAGACATCTGGGCACTGAATTGTGCAAATGAGAATGTTTAATTTTGCCAATTTTTAATGTAAATGTTATTTTGTTTTCTTTTATATAGTGATTGATAAATCTACCTAACTTAAGGTGCTAATGTGGGCTCGTAAAGCAAGAAAATTAAATGGGTTTGAGTGCTCGATATATTTAAGAACTTATGTACACTATCTTTTATTCTTTTTGTTTGTGTTATTTAATTAACATTATTTGACTATATTACAGACTTTAAAAAATAGATGTTCAATACTGGCCACACAATTGTAGAAAGTACTTTGTTTGAATACAACAACAAACATTATATTTTACCGTATTTTCTAATGTCAGATTTTTGTATTTTAATATAGTATTAAGTTAAGTTATAATTATTTAAATATTTGAAAAACACATATCTCACAATACCATTATTAAATCACGTGCAACGCACGTTTTACATACTAGTATAAAAAGAGGTTGACGTCTTGAGAAAGAAGTGGAGTCGAGGAGTCACATATATAAAGGCTGACATAAATATCAAATGGTCATTTGACTTTGATAGCATGTAGATCGTACCATATCAAAATGCTATTGTTTAAAAGGATTATAATTTCTCTACTAAGACTTCAAAAAAAAAAATCTCTACTACAAGTGTCAGATAAGCTGAAAGCAAGTTGGCAATACTCAAAAAAATTTACTTATAAGTAAATGAGTAAATTCTAAATGTAAATATTTTTTCTTCTTATCCCACTAATTATAAATTACTTGTTTTGACAATAATACTATATTTCTTCTTGAATGAGTAACTTCTACGTAAAAAAGTTGCTTATTCTAACATATTTGAAAATAAAATGTTAATTGAAAACTAACTTTTACTTCTTTTCAAATATGGCCAAACATGATGTTATTGAGTACTTTTTGCGAAGCTTAAGAAATACACTTTATAAATACATAAGTCAGTCATAGAATAAATAAATATTTTTCTTGGTCAAAGTCATAATAAATAAATTATTAATTATTACAATAAAGTAAGAGTTTGTTTAAAATAAGCAACTTTTTTATTTTAAAGTAATAATAATATATTCAAATATGTTTAGAAATCACTTGATGCAATTTGTATATTGTTATAGTTTGACAAATGCTTATTATACAGTATATCATATTATTTCAAACTAATTGCCATATATCTTACAACTGAGCTATGACCAATTACTTGACTAGCTAATGATTTCTAATCATACGAGCCCAAAGGTTTAAGATTTTTCGTGATTTGACTGTGTTTAAAAGTTAGTTTTTTAAAAATAAATTAAAACTTAGAAAAGAATTTTTTTTTAATAAAATAACATAATAATTTTGAAAATAATATTTGATAAAATAAGCAATTTAAAAGTAAACTTGTTAGAATTTGAATCTTTATATATATTTTTTTCAAAAGTCAGATGACAACAGAAATTATTAGAAACGACTCATGCATGTTGCCATCAAAAACTTATAATTCATTCCATTTTGTATTCTTAAGGTGAGATACATCACACCAGCAAACAAATGGATTGTGTCATAAAATCACAAAATCTAGCTATGCTATAGTTATCAAAGTGGCACTCCATTTTCTTTTTTTCTTTTTAAAAATATTTAAGATTTGTTATCATGACTTAGAGGTCTTATAAATTTGAAATCATAGTTATCAAATTACATCTAAACGTTAACCCGGACAAGCCATCAAGTTCAATTGACGAGTCATTAATGAATTGAAATTTTAAATATTTTTTTTAAATTAATAGTGGTATTTTTATTATTACTCAATATTTGGTTTTTTTTTGTTCATTTGTTAAGGAGTGTGTATATAATGTAGATTTTTTAAGATTTTTGTAGAATTAAAATGATTAGGTGTATTCAATATTGACATTTAAAGGCTTTACAAAAGTCATGTGATATTCAACATATATAGTTTTTAAAAGTCGTTGGATATTCAATCAATATTTTTTTAAAGTCCATGAAAATCCCAAGGTATTTCAATGTACAAATGTATTTTAATGCCTTTTAAAAATTCTCTAGGTACTAACTTTAAAGGAGAAAGTACAAATATAAAATTTCATAATTTGTGTATCAATACCTTCAAGATTTTGAAAGACTTTCACCCAAAAAAAAAAGGGGTGGTCTTTCAATTTTTTATGATTTTTTTCCACATATTTCTCTTTCATCTTTCCTTCTACGAACCTAGAGCCATGATCAATTACCGACTTTTTATGAAAAAAGGTCAATATTTCTCTCTTCAATTTGATAATCTTTTACTCTCTTTTATTTTTCTTTTAATTTTTATTTCTCTCTCTTCTTTTTCACTGTCTCCAATGTTGATGGAATATGGTATTTATCCTTTTGTTATGTGCCTTACACATTTCAAACCTCAATTTTTAATTAAAAATTCTTACAAGATTAAAGAAAAAACAAGTAGATTAATATGTAATAAAATTCTTATATACTGACGGGTTATTAGTTTGATATTTTTAAGAAGTTTAGATTATGACAAATATTAACCTTTTATAACTATACTTTTTATTACTACTTTTTTTCTCATTGGGGATTGTTTTCTTTTCTTTTTGTTGCATGGGTCAATATTGTTGGAAATTTTATGGACGTCTTTTTTTTGTGTTAAGCTATTTTGATACAATTTTAATTATTTCATTTAATTTGAATTTATGTAGCGTGATATTTTGATAATTATATACAATAATTTTTTTCTTAATAAACTTCTGTAAAAGTTTGAAAGTTTATAAAAATCTTCAAAATGGATAATAAAATATTATTGTGAGAAATTTTATGGCCGTCTTATAAATAAACTTTTATTTATAAAAGATAATAAAAGTTTATGAAGTCTACAAAAATCAATAAATTAAAAAAAAATCTATAAAGTACTCGAAAGTTTAATTTTGATAAAATATGTTCGTACCCGTTTGTATTCTTAAGGTAAGTTACAGCACACTCGCAAACAAATTGATTATGTTACAAAAACAGAGTGTCGTTTTATTATAGTTATTAAAGTGCCACTCTATGTTTTAAATTAGGCTTTTTAGTACAAGAGTATCTTCAACAAGTTCTTTATAGAGAAAATCAATAAATACTTATTAGAATAAATAAAATGAAGTGTTAAAAGATAAATAATCTATTGGAGTTCTTCAAAAAATTTAGTCCCCAAATTTATGTGCGCTCTTTAAAATGTAAAATATGCTCTTTATAAATAGAGAGTCTATTGGATATACTCTTAAAATAATAATTATCAAACTCGATCTGAGCCAGGGGCGGAGCCATGAATTTTAGTTTGTGGGGGCACATTGCAATTAGCGGTGCTACATTGCCGGGCAGGGATACTGTGATGACATATAGCGCTTATAGCAATGGGCGACACAACGATAGCCGATAGAAATAGCGGCATTTGAAGAATACAATAAAACTACTTAATTTATACAATAACTTTGTTATTTTATAAAAGTAATCGATTTTGGATTAGCTGTATATAACTTTATAATAAAATAGTGAAAAAATGAAAAATAGAATCAACATTTTATTTTAAACAAAATTAAGTTTGGATCAAACAAAACTTGAAAAATAAAATAAAAATGTGAAAAAATGTAACATAATTACTCATGTGCATACAAATATAAAAATAAAGTAATCAAAATAAAATAAAAAATCTATTCCCGATATGTGAAGAAAAAATAAAATTATGTTCGAGTTAAGTAAAAAAATTAAAAAATTCTACCATATTTTCACCAGATTTGTACGTTAAATAGGAAATGATATTTTGTTAAATTTTCATAATTTGAAATCGAAAATCAAGGAAACATTAAAGGCAAAGATTAAGTTCAGTGTTAAGCGTATTGCTTTGCCAATTTTATCTTTCTAAAACGTGAGAAAATTACGCTAAAGTTTATTAGAAATATATAAAAAGACAAAACATGCAAATGAAAAAAGTTGGGGATTTAAAAATTATTTTTTAAGGTTGGAGGATTAATTGCACAAATTTTTCAAGAAAAAATAAAAAGAAAAAATTAATGTAGCAGCTAAGATTCGAATCCAAATCCACATCACAAAAAATAGGAAGCTTTGCCACTATGCTAGAGACAATTAAACCACATTATTATAAATTGTTTGTTTTTATTTTTTTGTGGGGGCAAAATTATAAAAAAAAAATTGAATTTTTCTTAAAACAAAACCAAAATTTTGAAATCGGCAGTTGCACCACTCTAAATCCGCCCTTGATCTGAGCATTAATTAGAACAAACCACTGAGTTACTGGTTCAATCGAATAATCATTGATGAACCAAAAAATAAAAATTTTCTTTTACCTTAATAAATTAATAGTTGTATTTTATTATTACACAATATTTGAATTCGTTGTCTTTTTTCACGAGTTTCATTCATTATATTTTTATTTTTAAAAATAAATGATAAACTATATTCATTTGATTACAATACACTACGTCATACTTTTATTCTCGAAATAAAAAGTATTTAAAGATAAATAAAATTATATCATTTTTTTTGTAAAGAATAAAAATTTTAAAATTCAAATAACTTATTTCCTTTTTTTATTTAATAATAAATTTTTTTCTAGAATAAATGAATAGTCCCTACTATCTCTACTATCACTACTTATGAGTATGTTTTGTAAAGGTTTTTGTAGATTATAAGTAGTGGGTCCTATAAAATATGTGCATAAAAAGTGGATAAAAATTATAGGTCCTAGAAAATGTGTGGATAAAAGTAATGGTTGACCGCGTACTTATAAACACACATAAATATATTATATATCTCCTTACAATATAATTATGGGTGGTTATATTCGCACTATAATTTGTTATAGGTACACTACATTTTAATTATACTTGAGGTCCTCAATCTTTATTCAATGTAGCAATTATGTTCTTAACTTATTTTCCTCGAATTCTTATATTCAACTTTCATTAATTAGCACATTTCATTTATTAATTATGATATTTGTCAAGATATTTTGTTTACGTGTTTTGAAATGAGAAAAAAAATATTTTATCGTACTTTTGTATTTATTGTTTTTTTAAATATGATGGAAAAATAAGTCGTTTTACAAATTCTCAATAAATATTTTGGACGAAAATCATTATCAGACACAAGATGTGCTAATTAACGAAAAGTTGAAGATAAAATTGTGATAAAAAAAAGTTGGGAATATGAGTGCTATAATATTCAAATATTAAGGACGTTAAGTATAATTAAAACGTGGTACAAAAAACAAAAAAATGTAGTGTAAATATAATTACCCTATAAATATATATATATATATAATCACGACCGTAGGGAGTTTCTCCCCTAGGCCAAAAATTCAATATACGTTTTTCTTTACTTTTTCTAATTTTTTTCAAATCTCTTTCTCTTCACTATTCTTCTCCAAATATTTCCTTATCAACTTCAACCTTGTTCCTCCAATCAATCTCTATTTATTTTTCTACGGTCGAATTCTACCTATAAACGGTATATTAGTAACTAGTAATAATCATTTCCCTCTTATCTAACCTATATATATATATATATATATATATATATATATATATATATATATATTAAAAGGGGATTTTGGCGTAAATGGTCCCTAACCTTTGTTCTTAGTGTGAAATTGGTCTCTAATGTTTATTTTTTGGCAAATAAATCCATAACCTATGTGTTTTGGTGTGAAATTGGTCCTTATGGGATGAAAAAGATAAATATATCCTTAGTTTTAATTAGAAGAAATTGTACGTGGATTCCTAAAAATATAATAAGATTAGTTCAATGTCATAAAATTATATAGGTCATTTTGTTATTTATTTACTTTAATTTTTAAAGTAAAGAGGGAGAAAAAATTTTATATGTAAAGAAGGAGAAAAACGATTTCTCACAATGATTTATTCCTCCTTAAATAATATCTATATATATATATAAACAGAAGCGCCGTCAAAAATTTCATGCACACATTTTTCCGCCATTTTTTCTTTCCAGATTTGGTAAGTTCCGCCATAAATACTGCATAAAAGTTTGTTTTCTTTAATTGGTTTCACACACTGATTTGGTAAGTTCCGTCATAAATGCTGCATAGGAGTTTGTTTTCTTTAATTGGTTTCACACATTGATTTTTTATTTTCTTTTTCTTTTTCTTGCAAAAAACGAAGTATAACATTTAATATTATATACGATAAATGCAAAAAAAATTCAGATTCGTTAATGAGTTTTACACATTGATTGTTTTTTTTTTCTATTTTCTTGCAAAAAACAAATTGTAACATTTAATATTCCTGCCTAAATACTTTCCTATTTAGAATTTCTATTTTTTTTCCAGTTTCCAGAAATGGATTTTTTTAATTGCATTAAATATTCATTCTTAATACTGTATTTAATAGCCGCCTGATTTTTTTATTTTTCCAATTGGACTCCCTTCATCTACCTTCTAATTTAGTTATCATTACAAAAACTAATTTAGTTTGGTTATCATTACAAAATTAATTATCCAATGCGTTTTAATTTAATTATTTATATTTAAAATATTTAATTAATTTAATTAATTAATCTTATCTTTGTTTTGGTAAAAAAAAAATGCATGGATTTTTCAATACTAATTAAGATTTAAGATATCGCATTTTCAAGATTATTATGGAAAACAATCAATGCACATTGAAAGAAAAATAAGTCCCAATCTATATTTTTAAAATTTTTTTATTGCCAAAATTAATTTTTCAATGCATTTTAATTTAATTATCCATATTTTAAATACTTAAATAATTTAATTTAATTAATTAATCTTATCTTCATTTTGGTCAAAATATGCATGGATTTTTCAATGCTAATTAAGATTTAAGAAATCACATTTAAACTTTTGTCATAGTTTAAATGTATTATTCAATTTTCATTAATCCTTACTTTATAACTTTTCAAAAAAAAAAAACAACAAAAAGTAACATACATAAGAAAATAACCAAACATGCTTCGAATAGATTGAATGGTTATAGGACTATTAGAAAAGTTGTACTCAATTAAAACACTATTATGACACGATTTAAGAGATCACATTTAAAATATTGCATTTTTAAGATTATTATAGAAAACAATCAATGCAAAGTGAAAGAAAAATAAGTCGAAATTCATATTTTCAAAGTTTTGTTATCATTGTAAAAATTAATTTTTCAATGTATTTTAAATTTAATTATCTATATTTTAAATACCTAATTAATTTAATTTAAATAATTAATTATCTTCATTTTGGTCAACATATGCATGGGTTTAATACTAATTAAAATTTAGTGTTTGATTTTATTATAACTAATTAACTTTCATAGATAACTATAGAAATTTTTTTTATTACACTTTCCGTGCATCGCACGGGTGCAACACTTATAATTACTTAATAACAAAAAGAAGAATTTTATTTGACATGTTTATTACTAAAGTATTAATTCCAAAAAAAAAAAACTCATTAGTTTTTTAAATTTTTTAATAAAAAATAATAGTATTGGACCTATTTGCACATTTTGTAATGATTAGGGATCTACATATAATTTCTTCTAATTAAAATTAAGGGCATATTTGTCATAAGGACTAATTTTAAATTAAAATACATAAATTAGGGACTTGTTTGCCAAAAATAAACTTTAGGGACCAATTCTTTACTAAGGACAAAGGTTAGGGACCATTTACGCCGAAATCCCTATTAAAAGTGGTATTTTAGTCCACTATTTAATTTTCCGTCCTTCTCGCCTATTTCTTTTCTCTCTGATCAATAAAGGTAAATAACAAAAACACTTTTGTCCATGTGAGCGTAGCAGGGTATCCAAATCTTCTCCATCGATTCCACATATCTTCTCTTGCGATTCTTAAATTGATATTCCAAATTCAAATTCCCAAATTGTTCCGGCTTGATTTTCGATTTCTTCGTTCATTTTCTCAAGTGGGTTTCCAGAAGAAGCTCTCCCTTACCCTGTATCTTCTCTCTTGTACACCAGATTGCGTAGCTTCGGAGATGGAACCAAATTCAGCGCCATACAGAGAGGGATGGAATGTGTTGCGAGAGCTCATGGAATTCCAGGTAATCACAACCCTCCCCTGTTTGTTGAATTCAAGGAACGTGTGTGCATCTTGTTCGACTACGTATCCATGTCTATCGAAACTTGGTATATGTATGTAATTTTCTTGGATTAGGGCTCAGGAATTTGGGATAACTGACATTTAGGGAAAAGTAGAATTAGGGTTTAGAGGATGATGTAAATTGCAGAGGGTTGTGAAATATCTAAAAGGAAAGGGTTCCTGGGTTATATTAACATTGGCTGACCGTACTGTATTTTGGCACACAAAAGGGTATTCCTGTAGTTGAGAAGTTGTAGGCGTTCCATCTGCAAGTAGTGTAGTATAAAACTTTTTGCATCATTAGATGGTTGATCGAAAATCTCTGGCATATCTTTGTTGTTTCTAATTTTAAATATCGCAGCAACCTATTAAATAGAATATAAACAAAAAAATATGACATTGTAAGGACTTCAATATTATGTTGACAAATATGACTTCAAGAAAACCTAAAGTAAACCAATATTATAGTTCCAGTGCTTCGTATCCATCTTGCAAGAAAAACACTGCTTTGATGGAAAAATGCTGTAAGATAGTTACCTCTTAATGTCGTTTCTATCCATTATTTCCTAACCAACATGTTTGGCTTAGATTTGAGTAAAATAAATAAGTTTACCTTTCTGAGTATGTATATTCATATAATTTTTTACATATATAAGCAATCTATGTTTGACAATATGGTACAAGTATTGGCCAAAAGAGACGACATGAATTTGGAATTTGTCTGTGAAGTGTATTATGTTAACATGTATGGACAAACTTCATTAATTTTGTTGCCCGTGGATTTAATTTGGTTGATTGTTGATTTTGATGATTGATTTCGTTATCCCCTTTCCTTCCCTTTGTTTTGCATAAAACAACACTAGGACAATGTTTATTCTATGTTCGGGGGTCTAGTATGTGATTTTGCTATTTTTATTAATTTTCTTTTTTAGTTATGTTTGATTGTGTGTGATGTGGAGCCTTTTTTATTTAGTTTGTGTATGTGTGTGTGTGTTAGTTGGATAGCCTTGCCGGCTAATAAAGATGTTACTTTGAACTACTTATGATTCATGAATTGTGATTAAATGGTGCTACTTGTGTTTATTTTGTTATTATACTTATCCATGTGAGACTACTAATTTTGTGCACAATAGTCATGATGATCATTAGCTTTGGTTGGTTATATGGATAGAATATGTTGATAGAATTGTGGGCCTAAGTTAAAACAAATACTACCAATTGAAAACTCGATCACTTAACCAATTGAAATGATAGTTTAGGGGTGGTTGAGCCAGTGTGGGGAGCTATTTAGATATGTGGTGATTCCATGCATATTTAATATTTGTGTGGATTGTCTTTGGCTATCAGGTGGAATCTAGGCATTGACCGTATGCTAGGAGTCTGATCTCAATTACTTGTCCAAATAAAATGCATTGCACTAGTCATGGAAAAAAAGGAAAAAGTTGGCATGTCGTCATGATCGAAAGCTACCCTACAAAAGATCCTAATAAGGACATTGGAGAGAAGAAACAGTAGGAAGAAGCGGCCTGAGGTTGGTATAACCAATGTCTGAGCGAAATAGCTACCTACAAGTGAGAAAGAAAAAAAGATCCCAATGAGGACATTGGAGAGAAAAAATAGTAGGAAGAAGCAGCCTGGCATTGGTATTATTGATGCCTGATCGAAATATCTACCTACAAGTGAGAAAGAGAAAAAGATCCCAATGAGGACATTGGAGAGAAAAAATAGTAGGAAGAAGTGGCTTGGCATTGGTATCCCTGATGTCTGAGCGAAATAGCTACCTACAAGTGAGAAAAAGAGAGAAGAGAGAGAGAGGGGCTTCTAATTCATGCACCTGCTTTTATTTACTTCTTTTTTTTTTTTTACTAAGCATTGGACACTAAATTTGGGATCCAGACAACTAGTGGGTTTGACTTGCATAGTGAAAGCTTGAAAGTTGGGACACTCAAGTCTAAGGAGAATCATCATGTATCTTCATTTGGTTAGACCCAACCAAACTTGAGAGAAAAAATAATAAGTGTTTTGAGAGCAATCTTAGAATTAGCACCCTGGGGGAGAGGTTGAATATCAAGATGAGGGTGTGCATCTCACGAGAGGGAGAGGAAATATTAGACCATTGAGGGTCGGAATATAACCAACCTAAAGGCTTATGGTGATTGGATTGACTATATACACATATCGGTCGAGCATCGGCTAGGTAAAAATTGATTATGGTAACATTAATTAGAAGCATTTTATGAATTACTTGAGAAGTTCAAAAAAAACTTGAGGCAAGTATGGCAGGCTATCTAACAAAATTCATTTTGTTGTTATTTGCTTGTGTTTGAGTAGACGATCTTGCTTGGCACGAACAAGGATTTAGTTTGGGGTATTGCTCTATGATACTATTTCTTTAATTTAATTTGGTAAATTGTTTATGTTTGTTCCATTCTTGTTTTGTTTGTAATTATGGATTAGAATTCCTTAAATCTGTCTCCCATTTTTATAAATTTAAATTTATTACTTGTTCACGAGTCTTGTAATTAATTTGTCTTTCGTTTCTTAACTTGTTTCTTGATTATGATTAGCGAATTCATCACCATTGATTAGGAATGTTTAATTTACTTGAATAGTATCAAGTGCACCGTAGAAAGGCGCACAAAAATCTTGAAGCCAAGATTCATATTTGTGCACAATAGTTTAAAGCGTACATCTCTCTTCTTATAAGTGTACAATGGATTGTATTGCATTAGTTGCACGTCAAACACTTTTTTCATCTATATTTTTTTAAATTAAGTTTTGAAAAAAAAGGGAATCATATTAAAAAACTTGCTCAAAGAGCCTGACCACGGGGCACCTTCACACTCCAGTAGCTTAATTTCCATCATAGCAAGTGGTCATTATTAATTTGGGATAATTGCATCAAAGGTCTCCAACGTTTCAAAAACGTTAGGGATATGCCCCTAACCTAAAAAAATAGCACCAGACATCCCCAACATTTGAAGAAATAGGTACCATAGGTCCCTCTTAACAGTTTCCATCCATTTTCTCTGTTAAATCTCAGAATTATAGTGCACGTTCTGTATTTCTCCCACTAATTACAATAGAAAATATGGAATTTAGTTAGTACAAACTTGATCTAGTGTATCATTCATAGACTGGCACATCACACAAGGAACTTTGTATGTAATTCCAGAAGATCCCACATCATTTAACCAAGTAAAAGATCTCTTATCAGAAATAGGAAAAGGAGGATTGGACATTAAGGATTTACTCACCAATTTTGATGTACCGGCCAAAATTGCTTGGTTATTGCAATGGCGCATGACCGGAAGATTTCGAGGCGGCTGCCTTGGTTTTGCCTGGTTTGAGTTATCATATTCCTCATGATCTTCCTTTTCTATAAAGGGTACATTTTTATTTTCTTTGGAAACCCCATTTTCTAAATCATCACCACAACCAGGGAGGTATCGGTACCTGGAGCCATACAATTTTTTTTCTCTACCACCCACTAATCCAATACATCAATACAATAATCTGCTTTACCCCAAACATTTTTCTCTCTCTCCTATGCCTGTTAGGCACAGCACATGGACAGCTGTAATGTTGTTTCCTTGATCCAAACTCAACAATCGTTAAAAACAAAAACCTATATTTTTTCGCTTACATTAAGAATATAATGCTTCCCTCTTCGGATTACAGAAAGAATTAAACGTATCGACGTGGATATTTTAATTCGCCGAGTTCTTGAAAAATAAGTCTAGATTCTTGAAAAAAAACAAAATGTGAGTAGATGGAAGAGAAGTAAAAGTAAGAGAAAAACCAAAGCATGGTAGTAGGGAAGTAAGAGAAAAACCAAAACTCATCTAATTATGTTTGTAATGAGAGAGAAATTTTCACACGTTTTTTTTACAGAAATACAGCGTGTGCACTCTAATTCTGAGATTTAACGGAGAAAATGGATGGAAACTGTTAAGAGGGACCTATGGTGCATATTTCTTTAAACGTTGGGGATGTCTGGTGTTATTTTTTTAGGTTAGGGGCATATTCCTAACGTTTTTGAAATGTTGGGGACCTTTGATGCAATTTCCCTATTAATTTTGTTCTTGATTTGAATTGTAAGTAGTGATCATCATCAGTTTTGTTCTATTTCTTTTATCTTTTAAATCATTGTTAAAAAAATAGAAGCTCATTAAACTAGCAAGATATAAATAGATAAAAATATGAACCATGAAAATATAGTTTATTTTACGTAATTGAACATAAACGGAAAAAGTCCATTGGACAACATTGTACAAGACAATAGACAAGAATTTTCAACTTCTTTTTCTTCGTTAATCTTGTCTAATGTTGTCCATTCTCATATCAAACATTCTTAGAAACATTGTTTTGAAGTATAGGGCTAGTCATTAGGAGTTAATCGTCTTTTGGATTGCAACGTTAGACCTTTGTGTAACTTTCCTTTCTAAGAGATACTCATAAAAACAATAACTTACCTTCCATTTAACTTGTGGCTTTTTCCCTTTTCATAATTTTGTTATTTGTACTAAGCCCACAGAGAAATTTCATGCTCTATTTTCGCCGGATTCTATATTTGGAAGGTAATTTTCTCTTTCCATCACCTTTTGGCATAATAATCTTCATTTTATGGTATTCTAATCCCTAACACATGAACATTTATGAAGATTTCCTTACTTCTTTCCCTGGCCAGTTATACCACTCTGCATTGATTGTGGCTATTGCTTGTGTTTGGATCCCACTATGTTTCTTAACCTTGCTCTGTTAGTCTCCATATAAGATCTGTCATTCAATTTACATCATGATATGATATTCATTTTACATGTTATTTCCATTTTTAACCTGGGTTCATAGTCAAATTATTTCTCTCTCTCACAAGAATGTCCACAAACACACTTTTATCTTATGAAAAAATCTTAACTAAATATCCAATGTTGGAACTATACATACTTCCAGATTAAGTTGATGACACTATCTAACCACATATATTAACATATGGTGTTAACTGGGGCAGGGAGAAGGGGACATGAGTGTTACATGATGATGCCAGCTTTTTCAACGTGTTCACAATTGTGGTGAATTCTTGAAACTAAAAAAGTCATGCAATTTGTGGTTCTAAAGAAAATCAATCACATGATTTCTATTCATCTTCTCCATTTATAATCCCTACTAATATATAAGAGTGAGTTTTCCCTGGTACTGTTCACGCGTCGACCAACACGACGTCGTTTTGGTTCAATTATAAATGGTAATTTTTCTTTTCTTTCCCATTTCCCACTTTTTCTTCTTCCCTTTTCACATTGCATCGGTGGTCACTGTGCAAACCCTAGAAATCCTCTCCGCTTAGACCTTCGCCCTGCTTGAAGGTGTTTTATACGAAAATTGTTGTTGGTTTTGAACGATAAGTCGATCTCTCGTTTTCTTCTCCCTTTTATTTCAGTCTATTCTTTGTGTATAGGCATGTTGCCATCTTACAATCAACCTTTTTGCAGTTTCGTTTTTGTCCAGTTTTATGCTAGAGGGATAATGTTGCAGCGAATCTAACCTCTGAGGTACGTTTTGGCTACAATGTTACACTATTTTTCTCCAGTTCCCTTTTTTACTTACAGTTGCTTGCTGTATATGCAGTGTTGTGTTTGTCCAAATCTGTGCGAAAAGGTTTGCTCTGAAGCATGGTTTGGCCTTAATAATTATTTGGTTTTTTCAGTTTTCTTTTTTCCAGATTTCTTATGGTGTTGTTTTTCAAAATACTGCACTGTTTGAACAAAAAGAAAATATAGTTGTCGTTTGTTTCTCTGGATATTTGAGTTAGATTATATTTTTCCTTCCTTGTTTTGGAATGTTGATTTTTTTTTTAATTCATATTGCACTTTGCGCCTAGGGTTATTTACCATGTATGTATACTTATTGTTCTTTCATATCATCATATAATTGGTGCAAAGTTGTGCACATGATGGTTTGCACTTGATTGCAAAATTTCAGATAAGTTTCAAGTTGACAATATAGTTTTGCTGATGTAAGGCTACCCTAACAAGGAAACAATGGTCTATAATTTGGATGGCATGAGTTACGAATTGAGTAAAGACAATAGCAATTTCTATTCCAGTGTTCTATAAGATCTCGTGAAACGATCCTCTTATAAACAAGTGGGACAGATATATATAGTAAGCAGGCTGAAGAATAATTCTTCTGTTTATTTTTTTCCTGAAAGGAAGCCTTGGAACGGCTGTAATTTATTGGTGGAAGAAGAGAACTGTTGATAATTCAGCAACTTAAAAATTAACAACAATCTGTTTCCAACACTCTAGGTATTTACTAGAAGTCATAACTCTACTGTATGAATTTCATATTAGGACCTGCCTCCTGAAATGCAAATCAAAATTTCAGATTGCCAATTCAAATGAGTTATGTCGAAGGAATGTCAACTTTTATGTTGAAGAAAATTCAATTCTGAATATATGATCCTATTTTTGTGTCAGACCCAGTACTTTGCGATCCTATTCATTCAGACTTTCTATTGTCTATTTATGATTCTATGGACTTTACATAACTTTTCTTTCTATCCTTAAAGAAGGTTTTTGTCCTTTGATTTTAATATGAAAATCCTTGTTTGTGTAATTCAACTATTATTATGCAGCATACGTCATTCAACATGACGACGTGACTCTTTCCTTGGTATACTTATATGCAATAATGTGTCCTACACATGTATATTGTATCCTTCTTTTTGGACATTTTATTGTGCTTATTTGATTTTTCTTCTTGCTAATATCTTTGATAGAGCACCGGAAAGAAGTCTTGGGAAAGATTGCATCTATTAGGGAAGTTGTACAAGGTGCACCACTGAGAGCTGTTCTGAGACAACTTGTCTCAAGGACAGTTAAATCTGATTTAAATAAGCTTATTTCCGTAGTGCATTGGCCAAATGAGTCCTTCTTCGTTGTATCTCAGGTAAATTGAGTTTTCTTTTTTTCACTTGACTGTTTCTTTTAGTTCAAAAAAAAAAAAGTTTTACCCTGAAAAGATTTGTGAGTTTCAGCTATCTATCATTAATATGCTTCAAAGTAATATTGGCTTGATCCTAAGAATCTATATGTGCACATGTATTTTCCTCTGCTTTGTCTTTTTCCATACTAATCTGCTCAATGCTTACATCAATTGTTAATCTGAAGCTAAACAACTACCGGAGCTGTAACCCCGCCCCCAATCACTACCACCACCTCAAAAACTTAAGGATACGAAAAATATGGTTACTTCTTGACTAAACTACTTGCGCATTGTGTATGATGTTGGGTGCTTTAATGCTATCATATATTATCAGTGTGAGTGTGCTGGGATCATGTCAGAAATGAATAACTTGTTGCCGTTGGTTGCAGGCAGAAAAGGTGACTGTAGTTTTCCCCATGGGATTCAAGGATTCCATAGATAGCATTCTTGCTACTTCTTTCCTCCAGGTACTAATAATCCTTATATTGGAGATTCGTTACTTTCATTCCTTTGCTTTGTGTCTTTTCTTTTTCTATTCTTGTATCTCCCACAATGTGGATCCCCCCTCCCCCAACACCTACAAAAGTAGTTAAAATCACTACTTTTGTTGGTTTCAGTTTAGTTAATAAAGGGAATTAAGGTTTTTGGACAGATATAAAGAGCCAACAAATTGCTAGTGAGAGTCCATTACAACCTATGCAACTTTGTCTATGTATTCTAATTAATTTCTTGTGACGAAATGAGCAAATGAATTTTTAATATTTCGTAGTTGTAAGGTATTATGGGGAGGTGAAAAACTAACAGGACTTCAAAGTTTGGTTCCTCAAATGTGAGATATTTCTTGGGTTCCTCTACAAGATGCGAATGTTGGTTTGCACCTTGGTGGAAACTATGTGGTATAGGTCCAGCTTCATTTATGCTTTTCTGCAATTGACATATTCTTCTCCACTCATAAATCTTATTCTACTTTCGATAAGCTTCTTTCTTATCGAGAAGTTATTACACCATAGTAAATGAAAACATAATCTTCGTACTTCAAAGTTGTCATGCTTCTCAACTTCAATTCAGATGGTTTAAGAACACGAATATAGAAATTTAGAGTATTTAACCATGGAACATCCTGCTTGATTTTCTTGTGTTCTTATTAGAATTCGCTTAACATAATTCAGTGAGGTCCATAAATATTCCAGACTAAACATTTCTGTGCTTGTTCTCTTCATAAAGAATCCAAAATTGTAACTCATAGGTCCGTTCTCTGTCACGATAAAGAAAAGCTTGGAAAGTTAGGTTGTTCTAATGCATGAATGAAAACGGTAATTTTTTTTTTCCCATTCATTCTTGTTTTATGTCAACGATTGCAAGAGTTGAATTCAAAATATGAATTTTGATATGCTAATGTCACCACATATACCTCCATAGCAGAACTGAAAATTGTACTTGCATCATGAGCTTTACATTTTATTGCTTACTATGCTTAAAAGATGATGGTTTCTCATGAGTGATTTCCATTTTCATTTTTGAGATTTGAAATGTTTTGCGTTATAAGTGATTTGGAAAAAGAGAACATAATGATTTAGTCTCTAAAATCACCAGAAAATTAACTAATATCTAATGAAGGGGGAAATATTGCTACTGGACTTGCTGAATGAAACATGGTGATCAATCCACTAGGATTCTTGTAATATCTTTCTGCCTGCATTAGCAAGACACGACAATTTGTAATAGCTCTCATCTTTTGCTTCCAACATTATTATTTCATGTTGCTTTTGTTTAGTGTTGGCTGAGGCTATTAAAGCATCTTTATCGCCAAAAGCCACTACTCCATTAGGGCATTGAGGCATAGGCAGATAAAATAGTTTACTTTGTGCCGGATCTAAGTGTTTGACTTTGTAAACGTCATGTAGTAAGAAGAGCACTTACGAACACTGTGATCAAGTCCTTTGTAGATGTAGCACTGTACCTCTTGGAGTTTTTCTTACTTAGTGTGTTTGCCGTTGTAGATGGATGACTTGTTCATCACTACAACCAAATGCAAACTTTTCTCATCAGTTGCTATTCGGAATAGAAGTTTCAAGGAAGAGACAACTGAATCTAGTATTATGTCATTAACCAAGGACAGCTACATTGATCCTCTTGCACTCCACACTGTCCAAGTCCCTCTTCAAAGTTAAAATCGTGTTTGCTCAATTTTCTAATCGCCTCATTCCATATGATTTTAGGTCTATCTATTTGTCCAAGTTTACAATTAATGTTTGTTGCGTCGCTTTTCAAATTAGTGGTTTTAGCTGTGAATATGCTCAATCCATTTTCAGTTACTTTATCCTCAATGGACAAGACTTTGACCACCTCACTATATTCTCATTTCTTATTCTATCTCATCTTGTTTTACCACAAATTTGTCAAATAATTCTCATTTTAGATGCACTTGGTACGTGTAAATGTCGTCCTTTACTAGCCAACTCTCAACCCCACATAACATCGTTGGTTTTTTAGAAATCATATAGTATTTTACTTTAATTTTATAGCAGATATTACAGATTGCCAGAATATGCCTCACTTGCAGACTAAGCAAAATACAACTGAAAGCAGGCCATTAACTTATTAGACATTGCAAGACATGATAAACTACCATGGAAAGGAAAATATTAGCTCAACATTTTGTTTCCTTGAGTCAAAATGTTTACTTACAACGTTATAACAAAATTAGAATGGTGCCACCTTGATTTACTCGATTAAAATTATGCAAGTAGTTATTCAGTTAATCCACCCACAACAATGATTAGTTAAATTTATCTATATCCTTAAACGGTGCTTTAATGCTTCATCGTAATCTTCCATTGATATTTTATTGCCTCAGGGTATTGGGGTATGTATCTTGTTGGGGTTCGAATTGGAAGCTATCTCTTCTTTGAAAACAATGTTGATGCTATGTTGAAAACCAATAAATAGACAAGAACTAGAGTTTGGTCCCAATGCCTAATTTTCTGGTATGAAGCATTATTTAGTTATAACACAGTGTGTGTTGCTTTATTATCTAATTAATTTGATTGGTGGAGAATTTGATTCTGGTTTTGGCTATAAATCTTCAGGTAAATCTATTTCTTATTTCATTTATAGGTCTATTTTCTTTGTGTATTAAGGTTTAGCAATGTTAATAACAATTATGATTATAGAAGTGAAAATAATAATGCCCAACTATTAAAAACAACAATAATAATCGCGGTGGTTATAAATGATCCTCAATGCTAATAATAACAACAATAACCACGATGATAAATAATAACTCAAAAAGTAACCGTCATGATTACTCTGCATTTCATGCCTCTTTCGTGGTAGATCTGGGAAACTCTGAAGTAAGAAGCATTTTTGCATATTGAATGAGCTAGGCTGGAGTTAGTATGTTTGACATAATTTGTGAGAAAACTAGAAACAAGTCAAAACTATGTGCCTCCTTCATCAACCAAATTGTATATAATCCTAACATAACAAAATCATCTTACTGATTCAAGAAATTTAATTGAATTAGCACGATTAGATTGAAATTTATAATGCATCTACTCTTGATTATGGTCATTGCGTGGACAAGAGTCCATGTAATTGAATTAGTTGTTTCCTAGATGCGGAAAGGGGTCAGGTGTGGATAGATCAAGAAAAGCAACTACAGTGTAATTTTGACTCCCCCTATGATGTCTGTCGTGGTTATTGTTATTTCATAGTGTATTAATGTTGCATGGTAAATTTATTAAAATTGGTCGTCATTTTGAGCAGTGTTGAAAAAACTATGTTGAAGATCCCATGTTAGGCTAGGCACTAGCACCTAGACAAGGGTACATGATATGGGTCTAATTTTAAGAAGCACATCAAATTGGGTTCATTTGCTGTTTACCTTCCATTAATGCTCTTAGTTCCTATGAAAAGCTAGTCACTTTATGCAGCAAAAAAGGATTTAAAAAATCATTCGACGTGCTTGAAAAATCAATACATTGATCATTTTGATGAATGCACTATTCCTTAGATGCACACAGTTTTGAAGTTGTTGAATGAGCCCTTCCCACTGTGGCAAGAGAACATGATGCTCAGTTAGCATCGGACGAGGACGCTTTTCTTATTGACCGAGCTGATAGCGTTCGTTCAAAAATGGTGAAGATTTTGTTAATCCATAGTTTGTTACAACCCTCAAAAACCTGTTGTAGAAGTTGAATTCACAAGTAGTAAAATATGAGGTAAAAAGCGAATTGGCTAGTATTTTATGCAAATTTTGTGTAATGAGTTTGCTTGATTTATTTTAATACGCAATTATATTATTTTGCAGGGATACCATCTAAGTAACAAAGTATATCCAGGAAAAAGTGGCATTATCCTCATAGAAATTAGCTAGGAATAAGACCATTAACGTAGGTAAAACGGATGATGTTCACACCTCCTATGCTCAAGTGTCCCCTTCTGAATCTTAGCTATTGCCATTCTTGACACAGGTTAAGTGGTTAACAATACAAGTGCATGCATGCATGCTCACATACACACAGCACTAAATGCTCCCATTTATATGTTGCATAATCTACTATGAACGAGACTTGTGTTCTCCAATATTCATAAAACATACATGGTGCTTCCTTAATTAAGATGTTATATTCATTCCATGGCAACCACAATTGTCTAATTCAATTCAAAGTTGCAATTCAAAAATTAAACTAAACTTTTACTTGTTCGAAGAATCATATGGGTCCTGGTGTCATACATATATGCCAATTTCTTTCCAAAAGATGAATGGATGCTTTTTTTTCTTCTTTATGCAAATTTGTGCACTTGTCTATAACAACTTTCTTTGCACAATACATTATGTCTTTAAGCTTTTAATACAATCGTTTTGAAACTCAGATAAAGGCGGGTCGTGTGAGCCATTAGGTTATTTGATTGATAGTGTAAAGCTTTGTTAATTTTTTTTATGAATGTGGATCTCCATTTTAGTTTCTAAATTGGATTTATGGAGAGATCATCTTGCAACAAAAGGACGTATGATTAGTTGGAGTTGGACTGAGTACACGGGGTGCAGTTTTAGACAAATAGTAGATTTTGGAGCTCAAAAAATATCAAAATGTTTTTGATAGGCTCAATTTTTTATAGAGAGGAAAATACAAAAGATGGTGTAAGTAGAGAAGTGCTCAATTTCTCGATCCCTTAAGATGTAACACCAATACTGTTTATGTACTTTTACTTAATCCAAACATCTGATGGTAAACATAATTGTCATAACATTGTGTGGAGGTGATAAATAAATTGTTTTAAAGTTGACATCTACCATGGAAAGTTGGTTTTCGAATTTTAATAGGATGGGTAGAGATTTTGAGTGTCTTGAATTGTTTATACACAGCTTTATACTTCCAAGCCTTTAAATTTTTTGGGTCATTTAGCTGGACATGCTAATTACACACTATATTTTTAATCTTTAATCAATATCTTGATAATATTTTACTTTACTTTCGCTATGATATAATTATGAGTACTAAGAATAAGAGAGAAGAAGAAAAAGCAAATGTAAAATCCTGTAAGTGATTTGCAGCATGGAGACTGATCCCATATGTTAGATAGTCGTAATTTTGTGGCTTTTCCATTTTCTTATGATAGAATTGCTGTAGGCTGCACTTAAAGAAGTAAAACTAGCAAAATATGGGATAGATGTGGAAATGGCATCCATGCGATCTAATGTTAAGGTAAAAAAGACTACCTTTCATGTACTTACATTTGTCTTTCCAACTTCTTTTAATGCTTTACACTTTGACTAAATTAGATTGCAAAAGATGTGGCTGCAACTACTGCTGATCAGCTGCGGAGAACTGAGTCTGAAGTTAAAGCTCTTGAAATATGACGCAAAGGATGGTTTTTACCCAACATGAGATGGTGTGCAGCTATTGTTGCATTAATAGTTTATTATTATTATTTTATTTGTAAAGCTATTGCCAATATCATTTGGAGTTGCTTCCGTAACATATTTGCATTGCAGGAAAAAGTTGTCATTAAAAGGTATTGGCTTCTGTAACATATTTGCATTGCAGGAAAAAGTTGTCCTTAAAAGGTATTGGCTTGCAAGATACTGGGGTCTAGCTGCTTGTCATGGTAATTGATACTTCACATATGTTTTTATTGCTTTGATAGAGGAAATTTTCTGTTTTTCCAGAGAGCGTATCTGACCTTTGAGGAGCAAGTAATTATAGTATCTCGGTGCATTTCGATGCCTCTTAATCATTCTCTATTCGATTAACTTGACTGTTAAGTTTGTCCCTGCTTTGAAGTATTCACTTTTGCCCTTGCATCTTGCTATACATCCAGCTTAAAATGGACCCTAACTAGTTTGTGTGTTAATACTAGTGATTCCAGGACCTGATTGGACCACATATTCTTTAGGTTGCGTATAATTTATACTGTAGTATAATTTATACTGTAATCCAACTAATGTCACAACGTTATAGTTTGGGCCTTGTTCTCATTTGTTTTTTTTTTTTTATCTTAAATGAACTGAGATGTTTCAATTGATCATCGGTTCTTTTTATGTTCTTAATTACAATAGTGTTTTTCCATTCAGGCATATGTGCAGATATTGCTGTATCAAAGCATGATTACTGGTCGTCTTTAGCAACTATTCATTTCGAAATAGTTTTATCGGCTGGACAGAAGGCTAAGGAAGAATACAGGGAAAAGGCTAATAATCTCTTAATTTGATGCTAATTCCCGAAACCTAAAAGAAAGTGATACTAATACCAATAGCTTTTCCATCACCATGGGACTTTGCTCTTGTGCTCTTTCTAATAAAGTCTATTTTTTCGTCTCAGGTATGATTACATCTGCTTCTCTGACACTGCACGTAAGGATAATATGCATAATGACAAACTTGTCCAGGATTTAAATAATCTCACTGGTTAAGGAAACATTGAGAGTATGCTAACAGTTGAAATGGGCTTAAAGGAGTTTGCTTCATTGAAGGTTACACTTTGATTTATTTAACATAAGATTACTTCAGTTTCTTTATACTTCTCCACGTCTTGTGCTTATGATCTTTCTTATTTGAACATTCGATCCATCGATATTTTAGTTACACTTTGATTTATTTAACATAAGTATACTTTAGTTTCTTTATACTTCTCCATGTCTTATCCTTCTTATGATCTTTCTTATTTGAACATTCGATTCATCATATCAAAGTCACTCATTGTTGAATAATTCAAATGTATTCATTGATGGTCCATTTTAAGGTTGAAGAATCCATTGTGCTCAACAACGATGTCCAAACTTTGCTCGAATATTCATCTCAGGTTTGTCCTCAATTTGGTGCATACATTATATGCTTGATTGATGATGCCTCTCTGATGGATAGATTGTTGAAAGGATTAAAGCATCTCTGCTACCCTATATGTGTCAATGTGCATACTTTGTTGGCCAAGACACTACTAAATTTGGATATATCTTTGACAAAATTAGGAATGGATTAATGTTGCTCTTAATTATTTAATGACTTTTCTGCTTTTGAAATCAATAATTGTGTTGTTACTTGCTTCTATTGAACTGTCATCTGCCTCTTTAATGTCCTACTTTGCATTTTACATTTGTCCCGGTGGTAACTTTTCTGTACATGTTCTATGATGAAGAAATTTACATACATTTAAACTTGTCTTTCACATGATAAGCAAGTGATTTCCTCTTTGATTTTGAGGTCATGTTAGTTGCAAAGTTTTTGCTTTGTAATAATTTAGTTTTATTGGTTCTACTACTTGCATGTATGATATCTTGTACTTGTGTTCATGCTTTCTTATTCAAGCTATTTTAGCATATGTTGGATGCCACTATCATTGGAAACTTGCAAATTATATTTATTTTCTAAACCTATTCATTGTATCCAATATAATTAGAGTAAAGTTATCTCAAAGTTTCATGGTTAATTGGATTTTTGTGTTAAGTTTGTTTTTTTTATACCTTCGTTCACTAGTTGCATTTAGCTATTCTTGGATAAGCAAGTGGACCTTATGCTCAATCACTTGGAGTCTTCATATTTATTCCTAGTGTTCTTGTGTTGTGACTCTAATATTTATTTACTGTTCTCCTTATGCGCCGCGTGTCATTGACCAAAAATGCTCCTCGTTTGTCTGTGTGAGCTGATCTCCATGGTGTCAAAAGAAACCATCTTTTAGATTTCTGAGATTGATAATCTTGAAATGGCATTAATTAATGTCAAAAAGCTCGTTGTAGCTACCATCGAGAAAAAGTCAATTTCTTTCTTTTATCTATTAAAGCAACAATATTTAAAAGCTGTTTTTCCCCCTCAAATCGGGCCACAATATGTAAGTCTAGTGTCAAATATCCAAATTTTTGGGTTGGACTTAATTATATATTGGGCCAAATTAAATAATTAGAGTAATTAATTGAGTCTGTTACTTGTGGATTAACACAGTTCTAATAAGATTAGAACTAGAGTTAGCGTCGTCTATATATACTAGGCCATCCATAGTTTGTGAAATTGCAATTTGTTTTCATTACCTGCTAGCACAAGCAATAGAAAATTTGGTACAATTACTCCCACAATTTCGTTTTCATATGGAAGTCCATATCTGTTTTTGTTGTGTATTACTATTGGAGGCTAGACAATTGGATAGATGTGGTATTGAAGATTGTACCTCTAGCTAATTAAATCACGGTGTTTATCAAGGTATTTTTCTATCATTAGTCTATCTAAGTACAAGGTTAATTCGGCTGATAAGAATTATATATTTATTTTTCTATGAGCATGTATATGTCAATTTTTTCTATGCGCATGTATATGTCAATTTTTTATAGTAGAATTGTAATTATTTAGTTTTTAATGCAGGTCAATTATTCATTATTGACTACATTATTTTTATTTAACATTTTGAATTTTTGATTAAGTTAAATTTGACATTTTACTTTATAAAATTGCAAATTTGACTATACGTTAATTTATCCTCAATTTAAGGTAGTTTTAAATTAGGAGATAAAATAAATTTTGAAAAATTTATTTTATTAATAAAATTAGTTGATTAATTGAATTAATTATTTGATTTTATTGTTGAAAAATTAATTAATTAATTTAATTATTATTTAATTTTGTCTTAGTCCATTTTGAAATATATAAAATGTTTAAACTTAGACAAATTTAGAAATTAATATATTTTTAATATTAGATATTAAAATAGATATTTAGTGGATGATTATGGACTTGACCATTGTGATTGGTTGTATAGTTAATTTATTTTTGTTGATTATTGGTTGGCCTGCGAGCCTATTATTTAATTAAATGGGTCTGCGTGCTTATTATTTATTTAATTGAGTTTTTGAGCTCTTTATTTAATGTAAGATAGCTTGTTTATTTATCTGGGCATGTGTGCTAACTAGTATAGGATACAAGTTGCAGTTGGGCCTCAAGGGAGCAACTAGTATATAATATAGGTTGTAGCAAGAGACGGAGATGACTGTATTTAGCATTCGACAATCGATTGCAACGTCTACTAGGAATTGATCGATTAGTCTTCCTTTTGGTTTGGGGAGACTATATAGATAAAGTCTATAATCATCTACAGTTATTATTATGTATGATTGATTGCATGTTGAATGTTAGTTAATATGCATAAATGTAATCAGTAAATTTCTCTAAATTAAAATATTAAATTCGCATTAAATGATTAATACATTGTGCCTTTCATTGTTATAGTGAAAAACTTGAGTATATTATCGATGTCAGTTTGTTGATTTGTTTAGGGCTGCTTGTTTATGGATATGTTTATCACTTTGAAACATTCGATGTTTCTGAACAATTGGTCGAATTTAACTAGAATTTTATTTTTGTTGAGTCACTCAATGAAATAAAATTTTAGGGGGGCAATCAAGTAAACATAAGATGTGTGCGACAATAAGTTGTCTACTTGATGATCTATGAGTCTCATAGAAATGAGATTGATCGGAGTATTTACCTGAATGTTTTATTAGGACTTCTTAAGTTGCTCAAAGTTCTAATAAGACAAAAGGGATCATAGCTTATTGAGAATCTAATTGGTCCTATTAATTAATGTTTGAGGGTTATTAATTCAATTAAAACAATAGGAGTATAATTAATTTAATAGAAGTTCATGTTAAATTAATTTTCTACATTTTAATTAATTTCTATATCGTGTTATTTAAGTGTTGATTTGTGAGAGGCATACTGGATGTCAATAAACTTACCGGTCAAATTTTTTGGGATTGGTCTAAAATTACAATAATATTGGGGATGTGCTCGTGTAAAGCACAAAATAATTATATGGCATTCTCATTGGCAACAGAATTTCCTAAAGGAAATGTCCTTCATAACACAATTTTTTCACAACACATTTCTTATTTGTCAATCCAGGGTTTCTTTCACTTTGAGACAAATGAACTATCATTTTATACTCCAAAAAAATCCCAATTATTTAAATCATTCTAAAAGATAATGTGAAGATGTGACATCAACTAGTAATTAAGTGGCTTAAACAAGTATAAATTATAATATGGGAGAACATACTGTATTTGATGAAATGCTTCCAAAAATTGATCAAATGGCTATTGATGATAATGTGAAGATATGACAGCAATTTGTAATTAAGGTAGGATGTAATACAGTTGTGGAACTGGAAAAGGATTTGGGAAAATGATGCAACCTAACTTTCACTACAGTGAAAAGCCATATAAATCTCATCAACAAGGTCCAACAATCAGCATGCTCAACTGATGGAAACAAATACTTTGGAAATCATATAGAAAAATGGAAAATGATTATATATACGAACAAACTATGTAAAACAGAAAATATACTTTTCTTGTTGTAGATCTAATTCTTCTAGAAATTTTCTCATCCACAACGCTTTCTTGAATGTTTTAGTTATTGCAATAAATTTATTTGTTGACCTCGAATTCACACTATCCACGTGTCAACATATCTCTAATCTGTAGAATCCCGATTATTTTGTTTACTGTTAAAGGGCCTAAGTGAGAACCAAATTTAGAATTAATTTAACTGCGCTAAATAATTTATTTTGTGAAATGATGAATTTTAATATATCAATATTGGGCTCGTTGGATAGCTCGTTTTTATTTACGATTAACGGCCCGAGAAAAACTATTTTTGGATAAGAGATGGAGACAGTTAAAATTTTTATAGTAAATTGAATATAAAATGGACTTTTTTGGGGATAACTTTTTCGGGCAGAATAGTGTTCACCATTTGAATTCCAAATTGTTTTTTTTATCTCTATCTCTATCTCTCTCATATTTAATTTACAATTCCAAACAAATCAAAATTCTAGACTTTGTTTCATTTTAAAATGCAAAGCCTATTATATATAAAATTAGACCAACCCTCACGTCTTCATCAAGAAAAATAGCCGGTAGTTTCTTTTATGTACTCCTCTTTTACGGCAGTTTCTTGTGGCACCTTTTTGCAAGTTTTACGTTCATTTTTCAGTACAATCATTCTCAATAAATAAGGTGAGGTGCTATGTGCTATTAGTTGTTTTCCACTTCTTTCTACGTATTACATTTATGCATGTAATTTAATTACTTCTTTTCAGTGCTCCTTTGGGAGAAATCGTGAATCAGTTTTCAGGTTCAGTTAAACATTTGAGTTTCAGTTTATTTACAGCACTTGCATGAATTATCATAGCCATGGTGTGATAATTCCAAGTTCAGTTTAGTAAGATGATTTTATACCTAATTATAATATTTGGATTGATTGTGGAAATAACAAGTATCTCACTGAGTATAATTATTTGTACTCATCCCTCATTTTAACAAATTTCTAGGTAATGATTAATGTGATGGATGTGTGGCGGGTTGGTGAAGCTGTCATGTCAATGGTCGCCAAATAAAATTATTTTTGTTCAGGATACTTTATTTAATAAGACGGTTAGCGTCACAGTTTAAATTATTATTTAGTGATTAACAATCTATTTTCTTTAATGTTTATGAATTTACCAATATTCAAACAATTGGTCTTTTTATTAAAGTAACATTTTTCGCAATAATTTACTTCCTCTATGAATTTTATTAACACTCCGGAGCCTTAGAAACTCCGGGGCGTTACATAATCAATCTTCTACTAGCCTGTATGTTACCTGCACACTTGGACAACTATTAAGCACCAAGATCACTGGGAAAAAATGGACCGGTGATCGTTGGTACTCCAACGATCAAATCAAATTCCGGCACAAAGTATATAGAGAATATTTGGGTGTGGGAGAGACAAGCAAGAAGATATTTGAACAGAATTTAAGGGTAGAAAATAATGCGAGCTTTGGAATGACGGGAAATTCTGTATTCATAGGTCAAAAGTTATAATTGATTTAGGGAAGTAATCAATTAAACATCTGATGAGATTCTCCTTCCTCATAGGATAAGGGATAATCGAATGTCAACGTAATCTCCTAGATTTCAGTCCTAATCTGAGTTGATCTCCAATATTACGTTGCCTAATCATTAGGAGATTGAGATTTGGTTTCCTTGTGAGAATTTGTATGATAATCAAACATAATCTGTTCGGAAATATCACTCTAGTTGTCCCAAAATATTTGATTGCCTGGGAGATTTCAAGGGGTGCGGGGTAGATTGACGAAGGGCCCATGCCCGTCATAATTGGCGAGGCGCTTCATAGGCTTCGTTTGACTGGCCATTGGATGGCGAGGACCTGGGCCACCAATGTGATGGGGCGAAGGCCAATAAAGCCATCATGGGGCCCTCTTGCTGACGTGGAGTCTCTGCTAAAATTTGGTGGTAACATCATCTTTTGTGGTTGATAGAGCGATGCATTTTTACAACCTAGATTGCCAAGAGACACTCTCCCTGCAAAGGTTATCAAGAATCTCGAAGTTGACTTTGTAGAATCAGTATCGCCAACCATGTCTGCATCTATGTATTATCTAACACATGTTTATCACTGCCAAAACAGAAACACACCTTGGAAGTTCCTCTCAGATATTTGAGTATCCATTTCATTGCAGCCCATTGTTCTTTTTTAGGATTAGATAGAGATCGGCTGCCAACTCTTTTTTTATGAGCATTCTGATTAATGTTATTTTATTTCTCAATGTGTTATTTTAGTCCATGCCCTCTAAATATTTTCTAACAATATCGACCTTGGTAACTTCAAAAATATGATGAAAAATACTATATTATCAACCCATTGTCTTGTAAGAAATTGATGTATAAATGCACGGTGGAAATTAAATCTGCAATTTCTATAAGCCGGATCAATCTTGTACTTAGATAGAATTCGTGAAAGAAGTTTACCTCGATGAACACCGTTGAATCTGATAATCTGATTAGCTGAAGGTACAATCTTCAATACCAAAGCTGCCTAATTATCCAGCCTCCAATGGTAATCCACACAGTAAGAACAAATCTAAACTTACACGATAAAGAACAGATGAAAGAAAAACTTTAGGAGTAATTGTATTGGGTTCTGTCTCTTACTTGTGCTAGCAAGTAATGAATACAGATTCACTTGATTATATACTGTTGTGGCCCTAGTATTTATAGGCGGCGCTAACCCAGGTTCTAGTCCTACTCAAATGTGTATTCTAGTCTTTTTAGAACTTTGTTGGCTCACAACTAACGGATCCAATTAATTAATCTAATTAATTAGTTTGGTCCAATAAGTTCGACCGATCTAATTGGACCTTAAATATTAATTCTTACAATCTCCCACTTGGACAAGGTCCAACTCCATATGCTCAATTCTCGCATTTTGTGTGTGGCCCATTAGGTTCTCATCACGAAGACAAATACAATGATATTCTCATCAATTCACCTAGATCGATCAATTCATGTCGCCATTCAAGATTGACATCTAGCAATATGTCTAGGCAATCTATGTGAAGGAAAAATGTCATGTGGTATGACAAAATCAATATATGTGCGGGTACTATGGAAATATAATCTCTTCATCAATATAACCCAATTGGTTAAGAGATATGGATCAACGTCAATCTCATTTCAACCAATTATATTATTTACCCCAACTCTTCGTTGATCTAATCTAGTTATGATTGAAACATTTTCAACTCATAACTCAACCCTGGCCGAGAAAATTTATATCAACTTAAGTGAGCAAAATTCATGTTATAATCTCATACTTTCCAAGAGTGACGAATCTTCATATTGAACATTCACAACCTTCATATGATTCTCACCATATCCGTACGACGTCATCATGGTGACTTATAATCTTAGAGACCCATCAAGTGCTCGCCAAAGTATAGCGGTCATCACATAAGATTCTATGATATCCTCAAGTCAAAAGACCAAATACACCACCGCGCATTAGAGATTTACCATTGACGATTGGTTAGTTATCCATGTGGCAGAGCGTAAACTTAGCTGGCTATGCTCTACTTTAAGGGAAAAAAATTTCAATACCCCAAAGTTGATTTAAGCCTTTAACATTTTAATATAGTATGAATATACGAAATGTTATATTATATGCTAGAAAAATATTGTTGTGCTTAATTGAAAATCAAGTACTAAATTAGAAATTTGAAAGTTTGGGAAACAAAATGCAAATTTGTAAAACTTCTCAATTTAAATCAAATAGACTTTAGAAAGTCATAATAAGTGTTATGGAGAGTATATAAGCCTTAAGAACGAATTAAAGGAGTTTTTTTAGTAAGTTCGAGATGTTTCTGACACGAAAAGCAAAATTGTCATTTTGCCTACAGACGAATTTTGAAGGGTGAAAATAAATTTTTAAGTCTTAAATAATGTTTCTAATGTGGGAGGAGAATATTAGAAATTATTTTGAATTTTTTCTCGGTGTTTGTTTGGGATTTTCATAATAGTACAAGATTGTCGAAGGCCAATTTGAGTTTTCAAATGTTAAGATATGAAAAAGAAATAAGAAAAATATATGGTCTCCAATGGTTCAAGTTTCACATTTTTCCAACGTTAGTAAAAAGGTCAAATGTTGATTTTTCGGTTTCTTTTTTAGGGTGAATTCTACGCATCTAAGGGATGTTTGGTAACTTTTTAGCTAATGAGGAATGGGTTATGCGGCACATGAAAAGTCATGGATGATATGAAGAGTTATGGTTGGTGTTGAGTGAGGAAATGAAAAGACGGGAGTTTAACATTTTGATGGGAAGTTGAACACATTAATAAGAAATGCCATTTAGCAATGCGCCAGTTGATTTATTTTTCATCTATAAAATTAATTGCTATTAATCTATATTTATATCTATACTAATCTAAAAGGGGTTTAAAGGGTGAAACATTTTGGGACAAATATGTCCTCATTAATATTTTATATTTTCTAAATTGTTCTTGAGTTAATATTATAATTGAACTCCTAATTTAACATTTATAATCACATATAGTCCTTAGAAGTCGAAAATGCTAAATCTCTATTTATTATATTGAATTACTGAATTTTAAAAATATTTTCTTTGAATTGTGAGAACGGATTTAGTCAGTTACAAGATTAATAGTAATTGATAATCCACCAACAATTTCTTCAGCTTATTTAATGTCTAATTTGAAGTTTAATGTTGTTTTATTTGAAGGTAATTATGTAGTCATTTGAAGATTTGTATTTGTGATTATGGTTTTTGTTGGTTAATGTGAATAATCATCTCTCAATACTTTTCTTTTTTCAAAAAAATAATAATTTGCATTGGACTATAAAGGTTATAGTATATTTTTTTAATTATTGTGCATGCTCATGCATATTTGTATATTGTTTACATATCTAATTGACTTGCGGTTTCAGATTTTCTAGATGAAAAAAACTTTGTGGGCTAACTTCAATAATTGTTTCAATCCACTATTGATACGTATCTTATTTTTATTATTCTTTTTTATGCTTTTGAATTGAATTGTTATCTATTTTGCTTAAACTAATTTTTCTTAACTATTTATGCTCCAACGTGAATAATACGTTTAAATCTCTAGAATATTTAATTTTGGTAATATTATTTTATTTCTCCATTATAATTTAGATAAGTTCACATGAAGACATCTGGGCACTGAATTGTGCAAATGAGAATGTTTAATTTTGCCAATTTTTAATGTAAATGTTATTTTTCTTTTATATACTGATTGATAAATCTACATAACTTAAGGTCTTACGAGCCCAAATTGCATGTGATATTTTAAGTTAAAACCTCTTCATAATTGGAGAGCTATATTAAATTACAAAGATTTGTTAAAGTCATTTGCCATCTCATAAAGCAAGAAAATTAAATGGGTTTGAGTGCTCGATATATTTAAGAACTTATGTACACTATTTTTTATTCTTTTTGTTTGTGTTATTTAATTAACATTATTTGACTAAATTACAGACTTTAAAAAATAGATGTTCAATACTGGCCACACAATTGTAGAAAGTACTTTGTTTGAATACAACAACAAACATTATATTTTACCGTATTTTCTAATATTAGATTTTTGTATTTTAATGTAGTATTAAATTAAGTTATAATTATTTAAATATTTGAAAAACACATATCTCACAATACCATTATTAAATCACGTGCAACACACGTTTTACATACTAGTATAAAAAGAGGTTGACGTCTTGAAAAAGAAGTGGAGTCGGGGAGTCACATATATAAAGGCTGACATAAATATCAAATGGTCATTTAACTTTGATAGCATGTAGATCGTACCATATCAAAATACTATTGTTTAAAAGGAATATAATTTCTCTACTAAGACTTCAAAAAAAAAAAAAAAATCTCTACTACAAGTGTCAAATAAGCTGAAAGCAAGTTGGCAAAACTCAAAAAATTTACTTATAAGTAAATGAGTAAATTCTAAATATAAATATTTTTTCTTCTTATCCCACTAATTATAAATTATTTGTTTTGACAATAATACTATATTTCTTCTTGAATGAGTAACATCTACGTAAAAAAGTTGCTTATTCTAACATATTTGAAAATAAAATGTTAATTGAAAACTAACTTTTACTTCTTTTCAAATATGGCCAAACATGATGTTATTGAGTATTTTTTGCTAAGCTTAAGAAATACACTTTATAAATACATAAGTAAGTCATAGAATAAATAAATATTTTTCTTGGTCAAAGTCATAATATGTAAATTATTAATTATTAAAATAAAGTAAGAGTTTGTTTAAAATAAGCAACTTTTTTTATTTTAAAGTAATAATAATATATTCAAATATGTTTAGAAATCACTTGATGCAAATTGTATATTGTTTTAGTTTGACAAATGCTTATTATACAGTATATTATATTATTTCAAACTAATTGCCATATATCTTATAATTGAGCTATGACCAATTACTTGACTAGCTAATGATTTCTAAGCTCATCATACGAGCCCAAAGGTTTAAGATTTTTCGTGATTTGACTGTGTTTAAAAGTTAGTTTTTTAAAAATAAATTAAAACTTAGAAAAGACAATTTTTTTAATAAAATAACATAATAATTTTGAAAATAATATTTGATAAAATAAGCAATTTAAAAGTAAACTTGTTAGAATTTGAATCTTTATATATATTTTTTTCAAAAGTCAGATGACAATAGAAATTATTAGAAATGACTCATGCATGTTGCCATCAAAAGCTTGTAATTCATTCCATTTTGTATTCTTAAGGTGAGATACATCACACCAGCAAACAAATGGATTGTGTCATAAAATCACAAAATCTAGTTTTGCTATAATTTTCAAAGTCGCACTCCATTTTCTTTTTTTCTTTTTAAAAATATTTAAGATTTGTTATCATGACTTAGAGGTCTTTTAAATTTAAAATCGTAGTTATCAAATTAGATCTAAACATTAACCCGGACAAACCATCAAGTTCAATCGGCGAGTCATTAATGAACTGAAATTTTAAATATTTTTTTTACCTTAATAAATTAATAGTGGTATTTTTATTATTACTCAATATTTGGTTTTTTTGTTCATTTGTTAAGGAGTGTGTATATAATGTAGATTTTTTAAGATTTTTGTAGAATTAAAATGATTAGGTGTATTCAATATTGACATTTAAAGACTTTACAAAAGTCATGTGATATTCAACATAAATAGTTTTTAAAAGTCGTTGGATATTCCATCAATATTTTTTTAATGTCCATGAAAATCCCAAGGTATTTCAATGTACAAATGTATTTTAATGCCTTTTCAAAATTCTCTAGGTACTAACTTTAAAGGAGAAAGTACAAATATAAAATTTCATAATTTGTGTATATTGCCTTCAAGATTTTGAAAGACTTTCACCAAAAAAAAAAGGGGGTCTTTCAATTTTATGATTTTTTCCCACATATTTCTCTTTCATCTTTCCTTCTACAAACCTAGAGCCATGATCAATTACCGACTTTTTATGAAAAAAGGTCAATATTTCTCTCTCTTCAATTTGATAATACGATAAAAATCTTCAAAATGGACAATAAAATATTATTGTGAGAAATTTTATGGACGTCTTATAAATAAACTTTTATTTATAAAAGATAATAAAAGTTTATGAAGTCTACGAAAATCAATCAATTAAAAAAAATCTATAAAGTACTCGGAAGTTTAATTTTGATAAAATATGTTCGTACCCATTTGTATTCTTAAGGTAATTTACATCACACTCGCAAACAAATTGATTATGTAACAAAAACACAGTGTCGTTTTGTTATAGTTATTAAAGGGCCACTCTATGTTTTAAATTAGGCTTTTTAGTATAAGAGTATCTCCAACAAGTTCTTTATAGAGAAAATTAATAAATACTTATTAGAATAAGTAAAATGAAGTGTTAAAAGATAAATAATCTATTGGAGTTCTTCAAAAAATTTAGTCTCCAAATTTATGGGCGCTCTTTAAAATGTAAAAGATGCTCTTTATAAATATAGAGTCTATTGGAGATACTCTTAAAATCATAATTATCAAACTCGATCTGAGCCGGAGACGGAGCCATGAATTTTAGTTTGTGGGAGCACATGGCAATTAGCAGTGCTACATTGCCGGACGGGAATACTGTGATGACATATAGCGCCTATAGCAATGGGCGACACAACGATAGCCGATAGAAATAGCCGCATTTGAAGAATACAATAAAACTACTTAATTTATACAATAACTTTGTTATTTTATAAAAGTAATCGATTTTGGATTAGCTGTATATATCTATAGAATAAAATTGTGAAAAAATGAAAAATAGAATCAACATTTTATTTTAAAAAAAATTAAGTTTGGATCAAACAGAACTTCAAAAAAAAAAATGTGAAAAAATGTAACATAGTTACTCAAGTGCATACAAATATAAAAATAAAGTAATCAAAATAAAATAAAAAATCTATTCCCGATAAGTGAAGAAAAAATAAAATTATGTTCAAGTTAAGTAAAAAAATTAAAAAACTCTACCATATTTTCACCAGATTTGTACGTTAAATAGGAAATGATATTTTGTTTTATTTTCATAATTTGAAATTGAAAATCAAGGAAACATTAAAGGCAAAGATTAAGTTCAGTGTTAAGCGTATTGCTTTGCCAATTTTATCTTTCTAAAATGTGAGAAAATTACGCTAAAGTTTATTAGAAATATATAAAAAGACAAATTATGCAAATGAAAAAAGTTGGGGATTTAAAAATTATTTTTTAAGGTTGGAGGATTAATTGCACAAATTTTTCAAGAAAAAAATAAAAAGAAAAAATTAACGTAGCAGCTAGGATTCGAATCCAAATCCACATCACAAAAATAAGGAAGCTTTGCCACTAGGCTAGAGACAATTAAACCACATTATTGTAAATTTTTTGTTTTTATTTTATTGTGGGGACAAAATTATAAAATTAAAAAAAAATTGAATTTTTCTTAAAACAAAACCAAAATTTTGAAATCGACAGTTGCACCACTCTAAATCCGCCCTTGATCTTTGAGCATTAATTAGAACAAACCACCAAGTTACTGGTTCAATCGAATAATAATTGATGAACCGAAAATTAAAATAAATTTTTTCTTTTACCTTAATAAATTAATAGTTGTATTTTATTATTACACAATATTTGAATTCATTGTCATTTTTCACGAGTTTCATTCATTATAATTTTATTTTTAAAAATAAATGATAAACTATATTCATTTGATTACAATACACTACGTCATACTTTTATTCTCGAAATAAAAAATATTTCAAGATAAATAAAATTATATCATTTTTTTTTGTAAAGAATAAAAATTTTAAAATTCAAATAACTTATTTCCTTTTTTTATTTAATAATAATTTTTTTTCTAGAATAAATGAATAGTCCCTACTATCACTACTTATCAGTATGTTTTGTAAAGGTTTTTGTAGATTATAAGTAGTGAGTCCTATAAAATATGTGGATAAAAATTATATGTCCTACGAAATGTGTGGATGAAAGTAATGGTTGACTGCGTACTTATAAACACACACAAATATATTATATATCTCCTTACAATATAAATATGGGTGGTTATATTCGTACTATAATTTGTTAAAGGTACACAACATTTTAATTGTACTTAAGGTCCTCAACCTTTGTTTAATGTAGCAATTATGTTCTTAACTTATTTTTCTCGAATTCTTATATTCAACTTCCATTAATTAGCACATTTCATTTATTAATTTTGGTATTTGTCAAGATATTTTATTTACGTGTTTTGAAATGAGAAAAAAATATTTTATCGTACTTTTATATTTATTGTTTTTTTTAAATATGATGGAAAAATAAGTCGTTTTACAAATTCTCAATAAATATTTTGGACGAAAATCATTATTAGACACAAAATGTGCTAATTAACGAAAAGTTGAAGATAAAATTGTGATAAAAAAAAGTTGGGAATATGAGTGCTATAATATTCAAATATTAAGGACGTTAAGTATAATTAAAACGTGGTACAATAAACAAAAAATGTGGTGTAAATATAATTACCCTATATATATATATATAATCACGACCGTATGGAGTTTCTCATCTAGGCCAAAAATTCAATATACGTTTTTCTTTACTTTTTCTAATTTTTTCAATTCTCTTTCTCTTCACTATTCTTCTCCAAATATTTCTTTATCAACTTCAACATTGTTCCTCTAATCAATTTCTATTTATTTTTCTACGGTCGAATTCTACCTATAAACGGTATATTAATTAGTAACTAGTAATAATCATTTCCCTATTATCTAACCTATATATATATATATTAAAAGGGGATTTATAACCATTTCCCTATATATATATATATATATATATATATATATATATATATATATATATATATATATATATATTAAAAGGGGATTTTGGCGCAAATGGTCCCTAACCTTTGTCCTTAATGTGAAATTAGTCCCTAACGTTTATTTTTTAACAAATAAATCCCTAACCTATGTGTTTTAGTGTGAAATTGGTCCTTATGGGATGAAAAAGATAAATATACCCTTAGTTTTAATTAGAAGAAATTGTATGTGGATTCCTAATCATTGCAAAATGTGCAAATAGGTCCAATACTTTTATTTTTTATAAAAAATGAAAGAAAATTAATGATTTTTTTTTTTTGGAAATAACACTTTAGTAATAAATATGTCAAATAAAATTATTATTTTTATTATTAAGTAATTATATTATTTAAAATTTAAAATTTTATTTTGTTGTTGAATAAAAAAAATAACTTTGTCACAAACTTGATGTTTAAATAATTTTATTTAATTGAGTTATATGTTTATTAACTTCAAATATTAGAAATCCAACTATATTCTTCGTATTTTAATTTATCGTTTTATTTTCGTTCAAAAATAAAACACATAATGTGTAAATTAATTTTTATTAGTATTTTTATGTTAAATAAAAATATAATAAGATTAGTTCAATGTCATAATATTATATAGGTCATTTTGTTATTTATTTAGTTTAATTTTTAAAGTAAAGAGGGAGAAAAAATTTAATATGTAAAGAGGGAGAAAAATGATTTCTCACAATGACTTCTTCCTCTTTAAATAATATAATTACTTAATAATAAAAAGAAGAATTTTGTTTGACATGTTTATTACTAAAGTGGTAATTCCAAAAAAAAAAAAAAACTCATTAGATTTTTTTAATTTTTTTATAAAAAATAATAGTATTGGACCTATTTGCACATTTTGTAATGATTAGGAATCCACATATAATTTCTTCTAATTAAAATTAAGGGCATATTTGTCATAAGGACTAATTTTGCATCAAAATATATAAATTTGGGACTAGTTTGCCAAAAAATAAACGTTAGGGACCAATACCTTACCAAGAACAAAGGTTAGGGACCATTTGCGCCGAAATCCCTATTAAAAGTGGTATTTTAGTCCACTATTCATTTTCCCGTCCTTCTCGCCTATTTCTTTTCTCTTTGATCAATAAAGGTCAATAACAAAAACACTTTTGTCCATTTGAGCGTAGCAGGGTATCCAAATCTTCTCCATCGATTCCACATATCGTCTCTTGCGATTCTTAAATTGATATTCCAAATTCAAATTCCCAAATTGTTCCGGCTTGATTATTGATTTCTTCGTTCGTTTTCTCAAGTGGGTTTCCAGACGAAGCTCTCCCCTTACCCTGTATCTTCTCTCTTGTACACCAGATTGCGTAGCTTCGGAGATGGAACCAAATTCAGCGCCAGACCTTCTCTTGCGATTCTTAAATTGATATTCCAAATTCAAATTCCCAAATTGTTCCGGCTTGATTTTCGATTTCTTCGTTCGTTTTCTCAAGTGGGTTTCCAGACGAAGCTCTCCCTTACCCTGTATCTTCTCTCTTGTACACCAGATTGCGTAGCTTCGGAGATGGAACCAAATTCAGCCCCATACAGAGAGGGATGGAATGTGCTGCGAGAGCTCAAGGAATTCCAGGTAATCACAGCCCTCCCCTTGTTTGTTGAATTCAAGGAACGTGTGTGCGTCTTGTTCCCCTGTGTATCCATGTCTATCAAAACTTGGTATATGTATGTAATTTTCTTGGATTAGGGCTCAGGAATTTGGGATAACTGACATTTAGGGAAAAATAGAATTAGGGCTTAGAGGATGATGTAAATTGCAGAGGGGTTCGAAATATGTAAAAGGAAAGGGTTCCTGGGTTATATTAACATTGGCTGACCATACTGTATTTTGGCACACAAAAGGGTATTCCTGTAGTTGAGAAGCTGTAGGCGTTCCATCTGCAAGTAGTGTAGTATAAAACTTTTTGCATCATTAGATGGTTGATCGAAAATCTCTGGCATATCTTTGTTGTTTCTAATTTTAAATATCGCAGCAACCTATTAAATAGAATATAAACAAAAAAATATGACATTGTAAGGACTTCAATATTATGTTGACAAATATGACTTCAAGAAAACCTAAAGTAAACCAAAATCACAGACCAGTTTCTTCGTTCAAATCACAGACCAGATTCTTCTCTCTACAATTTACAAATCATACGAGTAAACCAAAAGTTGTTGATTTGCTGCTCAATAAACAGCGCCCAGTGATGGATAATGACCCAAACAACATTTTACGGGGCGATGAAGACCTAGAATGTTCAAATCTCTCTCACACACACATGTGCTATGTATGTAATCTGCCCAATACGAATTGTAAATTGTAATTTTTATAGTTGTTTTTCGGATTGTACAAAACGTGAAATTTTATGTAGATCTGTTCCAATGTTTTAATTTATTGAACTTTCAGTTCGATTGAGGATACTTATGGAGTTTCGTGGTTTTCACTGTTGCGGCTCTTCCCTCATTTTACAGGTATGTTCATTGCATTTAACGTGGGTTTTGTTGTTAATGCTATTCAGTGATTTATGTTCGTGGTATGTGATTAATGTGTAAGTCTTGGAGTAACCCACGAACCAATTAGGAAAGCACAAAAACAAAATTATTTATAAATCCACTAGGATTCTTGTAACATCTTTCTGCTTGCATTAGCAAGACAAGACAATTTGTAATAGCCCTCATCTTTAGCTTCTAACATTATTATTTTATGCTGCTTTTGTTTAGTGTTGGCTCAGGCTATTAAAGCATCTTTATCACCAAAGCCACTACTCCATTATGACATTGAGCCATAGACAAATAAAATAGTTTACGTTGAGCCAAAAGCCACTAATGATTCATAATTTTTCTTAATTTTTAGTAACTTATTTTCATGAATAGGTAACAATTTAATCATGGATGATGAAATAAGATCTTGGTTTCCCTGCCCTTTTGTTGTGGAAATTATAGTTCCAGTGCTTCGTATCCATCTTGCAAGAAAAGCACTGCTTTGATGGGAAAATGTCGTAAGATAGTTACCTCTTAATGTCGTTTCTATCCATTATTTCCTAACCAACATGTTTTGCTTAGATTTGAGTAAAATAAATAAGTTTACCTTTCTGAGTATGTATATTCATATAATTTTTACTTATATAAGCAATCTATGTTTGACAATATGGTACAAATATTGGCCAAAAGAGACGACATGAATTTGGAATTTGTCTGTGAAGTGTATTAGGTTAACATGTATGGACAAACTTCATTAATCTTGTTGCCCGTGGATTTAATTTGGTTGATTGTTGATTTTGATGATTGATTTCGTTATCCCCTTTCCTTCTCTTTGTTTTGCATAAAACAACACTTAAGGACAATGTTTATTCTATGTCCAGGGGTCTAGTATGTGATTTTGCTATTTTTATTAATTTTGCTATTTTAGTTATGTTTGATTGTGTGTGATGTGGAGTCTTTTTTATTTAGTTTTTGTGTGTGTGTGTGTGTGTGTTAGTTGAATAGCCTTGCCGGCTAATAAAGATGTTACTTTTAACTACTTATGATTCATGAATTGTGATTAAATGGTGTCACTTGTGTTTATTTTGTTATTATACTTATCCATGTGAGACTACTAATTTTGTGCACAATAGTCATGACGATCATTAGTTTTGGTTGGTTATATGGATAGAATATGTTGATAGAATTGTGGGCCTAAGTTAAAACCAATACTACCAATTGAAAACTCGATCACTTAACCAATTGAAATGATAGTTTGGGGGTGGTTGAGCCGGTGTGGGGAGCTATTTAGATATGTGGTGATTCCATGCATGTTTAATATTTGTGTGGACTGTCTTTGGCTATCAGGTGGAATCTAGGCATTGACCGTATGCTAGGAGTCTGATCTCAACTACTTGTCCAAATAAAATGCATTGCACTAGTCATGGAAAAAAAGGAAAAAGTTGGCATGTCGTCATGATCGAAAGCTACCCTATAAAAGATCCTAATAAGGACATTGGAGAGAAGAATAGTAGGAAGAAAGCGGCTTGAGGTTGGTATAACCAATGTTTGAGCGAAATAGCTACCTACAAGTGAGAAAAAAATAGAGAAAAAAAAATGACATTGGAGAGAAAAAATAGTAGGAAGAAGCGGCCTGGCATTGGTATTACTGATGTCTGAGCGAAATAGCTACCTACAAGTGAGAAAGAGAAAAAGATCCCAATGAGGACATTAGAGAGAAAAAATAGTAGGAAGAAGCGGCCTGACATTGGTATTATTGATGTCTGAGCGAAATAGCTACCTACAAGTGAGAAAGAGAAAAAGATCCCAATGAGGACATTGGAGAGAAAAATAGTAGGAAGAAGCGGCCTGGCATTGGTATCACTGATGTCTGAGCGAAATAGCTACCTACAAGTGAGAAAAAGAGAGAAAAGAGAGAGGGGCTTCTAATTCATGCACCTGCTTTTATTTACTTCTTTTTTTTTTTGACTAAGCATTGGATACTAAATTTGGGATCCAGACAACTAGTGGGTTTGACTTGCATAGTGAAAACTTGAAAGTTGGGACACTCAAGTCTAAGGAGAATCATCATGTATCTATATAGTTGTTTCATTTGGTTAGACCCAACCAAACTTGAGAGAAAAAATAATAAGTGTTTTGAGAGCAATCTTAGAATTAGCACCCTGGGGGAGAGGTTGAATATCAAGATGAGGGTGTGTATCTCACGAGAGGGAGAGGAAATATTAGACCATTGAGGGTCGGAATATAACCAACCTAAAGGCTTATGGTGATTGGATTGACTATATACACACATCGGTCGAGCATCGGATAATTAAAAATTGATTATGGTAGCATTAATTAGAAGCATTTTATGAATTACTTGAGAAGTTCAAAAAAAACTTGAGGCAAGTATGGCAGGCTATCTAACAAAATTCATTTTGTTGTTATTTGCTTGTGTTTGAGTAGACGATCTTGCTTGGCATGAACAAGGATTTAAGTTTAGGGTATTGCTCTATGATACTATTTCTTTAATTTAATTTGGTAAATTGTTTATGTTTGTTCCATTCTTGTTTTTTTTGTAATTATGGATCAGAATTCCTTAAATCTGTCTCTCATTTTTATAAATTTAAATTTATTACTTTTTCACGAGTCTTGTAATTAATTTGCCTTTTGTTTCTTAACTTGTTTCTTGATTATGATTAGCGAATTCATCACCATTGATTAAGAATGTTTAATTTACTTGAATAGTATCAAGTGCACCGTAGAAAGGCGCACAAAAATCTTAATGCCAAGATTCATATTTGTGCACAATACTTTAAAACGTACATCTCACTCTTCTTATAAGTGTATAGTGGATTGTATTGCATTAGTTGCACATCAAACACTTTTTTCATCTATATTTTTTTAAATTAAGTTTTGAGAAAAAAGGGAATCGTATTAAAAAACTTGCTCAAAGAGCCTGACCACGGGCCACCTTTACACGCCAGTAGCCTAAATTCCATCATAGCAAGTGGTCATTATTAATTTTGTTCCTGATTTGAATTGTAAGTAGTGATCATCATCAGTTTTGTTCTATTTCTTTTATCTTTTAAATCATTGTTAAAAAAATAGGAGCTCATTAAGCTAGCAAGATATAAATAGAAAAAATATGAACCATGAAAAATATAGTTTATTTTACGTAATTGAACATAAACGGAAAAAGTCCATTGGACAACATTGTACAAGACAATAGACAAGAATTTTCAACTTCTTTTTCTTCGTTAATCTTGTCTAATGTTGTCCATTCTCATATAACATTCTTAGAAACATTGTTTTGAAGTATAGGGCTAGTCATTAGGAGTTAATCGTCTTTTGGATTGCAACGTTAGACCTTTGTGTAACTTTCCTTTCTAAGAGATACTCATAAAAACAATAACTTACCTTCCATTTAACTTGTGGCTTTTTCCCTTTTCTTAATTTTGTTATTTGTACTAAGCCCACAGAGAAATTTCATGCTGTATTTTCGTCGGATTCTATATTTGGAAGGTAATTTTCTCTTTCCATCACCTTTTGGCATAATAATCTTCATTTTATGGTATTCTAATCCCTAACACATGAACATTTATGAAGATTTCCTTACTTCTTTCCCTGCCCAGTTATATCACTCTGCATTGATTGTGGCTATTGCTTGTGTTTGGATCCCACTATGTTTCTTAACCTTGCTCTGTTAGTCTCCATATAAGATCTGTCATTCAATTTACATCATGATATGATATTCATTTTACATGTTATTTCCATTTTTAACCTGGATTCATAGTCAAATTTTTTTTTTCCTCTCACAAGAATGTCCACAAACACACTTTTATCTTATGAAAAAATCTTAACTGAATATCCAATGTTGGAACTATACATACTTCCAGATTAAGTTGATGACACTATCCAACCACATATATTAACATATGGTGTTAACTGGGGCAGGGAGAAGGGGACATGAGTGTTACATGATGATGCCAGCTTTTTCAACGTGTTCACAATTGTGGTGAATTCTTGAAACTAAAAAAGTCATGCAATTTGTGGTTCTAAAGAAAATCAATCACATGATTTCTATTCATCTTCTCCATTTATAATCCATACTAATATATAAGAGTGAGTTTTCCCTGGTACTGTTCACGCGTCGACCAAAACGACGTCATTTTGGATGATATAAAACGACATCGTTTTGGTTCAATTATAAATGGTAATTTTTCTTTTCTTTCCCATTTCCCACTTTTTCTTCTTCCCTTTTCACATTGCATCGGTGGTCACTATGCAAACCCTAGAAATCCTCTCTGCTTAGACCTTCGCCCTGCTTGAAGGTGTTTTATACGAAAATTGTTGTTGGTTTTGAAGGGTAAGTCGATCTCTCGTTTCCTTCTCCCTTTTATTTCAGTCTGTTCTTTGTGTATAGGCATGTTGCCATCTTACAATCAACCTTTTTGCAGTTTCATTTTTGTCCAGTTTTATGCTAGAAGGATAATGTTGCAGCGAATCTAACCTCTAAGGTACGTTTTGGCTACAATGTTACACTATTTTTCTCCAGTTCTCTTTTTTTCTTACAGTTGCTCGCTGTATCTGCAGTGTTGTGTTTGTCCAAATCAGTGCGAAAAGGTTTGCTCTGAAGCATGGTTTGGCCTCAATTAATTATTTGGTTTTTTCAGTTTTCTTTTTTCCAGATTTCTTACAGTGTTGCTTTTCAAAATACTGCACTGTTTGAACAAAAAGAAAATACAGTTGTCGTTTGTTTCTCTGGATATTTGAGTTAGATTATATTTTTCCTTGTTTTGGAATGTTGATTTTTTTTTTTTAATTCAGATTGCACTTTGCGCCTAGGGTTATTTACCATGTATGTATACTTATTGTTCTTTCATATCATCATATAATTGGTGCAAAGTTGTGCATATGATGGTTTGCACTTGATCGCAAAATTTCAGATAAGTTTCAAGTTGACAATATAGTTTTGCTGATGTAAGGCTACCGTAACAAGGAAACAATGGTCTTGAATTTGGATGGCATGAGTTATGAATTGAGTAAAGACAATAGCAATTTCTATTCCAATGTTCTATAAAACGATCCTCTTATAAACAAGTGGGACAGATATATATAGTAAGCAGGCTGAAGAATAATTCTTCTGTTTATTTTTGTCCTGAAAGGAAGCCTTGGAACGGCTGTAATTTATTGGTGGAAGAAGAGAACTGTTGGTAATTCAGCAACTTAACAACAATCTATTTCCAACACTCTAGGTATTTACTAGAAGTCATAACTCTACTGTATGAATTTCAGATTAGGACCTGCCTCCTGAAATGCAAATCAAAATTTCGGATTGCCAATTCTTATGTCGAAGGAATGTCAACTTTTATGTTGAAGAAAATTCAATTTTGAATATATGATCCTATTTTTGTGTCAGACCCAGTACTTACCGATCCTATTCATTCAAACTTTCTATTGTCTATTTATGATTCTATGGACTTTACATAACTTTTCTTTCTATCCTTAAAGAAGGTTTTTGTCCTTTGATTTTAATATGAAAATCCTTGTTTGTGTAATTCAACTATTATTATGCAGCATACGTCATTCAACATGACGACATGACTCTTTCCTTGGTATACTTATATGCAATAATGTGTCCTACACATGTATATTGTATCCTTCTTTTCGGACATTTTATTGTGCTTATTTGATGTTTCTTCTTGCTAATATCTTTGATAGAGCACCGGAAAGCACTCTTGGGAAAGATTGCATCTATTAGGGAAGTTGTACAAGGTGCACCACTGAGAGCTGTTCTGAGACAACTTGTCTCAAGGACAGTTAAATCTGATTTAAATAAGCTTATTTTCGTAGTGCATCGGCCAAATGAGTCCTTTTTCGTTGTACCTCAGGTACATTGAGTTTTCTTTTTTTCACTTGACTGTTTCTTTTAGTTCAAAAAAAAAAAAGTTTTACCGTGAAAAGATTTATCAGTTTCAGCTATCTATCATTAATATGCTTCAAAGTAATATTGGCTTGATCCTAAGAATATATATGTGCACGTGTATTTTCCTTTGCTCTGTCTATTTCCATACTAATCTGCTCACTGCTTACATCAATTGTTAATTTGAAGCTCAACAACTACCGGAGCTGTAACCCCGCCCCTCAATCACTACCCCCACCTCAAAAACTTAAGGATACGAAAAATATGGTTACTTCTTGATTAAACTACTTGTGCATTGTGTATGATGTTGGGTGCTTTAATGCTATCATATATTATCAGTGTGAGTGTGCTGTGATCATGTCAGAAATGAATAACTTGTTGCCGTTGGTTGCAGGCAGAAAAGGTGACTGTAGTTTTCCCCATGGGATTCAAGTATTCCATAGATAGTATTCTTGCTACTTCTTTCCTCCAGGTACTAATAATCCTTATATTGGAGATTCGTTACTTTCATTCCTTTGCTTTGTGTCTTTTCTTTTTCTATTGTTGTGTCTCCCAATGTGGATCCCCCCTCCCCCAACACCTACTAAAAGAAAAAAAAAACGCAACTCCAACTGCAGCTCAAAGGTAAATAAATGAAAGAAACCAGACATCCAGTTGATTGCAATTGTCAGACACTGAAATTAACTTATTTATTGTTGTTTTAACTTGATTGATATGGTAAAGTTGTTGGGTTTTGAAAATTCAAATTACCTGCTGATTCCGTATTTTGTATGTTAGCCTAGGCCATGCATGTCAGGGTCACAAGTAAGCATCAAAGATATTCAGATCGTCCGTTTTCATAGGTTAAGGAATAAAAAATTTTGCTTTAAGTTCCTCTGCCTCTATTGTGATATCACAGTTACGTAGATCATTTATCCTGCTTTTTGACATGGAGAGACTTTTCGATATACACTTTTGAGGAGGAAGAAAGATGCATGTCGAAATATGAATTTTGATATGCTAATGTCACCACATATACCTCCCTAGCAGAACTGAAATTGTACTTGCATCATGAGCTTTACACTTTATTGCTTACTGTGCTTAAAAGATGATGGTTTCTCATGAGTGATTTCATTTTCATTTTTGAGATTTGAAATGTTTTGCATTATAAGTGATTTGGAAAAAGAGAACATAATGATTTAGGCTCTAAAATCACCGGAAAATTAACTAATATCTAATGAAGGGGGAAATATTGCTAGTGGACTTGCTGAATGAAACTTGGTGACCAATCTATAAAATTGTTCTGCAACGTGATGCACTAGCGAATTTGAGCTCAAATTGTGGTGATGTAAATCTACATTTTTGAGTCTTCCCTGATAAATCCTAGTTATAAACTTATTAAGGTAAAATGATTTCTAATATTGTGTGAAGAGATTAATAACACTTCTTATTTCCTACTATGCTTCACTAGTTTCATGGGAAAAAAAGGTGTTTCTTATGAATTTGCTCCATTTTGCATTTCCTGTCATCTATTCTCGTCCTTTTATATTGTTGGTCATGATATTTGCTTTTCATCTCATGATTCTGTAAGGGATTATATTTACCCTGTTATTTATTTATAAATCCACTAGGATTCTTGTTATATCTTTCTGCCTGCATTAGCAAGACACGACAATTTGTAATAGCTTTCATCTTTTGCTTCCAACATTATTATTTCATGCTGCTTGGCTGAGGCTATTAAAGCATCTTTATCGCCAAAAGCCACTACTCCATTAGGGCATTGAGCCATAGGCAAATAAAATAGTTTCCATTGTGCCAGATCTAAGTGTTTGACTATGTAAACGTCATTTAGTAAGAAGAGCACTTACGAACACTGTGATCAAGTCCTTTGTAGATGTAGCACTGTACCTCTTGGAGTTTTTGTTACTTAGTGTGTTTGCCGTTGTAGAGGAATGACTTGTTCATCATGGAAGAGACAACTGAATCTAGTATCATGTCATTAACCAAGGACAGCTACATTGATCCTCTTGCACTCCACACTGTCCAAGTCCTTCTTCAAAGTTAAAATCGTGTTTGCTCAATTTTCTAATCGCCTCATTCCATATGATTTTAGGTCTATCTGTTTGTCCAAGTTTACAATTAATGTTGGTTGCGTCGCTTTTCAAATTAGTGGTTTTAGCTGTGAATATGCTCAATCCATTTTCAGTTACTTTATCCTCAATGGACAAGACTTTGACCACCTCGCTATATTCTCATTTCTTATTCTATCTCATCTTGTTTTACCACAAATTTGTCAAATAATTCTCATTTTAGATGCACTTGGTACGTGTAAATGTCATCCTTTACTAGCCAACTCTCAACCCCACATAACATCGTTTGTTTTTTAGAAATCATATAGTATTTTACTTTAATTTTATAGCAGTTATTAGAGATTGCCAGAATATGCCTCACTTGCAGACTAAGCAAAATACAACTGAAAGCAGGCCATTAACTTATTAGACATTGCAAGACATGATAAGCTACCATGGAAAGGAAAATATTAGCTCAACATTTTGTTTCCTTGAGTCAAAATGTTTACTTACAACCTTGTAACAAAATTAGAATGGTGCCACCTTGATTTACTCGATTAAAATTATGCAAGTAGTTATTCAGTTAATCCACCCACAACAATGATTAGTTAAATTTATCTGTATCCTTAAACGGTGCTTTAATGGTTCATCGTAATCTTCCATTGATATTTTCTTGCCTCAGGGTATTGTGGTATGTATCTTGTTGGTGTTCGAATTGGAAGCTATCTCTTCTTTGAAAACAATGTTGATGCTATGTTGAAAACCAATAAATAGACAAGAACGTCCCAATGCCTATTTTTCTGGTATGAAGCATTATTTAGTTATAACACAGTGTGTGTTGCTTTATCATCTAATTAATTTGATTGGTGGAGAATTTGATTTCCATTGTGCTGTCACAGGTTAACAACTTTGTTTCTGAATTTGCATGTCGAAAGTCTCCCGCAGAACGGTAAAATGCCCTGTTTTGCCACTTGGATAAATCACTCCTTTTTAGTAACCATGCTTTTCAAATTCCCCTACTTCTTTTCTTTCTTGGAAAGGACGAAAAGAACGCCTTAGCAATAAATGTCCCTTAGCTGGAAATAACCTAAAAACTTCTCCACATTGCAACTTGGCGTATGTTTCTCTGGTTTTGGCTATAAATCTTCAGGTAAATCTATTTCTTATTTCATAAACATGTCTATTTTCTTTGTGTATTAAGGTTTAGCGAATGTTAATAACAATTATGATTATAGCAGTGAAAATAATAATGCCCAACTATTAACAACAACAATAATAATCGCGGTGGTTATAAATGATCCTCAATGCTAATAATAACAACAATAACCACGATGATAAATAATAACTCAAAAAGTAACCGTCATGATTACTTTGCATTTCGTGCCTTTTTCGTGGTAGATCTGGGAAACTCTGAAGTTTTTGCATATTGAATGAGCTAGGCTGGAGTTGGTATGTTTGACATCATTTGTGAGAAAACTAGAAACAAGTCAAAACTATGTGCCTCCTTCATCGACCAAATTGTATATAATCCTACCATAAAAAAATCATCTTACCGATTCAAGAAATTTAATTGAATTAGCGCGATTAGATTGAAATTTATAATGCATCTACTCTTGATTATGGTCATTGCGTGGACAAGAGTCCATGTAATTGAATTAGTTGTTTCTTGGATGCTGAAAAGGGTCAGGTGTGGATAGATCAAGAAAAGCAACTACAGTGTAATTTTGACTCCCCCTATGATCTCTGTCTTGGTTATTGTTATTTCATAGTGTATTAATGTTGCATGGTAAATTTATTAAAATTGGCCGTCATTTTGAGCAGTGTTGAAAAAACTATGTTGAAGATCCCATGTTAGGCTAGGCACTAGCACCTAGACGAGGTTACATGATATGGGTCTAATTTTAAGAAGCACATCAAATTGGGTTCATTTGTTGTTTACCTTCCATTAATGCTCTTAGTTCTTACAAAAAGCTAGTCAGCAAAAAAGGATTTAAAAAATCATTCGACGTGCTTGAAAAATCAATACATTGATCATTTTGATGAATGCACTATTCCTCAGATTCACACAGTTTTGAAGTTGTTGAATGAGCCCTTCCCACTGTGGCAAGAGAACATGATGCTCAGTTAGCATCGGACGAGGACGCTTTTCTTATTGACCGAGCTGATAGCGTTCGTTCGAAAATGGTGAAGATTTTGTTAATCCATGGTTTGTCACAACCCTCAAAAACCTGTTGTAGAAGTTGAATTCACAAGTAGTAAAATATGAGGTAAAAAGCGAATTGGCTAGTATTTTATGCAAATTTTGTGTAGTGAGTTTGCTTGATTTTTTTGAATACGCAATTATATTATTTTACAGGGATACCATCTAAGTAACAAAGTATATCCAGGAAAAAGTGGCATTATCCTCGTAGAAATTAGCTAGGAATAAGACCATTAACGTAGGTAAAACGGATGATGCTCACACCTCCTATGCTCAAGTGTCCCACTTCTGAATCTTAGCTATTGCCATTCTTGACACAGGTTATGTGGTTAACAATACACGTGCATGCATGCATGCTCACTTACACACAGCACTAAATGCTCCCATTTATATGTTGCATAATCTGCTATGAACGAGACTTGTGTTCTCAAATATTCGTAAAACATACATGGTGCTTCCTTAATTAAGATGTTATATTCATTCCATGGCAACCACAATTGTCTAATTCAATTCAAAGTTGCAATTCAAAAATTAAACTAAACTTTTACTTGTTCGAAGAATCATATGGGTCCTTGTGCCATACATATATGCCAATTTCTTTCCAAGAGATGAATAGATGCTTTTTTTTCTTCTTTATACAAATTTGTGCACTTGTCTATAACAACTTTCTTTGCACAATACATTATGTCTTTAAGCTTTTAATACAATTGTTTTGAAACTCAGATAAAGGAGGGTTGTGTTAGCCATTAGGTTATTTGATAGATAGTGTAAAGCTTTGTTAATTTTTTTTATGAATGTGGATCTCCATTTTAGTTTCTAAATTGGATTTATGGAGAGATCATCTTGCAACAAAAGGATGTATGATTAGCTGGAGTTGGACTGAGTACACGGGGTGCAGTTTTAGACAAATAGTAGATTTTGGAGCTCAAAAAATATCAAAATGTTTTTGATAGGCTCAATTTTTTATAGGGAGGAAAATACAAAAGATGGTGTAAGTAGAGAAGTGCTCAATTTCTCAATCCCTTAAGATGTAACACCAATACTGTTTATGTACTTTTACTTAATCCAAACATCTGATGGTAAACATAATTGTCATGAACATTGTGTGGAGGTGATAAATAAATTGTTTTAAAGTTGACATCTGCCATGGAAAGTTGGTTTTCGAATTTTGAGTGTCTTGAATTGTTTATACACAGCTTTATGCTTTCCAAGCGTTAAATTTTTTGGGTCATTTAGCTGGACATGCTAATTACACACTATATTTTTAATCTTTAATCAATATCTTGATAATATTTTACTTTACTTTGGCTATGATATAATTATGAGCACTAAAAATAAGAGAGAAGAAGAAAAAGCAAATGTAAAATCCTGTAAGTGATTTGCAGCATGGAGACTGATCCCATATGTTAGATAGTCGTAATTTTGTGGCTTTTCCATTTTCTTATGATAGAATTGCTGTAGGCTGCACTTAAAGAAGTAAAAGCAAAAGATGGGATAGATGTGGAAATGGCATCCCTGTGATCTAATGTTAAGGTAAAAAAGACTACCTTTCATGTACTTACATTTGTCTTTCCAACTTCTTTTAATGCTTTACACTTTGACTAAATTAGATTGCAAAAGATGTGGCTGCAACTGCTGCTGATCAGCTGCGGGGAACTGAGTCTGAAGTTAAAGCTCCGTGAAATATGACGCAAAGGATGGTTTTTACCCAACATGAGATGGTGTGTAGCTATTGTTGCATTAAGAGTTTATTATTATTATTTTATTTGTAAAGCTATTGCCAATATCATTTGGAGTTGCTTCCATAACATATTTGCATTGCAGGAAAAAGTTGTCCTTAAATGGTATTGGCTTCCGTAACATATTTGCATTGCAGGAAAAAGTTGTCCTTAAAAGGTATTGGCTTGCAAGATACTGGGGTCTAGCTGCTCGTCATAGTAATTGATACTTCACACATGTTTTTATTGCTTTGATAGAGGAAATTTTCTGTTTTTCTAGAGAGCGTATCTGGCCTTTGAGGACCAAGTAATTATAGTATCTCGGTGCATTTCAATGCCTCTTAATCATTCTCTATTCGATTAACTTGATTGTTAAGTTTGCCCCTGCTTTGAAGTATTCACTTTGCCCTTGCCTCTTGCTATACATCCAGCTTAAAATGGACCCTAACTAGTTTGTGTGTTAATACTAGTGATTCTAGGACCTGATTGTACCACATATTCTTTAGGTTGCGTACAATTTATACTGTAATCCAACTAATGTCACAACGTTATAGTTTGGGCCTTGTTCTCATTTGTTTTTGTTCTTAAATGAACTGAGATGTTTCAATTGATCATCGGTTCTTTTTATGTTCTTAATTACAATAGTCATTTTCCATTCAGGCATATGTGCAGATATTGCTGTATCAAAGCATGATTACTGGTCGTCTTTAGCAACTCTTCATTTCGAAATAGTTTTATCGGCTGGACAGAAGGCTAAGGAAGAATACAGGGAAAAAGAAAATAATACTAATACCAATAGCTTTTCCATCACCATGGGACTTTACTCTTGTGCTCTTTCTAACAAAGTCTATTTTTTCATCACAGGTATGATTACATCTACTTCTCTGACACTGCACGTAAGGATAATATACATAATGACAAACTTCTCCAGGATTTAAATGATCTCACTGGTTAAGGAAACATTGAGAGTATGCTAACAGTTGAAAATGGCTTAAAGGAGCTTGCTTCATTGAAGGTTACACTTTGATTTATTTAACATAAGATTACTTCAATTTCTTTGTACTTCTCCACGTCTTGTGCTTCTTATGATCTTTCTTATTTGAACATTCGATCCATCTATATTTTAGTTACACTTTGATTTATTTAACATAAGTATACTTTAGTTTCTTTATACTTCTCCATGTCTTATGCTTCTTATGATCTTTCTTATTTGAACATTCGATTCATCATATCAAAGTCACTCATTGTAGATATTTTTCTTCTTTTCCTTCTAATTCTTTATCATGCACTAGTTTGCATAGCATCTTCATGCCATCACATCTTGTCATCCATGTCTTCTTTAAAGAGAACTAGTAGATTAATTCAAATGTATTCATTGATGGTCCATTTTAAGGTTGAAGAATCCATTGTGCTCAACAACGACGTCCAAACTCTGCTCGAATATTCATCTCAGGTTTGTCCTCAATTTGGTGCATACATTATATGCTTGATTGATGATGCCTCTCTGATGGATAGATCGTTGAAAGGATTAAAGCATCTCTGCTACCCTATATGTGTCAATGTGCATACTTTGTTGGCCACGACACTACTAAATTTGGATATACCTTTGACAAAATTAGGAATGGATTAATGCTGCTCTTAATTATTTAATGTCTTTTCTGCTTTTGAAATCAATATTTGTGTTGTTACTTGCTTCTATTGAACTGTCGTCTGCCTCTTTAATGTCCTACTTTGCATTTTACATTTGTCCCGGTGGTAACTTTTCTGTACATGTTCTATGATGAAGAAATTTACATACATTTAAACTTGTCTTTCACATGGTAAGCAAGTGATTTCCTCTTTGATTTTCAGGTCATGTTAGTTGCAAAGTTTTTGCTTTGTAATAATTTAGTTTTATTGGTTCTACTACTTGCATGTATGATATCTTGTACTTGTGTTAATGCTTTCTTATTCAAGCTATTTTAGCATATGTTGGATGTCACTATCATTGGAAACTTGCAAATTATATTTATTTTCTAAACCTATTCATTGTATCCAATGTAATTAGAGTAAAGTTATCTCAAAGTTTCATGGTTAATTGGATTTTTGTGTTAAAGTTTTTTTTTTTTATACCTTCGTTCACTAGTTGCATTTAGCTATTCTTGGATAAGCAAGTGGACCTTATGCTCAATCACTTGGAGTCTTCATATTTATTCCTAGTGTTCTTGTATTGTGACTCTAATATTTATTTAGTGTTCTCCTTATGCGCCTCGTGTCATTGACAAAAAATGCTCCTCATTTGCCTGTGTGAGCTGATCTCTATGGTGTCAGAAGAAACCATTTTTTAGATTTATGAGATTGATAATCTTGAAATGGCATTAATTAATGTCAAAAAGCTCGTTGTAGCTACCATCGAGATAACGTCCATTTCTTTCTTTTATCTATTAAAGCAACAATATTTAAAAGCTGTTTTCCCCCCTCAAATTGGGCCACAATATGTAAGTCTAGTGTCAAATATCCAAATTTTTTGGGTTGGACTTAATTATATATTGGGCCAAATAAAATAATTAGAGTAATTAATTGAGTTTGTTTGTTGTGGATTAACACAGTTTTAATAAGATTAGAACTAGAGTTAGCGTCGTATATATATACTAGGCCATCCATAGTTTGTGAAATCGCAATTTGTTTTCATTACCTGCTAGCACAAACAATAGAAAATTTGATACAATTACTCCCACAATTTCGTTTTCATCTGGAAGTCCATATCTATTTTTGTTGTGTAATACTATAGGAGGCTAGACAATTGGACAGATGTGGTATTGAAGATTGTACCTCTAGCTAATTAAATCCCGGTGTTTATCAAGGTATTTTTCTATTACGAATTCTATCTAGTACAAGGTTAATTCGGCTGATAGGAATTGTGTATTTATTTTTCTATGCGCATGTATATGTCAATTTTTTATTTGTTACTTGTTAGAGTTTGTTATATTGCTTTGATTAATCGAATAATAATTGTTATTCGTATGTTAAAAGGGTTTTCTATGCAATTTTTGAAATTGATAATGACTTACTATTTTAAAATAAAAAGGGTCCCTTGTGCAATTTCCAAATTGTATTGAAAGATCCTTTTAAAATTTTGAAAGGAAAAACTACAGTTTCAAAAATTGCAAAGTTCTCAAATTTTATAAAGAAAATAGGGTCTTAAAATGCAATTTTATTTTTTTTTATAGTAGAATTGTAATTATTTAATTTTTAATGCAGGTCAAATATTCATTATTTACTAAATTATTTTAAACCACATTTTAAATTTTTGATCAAGTTAAATTTGACATTTTACTTTATAAAATTGCAAATTTGACTATACGTTAATTTATCCTCAATTTAAGGTAGTTTTAAATTAGGAGATAAAATACATTTAGAAAAATTTATTTTATGAATAAAATTAGTTGATTAATTGAATTAATTATTTGATTTTATTGAAAAATTAATTAATTAATTAATTTAATTATTATTTAATTTTGTCTTAGTCCATTTTGAAATATATAAAATGTTTAAACTTAGACAAATTTAGAAATTAATATATTTTTAATATTAGATATTAAAATAGATGTTTAGTGGATGATTATGGACTTGACCATTGTGATTGGTTGTATAGTTTATTTATTTTTTAAGATTATTGGTTGGCCTGCAAGCCTATTATTTAATTAAATAGGCCTGCGTGCTTATTATTTATTTAATTGAGTTTTTGAGCTCTTTATTTAATGTAAAATAGTTTGTTTATTTATCTGGGCCTGTGCGCTAACTAGTATAGGATACAAGTTGTAGTTGGGCCTCGAGGGATCAACTAGTATATGATATAGGCTGTAGCAAGAGACGGAGATGACTGTATTTAGCATTCGACAATCGATTGCAACGTCTTCTAGAAATTGATCGATTAGTCTTCCTTTTGGTTTGGGGAGACTATATAGATAAAGTCCATAATCATCTACTGTTATTATTATGTATGATTGATTGCATGTTGAATATTGGTTAATATGCATAAATGTGTTTAGTAAATTTCTCTAAATTAAAACATTAAATTCACATTAAATGGTTAATACATTGTGCCTTTCATTGTTATAGTGAAAAACTTGAGTATATTATCGATGTCAGTTTGTTGATTTGCTTAGGGCTGCTTGTTCATGGATATGTTTATCACTATGAAACATTCGATGTTTCTGAATAATTGGTCGAATTTAACTAGAATTTTATTTTTTCTGAGTCACTCGATGAAATAAAATTTTAGGGGGGTAATCAAGTAAACATAAGATGTGTGCGACAATAAGTTGTCTACTTGATGATTTAGGAGTCCCATAGAAATGAGATTGATAGGAGTATTTACCTGAACGTTTTATTAGGGCTTCTTAAGTTGCTCAAAGTTCTAATAAGACAAAAGGGATCATAGCTTATTGAGAATCTAATTGGTTTTATTAATTAATGTTTGAGGGTTATTAATTCAATGAAAACAATAAGAGTATAATTAATTTAATAGAAGTTCATGTTAAATTAATTTTCTACATTTTAATTAATTTCTGTATCTTGTTATTTAAGTGTTGATTCGTGAGAGGCATATTGGATGTCAATAAACTTACCGGTCCAATTTTTTGGGATTGGTCTAAAATTACAATAATATTGGGGATGTGCTCGTGTAAAGCACAAAATAATTATATGGCATTCTCATTGGCAACAGAATTTCCTAAAGGAAATGTCCTTCATAACACAATTTTTTCACAACACATTTCTTATTTGTCAATCCGTGGTTTTTTTCACTTCGAGACAAATGAACTATCATTTTAGACTCCAAAAAAATCCCAATTATTTAAATCATTCTAAAAGATAATGTGAAGATGTGACAGCAACTAGTAATTAAGTGGCTTAAACAAGTATAAATTATAATATGGGAGAACATACTGTATTTGATGAAATGCTTCCAAAAATTGATCAAATGGCTATTGATGATAATGTGAAGATATGACAACAATTAATAATTAAGACAGGATGTAATACAGTTGTGGAACTGGAAAAAGATTTGGGAAAATGATACAACCTAACTTTCACTACAGTGAAAAGCCATATAAATCTCATCAACAAGGTCCAACAATCAGCATGCTCAACTATTGGAAACAAGTACTTTGGAAATCATATAGAAAAATGGAAAATGATTATATATATGAACAAACTATGTAAAACAAAAAATATACTTTTCTTGTTGTAGATCTAATTCTTCTAGAAATTTTCTCATCCACAACGCTTTCGTGAACGTTTCAGTTATTGCAATAAATTTATTTGTTGACCTCGAATTCACACTATCCACGTGTCAACATATCTCCAATCTGTAAAATTCCGATTATTTTGTTTACTGTTAAAGGGCCTAAGTGAGAACCAAATTTAGAATTAATTTAACTGCGCTAAATAATTTATTTTGTGAAATGATGAATTTTAATATATCAATATTGGGCTCGTTGGATAGCTCGTTTTTATTTACGATTAACGGCTCGAAAAAAACTATTTTTGGATAAGAGATAGAGACAGTTAAAATTTTTATAGTAAATTGAATATAAAATGGACTCTTTTGGGGATAACTTTTTCGGCCAGAATACTGTTCACCATTTGAATTCCAAATTGTTTTTCTATCCCTATCCCTATCTCTATCTCTCTCATATTTAATTTACAATTCCAAAGAAATCAAAATTCTAGACTTTGTTTCATTTTAAAAAGCAAAGCCTATTGTATATAAAATTAGACCACCCCTAACATCTTCATCAAGAAAAATAGCCGGCAGTTTCTTTTACGTACTCCTCTTTTACGGCAGTTTCTTGTGGCACCTTTTTGCAAGCTTTACGTTCATTTTTCAGTACAACCATTCACAAGAAATAAGGTGAGGTGCTATGTGCTATTAGTTGTTTTCTACTTCTTTCTACGTATTATATTTATGCATGTAATATAATTACTTCATTTCAGTGCTCCTTCGGGAGAAATCATGAATCAGTTCAGTTAAACTTTCAGGTTCAGTTAAACCTTTGAGTTTCAGTTTATTTACAGCGCTTGCATAAATTATCATTGTCATGGTGTGATATTTCCCAATTCAGTTTAGTAAGATGATTTTATACCTAATTGTAATATTTGGATTGATTGTGGAAATAGCAAGTATCTCACTGAGTATAATTATTTGTACTCATCTCCCATTTTAACAAATTTTCAGGTAATGATTAATGTGATGGATGTGTGGCAGGTTGGTGAAGCTGTCATGTCAATGGTCGTCAAATAAAATTAGTTTTGTTTATGATACTTTAATTTAATAAGACGGTTAGCGTTACAGTTTAAATTATTATTTAGTGATTGACAATCTATTTTCTTTAATGTTTATGAATTTACCATTATTCAAACAATTGGTCTTTTTATTAAAGTAACATTTTCCGCAATAATTTACTTCCTCTATGAATTTTATTAACACTTCGGAACCTTAGAAATTCTGGGGCGTTACATAGTCAATCCTCTACTAGCCTTTATGTTACCTGCACACTTGGACAACTATTAAGCACCAAGATTACTGGGGAAAAAATGGACCGGTGATCGGTGGTACTCCAACGATCAAATCAAATTCCGGTACAAAGTATATGGAGAATATTTGGGTGTGGGAGAGACAAGCAAGAAGATATTTGAACAGAATTTAAGGGTAGAAAATAATGCGAGATTTAGAATGACGGGAAATTCTGTGTTCATAGGTCAAAAGTTATAATTGATTTAGGGAAGTAATCAATTAGACATCTGATGAGATTCTCCTTCCTCATAGGATAAGGGATAATCGAATGTGAACGTAATCTCCTAGATTTCATTCCTAATCTGAGTTGATCTCCAATATCGTTGCCTAATCATTAGGAGATTGAGATTTGGTTTCCTTGTGAGAATTTGTATGACAATCAAACATAATCTATTTGGAAATATCACTTTAGTTGTCCCAAAATATTAGTTTGCATGGGAGATTTCAAGGGGTGCGGGGGAGATTGACGAAGGGCCCATGCCCGTCATAATTGGCGAGGCGCTTTATAGGCTTCGTTTGACTGGCCATTGGATGGCGAGGACCTGTGCCACCAATGTGATGGGAGCGAAGGCCAAGAAAGCCATCATGGGGCCCTCTTGCTGACGTGGAGTCTCTACTAAAATCTGGTGGTAATATCATCTTTTGTGGTTGATAGAGCGATGCATTTTTACAACCTAGATTGCCAAGAGACACTCTCCCTGCAAAGGTTATCAAGAATCTCGAAGTTGACTTTGTAGAATCAGTATCGCCAGCCATGTCTGCATCTATGTATCATCTAACATATGTTTATCACTGCCAAAACAGAAACACACCTTGGAAGTTCCTCTTAGATATTTGAGTATCCATTTCATTGCAGCCCATTGTTCTTTTTTAGGATTAGATAGAGATCGGTTGCCAACTCAAAATGCATGAGCAATGCCAGGCCTTGTTCACACCATAGTGTACATCACATTGTCAACTGCAGAATAATGCACTTTTCTCATTGCTTCTTTTTCTTCTCACTTGGCAGGACATTGTTTGGCATTGAGTTTAAAATGACATGCAAGTGGAGAGCTAACTAACTTTGTCTTAATCATGCTAAATCTTTCAAAAACTCTTTCAATATAGTTTTCTTGAGATAACAAAAGTCTTATTTTCTTCTTGTTCTATTCATCCTCTCGGGCACACCGTTGTGTTGAGGTGTTTTTTTATGTAATTTTCTCAAGCATGCTCCCATGAACTTTTCAGTTTCTTTCAACCGAACCTTTGTACTCACCACCATTATCAGCTCGAATAGTTTAATCATTTACCCGTATATCATTCAACCATAGCATGAAATTCTTTGAACACATTCAACACCTGATCATTAGACTTCAAACCGAATACCCAAACATTTCTTGATGATCATCAATAAATGTCACAAAATAATGTGCACCTCCAAGAGATTTCGTTTGCATAGAATAGATATCAGAATAAACCAAATCAAGAGTATTTGTTTTTCTAGTCAAGGAATATGAATGAAATGTAATTCTACATATCAAAAGTTTTAAGAGGTTGTTCCAAATATTAATATATGTACCTTTTTGAATTATATTAATATGTCATTTATGGAGCTTTGCTCATGTAACACAGATTATATTAATCTCCTTACCTTTAACCACTATTAGAGGTTTAAATCAAGAGTATTTGTTTTTCTAGTCGAGGAATATGAATGAAATGTAATTCTACATATCAAAAGTTTTAAGAGGTTGTTCCAAATATTAATATATGTACCTTTTTGAAATATATTAATATGTCCTTTATGGAGCTTTGCTTATGTAACACAGATTATATTAATCTCCTTACCTTTAACCACTATTAGAGAGCCCCTGTTGAGCTTCCATTTACCTCCACCAACATAATTTTCATATCCATTGTCGTCAAGTTTCCACCAAAAATTAATTGAGGTGAATATGTGGAACGTGTCTATCATCTTTGAATATCAAATTTCTCCCAAGATTAGTCTCCAAGCAATTATCCCCGATACCCAATAATACATGACACGTCACTGTTGGCCATTTTGACATTAGAGACAACACGTACATCACCTTCAATGGATATTGTATTGGTGTGTTTCTAACCTGTATTTCTTTCATTTTGTTCCCTTTTCTAAATTATGCATTCCTTATTTAAATGTCCAAGTATGTTACAATGATATAACAAGTTCTTCTCGGATTTGGACTTCTCTCTAGAAGAATCCCTTTTCTCATAACCATTAATCTTCTACTTTTACTTCTTCCCCATTTTTCATGTTGTTAAGTAACAATGGCCTCAAAAGAAGAATCACCATTTTCTTTCTCTGGTATTCTTCATTGAGCAGACTGTCTTTGACGATGTCCATTACTATCTCGTGTTAAAGAAATTATAAGGGTATCCCAACTTGCAAGTAAATAACTGAGTAACAAAAGTGCGTGTATCTCATCTTCGAGATTTATCTGCATAGCTGACAAATAATTTTCTAAGCTAATAAACTCACTTGTATTGTGCCCTTCTTTGTAAGTTAAATTTATGAGCATTCTGATTAATGTTGCTTTATTTCTCAATGTGTTATTTTAGTCCATGCCCTCTAAATATTTTCTAACAATATCGACCTTGGTAACTTCAAAAATATGATGAAAAATACTATATTATCAACCCATTGTCTTGTAAGAAATTGACGTATAAATGCACAGTGGAAATTAAGTCTGCAATTTCTATAAGCCGGATCAATCTTGTACTTAGATAGAATTCGTGAAAGAAGTTTACCTCGATGAACACCGTTGAATCTGATAATCTGATTAGCTAAAGGTACAATCTTCAATACCACAGCTGCCTAATTATCTAGCCTCCAATGGTAATCCACACAGCAAGAGCAAATCTGAACTTACACGATCAAGAACAGATGAAAGAAAAAATTTAGGAGTAATTGTATTGGGTTCTGTCTCTTACTTGTGCTAGCAAGTAATGAAGACAGAATCACTTGATTATATTCCACTGTTGTGGCCCTAGTATTTATAGGCGGCGCTAACCCACGTTCTAGTCCTACTCAAATTGTGTATTCTAGTCTTATTAGAACTTTGTTAGCTCACAACTAACGGATCCAATTAATTAATTAATTAGTTTGGTCCAATAAGTAATTAAGTTCGACCGAACTAATTGGACCTTAAATATTAATTCTTACAAACTCCCACTTGGACAAGATCCAACTCCATATGCTCAATTCTCGCATTTTGTGTGTGGCCCATTAGGTTCCTATCACGAAGACAAATATAATGATATTATCATCAATTCACCTAGATCGATCAATTCACGTCGCCATTCAAGATGGACATCTAGCAATGTGTCTAGGCAATCTATGTGAAGGAAAAATGTCATGTGGTATGACAGAATCGATATATGTGCGGGTACTATGGAAATATAATCTCTTCATCAATATAACCCAATTGGTTAAGAGATATAGATCAACGTCAATCTCATTTCAACCAATTATATTATTTACCCCAACTCTTCGTTGATCTAATCTAGTTATGATTGAAACATTTTCAACTCATAACTCAACCCCGGCCGAGAAAATTTATATCAACTTAAGTGAGCAAAATTCATGTTATAATCTCCTACTTTCTAGGAGTGACGAATCTTCATATTGAACATTCACAACCTTCATATGATTCTCACCATATTCGTACGACGTCATCATGGTGACTTATAATCTTAGAGACCCATCAAGTGCTCGCCAAAGTATAGCGGTCATCACATAAGATTCGATGATGTCCTCAAGTCAAAAGACCAAATACACCACCGCGCAGTAGAGGTTTACCATTGACGATTGGTTAGTTATCCATGTGGCAGAGCGTAAACTTAGCTAGCTACGCTCTACTTTAAGGGAAAAAATTTTCAATACCCCAAAGTTGCTTTAAGCCTTTAACATTTTAATATAGTATGAATATACGAAATGTTATATTATATGTTAGAAAAATATTGTTGTGCTTAATTGAAAATCAAGTATTAAATTAGAAATTTGAAAGTTTGGTAAACAAAATGCAAATTTGTAAAACTTCTCAATTTAAATCAAATAGACTTTAGAAAGTCATAATAAGTGTTATGGATATAAGCCTTCAGAACGAATTAAAGGAGTTTTTTTAGTAAGTTCGAGATGTTTCAGACACGAAAAGCAAAATTGTCATTTTGCCTACAGACGAATTTTGAAGGGTGAAAATAAATTTTTAAGTCTTAAATAATGTTTCTAAGGTGGGAGGAGAATATTAGAAATTATTTTGAATTTTTTCGGTGTTTGTTTGGGATTTTCATAATAGTACAAGACTGTCGAAGGCCAATTTGAGTTTTCAAATGTTAAGATATGAAAAAGAAATAAGAAAAATATGAGGTCTCCAATGGTTCAAGTTTCACATTTTTCCAACGTTAGTAAAAAGGTCAAATGTTGATTTTTCGGTTTCTTTTTTAGGCTGAATTCTACGCGTCTAAGGGGTTGTTTGGTAACTTTTCAGCTAATGAGGAATGGGTTATGCGGCACATGAAAAGTCATGGATGATATGAAGAGTTATGGTTGGTGTTGAGTGAGGAAATGAAAAGACATTTTGATGGGAAGTTGAACACATTAATAAGAAATGCCATTTAGCAATGTGCCAGTTGATTTGTTTTTCATCTATAAAATTAATTGCTATTAATCTATATCTATATCTATATCTATATCTATACTAATCTAAAAGGGGCTTAAAGGGAGAAACATTTTTGGACAAATATGTCCTCATTAATATTTTATATTTTCTAAATTGTTCTTGAGTTAATATTATAATTGAACTCCTAATTTAACATTTATAATCACATATAGTCCTTAGAAGTCGAAAATGCTAAATCTTCATTTATTATATTGAATTATTGAATTTTGAAAATATTTTCTTTGAATTGTGAGAACGGATTTGGTCAGTTACAAGATTACTAATCTAAAAGGAGCTTAAAGGGAGAAACATTTTTGGACAAATTTGTCCTCATTAATATTTTATATTTTCTAAATTGTTCTTGAGTTAATATTATAATTGAACTCCTAATTTAATATTTATAATCACATATAGTCATTAGAAGTCGAAAATGCTAAATCTCCATTTATTATATTGAATTACTGAATTTTGAAAATATTTTCTTTGAATTGTGAGAGCGGATTTGGTCAGTTACAAGATTAATAGTAATTGACATTCCACCAACAATTTATTCAGCTTATTTAGTGTCTAATTTGAAGTTTAAGGTTGTTTTATTTGAAGGTAATTATGTAGTTTGTGATGTCCATAAATACTTCATTTGAAGATTTTTATTTGTGATTATGGTTTTTGTTAGTTAATGTGAATAATCATCTCTCAATACTTTTCTTTTTTCAAAAAAATAATAATTTGCATTGGACTATAAAGGTTACAGTATATTTTTTTAATTATTGTGCATGCTCATGTATTTGTATATTGTTTACATATCTAATTGACTTGCGGTTTCAGATTTTCTAGATGAAAAAAACTTTGTGGGCTAACTTCAATAATTGTTTCAATCCACTATTGATACGTATCGTATTTTTATTATTCTTTTTTATGCTTTTGAATTGAATTGTTATCTATTTTGCTTAAACTAATTTTTCTTAAATATTTATGCTCCAACGTGAATCAGACGCTTAAATATCTAGAATATATAGTTTTGGTAATATTACTTTATTTCTCCATTATAATTTAGATAAGTTCACATGAAGACATCTGGGCACTGAATTGTGTAAATGAGAATGTTTAATTTTGTCAATTTTTAATGTAAATGTTATTTTGTTTTCTTTTATATACTGATTGATAAATCTACGTAACTTAAGGTGCTACAAACCCAAATTGCATGTGATATTTTAAGTTAAAACATCTTCATAATTGGAGAGCTATATTAAATTACAAAGATTTGTTATAGTCATTTGCCATCTCATAAAACAAGAAAATTAAATGGGTTTGAGTGCTCGATATATTTAAGAACTTATGCACACTATTTTTTATTCTTTTTGTTTGTGTTATTTAATTAACATTATTTAACTATATTACAGACTTTAAAAAATAGATGTTCAATACTGGCCACACAATTGTAGAAAGTACTTTGTTTGAATACAACAACAAACATTATATTTTACCGTATTTTCTAATGTCAGATTTTTGTATTTTAATGCAGTATTGAATTAAGTTATTATTATTTAAATATTTGAAAAACACATATCTCATGATACCATTACTAAATCACGTGCAACACACATTTTACATACTAGTATAAAAAGAGGTTGACGTCTTGAAAAAGAAGTGGAGTCGGGGAGTCACATATATAAAGGCTGACATAAATATCAAATGGTCATTTAACTTTGATAGCATGTAGATCGTACCATATCAAAATACTATTGTTTAAAAGGGATATAATTTCTCTACTAAGACTTCAAAAAAAAAAAAAATCTCTACTACAAGTGTCAAATAAGCTGAAAGCAAGTTGGCAAAACTCAAAAAAATTTACTTATAAGTAAATGAGTAAATTCTAAATATAAATATTTTTTCTTCTTATCCCACTAATTATAAATTACTTGTTTTGATCAATAATACTATATTTCTTCTTGAATGAGTAACTTCTACGTAAAAAAGTTGCTTATTCTAACATATTTGAAAATAAAATGTTAATTGAAAACTAACTTTTACTTCTTTTCAAATATGGCCAAACATGATGTTATTGAATATTTTTTGATAAGCTTAAGAAATACACTTTATAAATACATAAGTAAGTCATAGAATAAATAAATATTTTTCTTGGTCAAAGTCATAATAAATAAATTATTAATTATTACAATAAAGTAAGAGTTTGTTTAAAATAAGCAACTTTTTTATTTTAAAGTAATAATAATATATTCAAATATGTTTAGAAATCACTTGATGCAATTTGTATATTGTTATAGTTTGACAAATGCTTATTATACAGTATATCATATTATTTCAAACTAATTGCCATATATCTTGTAATTGAGCTATGACCAATCACTTGACTAGCTAATAATTTCTAAGCTTATCATACGAACCCAAAGGTTTAAGATTTTTAGTGATTTGACTGTGTTTAAAAGTTAGTTTTTTAAAAATAAATTAAAACTTAGAAAAGACAATTTTTTTAATAAAATAACATAATAATTTTGAAAATAATATTTGATAAAATAAGCAATTTAAAAGTAAACTTGTTAGAATTTGAATCTTTATATATATTTTTTTCAAAAGTCAGATGACAACAGAAATTATTAGAAACGACTCAACAGAAATTATTAGAAACGACTCATGCACATGTTGCCATCAAAAACTTATAATTCATTCCATTTTGTATTCTTAAGGTGAGATACATCACACCAGCAAACAAATGGATTGTGTCATAAAATCACAAAATCTAGTTTTGCTATAGTTATCAAAGTGGCACTCCATTTTTCTTTTTTCTTTTTAAAAATATTTAAGATTTGTTATCATGACTTAGAGGTCTTTTAAATTTAAAATCGTAGTTATCAAATTAGATCTAAACGTTAACCCGGACAAACCATCAAGTTCAATCGGCGAGTCATTAATGAATTGAAATTTTAAATATTTTTTTTACCTTAATAAATTAATAGTGGTATTTTTATTATTACTCAATATTTGGTTTTTTTGTTCATTTGTTAAAAAGTGTGTATATAATGTAGATTTTTAAAGATTTTTGTAGAATTACAATGATTAGGTGTATTCAATATTGACATTTAAAGACTTTACAAAAGTCATGTAATATTCAACATAAATAGTTTTTAAAAGTCGTTCATTATTCAATCAATATTTTTATAAAGTCCATGAAAATCCCAAGGTATTTCAATGTACAAATGTATTTTAATGCCTTTTAAAAATTCTCTAGGTACTAACTTTAAAGGAGAAACAAATATAAAATTTCATAATTTGTGTATCAATACCTTCAAGATTTTGAAAGACTTTCACAAAAAAAAAGGGGTCTTTCAATTTTATGATTTTTTTTCCACATATTTCTCTTTCTATCTTTCCTTCTACAAACCTAGAGCCATGATCAATTACCGACTTTTTATGAAAAAAGGTCAATATTTCTCTCTCTTCAATTTGATAATCTTTTACTCTCTTTTATTTTTATTTTATTTTTATTTCTCTCTTCTTTTTCACTGTCTCCATTGTTCATGGAATATGGTATTTATCCTTTCGTTACGTGCCTTACACATTTCAAACCTCAATTTTTAATTAAAAATTCTTACAAGAATTATGAAAAAACAAGTAGATTAATATGTAATAAAATTCTTATATACCGACGGGTTATTAGTTTGATATTTTCAAGAAGTTTGGGTTATGATAAATATTAACCTTTTATAACTATACTTTTTATTACTACTTTTTTTCTCATGGGGGATTGTTTTCTTTTCTTTTTGTTGCTTGGGTCAATATTGTTGGAAATTTTATGGATGTCTCTTTTTTGTGTTAAGTTATTTTGATACAATTTTAATTATGTCATTTAATTTGAATCTATGTAGCGTGATATTTTGATAATTATATACAATAATTTTTTCCTTAGCACATGTTTGAGAGTGCTTAAATTAAAATTTCAGTTGGTCAAACTTGTCAAACATACTTTTTATCCACAGATTTTATAGGACACACAACTTACAATTCACTTTTTATCTACACATTCATCAACAACTTATAATATAAGCACTTAAAAAATAATTTTAGCACTACTAAACATGTGCTTAATAAACTTCCATAAAAGTTTGAAAGTTTATAAAAATCTTCAAAATGGATAATAAAATATTATTGTGAAAAATTTTATGGACGTCTTATAAATAAACTTTTATTTATAAAAGATAATAAAAGTTTATGAAGTCTACGAAAATCAATCAATTAAAAAAAATCTATAAAGTACTCGGAAGTTTAATATTTGATAAAATATGTTCGTACCCGTTTGTATTCTTAAGGTAAGTTACATCACACTCGCAAACAAATTGATTATGTTACAAAAACATAGTGTCGTTTTGTTATAGTTATTAAAGTGCCACTCTGTGTTTTAAATTAGGCTTTTTAGTATAAGAGTATCTCCAACAAGTTCTTTATAGAGAAAATCAATAAATACTTATTAGAATAAGTAAAATGAAGTGTTAAAAGATAAATAATCTATTGGAGTTCTTCAAAAATTTTAGTCTCCAAATTTATGGGTGCTTTTTAAAATGTAAAAGATGCTCTTTATAAATAGAGAGTCTCTTGGAGATACTCTTAAAATCATAATTATCAAACTCGATCTGAGCCAGGGGCGGAGCCATGAATTTTAGTTTGTGGGGGCACATGGCAATTAGCGGTGCTACATTGCCGGGCAGGGATACTATGATGACATATAGCGCCTATAGCAATGGACGACACAACGATAGCCAATAGAAATAGCGACATTTGAAGAATACAATAAAACTATTTAATTTATACAATAACTTTGTTATTTTATAAAAGTAATCGACTTTGGATTGGCTATATATAACTATAGAATAAAATAGTGAAAAAATGAAAAATAGAATCAACATTTTATTTTTAAAAAAATTAAGTTTGGATCAAACAAAACTTGAAAAATAAAAAATAAATAAGAAAAAATGTAACATAGTTACTCATGTGCATTCAAATATAAAAATAAAGTAATCAAAATAAAATAAAAAATCTATTCCCGATAAGTGAAGAAAAAATAAAATTATGTTCGAGTTAAGTAAAAAAATTAAAAAACTCTACCATATTTTCACGAGATTTGTACGTTAAATAGGAAATGATATTTTGTTTTATTTTCATAATTGGAAATTGAAAATCAAGGAAACAATAAAGGCAAAGATTAAGTTCAGTGTTAAGCGTATTGCTTTGCCAATTTTATCTTTCTAAAACATGAGGAAATTACGCTAAAGTTTATTAGAAATATATAAAAAGACAAAATATGCAGATGAAAAAAGTTGGGGATTTAAAAATTATTTTTTAAGGTTGAAGGATTAATTGCACAAATTTTTCAAGAAAAAAATAAAAAGAAAAAATTATCGTAGGATTCGAATCCAAATCCACATCACAAAAAATAGGAAGCTTTGCCACTAGGCTAGAGACAATTAAACCACATTATTGTAAATTTTTTGTTTTTATTTTGTTGTGGGGGCAAAATTATAAAAAAAAAAATTGAATTTTTCTTAAAATAAAACCAAAATTTTGAAATCGGCAGTTGCACCACTCTAAATCCGCCCTTGATCTGAGCATTAATTAGAACAAACCACCGAGTTAATGGTTCAATCGAATAATCATTGAGGAACGGAAAATTAAAATAAATTTTTTCTTTTACCTTAATAAATTAATAGTTGTATTTTATTATTACACAATATTTGAATTCGTTGTCATTTTTAACAAGTTTCATTCATTATATTTTTATTTTTAAAAATAAATGATAAACTATATTCATTTGATTACAATACACTATGTCATACTTTTATTCTCGAAATAAAAAATATTTCAAGATAAATAAAATTATATCATTTTTTTAAAGAATAAAAATTTAAAATTCAAATAACTTATTTCCTTTTTTTATTTAATAATAAATTTTTTTATAGAATAAATGAATAGTCCCTACTATCTCTACTATCACTACTTATGAGTATGTTTTGTAAAGGTTTTTGTAGATTATAAGTAGTGGGTCCTATAAAATACGTGAATAAAAAGTGGATAAAAATTATAGGTCCTACGAAATGTGAGGATGAAAGTAATGGTTGACCGCGTACTTATAAACACACACAAATATATTATATATCTCCTTACAATATAAATATAGGTGGTTATATTCGCACTATAATTTGTTTTAGGTACACTACATTTTAATTGTACTTAAGGTCATCAACCTTTGTTCAATGTAGCAATTATGTTCTTAACTTATTTTCCTCGAATTCTTATATTCAACTTCCATTAATTAGCACATTTCATTTATTAATTATGGTATTTGTCAAGATATTTTGTTTACGTATTTTGCAATTGAGAAAAAAATATTTTATCGTACTTTTGTATTTATTGTTTTTTTTAAATATGATGGAAAAATAAGTCATTCTACGAATTCTCAATAAATATTTTGGACGAAAATAATTATCAGACACAAGATGTGCTAATTAACGAAAAGTTGAAGATAAAATTGTGATAAAAAAAAGTTGGGAATATGAGTGCTATAATATTCAAATATGAAGGACGTTAAGTGTAATTAAAACGTAGTACAAAAAACAAAAAATGTGGTGTAAATATAATTACCCTATATATATATATAATAACGACCGTAGGGAGTTTCTTCTTTAGGCCAAAAATTCAATATACGTTTTTCTTTATTTTTTCTAATTTTTTCAATTCTCTTTTTCCTCACTATTCTTCTCCAAATATTTTCTTATCAACTTCAACATTGTTCCTCCAATCAATCTCTATTTATTTTTTTACGGTCGAATTTCACCTATAAACAGTATATTAGTAACTAGTAATAATCATTTCCCTCTTATCTAACCTATATATATATATATATATTAAAAGGGGATTTTGGCGCAAATGGTCCATAACTTTTGTCCTTAGTGTGAAATTAGTCCCTAATGTTTATTTTTTGGCAAACAAATCGCTAACCTATGTGTTTTGGTGTGAGATTGGTCTTTATGGGATGAAAAAGATAAATATACCCTTAGTTTTAATGAGAAGAAATTGTATGTGGATTCCTAATCATTACAAAATGTGCAAATATGTCCAATACTTTTATTTTTTATAATAAATTAACGAAAACTAATGATTTTTTTTTTTTGGAATTAATACTTTAGTAATAAATATGTCAAATAAAATTATTATTTTTATTATTAAGTAATTATATTATTTAAAATTTAAAATTTTATTTTATTGTTGAATAAAAAAATAACTTTGTCACAAACTTGATGTTTAAATAATTTTATTTAATTGAATATATATTTATTAACTTCAAATATTAGAAATCCAACTATATTCTTCGTATTTTAATTTATCGTTTTATTTTCGTTCAAAAATAAAACACATAATGTGTAAATTAATTTTTATTAGTATTTTTATGTTAAATAAAAATATAATAAGATTAGTTAAATGTCATAAAATTATATAGGTCATTTTGTTATTTATTTAGTTTAATTTTTAAAGTGAAGAGGAGAAAAAATTTTATATGTAAAGATGGAGAAAAATCATAATGATTTCTTCCTCTTTAAATAATATAATTACTTAATAATAAAAATAATAATTTTATTTGACATGTTTATTACTAAAGTGTTAATTAAAAAAAAACTCATTATTTTTTTTTATTTTTTTATAAAAAATAATAGTATTGGACCTATTTGTACATTTTGTAATGATTAGGAATCTACATATAATTTCTTCTAATTAAAATTAAGGGCATATTTGTCATAAGGACCAATTTTGAACCATATTTGTCATAAGGACCAATTTACATACATTTAAACTTGTCTTTCACATGGTAAGCAAGTGATTTCCTCTTTGATTTTCAGGTCATATTAGTTGCAATGTTTTTGCTTTGTAATAATTTAGTTTTATTGGTTCTACTACTTGCATGTATGATATCTTGTACTTGTGTTCATGCTTTCTTATTGACGCTATTTTAGCATATGTTGGATGCCACTATCATTGGAAACTTGCAAATTATATTTATTTTCTAAACATATTCGTTGTATCCAATATAATTAGAGTAAAGTTATCTCAAAGTTTCATGGTTAATTGGATTTTTGTGTTAAGTTTGTTTTTTTTATACCTTCGTTCACTAGTTGCATTTAGCTATTCTTGGATAAGCAAGTGGACCTTATGCTCAATCACTTGGAGTCTTCATATTTATTCCTAGTGTTCTTGTGTTGTGACTCTAATATTTATTTAGTGTTCTCCTTATGCGCCTCGTGTCATTGACCAAAAATGCTCCTCATTTGCGTGTGTGAGCTGATCTCTATGGTATCAGAAGAAATCATCTTTTAGATTTCTGAGATTGATAATCTTGAAATGGCATTAATTAATGTCAAAAAGCTCGTTGTAGCTACAATCTAGTGAGAAAAAGTCCATTTCTTTCTTTTATCTATTAAAGCAATAATATTTAAAATCTGTTTTCCCCCTCAAATCGGGCCACAATATGTAAGTCTAGTGTCAAATATCCAAATTTTTGGGTTGGACTTAATTATATATTGGGCTAAATTAAATAATTAGAGTAATTAATTGAGTCTGTTAGTTGTGGATTAACACAGTTCTAATAAGATTGGAACTAGGGTTAGCGTCGTCTATATATACTAGGCCATCCATAGTTTGTGAAATTGCAATTTGTTTTCATTCCCTGCTAGCACAAGCAATAGAAAATTTGATACAATTACTCCCACAACTTCATTTTCATCTGGAAGTCCATATCTGTTTTTGTTGTGTATTACTATTGGAGGCTAGACAATTGGACAGATGTGGTATTGAAGATTGTACCTCTAGCCAATTAAATCACGGTGTTTATCAAAATATTTTTCTATCACGAATTCTATCTAAGTACAAGGTTAATTTGACTGATAGGAATTGTATATTTATTTTTCTATGCGCATGTATATGTAAATTTTTTATTTGTTACTAGTTAGAGTTTGTTATATTGCTTTGATTAATTGAATAATAATTGTTATTAGTATATTAAAAAGGCTTTTTATCCAAATTGTATTGAAAGATCCTTTTAAAATTTTGAAAGGAAAAACTACAGTTTCAAAAATTGCAAAGTTCTCAAATTTTATAAAGAAAATAGGGTCTTAAAATGCAATTTTATTTTTTTATAGTAGAATTGTAATTATTTAATTTTTAATGCAGTTCAAATATTCATTATTGACTAAATTATTTTTAAACCACATTTTGAATTTTTGATCAAGTTAAATTTGACATTTTACTTTATAAAATTGCAAATTTGACTATACGTTAATTTATCCTCAATTTAAGGTAGTTTTAAATTAGGAGATAAAATAAATTTTAAAAAAATTATTTTATTAATAAAATTAGTTGATTAATTGAATTAATTATTTGATTTTATTGTTGAAAAATTAATTAATTTTGTCTTAGTCCATTTTGAAATATATAAAATGTTTAGACTTAGACAAATTTAGAAATTTATATATTTTGAATATTAGATGTTAAAATAGGTGTTTATTGGATGATTATGGACTTGACCATTGTGATTGGTTGTATAGTTAATTTATTCTTGTTGATTATTGGTTGGGCATGCGAGCCTATTATTTAATTAAATGGGCATGTGTGCTTATTATTTATTTAATTGAGTTTTTGAGTTCTTTATTTAATGTAAGATAGCTTGTTTATTTATCTGGGCATGTGTGCTAACTAGTGTAGGATACAAGTTACAGTTGGGTCTCAAGGGAACAACTAGTAGATGATATAGGTTGTAGCAGGAGACGGAGATGATTGTATTTAGCATTCGACAATCGATTGCAACGTCTACTAGGAATTGATCGATTAGTCTTCCTTTTGGTTTGGGGAAACTATATAGATAAAGTCCTTAATCATCTATTGTTATTATTATGTATGATTAATTGCATGTTGAATGTTAGTTAATATGCATAAATGTGATCAGTAAATTTCTCTAAATTAAAATATTAAATTCGCATTAAATGGTTAATACATTGTGCCTTTCATTGTTATAGTGAAAAACTTGAGTATATTATCGATGTCAGTTTGTTGATTTGCTTAAGGTTGCTTGTTCATGGATATGTTTATCACTATGAAACATTCGATATTTCTGAACAATTGGTCGAATTTAACTAGAATTTTATTTTTGTTGAGTCACTCAATGAAATAAAATTTTAGGGGGGCAATCAAGTAAACATAAGATGTGTGCAAAAATAAGTTGTCTACTTGATGATTTAGGAGTCCCATAGAAATGAGATTGATAGGAGTATTTACCTGAATGTTTTATTAGGGCTTCTTAAGTTGCTCAAAGTTCTAATAAGACAAAAGGGATCATAGCTCATTGAGAATCTAATTGGTTCTATTAATTAATGTTTGAGGGTTATTAATTCAATTAAAACAATAGGAATATAATTAATTTAATAGAAGTTCGTGTTAAATTAATTTTCTACATTTTAATTAATTTCTGTCTCTTGTTATTTAAGTGTTGATTCGTGAGTAATCATACGAGTTTGAGAGGCATACTGGATGTCAATAAACTTGCCGGTCCAATTTTTTGGGATTGGTCTAAAATTACAATAATATTGGGGATGTGCTCGTGTAAAGCACAAAATAATTATATGGCATTCTCATTGGCAACAGAATTTCCTAAAGGAAATGTCCTTCATAACACAATTTTTTCACAAAACATTTCTTATTTGTCAATCCGTGGTTTCTTTCACTTCGAGTCAAATGAACTATCATTTTATACTCCAAAAAAATTCCAATTATTTAAATCATTCTAAAAGATAATGTGAAGATATGACAGCAACTAGTAATTAAGTGGCTTAAACAAGTATAAATTATAACATGGGAGAACGTACTAGTATTTGATGAAATGCTTCCAAAAATTGATCAAATGGCTATTGATGATAATGTGAAGATATGACAGCAACTCGTAATTAAGGCAGGATGTAATACAGTTGTGGAACTGGAAAAGGATTTGGGAAAATGATACAATCTAACTTTCACTACAGTGAAAAGCCATATAAATCTCATCAACAAGGTGCATGCTCAACTGTTGGAAACAAATACTTTGGAAATCATATAGAAAAATGGAAAATGATTATATATACGAACAAACTATATAAAACAAAAAATATACTTTTCTTGTTGTAGATCTAATTCTTCTAGAAATTTTTTCATCCACAACGCTTTCTTGAACGTTTCAGTTATTGTAATAAATTTATCTGTTGACCTCGAATTCACACTATCCACGTGTCAACATATCTCCAATATGTAGAACCCCTATTATTTTTGTTTACTGTTAAAGAGCCTAAGTGAGAACCAAATTTAGAATTAATTTAACTGTGCTAAATAATTTATTTTGTGAAATGATGAATTTTAATATATCAATATTGGGCTCGTTGGATAGCTCGTTTTTATTTACGATTAAGGGCCCGAAAAAAATTATTTTTTGATAAGAGATAGAGACAGTTAAAATTTTTATAGTAGATTGAATATAAAGGACTCTTTTGGGGATAACTTTTTTGGCCAGAATATTGTTCACCATTTGAATTCCAAATTGTTTTTCTATCTCTATCCCTATCTCTATCTCTATCTCTATCTCTATCTCTCTCATATTTAATTTACAATTCCAAACAAATCAAAATTCTAGACTTTGTTTCATTTTAAAAAGCAAAGCCTATTGTATATAAAATTAGACCACCCCCACGTCTTCATCAAGAAAAATAGCCGACAGTTTCTTTTACGTACTCCTCTTTTACGGCAGTATCTTGTGTCACATTTTTGCAAGCTTTACGTTTATTTTTCAGTACAATCATTCACAAGAAATAAGGTGAGATATTATGTGCTATTAGTTGTTTTCCACTTCTTTCTACGTATTATATTTATGCATGTAATTTAATTACTTCATTTCAGTGCTCATTCGGGAGAAATATGAATCAGTTCAGTTAAACTTTCAGTTTCAGTTAAACCTTTGAGTTTCAGTTTATTTGCAGCGCTCCTGGAAAGTAGGAGATTATAACTTTATTTTTGCCCACTTAAATTGATATAAATTTCCTGGGCCGGGGTAGAGTTATGAGTCGAAAATATTTCAATCATAACTAGATTAGATCAACGAAGAGTTGGGGTGAATAATATGATTGGTTGAAATGAGATTGACGCTGATCCATATCTCTTAACCAATTGGGTTATATTGATGAAGGGATTATATTTCCATGATAACCGCACATACACTGGTTTTGTCATACCACATGACATTTTTCTTCACATGGATTGCCTTGACACATTGCTAGATGTCAATCTTGGACGACGACGTGAATTGATCGATCTCAGAATCGATGAGAATATCATTGGGTGTGCCATCGTGAATGGGAACCTAATGGGTCACACACATAAAGCGAGAATTGAGCATCTGGAGTTAGACCATGTCCAAGTGGGAGATTGTAAGAATTAATGTCTAAGGTCCAATTAGTTGGGTCGGACTTAATTATATATTGGACCAAATTAATTAATTAGATTAATTAATTGAGCCCATTTGTTGATGGGTTCTAGTTTGACTAGAACTAGGGCTAGGGTTAGTCCTACCTATAAATACAAAGGTCATGACAGATTAAATCATAAGTTGGTCTTTATTACTTGCTAGCACAAGCAAAAGACAACTCAATACAATCACTTCCAAAAGTTCCGCTTTCATCTGTTCTTGATCTTGGAAGTCCAGATCTGTTCTTGCTATGTGGATCACCATTGGAGGTTGGACAATTAGACAGCTGTGGTATTGAAGATCGCACATCAGGCTAATCAGATAATCAGATTTCAGTGTGTTTATCAAAGGTAAACTTCTATCACGAATTCTCTCTAAGTACAAGGTTGATCCGACTTAAAGGAATTGAACATTTAATTTCTGTTGTGCATGTATACCTCAATTCCTTACAGTATATATATAGTACTTACATAAGGCAGTGAAAATTAGACCAGCAGTTGTCATATTTATTAGTCCATTATCTTGGGCCGGGGTTAAATTCATTAGACTTTAATCAAAATGGAGTAAATATTAACATTTTAATAATAAAGGTATATTTCAACTTTTTTTTAAAAAGGGGGGGGGGCATTGGGGGCTAATTTTCTCTTAATTAATTAGGTCTGTTAGTTGTGAACTAACAAAGTTCTAATAAGATTAGAACACACAATTCTAGTAGGACTAGAACTAGGGTTAGCGCCACATATAAATACTAAAAACACAACAGTTTATGTAATCAAGTGAATCTGTCTTCATTACTTGCTAATACAAGCAAGAGACAGAACCCAATATAATTACTCACAAAGTTCCACATTCATCTGTTCTTAATCGTGGAAGTCCATATTTGTTCTTGCTATATAGATTACTATTGAAGGCTGGACAATAGGGCAATTGTTGTATTGAACAATTGTACCTCCATTTAATCATATAATCAGATTCTACGGTGTTCATCGAGGTAAACTTTTATTACGAATTCTATCTAAGTACAAGGTTGATCCGATATTATAGAAATTGTAGATTTAATTTTCGATGTGCATGTATACGTCAATTCGTTACAATGCTATCAGAGCCAGGTTGTTACTTGTTACAGTTCGTTATACTGTTTTGATGAATCGAACAATAATTGTTATTGGTATATTAATTAATTTGAGTTTTGACAGTAACAATAAAATTTGTGAATTTTGGTTTTGAAAAAGATAAATCTGAAATTGGAATTTGGACTTGATCGAAACGGGTCAAGCAAGCCAGAAACTGAATATGTAATTGGCGACAATTCTTTGGAAGCTACTTTTGCCAACGGGTGATGTCGACAGGCGGCAGCGAACACCACACGACGCTGCTAGAAGTAGCAGCGGCGTTGAGCCATTTCTAACAGTAGCTTTTGCTACTGTTGGATGCTAAGCGATGGTAGCTGCTGCTGTTAGCCAACGCGACCACCTCCAGTTGATTTGTTAGGGTTTTTACATTTTGGTTAATTGGGGATGGGGACTTTCCATGCAATTTTAGAAATTGCATGAGAAGTCCTCTAATTTCAAAAGAATTTAAATGGGCCTTCTATGCAATTTTAAAAATTGCATAGGAAGGACTCGGCATTTTTAAAAAGGGGGTCTCCTGTGCAAGTTTAGAAATTGCATAGAAGGACCCATTGTTTTAAGATTTTATGGGATTGACTGTGCAATTTTAGAAATTGCGTAGTAAGTCCTCAAATTTTAAAATGAAAATAAGGTCTTAAATACAATTTTAATTTTTTTTGGAAAATTTCCAATTAATTAAATTTTAATACTGATCAAATATTCATTATTGACTAAAACTATTTTTAAACCATATTTTAAATTTTTGATCGATTAAATTTTGAATTTTACTTTATAAAATTGTAATTTTGACCATATACTTATTTTATCTTCAATTTAGGGTATGACTTTAAATTGAATTTTGAAAATCTCCTTTATTAATAAAATAATTGATTAATTGGATTTATTGTTGAAAATTTAATTAATTATTTAATTCCAACTACTCTGTTCTGAAATATCTAAACGTGTGATTGGTTGTATGGGTTGGCCTGCGAGCCTATTATTTAATTAAATGAGACTATGAGTCTAGTGTTTATTTAATTGGTTTTGTGTTCTTTATTAAATCTGGTTCCGCGTGTCAACTAGTATATGATACATGTTACAGTTGTGCCACAAGGAAGCAACTAGTATAGGTTACATGTTGCAGCAGGAGATGGAGATGATTGCATTTAGCATTCAATCAACGAATGCAACACCTCCTAGGAATTGACTGACTAGTCTTCCTTTTGGCTTAGGAAGATTAAATAGATAAAGTCCTGATAATTATGCACATTTATATTTATGTATGATTGATTACATGTTAGATGTTAGGTAATATATATAAATATGATGAGACAAATTCTTCTTTATCAAAATATTTAATTCGTACTAAATGGTTAATACAACGTGCCTTCCACTACTATAATAAAAATCAGAGTCTATTATCGATGTCAGTTTGTTAAGTCTCTCAAGGCTTCTCGTTCATAAATATGTTTATCACTATGAAACATATTATGTTTCTGAACAATGAGTCGAATTTAACTAGAATTTTATTTTTTGTTGAGTCGCTCAAGGAAATAAAATTTTAGGAGCACAATCAAGTAAACACATAAGACGTGTACGATAATAAGTTGTCTACTTGATGATCTAGGAGTCACATAGAGATGTAATTGATAACAGTATCTACCTTTATTAGGCTTATTGAGTCACTCAAGGTTCTACTAAAATAAAAAGGATCCTAGCCCACTGAAAATCTAACTGGTTTTATTTATTGATTAATGTTTGAGGGTCTTTAATTCAATTTAAACTGTGGGAGTATAATTAATTTAATATAAGTCCATGTTAAATTATTTTTTTGTATTTAATTAATTGTTCTATCTTGTTATTTAATTGCTGAATCATGAGTAATCATATGAGTTTGAGAGGTATATTGGATTCTAACAAACATACTGGATTGGCACCGTAATTTGAGAATTGTTCTCAAGCATAAAAAAAATTGGATATGTCATTGAGCAGCCAATTTCAGAATCTTCTACTGAGGAGGCTACGCTGGAGAATGTGCAGGCTTACAATAAACATATTGATAACAGTAACACTGCAACATGTGATGTTTGCAATATGTCACCTGAGTTAGAAAAGCAGCACGAGGGTATGGATGCCTATACAAATATATATCATTTCAAGGAGTTGAATGATGAATTGTCGTGGACCGAATGGTATGAGACATCCAAAAAGGTTATACAAAGGTATGTTAGTAAAAATATTTTCAGTCAGTGCTCATGTACTGAAGATAATTGGTTATATTGAAAAATTAAATCAGTCGAGTTTTATCATAGACCACGAGTTGAGTGTTGACATAGTTATACAATTCCTACCTAATAGCTTTTTCACAGTTCATTATGAATTTCAACATGAATAAGATTCATTGTAACCTACTCAAGCTGCTAAACATTCTAAAAAGTGTTGAGCCTAAGTTAATGGGCAAATTTTGGAAACTGACACTTTTAAGGGCCTTAAGAGGAAATCTAAAAGGATTTTTCAGAAAGGATCCAATAAGGCCAAATCTGTTGAAAAACAGTTAAAGCAGACAAAGACAAATCCAAGTCTAATGATCCATGTTTTCATTGTGGAAACAAATGGTATTATAAGAGGAACTGCAAAGCATAAAAGAGATAAAACTAACAACTCAAATCTTTGGCATTGTATACTCGGTCATATAAATGAAAAACGCAACACCAAGTTACATAAATATGGATACTTGGATTCAAATTATTATGAATCATGTCTTTTGGGCAAAATGCTAGGCCCCCCCTTTTCTGAAAAAGGAGTTAGAGTTGCAGATATTTTGGGTCTTGTACATACTGATATATATGGACAAATGTCTACAGATGCTAGCGGTGGCTTTTCTTACTTCATCACATTTACTGATGACCATTATATATATGGTTTCATCTACTTGATGAAAGTCAAGCATGAAACTCTTGAAAAGTTCAAGAAATTCAAGCAAGAAGTAGAAATACAAACTGAGAAAAATATTCTAACTTAGATCTGATCGATGTGACAATTATTTGAGTAGTGAGTTTTTTAGACTATCTAAGAGAGAATGAGATTCTCTTACAGTGGACTCTACCATATATACCACAACACAATAGTGTATCTGAAAAGAGAAACTGGCACCTTACTTGATATAGTGTGATCAATGATGAGCCGCGCAGTTTTTCCAAAATTGTTTTGGAGATATGCATTTAACATTGCATATTACACACTAAAATGTGTTCCATCTAAATCGGTTGATAAAAACTCCATGCGAGTTATGGAAAGGAAAAAGACCCAATCTTTCATACATGAAGGTTTGTGGCTGCTACGCTTATGTGAAGCGAGTTGAATTGGACAAGTTAGGAGCTAAATCTGATAAATGTTTATTTGTGGAGTATTCAAAGAAAACTGAATGATACTATTTCTACAATCCCATCAAGATGAAGGTCATCGTATCAAAACATACTGTATTCTTAAATAAATAATTCATTCTTAGAGAAGACTGTGGGATCAGAGTAGATCTTGAAAAGGTTCAAGAAACTACAAATGAAATTAACTAATTAGATGATCAAATAGCTGAGCTTTCATCTGATGAGACACATATGGAAAAGGAGAACTGCTAGTTTCCAAGGACACGCCAGCTCCGCGTAAGTCGAGCAAGGTCGTTCGTTCTCCTCGGAGATACGATCTCCTAATTACTAGTAATGTATTACTAATCGAGAAAGATGAACCTACTACATATGCAGAATTAAAGTCAAGTGTTGACTCAAAAATATGGCAGGAACCCATGGAATCTGAGATGAAATCCATGTACGGAAACAAGGTTTGAACCTTAGTTGACCTGCCTGCATGGATAAAACCTATAGACTGTAAATTGGTTTACAAGAAAAGTTCGACATGAATGGTAATGTTCATACTTACAAGGCAAGATTGGTTGCGAAGGGTTACAATTAAAGAAATGAATTGACTTTAACGAAATCTTCTTACCGGTAGCCATGTCTAAGCAAATTCGGATTCTGCTTGCGATAGTAGCATACCATGACTATGAGATATAGAAAATGGATGTCAAAATTGCATTCCTTGATAGGAATCTTAGCGAGTATGTGTACATGACACAACCTGAAGGTTTTTAATCCACATATCCAAACAAGGTATGCAAACTACAGAGATCCATATATGGATTAAAGCAAGCCTCTCGGAGCTGGAATCTTCGATTTGATTAGACAATCAAAGTGTTTGATTTTATCAAGAATAAAGATGAATCATGTGTGTCTAAGAAGGTTAGTTGGAGTAAAGTCGTGTTTCTAATTCTGTATGTGGATGACATACTATTATTAGGAAACGATGCCCACATACTAAAATCAGTAAATTGTGGTTATCCAAAAAAATTTCCATGAAGGACATGAGAGAGGCTATACATTTTTGGTATAAATATCTACAGAGATAGATCTAAAAGAATGCTTGGCCTATCTCAATCAACGTACATAGATAACATCTTAAGAAGATTTATTATAGAAGAGTCCAAGTGACGACTCTATCCCATCGGGCGTGGGATCTATCTCTCAAAAGAGATGTGTCCGAAAACACAAATTGTGAGAGAACGTATGAATAGGATTCTCTAGGCACCAGCAATAAGATCTATCATGTATGCCATGTTATGTACTCGATTGAATGTTTCATATACTTTGAGTGTAACAAGCAGGTTCCAAGCGAACCATGGCAAGAAACATTGGATTGCGATCAAGAACAATCTTAAGTACTTAAGAAGAACTAAATACATGTTCTTGGTGTATGGAGAAAATGAACTCAGAGTTCAAGGATATGCCAATGCCAGCTTTCAATCTGATAAAGATGATAGAAAATCTCAGTCTGAATATATATTTATTTTAAATAGTAGTGCGGTCAGTTGAAAAAGTTCCAAACAAGATACGGCCGCTTATTCAACTAAAAAATTCGAATATATAGCTACTTTATAAGCAGCAAAGAAAGCAGTCTGGATCAAGAAGTTTATTATTGAACTTAGAATAGTTCCTAGCATTGTTGATCAAATACCTCTGTATTGTGATAACAATGAAGCCATGGCACAAGCGAAGGAACCCAGGTTCATCAAAGATCCAGATATATATTGATGTAGTATCATCTCATCGAGGAAACAATCTTGAGAAATGACATAAAGACAAAACGAGTCCTAACATACGATAATGTTGCAGATCTCCTTACTGTGATATACTTTTTGTTAGACATTGATGTGTATGAACAAATTGATTAATTAAATGTTGTCTACATTTTAATGGCATATTTGTTATTTTTAAATTTTAATATTTAAAATAATAAATTCCAAATAAAAGTTCATAATAACTTATTAATCACAAGGTATTATAATTATGAGATACAACTTATAAATAACTTATTCTTAAGATATCCCTTATTATAGTAATAATGATATATGGATATCATTATTATGGATAGACTAGCGTGTGTTGTATTTCTTTTGAAGAAAATAGTTGATCTCACGAGCTAAGATGTAGAGGGACATCTAAATGAACACATGAATGCATTGTTATGAGAACATAAAATTGGATGACCCGCCTTGAGATTCTACATGGATAACTAACCAATCGTCAATGGTAAATCTCTAATGCGTGGTGGTGTATTTGGTCTTTTGACTTGAGGACATCATAGAATCTTATGTGAGGACCGCTATACTTTGGCGAGCACTTGATGGGTCTCTAAGATTATAAGTCACAATGATGACGTCGTACGGGTATGGTGAGAATCATATGAAGGTTTTGAATGTTCAATATGAAGATTCGTCACTCTTGGAAAGTAGGAGATTATAACATGAATTTTGCTCACTTAAGTTGATATAAATTTTCTCGGCCGGGATTGAGTTATGAGTTGAAAATGTTTCAATCATAACTAGATTAGATCAATGTAGAGTTGGGGTAAATAATATAATTGGTTGAAATGAGATTGACGTTGATCCATATCTCTTAACCAATTGGGTTATATTGAGAAGAGATTATATTTCCACAATACCCGCACATATATTGTTTCTGTCATACCACATTACATTTTTTCTTCACATAGATTGCCTAGACACATTGCTAGATGTCAATCTTGAATGGCGACGTGAATTGATCGATCTAGGTGAATTGATGAGAATATAGTGGTATTTGTCTTCGTGATGGGAACCTAATGGGTCACACACAAAATGCGAGAATTGAGCATATGGAGTTGGACTTTGTCCAAGTGGGAGATTGTAAGAATTAATATTTAAGGTCCAATTAGTTCGGTCGAACTTAATTACTTATTGGACCAAACTAATTAATTAGATTAATTAATTGGATCCGTTAGTTGTAAGCTAACAAAGTTCTAATAAGACTAGAATACACATTTTGAGTAGGACTAGAACCTAGGTTAGCGCCGCCTGTAAATATTAGGGCCACAACAGTTTGTGTAATCAAGTGAATCTGTCTTCATTACTTGCTAGCACAAGTAAGAGACAGAACCCAATACAATTACTCCTAAAGTTTTTCTTTCATCTGTTGTTGATCGTGTAAGTTCCGATTTGTTCTTGCTATGTGGATTACCATTGGAGGCTGGATAATTAGGCAGCTGTGGTATTGAAGATTATACCTTCAGCTAATCAGATAATCAAATTCAACGGTGTTCATCGAGGTAAACTTCTTTCACGAATTCTATCTAAGTACAAGATTGATCCGGCTTATAGAAATTGCAGACTTAATTTCCACCGTGCATTTATATGTCAATTTCTTACAAGACAATGGGTTGATAATATAGTATTTTTCATCATATTTTTGAAGTTACCAAGGTCGATATTGTTAGAAAATACTTAGAGGGCATGGACTAAAATAACACATTGAGAAATAAAGCAACATTAATCAGAATGCTCATAAATTTAACTTACAAAGAAGGGCACAATATGACAAAGCAAACAAGTGAGTTTATTAGCTTAGAAAATTATTTGTCAGCTATGCAGATAAATCGAAGATGAGATACATTCACTTTTGTTACTCAGTTATTTACTTGCAAGTTGGGATACCCTTATAATTTCTTTAACACAAGATAGTAATGGACATCGTCAAAGACAGTCTGCTCAATGAAGATACCAGAGAAAGAAAATGGTGATTCTTCTTTTGAGGCCATTGTTACTGAACAACATGAAAAATGGGAAAGAAGTAAAAGTAGAAGATTAATGGTTATGAGAAAAGGGATTCTTCTAGAGAGAAGTCCAAATCCGAGAAGAACGTCAGGTTATATCATTGTAACAAACTTGGACACATAAATAAGGAATGCATAATTTAGAAAAGGGAACAAAATGAAAGAAATACAAGTTAGAAACACACCTATACAATATCCATTGAAGGTGATGTAGGTGTTATCTCTAATGTCAAAATGGCCAATAGTGATGTGTCATGTATTATTGGGTATCGGGGATATTTGCTTGGAGACTAATCTTGGGAGAAATTTGATATTCAAAGATGATAGACATGTTCCACATATTCGCCTCAATTAATTTTTGGTGGAAACTTGACGACAATGGATATGAAAATTATTTTGGTGGAGGTAAATGGAAGCTCAACAGGGGCTCTCTAATAGTGGTTAAAGGTAAGGTGATTAATATAATCTGTGTTACATAAGCACAGCTCCATAAAGGACATATTAATATATTTCAAAAAGGTACATATATTAATATTTGGAACAACCTCTTAAAACTTTTGATATGTAGAATTACATTTCATTCATATTCCTTGACTAGAAAAACAAATACTCTTGATTTGGTTTATTCCGATATCTATTCTATGCAATTGCAGTGCACATTACTTTGTGACATTTATTGATGATAATCAAGAAATGTTTGGGTATTCGGTTTGAAGTCTAATGATCAGGTGTTAAATGTGTTCAAAGAATTTCATGCTAAGGTTGAATGATATACGGGTAAATGATTAAACTATTCGAGCTAATAATGGTGGTGAGTACAAAGGTTCGGTTGAAAGAAACTGAAAAGTTCATGGGAGCAGGCTTGAGAAAATTACATAAAAAAACACCTCAACACAACGGTATGCCCGAGAGGATGAATAGAACAAGAAGAAAATAAGACTTTGGTTATCTCAAGAAAACTATATTGAAAGAGTTTTTGAAAGATTTAGCATGATTAAGACAAAGTTAGTTAGCTCTCCACTTGCATGTCATTTTAAACTCAATGCCAAACAATGTCCTGCAAAGTGACAAGAAAAAGAAGCAATGAGAAAAGTGCATTATTCTGCAGTTGACAATTTGATGTACGCTATGGTGTGAACAAGGCTTGGCATTGCTCATGCATTTTGAGTTGGCAGCCGATCTCTATCTAATCTATACTACATCTAAAAGGGGCTTAAATAGAGAAATATTTTTGGACCATTCTACCCTTGCAATTTTTTAAAAATTCCATATTCACCTTTAGTATTCATTAATATATAATTATTTTTTAATATTTTATTTATTACTCTCTTATTGTTCATCATTATTGTACATTAATAATTGTTCAGACTTATAATACTTTATGGAGAAAATATTATTCTTCAGCCCTAGAGATCATTAATATTATAAGATTTAATATCAATAGTTGGTCAATCATCAAAATTTAAATCACCAAAAAGGTCTTAACTGGTTCAAGTTATTGTTGGTATTATCACCATGTAAAACTCATCTCTAATTGTAATTGTACTTAAATGAATGTAATTATCTTTTAATATTTATTTGTTACTCTTTTGTTATTCATTATTATCGTACATTAAATTTTTAACAATTTATTAAATGTAAATTTAAAATTTGTAAATATTTAATATATTAAATTAAATATGAAGGTGAAAAGACGATCTCAATTTTTTTTGCCTTACGTAGATGTGAGAGAGAGAGAGAGAGAGAGAGAGAGAGAGAGAGAGAGATAACGTTGACAATTCTTTAGTTTTTGTTTCTTACTTACATTTATGTTGTTTTCATTTACATTGTCAAATTAGACGCGTTTAATAAAAAGAGAACATACACAAAGAATATTATTTATAAGGAATCACAACTCCAACAAATATACAATGTTATATAGATCATTACATTTTCTCCAATAAAATAAATAATTATTAATTTTTTTCTCGTAAACTACAACCCTGAAGATCCTTATTGATACATTATTAATTACATACAATTTGATATCAATAGTTCGTAAATCATCAAAGCTCAAATCACCAAAAGCTCTTCACTGGATTCAAGTTACTAATCGTATTACTACTATATAAAACTCATCTTTGATTGCAATTGTACTTCTATGAATGCAAATAAAATATCAACATCGAACAATACAAAACAACATGCTATCAACAACCATATTTTTTTTTTATCTTTATTGACATTTTAATTATTAACAATTAAAAAATTAAAAAAAATTGAAAATATTAAAAATTAACAATATGATTACAAAAGCACGTGCAACGCACATGTGTCTAACTAGTCCTAAAAAAGAACAATGGGCTGCAACGAAATGGATACTCAAATATCTGAGAGGAACTTCCAAGGTGTGTTTCTGTTTTGGCAGTGATAAACATGTGTTAGATGATACATAGATGCAGACATGGCTGGCGATACTGATTCTACAAAGTCAACTTCGAGATTCTTGATAACCTTTGCAGGGAGAGTGTCTCTTGGCAATCTAGGGTGTAAAAATGCATCGCTCTATCAACCACAAAAGATAAAGTTACCACCAGATTTTAGTAGAGACCCCACGTCAGCAAGAGGGCCCCATGATGGCTTTCTTGGCCTTCGCCCCCATCACATTGGTGGCCGAGGTCCTCGCCATCCAATGGCCAATGAAACGAAGCCTATGAAGCGCCTCGCCAATTATGATGAGCCTGGGCCCTTCGTCAATCTCCCTCGCACCCCTTGAAATCTCCCAGGCAATCTAATATTTTGAGACAACTAAAGTGATATTTCCAAACAGATTATGTTTGATTGTCATACGAATTCTCACAAGGAAACCAAATCTCAATCTCCTAATAATTAGGCAACGTAATATTGGAGATCAACTCATATTAGGACTGAAATCTAGGAGATTACGTTCACAATCGATTATCCCTTATCCTACGAGGAAGGAAAATCTCATCAGATGTCTAATTGATTACTTCCCTAAATCAATTATAACTTCTGACCTATGAATACAGAATTTCCCGTCATTCCAAAGTTCGCATTATTTTCTACCCTTAAATTCTGTTCAAATATCTTCTTGTTTGTCTCTCCCACACTCAAATATTCTCCTTATACTTTGTACCGGAATTTGATTTGATCATTGGAGTACCAACGATCGTCGGTCCATTTTTTCCCCAGTGATCTTGGTGTTTAATAGTTGTCCAAATGTGTAGGTAATATACAAGCTAGTAGATGATTGATTGTGTAACGCCCCAGAATTTCTAAGGTTTCGGAGTGTTAATAAAATTCATAGAGGAAGTAAATTATTGTGGAAAATGTTACTTTAATAAAAAGACCAATTGTTTGAATATTGGTAAATTCATAAAATTAAAGAAAATAGATTGTCAATCACTAAATAATAATTTAAACTGTGACGCTAACAGTCTTATTAAATAAAACATCTTAAACAAAACTAATTTTATTTGGCGACGATTGACACGACAGCTTCACCAACCCGCCACACATCTATCACAATAATCATTACCTGAAAATTTGTTAAAATGAGGGATGAGTACAAATAATTATACTCAGTGAGATACTTGTTATTTCTACAATCAATCTAAATATTATAACTAGGTATAAAATCATCTTACTAAACTGAAGTGGGAATTATTACACTATGACAATGATAATTCATGCAAATGTTGCAAATAAACTGAAACTCAAAGGTTTAATTGAACGTGAAAGTTTAACTGAACTGATTCATGATTTCTCCTGAATGAGCACTCAAATGAAGTAATTAAATTACATGCATAAATATAATACGTAGAAAGAAGTAGAAAACAACTAATAGCACATAGCACCTCACCTTATTTCTTGTGAATGATTGTACTGAAAAATGAACGAAAAGCTTGCAAAAAGGTGCCACAAGAAACTGCTGTAAAAGAGGAGTACGTAAAAGAAACTTCCGACTATTTTTCTTGATGAAGACGTGAGGGGTGGTCAAATTTTATATACAATAGGCTTTGCTTTTTAAAATGAAACAAAGTCTAGAATTTTGGTTTGTTTGGAATTGTAAATTAAATAGGAGAGAGATAGAGATAGAGATAGAGATAGAGATACGGATAGGGGATAGAAAAACAATTTGGAATTCAAATGGTGAACAATATTCTGGCTGAAAAAGTTATCCCCAAAAGAGTCCATTTTATATTCAATTTACTATAAAAAATTTAACTGTCTCTATCTCTTATCCAAAAATAATTTTTCTTGGGCCATTAATCGTAAATAAAAACGAGCTATCCAACGAGCTCAATATTGATATATTAAAATTCATCATTTCACAAAATAAATTATTTAGCTCAGTTAAATTAATTCTAAATTTGGTTCTCACTTAGGCCCTTTAACAGTAAACAAAATAATCGGGGTTCTACATATTGGAGATATGTTGACACATGGATAGTGTGAATTCGAGGTCAACGGATAAATTTATTGCAATAACTGAAATGTTCAAGAAAGCGTTGTGGATGAGAAAATTTCTAGACGAATTAGATCTACAACAAGAAAAGTATATTTTTTTGTTTTATATAGTTTGTTCGTATATATAATCATTTTCCATTTTTCTATATGATTTCCAAAGTATTTGTTTCCAACAGTTGAGCATGCTGATTGTTGGACCTTGTTGATGAGATTTATATGGCTTTTCACTGTAGTGAAAGTTAGATTGTATCATTTTCCCAAATCTTTTTCCAGTTCCACAACTGTATTACATCCTGCCGTAATTACTAGTTGCTGTCATATCTTCACATTATCATCAATAGCCATTTGATCAATTTTTCGAAGCATTTCATCAAATACCAGTGTGCAGTATGTTCTCCCATGTTATAATTTATACTTATTTTAGCCACTTGCCTTTGAACAAATCTGTGATGGCATCACTTAGGTCTAATCTTATAATTTCCCAACACTTATGATAGAAAATTGCTCAAAACCCATAAGGACCATCTGCATTGTCCTTATGGATGGTGAACTTCCTAATCATTTTCATCACGGAAAGAGTTCACAATAATATTATCTTATGTGGAATTCAACTTTGGTATGCATCTTAGTATATCATTGCTTCTCTATCTTAGTATATCATTGCTTCTCTCAGTATGTTTAGCATTAAGAATATGTTGCAAATATTTCATAAATGAGTCTTGAATATTTTTGGGATTATCAAACAATGAGCCATCTACATTTTTTATTGTTGAATCTATTGTATACTTAATTTCCCACCTTCATCATTTTACTCGCACTTGCATTGATGAAAAGCCAGTCATTTTTTCCCTCTAAAATAAGGTCAATTTTGAAACATTTCTTTTGAATATTCTTAATAATTTGGTGAATGATGTTGTAGGATTTCGAAGCAAAGAGATATTTTAAGAAAAAATCGAGCAAATAAATTTATTGAAACATTGAGTAAATATATAGATTATTTTGTAGATATATTTTTTAGTACATAGATTATTGGTTTGAGTGTCATCAACGCTTCGACCAGCTCAATAATATTCAAGATAAAGAACACCATTTGGTCACTAGCATGTCATCGACGACATTAACTTAGCTTTCAAGCAAACAATATCAGCTTATATTTTTATTGTTGATCACAATGATAATATAAATATTGTATTAAAAATACACCGAAAAATCTTAAAATAACAATTCATGATATCCAAAAAAAATTGTTAAGTGAACTACTAATGCAAAAAAAAATTTAGCTTCTTTTAAATTCATCAGTTAATGAAATTTTAATTAGTTATTAATGCCTTTGATTCATCTACTTTTCTAAAGCACAAAGAAAGACATTATACCAGATTTCCATGTTCATATCCAATCAAAACTTCCTAATTAAGAAAAATTGTAAATTTACCCAATTTTCTGAGTTTGACTAGATCCCTGGCTTAAGCAAACTTGTGCTTGAATGCTCACCAAATGAAGCTACTTGACCCAAGAGTCAAGGATCCAATTAATAGAATTAACATAAACCACAATTTTGATTTCTAAAGGAATTAGGATCCTAAGAATGTGTTCTTCCACTTCTTTGGCTGAAAGCCTGAAAAAAAGAGGAAATGTGGACTTCAAAAATTACTTCAGTTAGTAAGAGAATGGATAACTTTTGAAGAAGCACCAAGAGTCCAAGAAAAAGATCAAACACGAGACTCTTCTTGAAAGCTTTGCAATTTGGGATTTTGGGTCTTAGTTTTTCAGTTTTCTAGGGTTATGGAAACGGGAATTATTGATTATTGAAGGTAAGATCCCGTCATAATCTTCTTTTTTGATTGTTGATAATTTGTAGTCTAACTATTTGTGATTTGAAATTTAAAGACTGAAATTCGAGAAACAAAGAGTAAATAAGTAAGATACTAGGCATTGCTCTGCTCATACAATTTGGGCTGCATTACTCAAACATGGAAGAAGCTTCAAAAGCTTTCAAATATTCTCTTAAAACCGAGCACTATTAATTTGAGAGATTTCAATTGGTCTCCTACTCCAAATAGAACTTACACCCTGATCACCGCTTTATTTTTATTTTACATTGACTGTGCTAACACTCCCAATATTAATAAAGACATAATGGCATGCAAAATGACAAGCCTTAAATCTGATTACTATAAATCTATATATTTTTTAGAGTACCCTGGCCTAGGACATCTTGTAAAATAAATTGAAATAACTTGTGGCAGGTAATCTAGAGAAAAGTTACACAAAGATTTCCTAGAAATCTAGTTGTTGAAGATGGGAGATTTCGGCACGGGTAACGTATTCCTTTTCTTTGTTTGTATCTCATCGTATTTCATTATGTTCCGTCACATTCAAAACTCACTGTCAATACCTCGATGTACGTCCACGATAATCCTTTATTCTATAGCCTTGAAGTTATTTACAACTTTCTAAGTAAAATTCTCATATTATCTTTTATAATGATTTAAATAATTGGGATTTTTTTGGAGTATAAAATGATAGTTCATTTGTCTCGAAGTGAAAGAATGGTCGAATTAACAAATAAGAAATGTTTTGTGAAAACATTTGTATTATGAAGGACATTTCCTTTAGGAAATTCTTTTGCCAATGAGAATGCCATATAATTGTGCTTTACATGAGCACATCCCCAATATTATTTTAATTTTAGACCAATCCCAAAAAATTGGACCGGTAAGTTTATTGACATCCAGTATGCCTCTCAAACTCATATGGTTACTCACGAATCAATACTTAAATAACAAGATACAAAAATTAATTAAAATGTAGAAATTTAATTTAACATAGAAAATTAATTTAACATGAACTTCTATTAAATTAATTATACTCCTAATGTTTTAATTGAATTAATAACCAATTAGATTCTCAATGAGCTATGATCCCTTTTGTCTTATTAGAACCTCGAGCAACTTAAGAAGCCCTAATAAAACATTCAGGTAAATACTCATATCAATCTCATTTCTATGGGACTCCTAAATCATCAAGTAGACACATATTGTCGCACACATCTTATGTTTACTTGATTACCCCCCTAAAATTTTATTTCATTGAGTGACTCAACAAAAATAAAATTTTAGTTAAATTCGACTAATTGTTCAGAAACATCAAATGTTTCATAATGATAAACATATCCATGAACAAGCAGCCTTAAATGACTCAACAAACTGTCATCGATAATATACTCAAGTTTTTCACTATAACAATGGAAGGCACAATGTATTAACTATTTAATGCGAATTTAATATTTTAATTTAGAGGAATTTACTCATCACATTTATGCATATTAACTAACATTCAACATGCAATCAATCATACATAATAATAACAGTAGATAATTATGAACTTTATCTATCTAGTCTCCCCAAACCAAAAGGAAGACTAATCGATCAATTCCTAGTAGACATTGCAATCGATTGTCGAATGCTAAATACAGTCATCTCCGTCTCCTGCTACAACCTATATCATATACTAGTTACTCCCTTGTGGCCCAACTGCAACTTGTATCATATACTAGTTAGCACACAGGCCCAAATAAATAAACAAGCTATCTTACATTAAATAAAGAGCTCAAAAACTCAATTAAATAAAAAATAAGCATGCATGCCCATTTAATTAAATAATAGGCTCACAGACCAAACCAATAATCAACGAGAATAAATTAACTATACAACCAATCACAATGGTCAAGTCCATAATCATCCACTAAACATCTATTTTAATATCTAATATTAAAAATATATTAATTTTTAAATTTGTCTAAGTGTAAACATTTTATATATTTCAAAATGGACTAAGACAAATTAATTAATTTTTCAACAATAAAATCAAATAATTAATTCAATTAATCAACTAATTTTATTAATAAAATAACATTTTCAAAATTTATTTTATCTCCTAATTTAAAACTACCTTAAATTGAAGATAAATTAACGTATAGTAAAATTTGCAATTTTATAAAGTAAAATGTCAAATTTAACTTGATCAAAAATTGAAAATGAGGTTTAAAAATAATTTAGTCAATAATGAATATTTGACATACATTAAAAATTAAATAATTACAATTCTACTATAAAAAAATAAAATTGCATTTCAAGACCCTATTTTCTTTATAAAATTTGAGAACTTTGCAATTTTTGTAAATTTAGTCTTTCCTTTCATAATTTTAAAAGGATCTTTCAATGCAATTTGAAAATTGCACAAAGGACCCCTTTTTATTTTAAAATAGTAAGTCCTTATCAATTTCAAAAATTGCATAGAAAGCCCTTTTAGTATACCAATAACAATTATTATTCGATTAATCAAAACAATATAACAAACTCTAACAAGTAACAAATAAAAAATTGACGTATACATGCGCATAGAAAAATAAATATACAATTCCTATCAGCCGAATTAACCTTGTACTTAGATAGAATTTGTGATAAAAAAAAATACCTTGATAAACACCGTGATTTAATTAACTAGAGGTACAATCTTCAATACCACATTTATCCAATTGTCTAGCCTCCAATAGTAATACACAACAAAAACAGATATGGACTTCCAGATGAAAATGAAATTGTGGGAGTAATTGTATCAAATTTTCTATTGCTTGTGCTAGCAGGTAATGAAAACAAATTGATATTTCACAAACTATGGATGGTCTAGTATATATAGACGACGCTAACTCTAGTTCTAATCTTATTATAACTGTGTTAATCCACAACTAACAGACTCAATTAATTACTCTAATTATTTAATTTGGCTCAATATATAATTAAGTCCAACCCGAAAATTTGGATATTTGACACTAGACTTAAATATTGTGGCCCGATTTGGGTGGGGTGGGGTGGGGTGGGGTGGGGTGGGGTGGGAACATCTTTTAAATATTGTTTCTTTAATAGATAAAAGAAAGAAATGGACTTTTTCTCATTGGATGGTAGCTGAAACGAGCTTTTTGACATTAATTAATGCCATTTCAAGATTATCAATCTCATAAATCTAAAATATGGTTTCTTCTGACACCATAGAGATCAGCTTACACAGGCAAATGAGGAGCATTTTTGGTCAATGACACGAGGCGCATAAGGAGAACAGTAAATAAATATTAGAGTCACAACACAAGAACACTAGGAATAAATATGAAGACTCCAAGTGATTGAGCATAAGGTCCACTTGCTTATCCAAGAATAGCTAAATGCAACTAGTGAACAAATGTATAAAAAAATAAACTTAACACAAAAATCCAATTAACCATGAAACTTTGAGATAACTTTACTCTAATTATATTGGATCCAATGAATAAGTTTAGAAAATAAATATAATTTGCATGTTTCCAATGATAGTGGCATCCAACATATGCTAAAATAGCTTGAATAAGAAAGAATGAACACAAGTACAAGATATCATACATGCAATTAGTAGAACCAATAAAACAAAATTATTACAAAGCAAAAACTTTGCAACTAACATGACTTGAAAATCAAAGAGGAAATCACTTGCTTACCATGTGAAAGACAAATTTAAATGTATATAAATTTCTTCATCATAGAACATTTACAGAAAAGTTACCACTGGGACAAATGTAAAATGCAAAGTAGGACATTAAAGAGGCAGACGACAGTTCAATAGAAGCAAGTAACAACACAAATATTGATTTCAAAAGCAGAATAGTCATTAATTAATTAAGAGCAGCATTAATCCATTCCTAATTTTGTCGAAGGTATATCCAAATTTAGTAGTGTCTTGGCCAACAAAGTATGCACATTAACACATATAGGGTAGCAGAGATGCTTTAATCCTTTCAACGATCTATCCATCAGAGAGGCATCATCAATCAAGCATATAATGTATGCACCAAATTGAGGACAAACCTGAGATGGATATTCGAGCAGAGTTTGGACGCCGTTGTTGAGCAAATGGATTCTTCAACCTTAAAATGGACCATCAATGAATACATTTGAATTATTCTACTAGTTCTCCTTAAAGATTAAATGGATGACAAGATGTGATGGCATGAAGATGCTATGCAAACTAGTGCATGATAAAGAATTAGAAGGAAAAGAAGAAAAATTTGTACAATGAGTGACTTTGATATGATGAATCGAATGTTCAAATAAGAAAGATCATAAGAAGCATAAGACATGGAGAAGTATACAGAAACTAAAGTATACTTATGTTAAATAAATCAAAGTGTAACTAAAATATAGATGGATCGAATGTTCAAATAAGAAAGATCATAAGAAGCACAAGACTTGGAGAAGTATAAAGAAACTGAAGTAATCTTATGTTAAATAAATCAAAGTGTAACCTTCAATGAAGCAAGCTCCTTTAAGCCCATTTCAACTGTTAGCATACTCTCAATGTTTCCTTAACCAGTGAGACCATTTAAATCCTGGAAAAATTTGTCATGATGCATATTATCCTTACATGCAGTGTCAGAGTGTTAGAGAAGCAGATGTAATCATACCTGAGATGAAAATTAGACATTGTTAGAAAGAGCACAAGAGCAAAGTCTCATGGTGATGGAAAATCTATTGGTATTAGTATCATTTTCTTTTAGGCTTCGAGAATTAGCATCAAATCAAGAGATTATTAGCCTTTTTCCCTGTATTCTTCCTTAGCCTTCTGTCCAGTCGATAAAACTATTTCGAAATGAAGAGTTGCTAAAGACGACCAGTAACCATGCTTTGATACAGCAATATCTGCACATATGCCTGAATGGAAAAAGACTATTGTAATTAAGAACATAAAAAGAACCGATGATCAATTGAAACATCTCAGTTCATTTAAGAACAAAAACAAATGAGAACAAGGCCCAAACTATAACGTTGTGACATTAGTTGGATTACAGTATAAATTATACGCAACTTAAAGAATATGTGGTACAATCAGGTCTTGGAATCACTAGTATTAACACACAAACTAGTTAGGGTCCATTTTAAGCTCGATGTATAGCAAGAAGCAAGGGCAAAGTGAATACTTCAAAGCAGGGACAAACTTAGCAGTCAAGTTAATCGAACAAAGAATAATTAAGAGGCATTGAAATGCACCAAGATACTATAATTACTTGGTCCTCAAAGGTCAGATACGCTCTCTGGAAAAACAGAAAATTTCCTCTATCAAAGCAATAAAAACATGTGTGAAATATCAATTACCATGACGAGCAGCTAGACCCCAGTATCTTGCAAGCCAATACCTTTTAAGGACAACTTCTTCCTGCAATGCAAATATGTTACGGAAGCAACTCTAAATGATATTGGCAATGGCTTTACAAATAAAATAATAATAATAAACTCTTAATGCAACAATAGCTGCACACCATCTCATGTTGGGTAAAAACCATCCTTTGCATCATATTGCACAGAGCTTTAACTTCAGACTCAGTTCCCCGCAGCTGATCATGCAGCCACATCTTTTGCAATCTAATTTAGTCAAAGTGTAAAGCATTAAAAGAAGTTGGAAAGACAAATGTAAGTACATGAAAGGTAGTCTTTTTTACCTTAACATTAGATCACAGGGATGCCATTTCCACATCTATCCCATCTTTTGCTAGTTTTACTTCTTTAAGTGCAACCTACAGCAATTCTAACCTAAGAAAATTGAAACACCACAAAATTACGACTATCTAACATATGGGATCAGTCTCCATGCTGCAAATCACTTACATGATTTTACATTTGCTTTTTCTTCTTATCTCTTATTCTTAGTACTCATAATTATATCATAGCCAAAGTAAAGTAAAATATTATCAAGATATTGATTAAAGATTAAAAATATAGTGTGTAATTAGCATGTCTAGCTAAATGATCCAAAAATTTAAGGCTTGGAAAGCATAAAGCTGTGTATAAACAATTCAAGAGACTCAAAATCTCTACCCATCCTATTAAAATTTGAAAACCAACTTTCCATGGCAAATGTCAACTTTAAAACAATTTATTTATCACCTCCACACAATGTTCATGACAATTATGTTTTCCATCAGATGTTTGGATTAAGTAAAAGTACATAAACAGTATTGGAGTTACATCTTAAGGGATCGAGAAATTGAGCACTTCTCTACTTACACCATCTTTTGTATTTTCCTCTCTATAAAAAATTGAGCCTATCAAAAATATTTTGAAATTTTTTGAGCTCCAAAATCTACTATTTGTCTAAAGCTGCACCCCGTGTTCTCAGTCCAACTCCAGCTAATCATACGTCCTTTTGTTGCAAGATGATCTCTCCATAAATCCAATTTAGAAACTAAAATGGAGATCCACATTCATAAAAAAAAATTAACAAAGCTTTACACTATCTATCAAATAGCCTAATGGCTAACACGACCCTCCTTTATCTGAGTTTCAAAACGATTGTATTAAAAGCTTAAAGACATAATGTATTGTGCAAAGAAAGTTGTTATAGACAAGTGCACAAATTTGCATAAAGAAGAAAATAAGCGTCTATTCATCTCTTGGAAAGAAATTGGCATATATGTACGACACAAGGACCCATATGATTCTTCGAACAAGTAAAAGTTTAGTTTAATTTTTTGAATTGCAACTTTGAATTGAATTAGACAATTGTGGTTGTCATGGAATGAATATAACATCTTAATTAAGGAAGCACCATGTATGTTTTACGAATATTTGAGAACAAAAGTCTCGTTCATAGCAGATTATGCAACATATAAATGGGAGCATTTAGTGCTGTGTGTATGTAAGCACGCATGCATGCACATGTATTGTTAACCACTTAACCTGCGTCAAGAATGGCAATAGCTAAGATTCAGAAGTGGGACACTTGAGCATAGAAGGTGTGAACATCATCCGTTTTACCTACGTTAATGGTCTTATTCCTAGCTAATTTCTACGAGGATAATGCCACTTTTTCCTGGATATACTTTGTTACTTAGATGGTATCCCTGCAAAATAATATAATTGCGTATTTAAAAAAAATCAAGCAAACTCACTACACAAAATTTGCATAAAATACTAGCCAATTCGCTTTTTACCTCATATTTTACTACTTGTGAATTCAACTTCTGCAACAGGTTTTTGAAGGTTGTGGCAAACCATGGATTAACAAAATCATCACCATTTTCGAACGAACGCTATCAGCTCAGTCAATAAGAAAAGCGTCCTCGTCCGATGCTAACTGAGCATCATGTTCTTTGGCCACAGTGGGAAGGGCTCATTAAACAACTTCAAAACTGTGTGCATCTGAGGAATAGTGCATTCATCAAAATGATCAATGTATTGATTTTTCAAGCACATCGAATGATTTTTTAAATCCTTTTTTGCTGCATAAAGTGACTAGCTTTTCGCAGGAACTAAGAGCATTAATGGAAGGTAAACAACAAATGAACCCAATTTGATGTGCTTCTTAAAATTAGACCCATATCATGTACCCTCGTCTCGGTGCTAGTGCTTAGCCTAACATGGGATCTTCAACATAGTTTTTTCAACACTGCTCAAAATGACAGCCAATTTTAATAAATTTACCATGCAACATTAATACACTATGAAATAACAATAACCAGGACAACCATCATAGGGAGAGTCAAAATTACACTGTAGTTGCTTTTCTTGATCTATCCACACCTGACCCTTTTCCGCATCCAAGAAACAACTAATTCAATTACATGGACTCTTGTCCACGCAATGACCATAATCAACGGTAGATGCATTATAAATTTCAATCTAATCGTGCTAATTCAATTAAATTTCTTGAATCTGTGAGAACAATAAGATGATTTTGTTATGGTAGGATTATATACAATTTGGTTGATGAATGAGGCACATAGTTTTGACTTGTCTCTAGTTTTCTCACAAATTATGTCAAACATACCAACTCCAGCCTAGCTCATTCAATATGCAAAAATGCTTCTTACTTCAGAGTTTCCCAGATCTACCACAAAAAAGGCACGAAATGCATAGTAATCATGACGGTTACTTTTTGAGTTATTATTTATCATCGTGGTTATTGTTGTTATTATTAGTATTGAGGATCATTTATAACCACCGCGATTATTATTGTTGTTTTTAATAGTTGGGCATTATTATTTTCACTGCTATAATCATAATTGTTATTAACATTCGCTAAACCTTAATACACAAAGAAAATAGACTTGTAAATGAAATAAGAAATAGATTTACCTGAAGATTTATAGCCAAAACCAGAGAAACAAATGCCAAGTTTCAATGTGGAGAAGTTTTTAGGTTATTTCCAGCTGAGGGACATTTATAGCTAAGGCGTTCTTTTCGTCCTTTCCAAGAAAGAAAAGAAGTAGGGGAATTTGAAAAGCATGGTTACTAAAAAGGAGTGATTTATCCAAGTGGCAAAACAGGGCATTTTACCGTTCTGCCGGAGACTTTCGACAGGCAAATTCAGAAACAAAGTTGTTGACCTGTGACAGCACAATGGAAATCAAATTCTCCACCAATCAAATTAATTAGATGATAAAGCAACACACACTGTTATAACTAAATAATGCTTCATTCCAGAAAAATAGGCATTGGGACCAAACTCTAGTTCTTGTCTATTTATTGGTTTTCAACATAGTATCAACATTGTTTTCAAAGAAGAGATAGCTTCCAATTCGAACACCAACAAGATACATACCTCAATACCCTGAGGCAAGAAAATATCAATGGAAGATTACGATGAACCATTAAAGCACTGTTTAAGGATACAGATAAATTTAACTAATCATTGTTGTGGGTGGATTAACTGAATAACTACTTGCATAATTTTAATCGAGTAAATCAAGGTGGCACCATTCTAATTTTGTTACAAGGTTGTAAGTAAACATTTTGACTCAAGGAAACAAAATGTTGAGCTAATATTTTCCTTTCCATGATAGCTTAGCATGTCTTGCAATGTCAAATAAGTTAATGGCCTGCTTTCAGTTGTATTTTGCTTAGTCTGCAAGTGAGGCATATTCTGGCAATCTCTGTAATATCTGCTATAAAATTAAAGTAAAATACTATATGATTTCTGAAAAACCAACGATGTTATGTGGGGTTGAGAGTTGGCTAGTAAAGGACGACATTTACATGTACCAAGTGCATCTAAAATGAGAATTATTTGACAAATTTGTGGTAAAACAAGATGAGATAGTATAAGAAATGAGAATATAGCGAGGTGGTCAAAGTCTTGTCCATTGAGGATAAAGTAACTGAAAATGGATTGAGCATATTCACAGCTAAAATCACTAATTTGAAAAGAGACGCAACAAACATTAATTGTAAACTTGGACAAATAGATAGACCTAAAATCATATGGAATGAGGCGATTAGAAAATTGAGCAAACACGATTTTAACTTTGAAGAGGGACTCGGACAGTGTGGAGTGCAAGAGGATCAATGTAACTGTCCTTGGTTAATGACATAATACTAGATTCAGTTGTCTCTTCCTTGAAACATCTATTCCGAATAGCAACTGATGAGAAAAGTTTGCATTTGGTTGTAGTGATGAACAAGTCATTCCTCTACAACGGCAAACACAGTAAGTAACAAAAACTCCAAGAGGTAAAGTGCTACATCTACAAAGGACTTGATCACAGTGTTCGTAAGTGCTCTTCTTACTACATGACATTTACATAGTCAAACACTTAGATCCGGCACAACGTAAACTACTTTATTTGCCTATGGCTCAATGCCCTAATGGAGTAGTGGCTTTTGGCGATAAAGATGTTTTAATTGCCTCAGCCAACACTAAACAAAAGCAGCATGAAATAATAATGTTGGAAGCAAAAGATGAGAGCTATTACAAATTGTCGTGTCTTGCTAATGCAGGCAAAAAGATATTACAAGAATCCTAGTGGATTTATAAATCAATAACAGGGTAATATAATCCCTTACAGAATCAAGAGATGAAAAGCAAATATCATGACCAACAATATAAAAGGATGAGAATAGATAACAGGAAAATGCAAAATGGAGCAAATTCGTAAGAAACACCTTTTTTCCCATGAAACTAGTGAAGCATAGTAGGAAATTAGAAGTGTTATTAATCTCTTCACACAATATTAGAAATCATTTTACCTTAAGAAGTTTATTACTAGGATTTATCAGGGAAGACTCAAAAATGTAGATTTACATCACCACAATTTGAGCTCAAATTCGCTAGTGCATCATGTTGCAGAACAATTTTATAGATTGGTCACCAAGTTTCATTCAGTAAGTCCAGTAGCAATATTTCCCCCTTCACTAGATATTAGTTAATTTTCCGGTGATTTTAGAGACTAAATCATTATGTTCTCTTTTTCCAAATCACTTATAACGCAAAACATTTCAAATCTCAAAAATGAAAATGGAAATCACTCATGAGAAACCATCATCTTTTTAAGCACAGTAAGAAATAAAATGTAAAGCTCATGAACATCTGCAAGTACAATTTCAGTTCTGCTGGGGAGGTATATGTGGTGACATTAGCATATCAAAATTCATATTTTGAATTCAAATCTTGCAATCGTTGACATAAAACAAGAATGTGATGGAAAAAAAAAATTACCATTTTCATTCATGCATTATAACAACCTAACTTTCCAAGCTTTTCTTTATCGTGACAGAGAACGGACCTATGAGTTACATTTTCAGATTCTTTATGAAGAGAACAAGCACAGAAATGTTTAGTCTGGAATATTTATGGACCTCACAGAATTATGTTAAGCGAATTCTAATAAGAACACAAGAAAATCAAGCAGGATGTTCCATGGTTAAATACTCTAAATTTCTATATTCGTGTTCTTAAACCATCAGAATTGAAGTTGAGAAGCATGACAACTTTGAAGTACGAAGATTATGTTTTCATTTACTATGGTGTAATAACTTCTCGATAAGAAAGAAGCTTATCGATAGTAGAATAAGGTTTATGAGTGGAGAAGATTATGTCAATTGCAGAAAAGCATAAATGAAGCTAGACCTATACCACATAGTTTCCACCAAGGTGCAAACCAACATTCGCATCTTGTAGAGGAACACAAGAAATATCTCACAGTTGAGGAACCAAACTTTGAAGTCCTGTTAGTTTTTCACCTCCCCATAATACCTTACAACTACGAAATATTAAAAATTCATTTGCGCATTTCCTCGCAAGAAATTAATTAGAAGACATAGACAAAGTTGCATAGGTTGTATTGGACTCTCACTAGCAATTGCCACAAAACACAGGTGCTACACATTTAACTTAACCGGCTCTTTATATCTGTCCTAAAACCTTAATTCCCTTTATTAACTAAACTGAAACCAGCGAAAGTAGTGATTTTAACTACTTATCCTGTGACACATATGCCTACAATTTTGTCACTTCATTCCTTTACTCATGTAAAAAGGTTAATATTCTATATATGGAAAAAAACTCCCGATAGAAAATATTTGGATTGGAAAATTCTCAATTTGCCTGCACTTCCATTATTACTTCATTCCTTTCTTCTTTAACCCAACATTTAGAATTTCTCACATTGTTCATGCATTGTTCATGCAAGCAAATCACCTTTTACTTTCAAGAAAATGAAGTAAAATATTAAAATTAACATTTTTCTTCATATTATTGTTAATTGTTCCTTTTCTATATTAATCCCTTAGTTTTTAACTTAATTACTTTAACATCTTATCAACTTTTCTCAGTAAGTCTATTATCAATATTTAAATATTTAAATTATTACTTATAAATTTTGCAAACATAACCAACGTCCTAAGATAGTCAGTACACTAATGTAGAAACATATCGCAATCTATATAACACAAAGATGATTAATATACTCATTATTCTACCTAATAATCCACGCATGTTGCGGAAAAAATTCGAGAAAATCCTAGAAAATTAATGGACTGGTTGAACAAAGTGCATTTCTCAATGTCCTGAACAAACAAGAATTCAAAACAATTTCATCAATCAAACAATGCTTCAAAAGATAAATGAAGTGAAACCATAGTGTAACAGCAATTAAAAGGATGATATCACTGTAAATGGTTCTATATATATGAGCAAGCGACCAATTACACGATACAGACTAAGAGCTTGTTTGGTTGAGCTTAAAAATCTGCTAAAAAGCTGAAGTCAAAGTCAATAATTAATTTTAACTAAACATTCATGGACCCACAACTTCTATTAACTTTTCAACCACACATTTCAAACTTTTTTAACAAAATATGCTAAAAAGCTTCACCAAACTAGTGCTAAATAAAGTGGTAACAAAAAGCTTAAATAAAAAGTTGTGGGTGAATGTGTAGATTAGTTGTGCTGAAATTATTTTTTAAGTGCTTATATTATAAGTTGTGGGTGAATGTGTGGATAAAAAATGAGTTGTTAGTTGTGTAGAAAACCAAAAAGAAAAAAGAAAAAGAAAACATGTAGAAAAACGAAAACATAACCATATAAATGGTTGAAAAAGAGTTGAATTGCTCCTGTAGATTTCACAACTTCAAGAATTGGAAAAATACTATCACTCGATTTGGAGCTCTAGTCCAGTGGAATGTGATATTTTGGAGTATATTAATACCCATGTACACGTCTCTAACTAAATTACTAAACCTCCAAGTTCCAGAATTTTTCAAGAATTTGCGATCTTTTAGTGCAAAACCATTCTAAACTTGGGCGAAGTCTAGAGCTTTCTTCTTATCGTATTTCTGTTTTCAATCTTCAGCAAATAAAACTTGGGTCCAGACCTTTAATATACATTTTTTTAGCCTAGAATAAGATTATTACATTTTTTTAGCCTAGAATAAGATTATTTTAAAAAGTACAAAAATATCATTTTACCCTGAGATACCTACACAACAACTAATAAAATAGATACTTATCTACACTCGTCAAGTTATATGATTGCTGGAGATGAAGTTAATATCACCTACCTCGAAGGAAGTCGGCATCCAGACACTTCTTTGACTAGGAAAAGCTGCATTAGTTGATGAAACAAGGACAGTTTAGGACGTGAAGGTTATATTATGTACAGAGCATATTAAGTCCACAAAATAAGGACATAGAGGTTGTCCTGGGAGGCACCACATGTTCTTACTATCATCTAGTCCATTTTATTTATGTATTGGTATAGTATCACCTGTGTTATTAATTAGGGCCTTAGGCACCAATGTGTATATTACTAATGAATACCACCACAGAACTCGATATAATGATTATTTCGAAAAAAGTATAATATAAAGAGGTTGAAAGATGAATCTATGCGCCTGAAGCAACTCACAGTATCCTCCTCCTACTAACCTGCAGCTTTGCCAAGTGGCATCAACATCGTGGCTATACTATTGGCAACTCGTCCTCGGTGTTGTTCCTATACCCAAGACGTCAAAAGTAAGGAACATAAAATGGATATATAATCATGTAGAGCTAGATGGGAACATTAAAAAGTTCAGCTTTGTAAGATTAATCCACCAAGAAAATTACCACAACTCTATTTTGCAATATGAACAACCCCGTTACAATGGAGATCTGGTGAAAATTAAAAATTGGTAGTATTCTAAAATTTGAAATAGAAAAAAAGAGTCGTTCATCTAAAAATTTATGCTACCATATAACGTGACTAGATAAGTATAGCAGAGAAGGCTAATGTATACAAATATGCTAATAAATACACACTTTACAATGGCATTTCAAAGATAATAAACCACTTTATTTACCAAAACAGCCTATATAGTGTATTCTCAAATCAAAGAAAAAAAAATACTTTCCACATTCATTCATCAGAGTGTACTACATTGAAAATTAGTATTAAATGTGTTAAAAGGAAAATGACGAATAAGTTCTTCAGGTTCCCATATAATCCATAATGCATGTTAACATATACCACCTAATAATAAAAAATTGCATGAGTATCAACTCCAAGAGTAACAAATATAAAGTAAAGAAAACGATCAAAAAAAAAATATAAAGTAAAGAAAAGTTAAAAAATAATAGGGAGTTTTATAGTTTGTGATAAAACTTGATAAATTTAGACAGCATATTAATGAAATCTTCTGACTAAGCCTACGCCACCATATATCGTGCTAATCCGTTCAAATGTTTGATATTTGCAACACAAGTTCTTTTATATAAATCTTTTATCTTGGATCATGCTTCGTGTACCTTTTGAAGTATTTTTACTGCTCGAAAAGAACAAGGGATCAATAAACAGTAGAAATAATGCTAAAAATGTCTAGCAAGTTGTGCTACATTTAATAGAATTGAACCTGAGATTTAAAGAACTACACCAACATCCTGAGTCGAATAACTTAACCCTCAAGCCTTTTGGGACTCTCGGCCCACAATGAGATATATGTTGAAACAAATAGGACTGTAGTGAGACGACCATTAACACAAATATAAAGATTTATACCACCAGAGACTAATATTTACTTTACCTCAATGTAAGCCAAATCATGAAGTGAAAAAACACAATATACTATGATGGATGACATCAAGGCCAGTTCTTGACGAGGCTCTCTTTAGAAGTATTTTCACTTCCTTCCTTCATGTCTACATTATCACTAGATGCACACTCTAGAGCATCGTATGACAATTGAGATGACGTCCTCTCTGAGTTGTGTGTGTGCAAAGCTTTCTGCATTTCTTGGAATTTATACCAAAAATGAATTTGAAGAACATGGTGGTGATAATATCAATACTAGTTGAGGTACGTGAGTTGCACGTTTTGTAGTTGTAATTGAATATCTAACAGCATTGTAAAATTTAATAAACAAACAACTAAATTAAATAATCAAAGTTTTGGGTAAATTTGATTAATAAAAAATAGGCAACTAAGTAATTCATTTGTAAATAATTGAATTACAATAAAATAGCTAATGGATCACCATGGTAAGGTAAGAGTTGCAGGCATTCCATCTTGAATGATGTAGTTCATCACCAATGCAAGGCATAGGCAGCCTGTGAATGACTTTAGAGTGAGTCGGTGAATTTGGATCCACGTCTACTGTAGCAAGATAATTTGGCTTCTCCATTCTAGTTCCTGATAACATAAAACTCACACAAGTTTTAGAAAATAATATAGGAAAGCGATATTTGAAACCTAGTAGTGTAAAACAAACTTTAGAAAATAACATAGGGAAGTGATCGTTGAAACCTAGTAGTATAAAACAAATTTTTTTGGTTAAGTACATCACAAGTACTTAATACCTCTTTTAAATGTCTAATGATAGAAATCAACAATGGTCCATATTTACACAAGTTTAAGATATTTGAATCATGAGTTAGGAAAAAGAGTTTTGATAATTGTACTAATGCCAAAATTTCCCCGTAGAAGATAGAGCATTGCCAAGTAATAAGGAAAAAATGCTAAATTTATGAGAGACGGCATATCCGTTCCTATTTTCTCCTTTTTGAAAGTCCATTGCACGGGTACACAATGACATTACACCCATCATCCAATCTCTTACTGCCCATCTCAAACTCTTCAAGTGAGGCTTGAAGCCCTGATTTTCTACAACATAGAAACTCTACTCACCAAATAAAAAAAAAATTTGACATTATACAAAAAGAAATTGCACATGTAAAAACCAACTATTTTACCTTAAGAAATCACGATATAGGTTTAAGGGCTAAACAAGGTTTAAGGGCTAAACAAGATTGTAAAAAATTAATATTGATCAAATCTCAATTGCACCAGAGTATAACATGATTTCAGACTACATCAAATATCCAAAACGGTTTCATTACGAAACCAACCTTTGATGTCTAAGCTCAACCTAAGACATTTACATCAAATCCATTGTTTGTTTATTATTACAAATAAAATACACAAATTAATTCTGGAACTCAACAATAGAGAGCAATTGGCGACACCCGCTTCCAGAAAATTGTAGGTATGAAGAGTTAAATCTATACATTCTCAATTTTTCCACGAGTTATACACTCTTATACTATTAAAATTTAACACAAACATATAATAAAAAAAAATCATTCCGTTACTTATTTCAATTTACATGTTCTTTCCATCATGAGCCTATGATATTTACAAGTGAGCAAAATAAAATTCACAATCATGTTCAGTAACTCGTTACGATTAGACAGGCCACCTTTCAGCAATGCATCCATAACAAAATAAACATGGAATAGTAATCAAATCAAAAGAAAGGCATTTTAGGTCAGGCAAGATGGCCAACCATGCCATGGTGACAAAATCACCAGTTGCACGTGAAAAAAAAGGGGAAATCCAACTGACATGCCATTTAGGTTGTCCCACCAAGGTACAGATCATCTCGCTGGCCAATTCATTAGCTAAAAATAAATAAAATATTATCATCAAAACCTCTTAAACTTACTTATTGACTGACAAGTAAATTTTCCAGCTTAGTTAAACACGCTCTTAGAAATATCATGGTCAACAATAGAAGGAACAACATCACCAATAGAATATATGTATTAGAAAGCAAAAAAAATGATCTGGCGAAGGGATCACATATGACTGGAATTTAATTTATCTACTCGTAAAATCCCAGATAGCTTAAACTCTGCATGGGCACAACAGCACACTAAATTTCATATTTATGACCGGCCATGTTGTGCCCATGAAAACAGACGATATGAATATCTTTGATGCTTACTTGTGACCCTGACATGCATGGCCTAGGCTAACATACAAATACAGAATCAAGTAATTTGAATTTTCAAAACCCAACAACTTTACCATATCAATCAAGTTAAAACAACAATAAATAAGTTAATTTCAGTGTCTGACAATTGCACCATTCCAGAGCCCCATCCCTCAAAGTGTAGGGAAATAACCGGAGTCTAATGGCATCTTCATTTACTCCGTGAAACTGAAAATTATGGAACATACGTAGGAATCTGGAGAGATGAGTATTAGGGTTTTCAGTCGCCTTTCCATAGAACTGCAGGTTGTTGCTGAAAAGATTAATCATATCGGCTCTTAGTTGGATGTCGTTTCGACCAAAAGCTGGTTAAATTATGCTTGAACGATCAGGAGCTGCTGCCGGAGTTAGAAACTGAGCCATTGGCATGTTTCCATCGTCATCTTCTTCCTGTTCTTCATGTTGTTGAATTTGCTGAGCTGCCATTCGGGCTGCTTCTACAGCGGTTGCTCTTGCAGCCTCTTGTTCACGCTCTCTTCTTATTTGTGCATCTGCCATCTGATAGAAATAAACAAAGAAGAAATAAAATAGTAATAATAATAATAAAATTAAAAAAAATAAAAATAAAACTAACACTAACGATTAATCTAAACTAATATTAAATAAGAATAGTCCCCGGCAACGGCGCCAAAAAGTAATGTGATTGTAAGTGTACAATATCGTAAACAAGTAATAAAGTGGACCTATTGAGTCCGGATTATCGTTCTTACGAAGACTATCTTATTTAGATACTAGTTAAATTAATCATAATGCTAATTTATTTAAACAATTTGAAATATTTTGATTTGAATATTTAAAGTAAAACTACGAATTTAAGGAAATAGTATAGTAACTTATGTAAAAGCAAATAACAAGAATTTATGAAAGAATAATGGTTAAAGAGTTTGGACAAACGAATTCTCCATAGTTGTCATCTCTAATTTCTCGTCTCAAGATTTGTTCCTAAAGTTGTATTCGGTCGAATTCACGAATTTATCCTAATTTACCTCTCTCGAGTTCAAATTAGGCCTATCTAAATAAGTCAACTTAGGCAGTCAGAATGGTCCTTAATTAGATGCATTAATTCTCCTAGAAATTCAATTAAGACCGCAGCAATAATAAAAGTGTATCTCTACCTTTTATCCAATTACCAGATTTTACTACGTGGTCTAGATTAATAATTTGCTTCTCAGTTCATTACAATCCACGAGATCAATGAAATAATGGCCAGTTATTCCAAGCATTAAGAGAAGAAGTAAAATCAAATACTAGAGCAATTTATAAATCAAAATTTGAGATTCGAAATTAAAGAATTTAACTTAGGTTACATCGTTCATCCAAACTATGAATTTAGCTACTCATGATTTGGGAGAAAGACAAGATGAAGAGTTTCGAATACATAACCGGATCTTGAATAAAAGAGGAGAAAAAGTTGAGTATCTTGCACCAAGAAATCTTTGTTTTCCCGCTCCAATCTTCTTGATCTTGGTCGTTCTTCGTCTTTTTCGTCGTTCTTTTCTCTGTCTTTTCTTGTGTTCTCCAAAGAATTAACCACCCTTCTTTTGACCTAGATTAGGTCTTTATATAATGTTTTACTAATTTTGGAACTCATGTACATGGAAAGACGAAAAAGGCCCTGACTGGAATTAAAAATAAACCAAAAATCACCCTAACGCGATTTCCGCGCGTTTCCGCGGTCAACCGCAGTTTGCAATCCGCGGTTTGACCGCGGCAAACAGTGAATTGTTGCCAAATTCTAGTCCAATCTCCATATTGCATGCTTAGTCCTCCAAGGTTTGACTTGTAATTTATTTGGTCCTTGGTCATATTTTTATCGTTTCGCCTATTTAGTTATCTTATTTGCAGCCCAGGTCCTTCAACTTTGGATTTCATCATCTTTAGTCCTCCAATTTCTTCTTTCATTTCAATTTAGTCCTCTTTTACTTGCAATCCAAGTCCTTAAAATTTTGAATGTTTGTAAGTTGATCCCCATATCCAAGTTTTCGTACGCCTTCAGTCCCTTTTCGCCTATTTAGCTTTGTTTTTCTCCAATTCCATCTGATCTCGGGGTTTTGACCTAAAACAATTAAATAGACACATAATTAAGTAGAAAATCACTTAATAGTACTTACAATTGTCCACTTTTGATGGTCCAGATAAGTGTAAAACCACACTTATCAAGGTACATCCTCACCGAATATGATAAATATTCTTTCCTTATTCTGGCTCAATCACATATGCTCCTTCTCTCATAAAGCAGATACTCATTCAAATCCTAATTTATGACATGAGTTCAAACATGTTAACTAAGAAATTCAAACAATATCTGCAATTACGAACTGAAAAAGAAAAAGCTTACCTATGAGGATAAAGGAACCTAGAAACCTGCATTAATTTGGAGAAACATTAACTATGGCTGTCATAATAGACATAGCAGCAAGAGTGAAGAAGAAATTCCAATGGACTCCATATTCACCCACATGAACTTATGAGAAAAAATGATAAGTACTCAATTATTCGAAGGATAAGAATAACACGGTAATATAATCCCTTGCGGAAACATGAGATGAAAAGTAAAGATCATGACCAACAATATAAAAGGATGAGAATAGATGATAGGAAAATGCAGAATGGAGCAAATTCATAAGAACGCCTTTTTCCCATGAAAGTAGTGAAGCATAGAAGGAAAAAAGAAGTGCTATTAATCTCTTCACACATTATTAGAAATCATTTTATCCTAATAAGTTTTTAGCTAGGATTTATTTCAGGGAAGACTAAAAAATGTAGATTTACATCACCAAAATTTGAGCTCAAATTCGCTAGTGCATCACGTTGCACAGAGAACAACCTAACTTTCCAAACTTTTCTTTATCATGTTAGTGAAAAGACCTATGAGATACATTTCCATATTCTTTATGAAGATAACAAGCACATGAATGTTTAGTCTCAAATATTTATGGACCTCACTGAGTTATGTTAAGCGAAATCTAATAAGAACACAAGAAAATGAAATAGAATCAATAATTCCATACATTAAAATGAAAGAAACATTATTAAAATTGAATTCCAATAATTAAACTATTTTCCACCCCCACTCAATATGAAATAGAAGCAATAATTTAAAAGCTAAAATCAGCTTCTATACCTCTTCATATATGAAAGAGAGGATTATGAAAATGCTAATAATTTTTTGAATTGTAGGTTACTCCAAGACTTACACATTAATCACATACCAAGCACATAAATCACTAAATAGCATTAACAATAAAACCCACGTTAAATGCAATGAACATCCTGTAAAACGAGGGAAGAGCCGCAACAGTGAAAACCCCGAAACTCCAGAAGTATCCTCAATCAATCTGAAAGTTCAATAAATTAAAACATTGGAACAGATCTACAGAAAATTTCACGTTTTGTACAATCCAAAAAACAACCATAAAAATTACAACTTACAATTCGTATTGGGCAGATTACATACATAGCACGTGTGTTTGTGAGAGAGATTTGAACCTTTTGGGTCTTCATCGCCCGTAAAACGTTGTTTGGGACATTATCCATCACTTGGCACTGTTTATTGAGCAGCAAATCAACAACTTTTGGTTTACTGGTATGATTTGTAAATTGTAGAGAGAAGAATCTGGTCTGTGATTTGAAGGAAGAATATGGTCTGTGATTTTTGGTTTACTTTAGGTTTTCTTCAAGTCATATTTGTCAACATAATATAGAAGTTCTTACAATGTCATATTTTTTTGTTTATATTCTATTTAATAGGTTGCTGCGATATTTAAAATTAGAAACAACAAAGATATGCCAGAGATATTCGATCAACCATCTAATGATGCAAAAAGTTTTATACTACACTACTTGCAGATGGAACGCCTACAGCTTCTCAACTACAGGAATACCCTTTTGTGTGCCAAAATACAGTACGGTCAGCCAATGTTAATATAACCCAGGAACCCTTTCGTTTTACATATTTCACAACCCTCTGCAATTTACATCATCCTCTAAACCCTAATTCTATTTTTCCCTAAATGTCAGTTATCCCAAATTCCTGAGCCCTAATCCAAGAAAATTACATACATATACCAAGTTTTGATAGACATGGATACACAGGCGAACAAGACGCACACACGTTCCTTGAATTCAACAAACAAGGGGAGGGCTGTGATTACTTGGAATTCCATGAGCTCTCGCAGCACATTCCATCCCTCTCTGTATGGCGCTGAATTTGGTTCCATCTCCGAAGCTACGCAATCTGGTGTAAAAGAGAGAAGATACAGGGTAAGGGAGAGCTTCGTCTAGAAACCCACTTGAGAAAACGAACGAAGAAATCGAAAATCAAGCCGGAACAATTTGGGAATTTGAATTTGGAATATCAATTTAAGAATCGCAAGAGAAGGTATGGTGCTGAATTTGGTTCCATCTCCGAAGCTACGCAATCTGGTGTACAAGAGAGAAGATACAGGGTAAGGGGAGAGCTTCGTCTGGAAACCCACTTGAGAAAACGAACGAAGAAATCGAAAATTAAGCCGGAACAATTTGGGAATTTGAATTTGGAATATCAATTTAAGAATCGCAAGAGAAGATGTGGAATCGATGGAGAAGATTTGGATACCCTGCTATGCTCAAATGGACAAAAGTGTTTTTGTTATTTACCTTTATTGATCAAAAAGAAAAGAAATAGGCGAGAAGGACGGAAAAATGAATAGTGGACTAAAATACCACTTTTAATAGGGATTTCGGCGCAAATGGTCCCTAACCTTTGTCCTTGGTATAGAATTGGTCCCTAACGTTTATTTTTTAGCAAACAAGTCCCTAATCTATGTATTTTGATACAAAATTGGTCCTTATGACAAATATGCCCTTAATTTTAATTAGAAGAAATTATATGTGGATTCCTAATCATTACAAAAAGTGCAAATAGGTCCAATACTATTATTTTTTATAAAAAAATTAAAAAAATAATGATTTTTTTTGAATTAATACTTTAGTAATAAACATGTCAAATAAAATTATTATTTTTATTATTAAGTAATTATATTATTTAAAGAGAAGAAATTATTGTGAGAAATCATTTTTCTCCACTTTTACATATAAAATTTTTTCTCCCTCTTTACTTTAAAAATTAAACTAAATAAATAAAAAAATGACCTATATAATTTTATGACATTGAACTAATCTTATTATATTTTTATTTAACATAAAAATACTAATACAAATTAATTTACACATTATGTATTTTATTTTTGAACGAAAATAAAACGATAAATTAAAATACGAAGAATATAGTTGGATTTATAATATTTGAAGTTAATAAATATATAATTCAATTAAATAAAATTATTTAAACATCAAGTTTGTGACAAAGTTATTTTTTTTATTCAACAATAAAATAAAAGTTTAAATTTTAAATAATATAATTACTTAATAATAAAAATAAAAATTTTATTTGACATATTTATTACTAAAGTATTAATTCCAAAAAAAAAAAATCATTAGTTTTCTTTAATTTTTTTATAAAAAAATAAAAGTATTGGATATATTTTCACATTTTGTAATAATTAGAAATCCACATACAATTTCTTCTAATTAAAACTAATGGTATATTTATCTTTTTCATCCCATAAGGACCAATTTCACACCAAAACACATAGGTTAGGGATTTGTTTGCCAAAAAATAAATGTTAGGGACTAATTTCACACTAAGGACAAAGGTTATGGACCATTTGCGTCAAAATCCTCTTTTAATATATATATATATATATATATATATATATATATATATATATATATATATATATATATATATATATATATATCCTTACAATAATATAAGAGCCTTAAACTTTTTATTGTTCATTTTTTCGTCCAACACGCCGTCGTTTTACAGCACTCTTACCTACTTCATTCACCCACTTTCTACCTTTTGACTTTCCGCGTTTTCAGAAGCCATTGCTTCCATTGATTTAGTTGTGTTCTTATTTGTCCATAATTTCCATTGGAACTTCTAATTCAGAGTTCTTGTCAAGTTCTGTATTTGTATGACAATGACAAATTTTTGAAGCAGAACTTCATTCTGTTTAACAATAATTTCATTCCATGTTGTTTGTCCTTCTTTGGAGCTTGTAATTTAAAATACTCATTTCTTATTTCAGAAATAAAAAACCAAAAGAACCTCAAAATATAATGTGCAATTAAACAAAATAATATGCAAAAAGAAAAATAGTTTCACCTTTTAACTATAAAAAAAAAAAAATTCCTCGTGAACAGTAAAATACTGTTCATTGCCGAGTTACTCGGCAATGAACATTTCATTGCCGAGCCAAAAAAAAGGAGGCTGGATGAAAATTAGAATAAATTTGAAATGCTTACCCAATCTCCAAACCAGTAGCAACCTAGCAATATTGTTACCAGTCTATTAAGAGCAAAGGAAATGATAAACCCACACATATGTATTACCCAAAAAAAAAATTGGTTACTGTTCATTGCCGAGCAACTCGTCAATAATAATGACTAAAGTACACAGAGTTTGTCAGGTCTTTCTCAATCTAGAGAGAAGGAAACATTAATGGGCATGGCATGGGGGACCTAATCATCATCTTATTCAAAATAAACTAAGAAATAGACTATTACTACATTTGTTTATGTAAATAAATATGGCAATTGAATTGGTCTTCACATTGTTTGGATGCACAGGTTTGATTAGATTGAATTGGTCTTCACAGTGTTTTGATACTCGGCAATGAAATTTTATTGCATTTTATTGCAATGAAATGTCTATCTGCTCCAGTCATTATTGCATTTTATTCTTTGTTGAAATGCCATTTTGATTAGATTTTGGTGCTGTTATTCTTTGTCTAATTTAAGTAAAACATAGGCATTAATGAAGCCTTAAATTCTCTGTTCAGACAAATGAATTTGACTCAGTATCATTTATTTTTACTATGCTTTCCTCAATTAATTGATAAACAGGAGCGATGACTTTGGACGATTGTAACGACGCTCAACAATCTCCAAGTTTCCAAAAGAACAAGATAGCAGTAAGAGAAGAGAGAGAGAAAAGGAGAAAAAGAGAGTCTAAAGGGACGAGAATTCAGAGATTCGAGGAAGAATTATTTTATTGTATTCAAGAATTATAATATTTTGGTGTAATTCATTGTTGAGCAACTCGACAATGAACAGTAAATTACTGTTCAAGATTTTTTTTTTTTTTAAGGCCATTTCTTTTTCTAATATTTTTCACAAATTTTTTTTCTTTAGTTTATTTTTCCTTATTTGTTTTTATTTTAGACCTTTTCATTCAATTTTTTCATTAATCTTTTTTATTTTATCTTATAAGCAAATTGATTTTTTTTTTATTTTTTATAATGTTGTCAAGTAACTCGGCAATGAAGATGCAGTTGAATTGGGTCTATGATTCTCGTGAAAAAATTCAATCAAATCGGATAAGAACTACTTGGCCGGTCAAAAATGCTTGGAACTAAACATTTTTCCTGAAGTTTCGACAAGAAAAAATTCTTGTTAAGTGAAAAAAATTAGAAAAAACCAAAGCAAATGGAAAAGCCCACCCAAAAAATAAAAATAAAAAAAAAAATAAAAATTATTTGAGTACTGTTCGTCGCCGAGCAACTCGGCGATGAACAGTGGGTCTTGCTCGGTGACGCACAGTTCATCTAATTTTTTATTTTTTTTTATCTTTTTCTAATCTTTTTGACAATTTTTTTTTTAGTTTATTTTTCCTTATTCGTTCTTATTTTACACCTTTTCATTCAATTTTTTCATTAATCTTTTTTATTTTATCTTATAAGCAAATTTGAATTTTTTTATTTTTATTTTTATTTTTTATAATGTTGTCGAGTTACTTGACAACATTGAATTTGAATTTTTTTTTTTTTGTGTTGTCGAGTAACTCGACAACATTGTAATTTGATTTTTTTTTTTTTTTTTACACATGGGCATTGACCCATTTTCATTTTTTATTTTATTTTAGGAATAATTGTATGAAAGGTTCCTATCGTTTCAACCTAAAACTTTTCACTACATTTTTCACAAACGTGCAACGCACGTGGCCAAATTTTTTTAAACAAATTTTTTCACATATGTAAGAGGGAAATGATTAAACAAATTTTTTAAAAAAAAAAATATTGATGATGCATTAATTTATAAGTTGATGACGTTTCAATAACTAATCTCAAGTAATCTATAAATAAATAAATCTAATTGATGACTTCTGTTGTTAGGCAATTATGGAAGATGTTAGACAAATTTAGTGAAATAAGTGATAAACAAGCTAACGGAAATGAAATTGAATAAACGAAAGTTAAGTAATAAAATAATTAAAAAAGTATAAAAAAAATAAAAATTATTATAAAGTAAAGAAAAATATAAAAAAAATTATCGAGTTGAGTTTGTCGAGTAACTCGACTATAGTAGTAGTAGTAGTAGGAGTAGTAGTAGTAATAATAATAATAATAATAATAATAATAATAATAATAATAATAATAATAATAATAATAAGGCCTCCAAAGAGGAGTTTGTCGAATTACTCAACAAACTCCACTAATTGGAGGTTGTGGAGTTACTCGACAAACTCTTTGTCGAGTAACTCGAACAATAATTACAATAGTACAAAATGTAAAAAATATAAAAAAATAAAAATTATAATAAAGTTAAAAAAAAAAGAGAGAAAAAAAACTAATAATGATAGATATAATTTCATACGAATAATTTCCAAACTAAAAGTATATTGACAAATAAATGAAGTCAAAATCAGATACTTAGAAAAACAAAAAGATTTACACAAACACAAGTTGCCATTGTACCACTGAGGAAATTAGCTATCCAAGAAGAAGCTTTATTTGAACATGTTAGAAATATAATCTAGTCTTTAATTACATGTTAATAATTAAAGAATTCATATCATGCCAAAATTACCAAGTATGATTAATTTAGAAGAATACCTGTCTCCATTAGTGTTGAAATTGACAGGGTTGGATCTTCTGCAGTCTAATCACCTCAATAGTGCTCAATGGAATCTCTGTCTATAATGGTGTAGAAGAGGAGAGCAAAAGTTGTGATTGACCCGGGAACTATAACCCTATTTATAACATTCTGTATACCCTAGTCCAATTAAAAGTCCATCAATCCTAATTGGACTAGGATCCGGTCTCTACACATTACAAAGCCCACACTCAGTTTAGATGTTTCTAGGGCCCAATCAACAGATCACTTAATAGCCCTATTAATCAGATAGCCCATATAATTGCAATACAATATGTAGCCCATTATAGAGATAAAAAATCCAACAATCTCCCACTTAGGCTACATATGTTATCCGAAACAATTATATTTTAAACTTTATGTATACACTTAAATTGCTATCTTACTTGAAACATCTCCGTACAATCTGGTCCATCTACTATATCAGTATGAGATCAAAGCGGCCTTTGTCACATTAATCGATAACTAAACCCATCAATGGTCACCATACCAACATATTCAATGACATAGATCGAGTATGGATGTGTAGCATGGAAATTACATGCAAGGTGATCTTAATACATGTCTATTTCCAACTGGTCCTACTTTATTCTTTAATGAGATCATACCAAAGCTTTCCAATCTTAATGTTAAACCACAAATGGAAAGACCAAATTCAGAGATTGGTAAAAAACCATTATACTTTATTCTGCAGAAAATAATCATAAAGTGTGTCTATTACTGAAAAGCATCAAAATACAAACTCCCACTAAACCAGCACATCATCAAACAATACAACACCCATATGAGCTATATGCTCGTGAAACACCTTAGGTGGTAAACCTTTGGTGAGCGGATCCGCAATTATAGAGTTTGTGCCAATATGCTCTATAGACACCTGATTACTCTGAACTCTCTCTTTAACAACAAGAAACTTGATGTCTATGTGCTTCGACTTCATAAAGTTTCTATTGTTGTCGGAATATAGCACAGCCGATTTATTGTCACAATATGTCTTCAATGGTCTTTCAATACCATCTACAACCCGCAGTCCAGTGACAAAATTTCGCAACCATATCCCATGATTAGATGCATCATAATAGACTATGAACTTAGCTGTCATGGTAGATGGAGCTATGAGCGTCTGCTTAACACTCTTTCAAGATACAGCTCCTCCAACCAGTAGATAAATGTAGCCCAATGTGGATCTCTTACTATATTGGCATCCAACAAAATCGGAGTCAGAATACCCAATGATCTCCTAATGATCTGACTTCCGATAGGTGAGCATGAAATCTTTTGTTTTCTGTAAATATTGTATAACCCTTTTAGCTGCTTTCCAATGATCTATCCCAGGGTTACACAGATATCTGCCTATTAATCCCACTATGAACGCTATATCCGAATGCGTACATACTTGAGCATACATAAGACTCTCTATAGCCGACGCATAAAGAATCTTTCACATTTCTTTCACCTCAACCTCATTTTTGGGGCATTGACTGAGGCTGAACTTATCTCCTTTAGCAATGAGTGTATCTCTCGGTTTACAATCTTTCATGTCGAATATGCTAAGTACCCTTTCGATATAGCTCTTTTGTGATAACCCAATGATACCCCGAGAGTGATCTCGATGTATCTGTATGCCTAATACAAAAGAGACGTCCCCAAGATCTTTCATTTTAAAATTCTTAGTTAGAAATCTCTTGGTTTCGTGCAATAAGCCTATATCACTGCTAGTTAGCCGTATATCATCGACATATAATACCAGGAAGGTATATTTACTCCCACTGAACTTATGGTACACACAATCATCAACTGTATTTACCTCAAATCCAAACGAGATAATGACTTGATGAAATTTATAATACCATTAACGGGAAGCTTGCTTGAGACTATAGATAAATTTCTTTAGTCTGCATACCATTTTCTTTGGTCCAAATCAAAATGAGCTACTAATGCCATTATTATCCTGAAAGAGTATTTCGATAAAACTGAAGAGAAAGTCTCTTTTATAATCAATGCCTTCTTTCTTAGTGAAACCCTTGACAACAAGACGAGCCTTATATCTCTCAACATTGCCTTTTGAATCCCTCTTGGTCTTAAATATTCATTTGCAACCAATGGGTTTTGCACATTCAGGCAATTTGACGAGATCTCCAACGCCATTGTCTTTCATAGTTTCATCTCATCTTTCATGGCATCAACCCACTTTTGAGAATTAGAACTCTGTTTGGCTTGATAGAAGTTGATTATATCATCTTCCACCACTCCTATGTCAACCTCATGTTCTTGGAGAAAGACGATATAGTCATCCAGAAACGTCATTCTCCTTTCTCTAGTGGATCTTCGCACTGGCATTTGTTCTTGAGGTTGTTGAGTTTGCTAATCATGAGCAACATCTTCATTTTGGATAGGAAAGTTGTCGACATTGTCTTGATAATCCGAATTCACATCTTGAACAATGTCAGTAATTTGATCATTGTCAATAGTGACAGCAGTAAGAGAAATGAGTTCCTCTTCAAAGACGATGTTCTTACCCTTATCTTTCCCTCCAAACTCAACATCCTCAAAGAATTTTGCATTTATAGTCTCGAAAAAGGACCTAGTCGAGGGATTATAGAATTTATAATCCCTGGACCATTCTGGGTATCCAACAAAATAGCAGCTTACAGTTCTTGAGTCCAGTTTATTTTCACTTAGAAGGCCTCGTTTCAACTAGACATCCCCAAATGTGCAAGTGCCTTATACCAGGCTTCTTACTGATCTAAAGTTTATAAGGAGTTTTAGTTACTGCTTTATTTGGAACCCTGTTAAGGATGTATGCTGCATTTTTTAGTGCTTCTCTCTATAGGGATTTCGGTAAAGAAGAATGACTAATAAGTTTTCTCACCGTACCCTTAATAATAACCTAAAAGTTCCTATAGTCTCAATTGCAACTGCTTTGCCGTCGCCCACAAAGATGAATCTTTCAGCATCAATTGGTTGTTGGCTCCACATGCAGCCTTGTATAGACACGCATATGTAAGTGGTAGCATCAGAATCCATCCACCAAGTGTGTCTAGGTACAGAAGCTAAATAAATTAACTTCAGAACAAACCATAGCGAGAAGCATACATTTCTTAACACGCAGTGTAACGTAACTGGGGCATTCTTTATTTATGTATTCACCCTTTTTACAAAAGTAACAAGTGAACTCTTTATCCTATTTCCTTTGCACTTTATGTTGTGGTGCCCCAACTGCAGCTTACTTTTTCCTTTTCCTTTTCTTGTCTTGAGGAGTGGTAAATGAGTTAGTACTTTCAGTTATCTCACGCTTAAGTCTTTCTCTTCTTGCACAAAATGGGATACGAGCTCATTAAGAGTCCATTTATCCTTTTGGGTATTGTAACTCACTGTAAATTGACCGTATTGTGCATGAAGGGAAATCAAAACCAGATGCACAAGCAAGTCCTCAGACAACTCTAACTTTAGTGCATTTAGTTTGGAGATGAGATTATTCATTTCTTCCTCAGACACAGTGCCCCTAAATATTTCTGGAATGGAACGTTTCATGATCATAAGACTTATGCAGTTAGAACGATCCCAATTTTTCAAGTCCCTTTTATCTTAAGTGGAACTTTCATCAGTAAGAGTTGGAAGTCGTTCTATCCGAAGCACAAGGTCAAGATCCATGTGACTGAGAACAATCATAACGTTCTCTTTTCAATTCTTGAAATTTGTGCCAGCAAGCACAAGGATAAAATTAATGTTGGCAGATATTGTAGAAGGAGAAGCAGAAACTGAAAATGAGAGAATATTTCACGCTCACAAATAATGATTATGTCATAACATATGTATGACGAATTCTATAACGGTGGGCCCATTACAAGATACCTAGCACAACATTGATATTTAGTCTTTGGACAGAAACATCAACTTGTAAGTGGTACTCTCTGTGTAGTAATCAAATATTGATAATTAATCTGTCAAACAATAAGCCTTTCTTTGGACCGACTTATTGTCCACATGAAAACTTTATAATTGTCATATATTTATTACCACAGGTATATATGTCATTTGGCCAAACAGTAACCTTCCTTTGGGACGGTCATTGTTCGCATAAATAACAGACACACACATCTTAATATTCTAAAATAAGCAAATCTACGCGATAGAGGTTACTTTGGCAACATATCGTTTCAATTGATTTATTTTGAAATATAAGACGATTAATTCAAGAAACTGAAGATATTTTAGGGATTAAATTCAAAAATTCCAAACTTTAAGGGCCTAATATTTTAAAATCTGAAAGCTTGAAGGACTTAAGATTTAAAATCTAAAACTTTAAGGACTAAATCTTAAAATCCAAAAATTTAAGGGCTTAAATTCAAAAACTCCAAATATTTAAGGCCCAAGATTTTAAAACCTGAAAACTTTAAGGATCTAAGATTTGATATCCATATCCATAAGGACTAAATCTGAAAATCCAAAAAGGTATGTATTTTATTGGTAGGCCCATTACAAGATACTTAGTACAACATTAACATTTAGTCTTTGGACAGAAACATCGATTGTAAGTGGTACTCTCCGCGCAGTAATCAAATATAGATAATAAATCTGTCATACAATAAGCCTTTCTTTGGACCGACTCATTGTCCACATGAAATCTTTATAATTATCACATATTTACTACCACATGTACGTCTGCTATTTGGCCAAATAATAACCTTCCTTTGGGCCGGTCATTATTCGCATAAGTAACAGATATACTCATCTTTATATTTCAAAATAAACAAATCAACACAATAGAGGTTACTTTGGCAACGTATTGTATTGATATTATTTACTTCAAAATACAAGACATTTGAATTAAGAATTTCAGAATTTTCGGAGAAAAACTTTAAGATTTAAAACTTGGAGGACCTTAGAGTTGAAATTTTAATACTTTAGCAATTTAAAATTTAGGATTTATGAAGTTTTGAGATTGAATCCTAAATTTTAAAACTTTAATGGCCTTTCTTTAAAGAAATTTTAAAACTTTAGGGTTAAAATTGTAAAATTTAAAATTTTAGTGGCCAACTTATAACAAATTTCAACTTTAAGGACTAAATTATTAAAATCCCATAACTGTAGGGTAAGATGACAATATTTAAAAATTTGGGACTCAGTTTTCAATTATCATAACCTAAGGGATTTTAATGAATTAAGTTTTAAAAATTAGGGACTTCATGTGCAATAAACCTAAATCTCCAAAATTGCACCCTAATCCTTGAATTAATCAAATTTACATTGGAGGTCCCGTTTCCAAAAAAAAAAACAAAATGTAGCAGCTAGGGTTTTCAAACCCTAGCGCCACCAACCTACGTCGCTGCCCTCTAGATCTGATGGGCGGCGACTCTTCAGCCGCAGCAGCGCCAGCCCGGCGCTTCTGTTTCCTTTCATCAGCGCCGGCGAAGGCGCTGCTGTTTGTTTCCGAAGGCGCTGCTGTTTTCTCCCAGCAGCGCCAGCGAAGGCGCTGCTGTTTGTTCCTGCTAGAAGCGCCGGCAACAGCGCTGCTTTGTTTCGCCCAGCAGCGCCTTCCGGCTTTCCAGCATCGCCGGCAATGCTGCTGTTCCAATTTATTTTATTTTTTTATTTTTTTTTAGGTCTTCAAATCCAATCCAACAACCAAAGGGATGATTCATGATCAACGATTCAAGAACATTCATATTAAAAAAAACTAGATCTATATGTTCAAAATATCATAATCCCAGTTATATATATATATATATATATATATATATATATATATATATATATATATCTATACTATAGTATAAGTGTCTATGGCATGTTTACTATTCACCCTTCAACCAACGCGACGTCGTTTTGATGTTGTATTAGCCTTAATTTTGTCCAAATCTCACTTTTCTGTGTTCTACGCTTGTTTAACCTATTAATAGTGGCTGTCTTTTTTTGACTTTTCTTTGTTTTTTGGGGATTCGTTATTTCTCTAGAGTTTATTCAAAATGCTGCAATTGTTGACTTGTTTCTTTCTTCTGGATCCGGCATCTTTTTATTTTTAAATTATCTTTTTTTTGTTCCTTACACATGCGCAGCCTTTTTTTATTTTATATTAAGTTTTGTTCGTGTTGTCTTTTCTCTTTCCTGTCGATATTCGAAAAAAAAATTTTCCTTTTAGTTGTCGAGTGGCTCGATCATTTTTTCTCCTTGCGATTTCGTCATTTGATTACTGTCGAGTCACTCGGCATAGGAGATTTTTCTATTTTTAGATTTGGTCGAGGTATTGAGTTTGTGGAGTGGCTTGATTATTTTTTCTCCTTGCCATTTCATTATTTGATTACTGTCGAGTCACTTGGCATAGGAGATTTTTATATTTTTAGATTTGATCGAGGTATTGAGTCTGTGGATATTATTATTATTATTATCATTATAATTTTGTATTCATATTAAAATCTCCACACTTTCAAAATTGATTATACTTTTCTTAACCATGACATTTGCAAGTTGTGAACTTAATTATCTATGTGAAGTAAAATTGAATTGAAACTCAGGTTGAAAACTTAAACATTGTCGAGACTGGAAGTAACAAAGTATAAAACTGAAATTTTGTCCATTTCCTTTCAAGTTCCACCACATTTTGCCATGAAACTGAATGTCCATACCATGTAACTCATAGCTTATACATAATCAATATTCACGTATTGAAATACAATATATCCCCTCCCTATTTGAAAAACTGAAATCACTATTCTAATTTGAAAAGAAATATCTTACAAAGAAGGCTACAAATTGAAATGAAAAGTTGGAAATTTAAACTAATTTCACGAATGACAAGAATTATAAATTAATTTTGTTTATTTACAAAAAATAATTTCTTTTTTTAATTTTTTTTGGTTGGACATTTTCATTATAAAATATAAGAATGAAAAATTAAAATATATTAATATTTTTTCTATGTTTTTCAACTTTGTCGAGTTGCTTGGCAAGGTGGGAAATCTAAACATATTTTATTTATCCGACTTGTCGAGTAACTCGGCAAAGTGGGAAATATTGGACCAAAAAATTTCTTTTTTCCCCTTCCTTTATTTGTTGTACAGTTTTAGCAATGCATTTATTTATTTTATTTTATGGATTTCCACTGTCAGTCCACATCTTTTTCATTTTATAGCAAATTTACCCATGAGTTATTTTTTTATTTAATATGTTATAGTAAAATATATATTTTACGAATTTATTATATATTATATTAGATCCTTACAATATATGATACTATATGTTGATCAAATATTGTATGTTAGTATAGTTGAATTTTTTTATAGTCATTGTGTTCATTTATTATAAAAATTTTAGTAATTGATATTTCAAACTCACAATTTTTTTAATATTTTCTATGGATGTGCAATGCAAAAGTTTTTTCTTTTGTCAAAAATTAATTTTTTTTTTTTTTGGGCTTTTTCATGCCAGAATATAAAAAAAGGAAAACTTAATATTATTTTTCCCCCACTTTGCTCACACACAAAATATATATATATTTTTTATTTTTTTTTCGACATTTTAATTACAAATTATAAGAATCAAACATTAAAATATATTAATATTTTTTCTATGTTTGTCAACTTTGTCGAGTTGCTTGGCAAGGTGGGAAAACTAAACATATTTTATTTATCCCACTTGTCGAGTAACTCGACAAAGTGGGAAATATTGGACCAAAAAATTTCTTCTTTCCCCTTCCTTTGTTTGTTGTAGAGTTTTAGCAATGCATTTATTTATTTTATTTTATGGATTTCCACTGTCAGTCCACATATTTTTCATTTTATAGCAAATTTATCCATGAGTTTTTTTTTTTTTAATATCTTATAGTAAAATATATATTTTACGAATTTATTATATATTATATTAGATCCTTACAATATATGATACTATATGTTTATCAATTATTGTATGTTAGTATAGTTGAATTTTTTTATAGTCATTGTGTTAATTTATTATAATAATTTTAGTCATTGATATTTCAAACTCACAGTTTTTTTAACATTTTGTGTGGATGTGCAATGCAAAAGTTTTTTTTTTGTCAAAAATTATTTTGTTTTATTTTTATTTTTGGGCTTTTTCATGCTAGAATATAAAAAAAGGAAAACTTAATATTATTGTTCCCCCACTTTGCTCACACACAATATATATATATATATATATATATATATATATATATATATATATATATATATATATATATTTTTATTTTTTTGGACATTTTAATTACAAATTATAAGAATCAGAAATTAAAATATTTAATTCTTTTTTCCATTTATTCAACTTTGTCGAGTTGCTCGGCAATGTGGTAAAACTAAACACATTTTACCTATGCCACTTGTCGAGTAACTCGGCAAAGTGGGCAGCATTGGCCAAAACAAATTATTTCTGCCATTCTTTTATTTTTGTACAGTTTCAGCAATGTATTCATTTATTTTATTTTTTTGATTCCACTGTCAGTCCACATATTTTTCATTTTATAGCAAATTTACCCATGAGTTTTTTATTTTTTTAATATGTTATAGTCAAATATATGTTTTATGAATTTATTATATATTATATTAGATCCTTACAATATATAATACTATATGTTTATCAATTATTGTATGTTATTATAGTTCAATTTTTTTATAGTCATTGTGTTCATTTATTATAATAATTGTAGTCATTCATATTTAAAACTTACAATTTTTTTAATATTTTCTATGGATGTGCAATGGAAAAGTTTTTTTTTTTTCAAAAATTATTTTGTTTTATTTTTATTTTTCGGCTTTTTGAAGCCAGAATATACAAAAAGGAAAACTCAATATTATTTTCCCCCCACTTCGTTCACCCACAAAATATTTTTTTTTTTATTTTTGTTTGGACATTTTAATTACAAATTATAAGAATCAAAAATTAAAATATTTAATTCTTTTTTCCATTTATTCAATTTTTTCCCCACTTTGCTCGCACAAAAAATAATTTATTTTTTTAGTGTTGGACATTTTCATTACAAAATATAAGAATTAGGAATTAAAATATTTTAATATTTTTCCTATGTTTTTTCAACTTTGCCGAGTTGCTCGGCAAGGTGGGAAAGGTAAATCCATTTTATTTATCCTACTTGTCGAGTAACTCGGCAAAGTGGGAAATATTGGACAAAAAATATATATATTTCCCCTCCTTTATTTTTGTATATTTTTAGCAATGCATTTATTTATTTGATGTTTTGGATTTCCATTGTCAGTCCACATCTTTTTCATTTTATAGCAAATTTACCCATGGGTTTTTTTTTTTTGTAATATGTTATAGTAAAATATATATTTTATGAATTTATTATATATTATATTAGATCTTTACAATATATGATACTATATTTTTATCAATTATTGTATGTTAGTATAGTTGAATTTTTTTATAGTTATTATTTTACTTTATTATAATAATTGTAGTCGTTATATGATTTCATTGTTTTTCATTTACAATTTTATCCCTTCTCACTTTCGTCGAGGTATTGAGTATTTACAGATTATTATTATTATTATTATTATTATAATTTTTTATGTATATTAATTATTAAATTTTCTATTTTTGTTGTTTTTTTTTGGTGCATGTAAGTGATTCAATAACTTACAATTTTCAACTTTGAATTTTTTTACCTAATTCATAAATTACGCATGTGTATATATTTTTTATTCTAACATTTATGATGATATTTTATATTAAATTATATATCATGTAAAATTTCTTTGTGTAATATGAAAATATGATTAGGTACACTTTTTCATGACATAATATCAAAAAACAAATAAAAATGATTATATTTTTCCTCACATTTGTCCCGCAAATTTTTTTTGCTTTTTTGGACTTTTTCATGACAAAATATAACGATCAAAAATTAACATACTTAAATATTTGTTTTTGTTTTTCCCACTTTGTTCAGTTATAATTTTTTTTCCTTCTTTATTTTAATTGTATTTAAAACTTGTAATTTTTTATAGATTTTGTATTTATGTGCAGCGGACAAAATATTTTTATCTCAAAAATTATGTTTGTTTTTTTTTTTTGGGACTTTTTAATGAGAAATTATAAAAAAAGAAAAAATTAATAATATCTTTTCCCTCACTTTGCTCACGCAAAAAACTAATATTTTATTTTTCCTTTGTTGTTCTTTTTCGTGACAAAATATAAGAATGAAAAAATAAATTATTTAAATGATTTTTTCATTTTTTCTACTTTGCCAAATTACTTGGCAATGTGTTATAGTCATTATTTTAATTGATTATGATAATTGTAGTCGTTATATGATTTCATTGTTTTTCATTTACAATTTTTTCCCTTCTCACTTTTGTCGAGCTATTGAGTATTTACATATTCTTATTATTATTATTATTATAATTTTGTATGTATATTAATTATTAAATTTTCTATTTTTGTTGTTTTTTTTTTTTGCATGTAAGTAATTCAATAACTTACAATTTTCAACTTTGAATTTTTTTACGTAATTCATAAATTATGCATGTGTATATATTTTTTACTTTAACATTTATGATAATATTTTATATTAAATTATATATCATATAAAATTTCTTTATGTAATATGAAAATATAATTAGGTAGACTTTTTCATGACATAATATGAAAAAACAAATAAAAATGATTATATTTTTCCTCACATTTGTCCCGCAAATTTTTTTTTGCTTTTTTGGACTTTTTCATGACAAAATATAAGAATAAAAAAATAAATTATTTAAATAATTTTTTCTTTTTTTCTACTTTGCCGAGTTACTCGGTAATGTCGGAAAATTAAATACCTTCTATTTATCCCACTTGTCGAGTAACTCGACACAGTGGAAAGAGTTGAAGAAAACAGATGTCTTTTCCCTTTTCTTTGTTTTTGTGGAATTTTAGGAATTTATTTATTTATTTATTTATTCCATTTGTAATTTTAGTTCACATCCTCTTCATGTTAGAGCAAATGTATCCATGGTCTTTTTTTTTTTTTTTAATATGTTATAATAAAATATATATTTTTTGAAATTGTTATATGTTTTATTAGATCTGTACAATATATGATACTATATTTTTGTTTATATTAATTCTTACATTGGAAAATTTAATTTTCATTATATAATTTATTGATGAATTTGACATTGGAAATTATGATTTTTTTAAGATTTTTGATAAAGTGAAGATTTTACGATTAGATTTTGACTTTGAATTTTTTTAGTCAATTGATAAATTAAGGATATATATAAAATTTTTTTACGCTACCATTTATGATAAGATTTTACATTAAATTATATATAATATAAAATGATTTTTCATTATATGAAATTATGATTATTGATTACATTATATTAGATTTTATGAACTATTATAATATATTTGTTATTAATTGTTATATTATAATTATGTTTGGTAATTATATTATAATTATTTTATAATATATTATGAATTTGTTATATATTATATTAAATCCTTATAGTATATAATATAAAATTTGTGTTAATTATTTTATCTTGGTGTAGTTGAATTTTTTTTTTTATCATTATTCTAATTTTTTATGATAAATATAGTTTTCATATAATTTCTTATATAATTATGCACTTTCATTATTGTTAATAATGATTGTAAACTTTAATATTGATTTAGTCTATTTATGTAATTTCTTCTGTCGGTTAACTCGACAAATTCAAACGTACTTTTTCGATCTGCTCGAGTAATTATCTATCAATTTTCCTACCTAAATTCTTGCCTCCGTTAGATTTTAAATTTTTGTTGTATACTTTTATTTTACATGACAGCCACAATGTTTGACTTCAACATTTGTCTTTTATATCTAGAATCCATTCTGTAAAAGATGCGTATATTTTTATATTAGTATGTGTTTTCAAGTTACGAGGTAATTAGGGCAAATGATTTCACTTTATTTCTTGAAATTCATACCCTTTCTTAACACGTGTACTCATGTACAAAATAAAAGTTAATTGTTTTGTTTTTTTTTTTTGGCATTTCTTTGTCCTTATCTTTGTACTTATTATTAATAACATCTAAAATTATATACATACGTCTACTGTTCATGTTTTGGAAGTAAACGGCGTTGTTTTGGAAGTATGATTTTATCTTTTTCTTTTCTTCGATTTTTACGAGACATATATACACAATCCTTGCTTCTTTTCTATTTTTATTTCTTCTGAGTCTTACTCTTTTATTTGAACTCTTATCAAACCCTATAGAGCTTTAGTTAGTTATATTTCGTTTCATCATCTAATTTTGTTGAAATCAGTCCTAATTTTGTTGAATTCCTTTTATTATCACTTTGAATCATTGTAGCTTGTTTCATCTATTTCAAATTATAGTTCTTATCTCCTTTGTTAACCTGTTGAGTTTGAACGTAGTTTGCAGAAGTTCTGAAAACCATTTTGTTGGTTTGATCATTTCTTCATTCGTTGTTATACATCAAGCTGGCAACTTAAATTTACAGGTTTGTAATTTTTTCTGCTGGAACTTTGAAGGTCTTTGTTATTTGTGTTATTTGGTTTATTCTTTCATTCTATCTTTATTAACAAGATTTGTTTTTTAGTAATATATATTTATAGGCTATACTTAAATATAAGAATTCAAATCACTGTTGAAGCTTTTAAATCAATAGTAATTTATTCCCTTTTTGTGATTTCATCTATGCACTAATCTTTTTTTTTTTTGTGTTCATAATGTTTATATTATATTTGTATTTTTTTATACATTGAATTACACTAATTTTTATATTTGTTTTATGAAAAAATATATTAGATGACAGGTGAAAAAATTATTGATTCAAATAAAGAACTACAAAACAAGAAAAGGAGACAGACGTATGCTGAGCATATGCATTATAAATCTAACAAGAAGATTCAAAAAACAAGGATTCAGTTACTTGAAGATATTCAATCCAATGATGTCAATTCAATAGATAATTCACAACTACTTGGTAAGCAAAATATATTTTTTGTTATTGTTTTAGTTATTATGCATATATTGTTTCGATTTATTTATTTATATTGTTTTTATTTGTCATATTTTTTATAGCTCAACCCTTGAATGAAGATGGTGATGGAATTTCCTTTGTTGGCTCTAACAATTTAGAAGATTCTACTGTGGAAAGTGATATTTGTTATCAAGAACATGAAAATCAAAATCATGAATTCCAATTAACTCCTTGTATTTCGAATATTACTATGAGATATGTACCCACAAAAAGTTATGTATTACGTACTCCAACAAATTGTATTCATTGTCTTGCAAAAAAGTTTGAGAAAGAAAGTAAAGGTTTTTGTTGTTCTGATGGAAAAATCAAATTGCATATCAACTGTTCACCTTCTATTTTATATGATTTATATACTTCAAGTTCAGATGAAGCATTAGATTTTAAAAATAATGTACGAAATTATAATAACTATTTTGCTTTTACGTCTTTTGGAGTGAAGTTTGATAAAGATTTATCTAAATCTACTAACTATAAAGGTATTTACACTTTTAGAGTTCAAGGACAAGTATATCATTACATAAATCCAATTCTAAATATTGATAGTAATCTATCATATTTACAGTTATACTTTTATGATACAGACAATGAAATACAAAATAGATTAAATACATCTAACAATTTCTCATCGTCTTTACTACATATATTAGTGAATCTATTAAAGATTAATCCATATTCTAGATTTTTTCGTTCTTTAAGCGATATTGAAAGTCTTCAAAGTTGCAAAATTCATATAAGATGTGATGCTGGTCTTGATCAAAGAGTGTATAATGCACCTTCTGTATCTCAAGTTGCTGCAGTTTGGGTTGATGAGGACCCATCTACAGATATAAGATATCGTGATATATCAATTTATTGTCACTCTAATCATTCACATACATTACTATTATGGATGTTATGATCCTCTACAATATCCATTATTATTTCCCTTTGGTGAGACTGGTTGGCATGAAGGTATTGAAAAGGCAAAAAATAGTATAGTTAATATTCATAGTGCAACAGAGAATTTCGTTTCTACTGAAAACATTAGTTGTGCAGCTGATGTATTAGAGAAAGAAAAAATAGGTAATGATTACCATTATGTTTGTTTACTTAAATTGGTTAAATCTAATATTTATTTTTATTAAATTTCTTTGTTTTTTTTTTCTTGTGCAGTTTTGAAGAAGAATAAAAAAGGTTTACAAGTTTCTTGTCGTGAATATTATTGCTTCAAATTACAGGTACGTGATACACAAAACAATGTTTTGCTCCATGCTGGTAGACTTCTACAGCAATATGTAGTAGATATGTATGTTAAACTTGAAACAAGTCGATTAGATTATTTTCGTCAAAATCAAAGTGAAATTCGTGCTGAATTATATCAAGGAGTTGTTGATAGTGTAGAAAATGGTCAAAATAGAGGTGCACAAATTGGTCGTCAGATTATTTTACCTTCTTCTTTTGTTGGAGGTCCTAGAGATATGAAAAAAAGATATATGGACGCTATGGCATTAGTACAAAAATTTGGTAAACCTGATTTATTTTTAACATTAACATGTAACCCTAATTGGGTAGAAATAAAGCAAGAATTAAGGCACAATGATATAGGGCAAAATAGACCTGATTTAACTGCTAGAATATTCAAAACTAAATTAGAAGAACTTAAAGTTGATCTATTTAAGCACCAAATTTTTGGCCCTGTTGCTGCATATATTTATGTTGTAGAATTCCAGAAACGAGGACTTCCACATGCTCATTTCTTACTAATCTTACAAAGTTGTGCAAAAATTAATAATATTGATAGAATTGATTCTATTGTATCATGTGAAATTCCAGATAAATTAAAACATCTGCATCTTCATTCTATTGTTGTTAAACATATGATGCATGGTCCATGTGGTCATTTGAATCCTCATAATGTTTGTATGGATAGAACAGGTCATTGTAAGAATAAATATCCTAAGGAATATATTTCAAATACTTATATTGGCCATAATTCTTATCCAACCTATAGACGGTTAAATGATAGACGATCATTTATGATTCGAGGACATTTATTAGACAATAGATGGGTTGTACCTTACAATCCATATTTATGTGCGAAGTTTGATTGCCATATTAATGTGGAAATATGTTCCACAGTTAAAGCTGTTAAATACCTCTATAAATATGTGTACAAAGGCTATGATCGTGTGAGTTTTTCTATCTCTAATACTAATAATGAAAATCCTATTGATGAAATTGAGATATACCAAAATGGACGTTGGATTTCTCCACCTGAAGCAATGTGGAGAATATATGGATTTGTTTTGTATGAAATGTCTCCCTCAGTTATCTCATTACAACTACATCTTGAAAATAACCATTTGATTACATATAGGGACTATGAAAATTTGGAGACAGTAATTAGTAATGAATCTAGACAACGCACAATGTTAACTGAATTTTTTCATATGAATCTTTCAGATGAATTTGCAAAAACATTATTGTATAAAGATTTTCCAAAGTTTTTTGTATGGGACAGCCAAGGAAAAATATGGTGTCGTAGGAAAAAAGGAAATGTTATTGGTAGAATAGTTACATCTGCTATAACTGAAGGAGAAAGATATTATTTACGTATTGTATTAAATCATGTTAAAGGAGCAACGTCGTTTGAAAATTTAAAAATGGTTCATGGTGTTTATTTGTCGTCTTTTCGTGAAACAGCTATAGCACTTGGTTTATTACAAGACAATAATTATTGTGAGCTTTGTTTAGATGAAGCTATTAGTTATCAAATGCCTTCTTCTCTTCGTAGATTATTTGCTACAATACTCATTCTATGTTCTCCTAATAATCCAGATGTTTTATGGAAAAAATTTCGCCTATTTTTATGTGAAGATTTTTTATCCGATGGTATGTCTATTGGAAGTGCAGAAATGAAAGCATTACATGAAATAAATTCTATATTAGAAGCAAATAATAAAAATATAAATGATTACCATGTTGTACCTTTTCAAATATATATGGAACAAGAAGACCTATTAACCAAGATTATTAATGAAGAATTAAACAATATTATTTATACTGACAATACTGTGTATCCAAATAACTTAAATGGATATCAAAAAATTGCCTATGACAAAATTCTTACAGATGTATATAGTAATATAGGTCGTATGTATTTTATAGATGGACCTGGTGGAACTGGTAAAACTTATTTATATAAAGCTTTGCTCAGCACAATTCGATCTAAAAATCTTATAGGTTTGGCAACAGCTTCTTCAGGTGTTGCAGCTGCTTTATTACCTGGTGGACGAACAACACATTCAAGGTATAAGATACCACTTGAAATAAATCACAATATGACCTGTTCTGTTAGCAAGCAGTCTGCTCTAGCAAGCTTTTTTAGATTGACAAATTTGATTATTTGGGATGAAGCACCAATGGTACACCGTTATGCAATAGAGGCTGTGGATAGAATGCTCAGAGATGTTAATGATTCTATATTGCCTTTTGGAGGGAAAGTTGTTGTTTTAGGAGGTGATTTTCGACAAATTTTGCCAGTAGTTCAAAAAGGAAATAAACAGGCAATCATTGGATCAAGTTTAGTCTATTCATACTTATGGCCAAATTTTATACAGCTACAATTGGTACAGAATATGAGAGCTCAATTTGACCCATATTTTTCTAAGTTATTGCTTGATATAGGCAACGGAATTCTACCTAAGCATAACTGTAATATGATTACATTACCAGATGAAATAGTTATACCATTTGATACAAAAACAGTTTCTATAAAAGAATTGATCCGAAATGTTTATCCAAATTTACAAAATTATAGCAATGAATTAGATAAGATGGTTAATCGAGTTATTTTGACTCCTACAAATAATGCTGTTGATGAAATAAATAATATTATACTTAATGAAATTGCTGGTGAAAATGTTACATATTATAGCTTTGACGAAACACTAGAAAAAAATGAACAAATTGTTCATGAAGATTTTCTTAATACATTGACTCCAAATGGTATTCCACCTCATGAACTTGTATTAAAAGAAAATTGTCCTATTATGTTATTGAGAAATATTAGTCCATCTGAAGGATTATGTAATGACACTAGATTAATTTGTCGTGCATTTGAGCGTAATGTTATTCATGCTGAAATATCTGTTGGAGAATGGCGTGGGAAAAAAGTTTTTTTGCCTAGAATTCCTATTATTCCACTTGAAAGTGATAAGAGTACATTTCCTTTTAAAAGAACGCAGTTTCCAATTCGTCCTTGTTTTGCAATGACAATTAATAAAGCTCAAGGTCAAACACTAGATTATGTTGGACTATATCTTCCTGAACCTGTATTTTCTCATGGTCAGCTTTATGTTGCATTATCTAGAGCAAAAACAAGTAAATGTATTAGAGCATTAATTATACCAAATAATAAACTAAAAAATCATTTTAGCTGTACAAAGAATGTAGTTTATACAGAAATATTATCAGTTGTGCATACATAGTGTTTCAATTATTATTGTGTATTTTATTTTTGATTATTTAAAAAAGAGGACAAAATAAAATTTGCAACAAAATTCAAAGGCTGGGGATGGTCAATGTAAAAAAAAAAAGTTATGGGTCAATTTGTTATAAATGATAAGGTTGTGGACTAAAAGTACAAATTACTAACCAAAAAAAAAAAAAATACACATATTCAAACAGGCAAGGTGAAAAAAAAGAAAGAAAAAAAAATACAAAATTTTCATTTTTGCTTTCTCAAGGACTAAAAGTGTAAATTACTCTAAAAAAAAAAAAAAACCAAAATCTCATTATTGCTTTGTCGAATACCTCGAGAAAGCAAAAATGAAAATTTTGCTTTCTCGAGTTACTCGAGAAAGCAATAATCAAATTTTTGTTTTTTTTTCCTTTTTTTCTTTTTTTCTCGTGTAACTCGAGAAAGGTGTTTTTTTTTTTTTTTTAAATACTAACTTTGCCTATGAGGCTAAGAAATTTTCCACCCATTTTCCACCTCTTAACTTGTTTGATTAAACAAATTTGCCATGGAAAAAATTTTCCATTTTCTTGCACGTGACGGTGTTTTCTACCAAAATGAGGAAAACATTTTCTTGGCTAATGAGGAGCTCAAATTTTCCAGGGAAAATTTTTGAAAGCAAGACCTTTTACGAACCTTATCAATTTTTAAGCAAATTATTATTTTTGCTTCAAATTAATAATTTTTAAGCAAAATTATTAATTTTTAACTTGGCAAAATTATTAATTTTTAAGCAAATTATATAAAATGCTCTAAATCATTAAGTTGCTCTAATTTTTAAGCAAAATTATTAATTTTGAAGTTCGCAAAATAATGTCTTGGCAAAATTATTAATTTGTAAGCAATATTAAGTTGGAAAATACTACATTTTCCATGGAAAATAAAGACAATCAAACACCAAACAATAGAAAATCACAACATTTTCTAGGATGAATTTTTATCCAATCAAACACACTACATTTACAATTCCCAGAAAAATATTTTCTTGGCAAATCATTTCCACGGAAAATATTTTCTTCTCACCCATTTTCCATGCTTGCAATCAAACGCACCCTTAAATAAACATGGATCAACACCTGTAACTAAAAAAAATCTAACTATACTTTATTTCTTAATTTTATGAAATTGAAAAAAATTTATACAATAAACTACAGATTACTACGTAGTCTAATTCTATATGTAATCATACCTAAGATAAGTACAAATTTATATCATAAATGTACAAATATCTTTTTATTATACACATGTCAATCTAATCTTTAATCTATTCATCCTCACCATACACGCATCAAAAATCTATATACATAAACATATATAAATATCTTTTAATCGTGCTTGACCTCGTTATTCTCACTTCGGGTTTCAGATCCTCATCCCCAATTACATCATAGCTTTCCACGTAGCAATTAATAAATGCTATTCCTCATCTTGTCTAAAGATATGCAGTCTTTAATAAATGCTGGGTCCCATCCCTTCTGCAATAATTTCAAAGAAGTGCTATCTATTCTTTTATATTTTAAACAATTTAATCCCTATTTTTTCTTTTATTTCACATATCATTTCAATTTTCCTTTTTATAGTCACAAATATGTTCCCACACCACTCTTTCTCCCGCATGTAACAATTCTTAGCAATTTTCATCTTTGAATTTACTTCATTAAAATAATAGAAAATTTTACATTATAATTGGACCCTTCAACTTTTTTATATTATACATATATCCTAAATTTGTTTTTTTTTTTTTAATTTACTATAGAATAATTATTTGTACTTTGGCATACCCAAAAATTATTATTACAAAACCTACTATACTATAGTTGTCCTTACCTATTGTTTTATTATAGTTTCATCTATTCATTTCATAACCTTATCTACTTACTCTTTCAGCTTAGAAAATAATAGATTCAAATCTACTCAACTTTAATATATGCTTCAACTTTCATCCCCAATTTGTTTCTGCTGTTGTAGTACTTATTTGCCTTTTTTGTAAATTACTAGGTAAAGCAAATTTCATATTCACAATTTAACCATGAGGTTTTAATCTACTTAGTTTTTTTTTTTATTTTTTAGCTAATATTTTGTTCATTTGCATACAAAATTACTCAAATATGTAATAACTATTTATGTTTACTAAAATCTTCATAAAAATTTTTAACTGTACGATTTATTGTTGGTATTATATTATTTTACATAGTATACATTATAATAATAACATTTAAATTATTTCAATTTCATCACTTTGCCTATACTATAATTTAACATAAGAGTATACGCGCTAACCTCAAATTTTTGAGTGTTCATGTTTGTACTTTGACTTATGAAAATCTATTATTAGTATACGCGCTAACCTAAAATCCACGTACTTTATAAGATTCACAAATTTTAAACTTATTTTTGCTCATTTATTAGTTTATACTTATTATTGTATTGTTGTGAGTTGTGAGCTTACTTTGTTGTTTTGTGAGCCTATTTTGTTGTCTTGTAAATTTTTATTAGATTGTGAGCTTGTCTATTGTTTCTTTGTGTGTGTGTGTGTGTATGTGTTGTTTTTAGAATTTATAAATGGAAAGTTAATTTTCGACCAAGAGAATAAACATTTGTTTTTATTCTTTAAAAATGCAAATTAAAAAAAAAATAAAGCTCGTGTGAACTGATTTCTTGGATTCACCTTTCATTGCACATACGTATCTTATCATTAATAATTTAAATAAATTATTTAAACGTGTGGAAAAGTATTTGAACTTGCCTAAAATCTAATTCTAATAAATTATCATCACTGAGTAGAGAGGGGAAAAGCAAAAGAAAGTCAAAAATATATTTTATTAGAATTACACGTATGTTTTTCATTACCTTAATTACGTCGACAAAATCACTTTAACAAACTTTAGCAAATACCGCGGCAACTTCAAAAAAAATATATATATACTTCATCAATTTGAAGAAAATAACTAAAATTAATAAATATATAAAAATATATTTAACTTAGCTCAAATCATATCAATGTAATATCAAAAACTTAAACTATAAACATGGTCATCAAAATTTTATTTGTAAATGATTAAAATTATAATAATAATGTAAATGAAATCAAATAAATAGCAGATTAATTAAAAGTAGTTTTTTAGAACTTTTTGATAAAATGTGTAGTTAAAATTTGTGGGTCTCAACAAATATGTGATTGAAAATAAGTTTGAAGAAAAAAAAAAACAATTAAACAAACATGAAGTTTTGACTTTCTCTCTGTTTGGACAACAATGTTGGAAACTTTTGAAAAAGTTAATAAGGTTAAATAAGTCTTTACACATTTGCCATGCAGCCTGTCAACCTTTCTATAAGTTTTTCCTATACAACAAGCTTTATCCGAACGGTGAGAAGTGCGGATGAGTTCTTAGAGTATCATTATTGGGACCCACATCATTTATTAATTACTGCGTGACAAGCCACACATCAATCCCGACAGAGGACTTACACTCTCATTGGGTAAACATATCCTTGGTCTTGACATAATAGATACCATATAACTCTATAGATAAAAGATTTGGATCTCATCACGGGGTCAAGAAAAGTTTCCAGGTCTGACAACAAAATCCACCGTGGAAACAAATATAGTTATCCCCCACTCCTGACCCCCTATTCCACTTCATTTATTTATATTTTAAACCTCCATTCTTAACTTATTTATCTCCCATATCCTAATTAATTTATACCTTCAATCTTATTCTTCAACTTATTTATCCCTCATTCTCTTATTTATTTATATTTTAAACCCCCTTCTTGAACTTATTTATACTTTAATCTATTTATTTATAACTATATTTATATCCATAATATTCATATGATGAAATTTATTAAATTTAAAATATATTTTTTATTATTATATTTATCATATTTGTTTATAAATAGTAATATATACTAATTTTCATTAGAGCATATATTATTTTTAGCATACAATAAATAATATAGTTAACATTCATTCTATTATTAACTAAAAAAGGACACCCGGGGGACATAAATTTATTTCAAACTTTTTATGTATGTGTGGGTTTATTTATTTGCAGTTAAGGGGAAGAATGCAAATTTAGACTTTTTAATTAAGTGGGGGGGTTTGTTTTTTGCGGCTGGAGTAGGGCCATAAAGTAAAGTAAATTTTTTTTTATTGTTTGGGTGCATGAATAACATGCAGCCAAATGAGAAAACTCTCTGGACCCCGTGACGAGGTCTAGATGTTTTCTCTAAATCTATATATATACAGTAGTTCTGATTACAAATCAAACACAACAAACATTCTATCTTCATATCTATTGTCAAGTCTTTAATTCTCAATATCCTTATATTCCTCTTTAAGCTTTCAACTGCAAGTCCGTACTATATTTACACACATACTCTTACAATTGATTATTAGTCTAAATATTATTTCATTTTGATAACATATTTATACTCTTTGATTTATATTTCACATTTTGTGCAGGGTCAAACAATGGAAAAACAATACAAATTGATACCAAATATCGCTCCAAATGATACAAATTGGACTTCAAAAATTATTGTTGTGGAAAAATCATTTCCTCGAAAAGCTCAACGAAGCCCGACAAAATACCAAAATATGGTATTTATGGATCCTCAGGTATATTATTTGAATCTATTATTTATGTTTATTAATTATTTTTATTTTAGCCCCATAAAATATTTACAAGTTTTCATTTTCCTCTAATATGTTATAACTTTCAATTCCCTTTGTTCACATTCAAAATTAATATGTAGCCAAAATTATGTACATGCTTTTACAAAATATCTAATTCGAATGCATCATGTTATACAGAAAAATAAAGTCCATGCAACTATCTATGATGCAAACATCTCAGCATATGAAGACAAGTTATTACTTGGCAAAACATATCTTGTCTCAAATGCAAATGTGAAATTTACAAAGCCTGAGTATCAAGCTTCTATGGGCAACATACAGTGGACGATATCTGGTCGAACAAAAGTTGAGGAAGTCAATGAAGATCACAGTGTTTTGATAGCTTCTACATACAATTTTGTTCCTTTCAACAAATTGGAACCTTATATGGACTCAAATTCTGATATAAGTATTGGTTCCTATTTTATTAAAAAAGAATTTTCCCCTTTTTTTGTATCTAAATTATTATATTTATGCATGTAGATGTTCATATAATCTATTATGTTCATAACACATTTGATTTGTCCTAATTCATTATTTTTATTCTTTAGGTATTATTGGAGTTGCAATTGATGTGAAACCTAAAAGGCTGGTTCAAACTAGGTTTGAAACACAAACATGTATTCAAGATATAGTTCTCATCGACACAAGGTTTATATAAATATAACTATATTATTTTCAATTATAAATATATATTCCAATTATTTCAATATTATTAACAAAATTCATGTACCACTTTCTCATATATTTTCTGTGTTTCTATGCTAGCTTTAACACTGTGTTGCTAACGATGTGGGATAATTTTGTTGAGAAAGAATGCCGTTACATTGCTGATAATTTAAGCCAGAAACAAGTCATCATTGGAAACCATCTAAAAGTAACATCTTTTAGTGGTAATGTTTTTTGAATAATTTTGTGATTCATCCATCGGATATTATAACATTTATAAGCAATCTTAGTTTTCCAAACAAATATATCTATATATTTATTTCATGCACAGGGCTTTCCATTTCAACCAAGGCCAACAGCATCTTCTCTTTCAATGCCCATTTAGAACAAGTGGTTGAGCTCACATCTTGGTAACAATTTATTTGTTCATTATTTTTTATTCAAACTTTATCTCATATATATATATATATATATATATCTACATGTGTGTAAATTGCTAATATTTTTGCACATTATGCAAGGGTCAAAACAAATTCTGACAAGTTAGATGAGATGATCTCGACAAAAATATATCCATCCTCAGCAACAAAGAATATTTCAACCCCAGACATGAACAATATCACAGAGATTCAACAAATTCCAAATTTGTTATCTGGAGTAAGGCTAATTTTAATTAAAATAGTATGTACACAAATGCATTTCATTATTCTATAATATTTATACAATTTCTCTTCAAAAATAGTTGACAGGACAGGGGTATTTCTGGGTTTATGCACGTGCATACCTGAGAATATTTAAGCAAGCCTTTTGGTATATGTCTTGCAATACTTGCAACAAAATATCAAGTTCCGCTTTCAATGAAACATATGAATGTGTCTTCTGCAAATTTTCTCATGCAGTTGCAATACCAAGGTATTATATTTTTTACAAATTATTTGTTATTAATAATTATTCACACATGTAACACTTTTAATATATTTGATGTATTAGGGCACGTGTATATGTCGAACTTGAGGACTCCACAGGCTCATTCTCAGGAACTATGATTGGGAATCCAGCAGAAAAATTCTTACAATACACAGGCAAACAGTTAATGGATAGTGGATCACAAGTGTTGGAAAAGATTAGAATCACATTGGAGGAAGAACATTTCTTTTATATTAAAGGAATGAAGAAAAATGCCTTTGACGATGAATACAAGTATGACATTATCTTCTTCAATGAACCACCTCCTTCGACTTCACCCACATCTACAAGTACAAGATCAAGGATTAACAAAGGGAAATATATAGCATATACCAGTGACATACAAATGCCTCTTCAAGGGCAAACATTCCCAAGTGCAGTGAAACAGCTTAGTTTCCCTTCTTCACCTGTGTCTAAATCGAAGAAGAGAAAACTTGAAGAACATCCAGTCTCATCTGAGAATGAAGTCAATCCAGAAAAATTGTCTGCGTCAAGGACAGAGAGATATACACGAGCTTCGAAAGACAAAGACACACTTTAAAAACTAATAATACGCTTTTATGCATTGCCACTTTTTTCCATTTGTTTTGAATGGATATTAGGTTTTTTTTGTAATACTTTAAGCGTTTTCTGCTATGTACATATAAGCCTTTTCAAATACAATGCAATTATATAAATTATATTTAATAGATATATATCTTTTATATTTTTATATAGTTTTATTTTTACTACTACCTTTATATTATTGAATACATATACTTATTAATAATAATGAACAGCATACAAAATATTTTCTTTTTGCTCTAAATAAAGATATCATATATTTTTCTTATAATAACAAATATATCCATATAGAATAATAAACATAGACACTACAAATTATAAATATTCAGAATATATTAAAGAATTATGTTAAATTCTTAGAATATAACTTTTAAATAAATACACCTTTTTTTCCATAGTCTGCAATTTGTATTGCACTCTTAAATGATTATAATAATTTCATGAATATAATCAGTTTATTATAACAAATTGATATTAAATAAATTTTATTCTAAATTATTATAAAATTTAGTACATATCTATTTATAAATGTTTTTGGTAAATATTAATATCAATTTTGTTATAAATAATATTATAATTACTAATTATAAATAAATAACGGTTATCATAACATCATTTGATATAATCATTCTAATAAATAAAATTAATTTTTACAACACATTGTTATTCTACTATGTATTAATATTTTATAAAATCAGATATAATATACCATAAAAATTTAAAATAATATATAACTATTCTATATGATAGTTCTCTTATTCTAACATATTATATTAAATCATACAATATCAAAAAGTACTAATATAAAATTACTCATCTACTTACGTTATAAAGTAACTCAATAAACTAAATAATTCCGTTTATGACTTTCTATCGTTTTATTGGTCGAGCAGCTTCACAAACTAAGATTTGAGTTTTTTTAGTTGCTCGAGTAAATAATTATTTATATATTTTTCAAAAAATAATATTATATTTTTTATTCAACATTTATATTAAACTATTTATTATTTATTTGTAATCTATCATTGTATCCTTTAAGGAACGCATATACCCAAATTTTCATTTTGTCAAATTATCTAATAAATTAGGCAAATAAATAAATATTCTCAATCTATCATTTATTAAAACATGTCTATTTCATTACTTTGTCAAGTAACTTCAGGAACTCGATTTTCAGCTTGTCAACTTACACGATATAATGAATAATGAGTTACGTTCTATCAATAATATTTCATATACTATAACTTCATATAATATATTATAATAAAATAGTTATCATACAAAATAATTATATATTATTTTTAATTAAGATAATATATTATATTTGATTTTTTCAAAAATAAAAACACTTATAATAAAAATGTGTTACAATATTTATTTTTATTTGTTACACATATTCTAATATTCTTTATAACAAAATTTATATTTGTATTTATGAAAAAACTTATAGATAAATATGTAGTGCATTTTATAATAAAATATCAATGAATTAATTTCATATAAATTTGTTATAATAAATTGATTATAATTACTGAATTATTATAATAAAATAGTAATTAATTATTAATATATTAATACAAAATTCATTTCAGTATGTACTACATGACATAAATAAAAAAGGAAAAGAAAATAATGAAAATTTTAACTTTGAATCATTTGTCTAGAAACTCAATTCTCATTCTGCCAACTTACTTAAGCTGTAGAATAGATTTATTTTGTATCACATTTCTGCATCGAGTAACTCAACAAACTTGCTTTTGGGTTTGTCGAGTTACTCAAGTAATTTCAAGACTACATCTTTTGCACATGTTAGTTTACTTTTTTTATTTACATTACGTAATACACTTAATATTTTTTAACCAACTCGTGAATTTCAATCTTCGGCTTGTCAACTTACAAAATAAATTAATCTTTATAAAACAAAACATAACATATTGTATTAATACTTATAATAATAACCATAGAAAATTATATTCAATAATTTGAAAAATTAAATATTTCTAGACAAATAGTTTATTGCTACACAATTAATTTCATTACAATGTGTTATATTAATTGCTAAAATATAATAATATTGAATATAATATATTGCATTAATTGATTATGATATATATTAAATTTATGATAAGAAAGTTATTATATAAAATTTTCATATATTATTTAAAATGATCATAATATATTATATCTTATTTTATGAAATATAAAACGCAGTCGAATAAAATTGTGTTGTAATAATTATTTTTAAATATTTCAGTAATTATATAAAATTCTATTATGAAAATCATTTTTCTTTTATGATTATTAATTATTATACCATTTAAGTCAAAATTTATATTAATATTTACTACCAAAAATTTTAGATAAATACGTAATACATTTTATAATAATTTGTAATAAATTTTATCTCATACCAATTTATTATAATAAATTGTATTCCAATTAGTAAATCATTATAATAATATAGTAGTTGATTCTTAATATATTATTACACATTCAATTTTATCATGTTTTATATTTGTGATCATAACATTTTTTTTATAATATGTTACAATAATTGTGAAACTAAAATAAAACATATTATATTGTATTAATTCATTAGGATATATATTAAATTTATATAATATATATCTTATTTTACTATATTTGAATGCACAAATTTATATAAGAATTGATTAATAATACATAACTAAAGAATTGTCTTTTTTTTTTCCTTGTAGAAATTTATTATAACAATCTTTACTTATAATATGTTATACTAATTGGTAAAATAAAATAAAATAAAATCAAATATATTCTATTACTTGATTATGATATATATTAAATTTATATGATATATATTTTATTTTACTATATTGTAATAAATGAAACATTATATTAAATTTTGTATATACTTCATTTATTAAATTACTAGACAAATCCAAGTTTCTGGCTTACGAGTTTGTACAAAAATAACACCACTAAATAAAAAAAAACAATTATTTCAATGTATTACATTATTTAAATAAAGAACGGAACAAAATAATCAAAATTTTTGCTTGCATTTGTTTGCCGAGTAACTCGAGTAACTCGATTTTCACTTTATCGAGCTACTTAAGGTATTGAATAGATTCATTTCTTTTTACATTTTTAATCGAGCAACTTGACAAACTTGATTTTGAGTTTATCGAGTTACTCGACTAACTTGAACAATAGAATATAGTGAATAATAAGTTACGTTCCATGAATAATATTTTATATCCTATAACTTTATATCATATATTATAATAAAATAGCTATCATCTAAAATAATTATATATTATTTTAAGTTCAGATGGTATATTATATTTTATTATTTCGAAAATAAAAACACAGTGTAGTAAAAATGTGTTATAATATTTATTTTTGTTTAATAGACTTATTGTAATATTCTTTTTAACAAAATTTATATTCATATTTGTGAAAAAACTTATAAATAAATATATAGTACATTTTATAATAATTTATAAAAACATTTATTTCATATAAAAATATTATAGTAAATTGATTATAATTACTAAATTATTACAATAATGCAGTAATTAATTAATAATATATTAATACAAAAATAATTTTATTATACTATAAAATTATTATAATTATTTTTTTTTTAATATGTTATAGTAGTTGCTAAAATAAAAAAAAATATTAGCATATTGTATTAATGCATTATCATATATATTAAATTTATATTATATATATTCTTTTTCACTCTATTCTAATAAATGATAGGCTAAATAAAATTTGTTATATACTTTATTTATGAAATTACTCGATAAATCCAAATTTGAGCCCCACGGTCTTCTTGAAAAATAGTACTGCAAATAACAATGAAGAATTATTTAAGTGTACTAAATAATTTATACAATAAACCAACAAAGGATAATGAAAATGTTAAATTTAAAATAATATATAATTATTTTACTTGATAAATGGAGCATACACAAAAAAATTAAATATATGCATTATTGGAGTTACTCGAGTAACTCGACAAACCCAAAATCATGTTTGTCGAGTTACTCGATTAAAAATCTCAAACATAAACAATCTATCGAATAGCTAAAACAACTCGATAAACTGAAATTCGAGTTCGTTGACTTATTCGATCAATCAATGAAAAAAAAATTTGTATTAATATAAAATTTCACTTATTAGAATATAGAAGAATAGGATATATATCATATAAATTTAATATACATCATTATCAAGTAATAGAATATATTTTATTTCATTTTATTTGTTTTTACTAATTAGTACAACATATTATAACTTAAAATTGTTATAATAAATTTATAGGAAAATAAAAGAAATTCTGTAGTAATATATTATTAAACAATTATTATATTATTACATTAATGTAGTTTTTAAAATAAATTTATTATAAGAATTTCACATTAAATAGATTTCATTCTGAATTATGAAAATAAATTATAGTAAAAATTTGTTATAATAAGTAATTTAATTATGATTAGTTTATGTATAAACCTCACATATCCAATTTTAAGATTCACGAGTTGGTTAAAAAATAACATGAAAAAAATTAAAAATAAAACAATTTAAGTGGAGTACATATTTTAAATACAAAAAGTAGACAAAAAAATTACACATATGCATTGTTGAAGTTACTCGAGTAACTCGACAAACCAAAAATCATGTTTATCGAGTTACTCGATTAAAATTGACACATAAAATCAATCTATTCAATAATTGAAGCAACTCGATAAACTGAAAATCGAGTTTATTAAGTTACTCCATGAACGAATGAAATTTAACATTCTCATTATCTTGTGGCACTTTATTATTTAAATTATTTACTAACTTTAAGTAATTCTTCATTCTTATTTGTGGTATTATTTTTGAAGAACCTCGTGAGGCTCAAATTAAGATATGTCGAGTAACTTCATACATAAAGTATATAAAAAATGTTATTTAACCTATCATTTATTACAATATAGTCAAAAAGAATATATATAATATAAATTTAATACATATCATAGTACATTAATACAATATATTAATAATTTCTTTATTTTAGCAAGTACTATAAGATATTATACAAAAATAACTATAATAAATTTATAGTATAATAAAAAGATTTTTTGTATCAATATATTATTAATTAATTACTACATTATTATAATAATTTAGTAATTATAATCAATTTATTATAACAATTTTATATGAAATAAATGTTTTATAAATTATTTTAAAATGTACTGCATATTTATTTATAAGTTTTTTCAAAAATATGAATACAAATTTTGCTATAAAGAATATTACAATAAGTCTAATAAATAAAAATAAATATTATAGTACATTTTTACTTCACTATGTTTTTATTTTTCAAAAAATCAAATATAATATATTATCTCAATTTGAAATAATATAAAATTATTCTATATGATAGCTTTTAAGATTCACGAGTTGGTTAAAAAATAACATGACAAAATCAAAAAATAAAAAAATATTAAGTATATTACATAATGTAAATAAAAAAAACTAAAGCAACAAATACAAAGGATGTATTCTTGCAATTACTCGAGTAACTCGACAAACCTAAAAGCACGTTTGTCGAGTTACTCGATGCAAAAATGTGATACAAAATAAATCTTTTTTATAGCTAAAGTAACTTGGCAAAATGAAAATCAAGTTTCTTGACTTACTGGACAAACCAATGAAACTTAAATTTTTCATTATTTTCTTTTCTTTTTTAATTTATATAATGTAATACACAATAAAATTAATTCTGTATTAATATATTATTAATTAATTACTACATTATTATAATAATGTAGTAATTATAATAAATTTTTTATAATAAATTTATATTAAATAATTTTTTCACTAATTTATTATAAAATGTATTATGTATGTATTTATAAGTCTTTTTGTGAATATGAATATAAATTTTGTTAAAAAAAACATTAGAATAAGTGTAATAAATAAAAATCAATATTATAACACATTGTTACTACAATATGTTTTTATTTTTGAAAAAATCAAATATGATATAATATCCTAATTTAAAATAATATATAATTATTTTATATAATAGCTATTTTATTATAATATATTATATAAAGTTATAGCATATGATTGCCTAATTTATAACAAAATTTATATTTATTTTTATCAAAATTAATTATTATTCACTTAATTTCGTATTATAATTATTACTATAATATTAATTGCTAAAATAGAAGAATATATAATACATAGCATTACTTGATTATAATGTATATTTGATTTTACTATATTCGAATATTTGATCAATGAAATAAAATTATGTCTATTTATTTGACTTATTGTAATATTCTTTATAACAAAATTTGTATTCGTATTTATTAAAAAAGTTATAAATAAATATGCAGTACATTTTTTAATAATTTATAAAACATTTATTTTTAAATTTTGTTCTAAAAAATATTAGAATAAGTCTAATAAATAAAAAATAATAATATAACACATTTTTACTACAATGTGTTTTTATTTTTGAAAAAACCAAATATAATATATTATTTCACTTTAAAATAATATATAATTATTTTATATAATCGCTATTTTATTATAATATATTATATGAAGTTATAGGATATCAAATATTATTTAAGCAACGTACTGATTCATTGTATTGCATTCTTCAAGTTACTCGAGTAACTCGATAAACCTTAGAGCAAGTTTGTCGAGTTACTCGATTAAAAATGGGACACGAAATAAATCTATTAAATACCTTCAGCAACTCGACAAACTCAAAATCGATTTACCCGAGTTACTTGACAAACAAAAGTAAGTAAAAATGTTTATTAATTTGTTTTGTTGTTTATTAATTTGTTTTGTTTTGTTTTTTATTAAAATAAACTAAGAGAATATATTTTATTTTTATTTTTATTTCTTTACCCATTAGTATAACATATTATAACTAAAAAACTGTTATAACAAATTTATAGGAAAACATAAGAAATCTGTTGTAAAATATTATTAATTCATTATTATATTATTATAATAATGTAGTATTTAACATAAATTTAGTATAAGAATTTCATATTAACTAGATTTTATTCTGAATTATGAAAATACATTTTAGTAAAATTTGTTATAATAACGAATTTAATTATGATCAATTTCTGTAAGAACTTCACAAATCCAATTTTCATGTTCACGACTTCGTTAAAAAATAACATGAAAAAACAAAAAAAATAAAGAAATTTAAGTAGACTACATATCTTAAATAAAAAAAGTAAAAAACAAAATCAAAAGTGTGTACTATTAAAGTGACTCGAGTTACTCGACAAAGCCCAAATCTTGTTTGCCGAGTTACCCGATTTAAAATATCACATCAAATGAATCTATTCAATAGCTAAAGCAACTCGATAAACTGAAAATCGAGTTGGTTGAGTTAATCAATAAACGAAAGAAATTTAACATTTTCATTATATTGTGTTTCTTTATTATTTAAATTATTTAATACATTTAAATAATTCTTCATTGTTATTTTGTGGTATTATTTCTCAAGCACTTCGTGAGGCTCAAATTTGAATATGGTAAGTAACTTCATAAATAAAGTATATAAAAAATTTTATTTAACGTATCATTTATTAGAATATAGTCAAAAATAATATATATAATATAAATTTAATATATATATCATAATTCATTAATACAATATATTAATAATTTTTTTATTTTAGCAAGTACTATAAGAAATTATTAAAAAATAACTATAATAAATTTATAGTATAATAAAAACATTTTTGTATCAATATATTATTAATTAATTACTGCATTATTATAATAATTTAGTAATTATAATCAATTTATTATAACAATTTTATATGAAAGAAATCATCTATAAATTATTTTCAAATGTACTGCATATTTATTTATAAATTTTTTCATAAATATGAATACAAATTTTGTTATAAAGAATATTACAATAAGTATAATAAATGAAAATAAATATTATAACACATTTTTCGTACACTATGTTTTTATTTTTGAAAATATCAAATATAACATATTATCTGAATTTAAAATAATATAAAATTATGTTATATGATAGCTTTTAAGATCCACGAGTTAGTTAAAAAATAACATGACAAAATTAACAAATACAAAAATATTAAGTGTATTACATAATGTAAATAAAAAAAAAGTAACAAATACAATAGATGGATTGTTGAAATTACTCGAGTAACTCGACAAACCTAAAAGCATGTTTGTCGAGTTACTCGATGCAAAAATGTAATACAAAATAAATATTTTTTATAGCTAAAGTAACTTGGCACAATGAAAATCAAGTTCCTTGACTTACTGGATAAACCAATCAAACTTAAAATTTTCATTATTTTCTTTTCTTTTTTAATTTATATAATGTAACACACAATAAAATTAATTCTGTATTAATATATTATTAATTAATTACTACATTATTATAATAATTTAGTAATTATAATCAATTTTTTATAATAAATTTATATTAAATAATTTTTTTAATAATTTATTATAAAATGTATTATGTATGTATTTAGAAGTCTTTTTCTAAATATGAATCTAAATTTTGTTATAGAGAATATTAGAATAAGTGTAATAAATAAAAATCAATATTATAACACATTGTTACTACAATATGTTTTTATTTTTTAAAAAATCAAATATAATATAATATCTTAATTTAAAATAATATATAATTATTTTATATAATAGCTATTTTATTAAAATATATTATATGAAGTTATAGCATATGATTGCCTAATTTATAACAAAATTTATATTCATTTTTATCAAAATTAATTCTTATTTAGTTAATTTTCTATTGTAATTATTATTATAATATTAATTGCTAAAATAAAACAATATATAATACACTGCATTACTTGATTACAATATATATTTTATTTTACTATATTCTAATAATTGATCAATGAAATAAAACTATGTATATTTATTTGACTTGTTCTAATATTCTTTATAACAAAATTTATATTCATATTTATGAAAAAACTTATAAATAAATATCCAATACATTTTTTAATAATTTATATAACATTTATTTATAAATTTTGTTATAAAAAATATTAGAATAAGTCTGATAAACAAAAAAAAAAAAGGAATAACACATTTTTACTACAATGTGTTTTTTTTTTTGGAACAAAGTAAATATAATATATTATTTCACTTTAAAATAATATATAATTATTTTATATAGTCACTATTTTATTATAATATATTATATGAAGTTATAGGATATCAAATATTATTCATGCAACATACTGATTCATTGTATTGCATTCTTCAAGTTACTCGAGTAACTCGATAAACTTAAGAGCAAGTTTGTCGAGTTACTCGATTAAAAATGGGACACGAAATGAATCTATTAAATACCTTAAGCAACTCGACAAACTCAAAATCGAGTTATCCGAGTTACTTGACGAACAAAAGTAAGTAAAAATGTTTATTAATTTATTTTGTTTTGTTTTTCATTAAAATGAAGTAAGAGAATATATTTTCTTTTTATTTTTATTTTTTTACTCATTAGTATAATATATTATAACTAAAAAACTGTTATAACAAATTTATAGGAACAAAAAATAAATCTGTAGTAAAATATTATTAATAAATTATTATATTATTATAATAATGTAGTGTTCAACATAAATTTAGTATAAGAACTTGATATTAACCAGATTTCATTCTGAATTATGAAAATAAATTTTAGTAAAATTTGTTATAATAATGATTTTAATTATGATCAATTTATGTAAGAACTTCACAAATCCAATTTTGAGGTTCACGACTTCGTTAAAAAATAACATGAAAAAACCAAAAAATAAAGAAATTTAAGTGGACTATATATTTTAAATAAAAAAAGTAAAAAACAAAATCAAAAATATGCATTATTAAAGTAACTCGAGTAACTCGAGAAAGCCCAAATCTTGTTTACCGAGTTACTCGATTTAAAATATCACACGAAATGAATCTATTCAATAGCTAAAGCAACTCGATAAACTGAAAATCGAGTTGATTGAGTTAATCCATAAATGAAAGAAATTTGACATTTTCATTATATTGTGTTTCTTTATTATTTAAATTATTTAATACATTTAAATAATTCTTCATTGTTATTTTGTGGTATTATTTTTCAAGCACTTCGTGAGGCTGAAATTTAGATATTCTGAGTAACTTCATAAATAAAGTATATATAAAATTTTATTTAACCTATCATTTATTAGAATATAGTCAAAAAGAATATATATAATATAAATTTAATATATATCATAATTCATTAATACAATATATTAATAATTTTTTTATTTTAGCAAATACTATAAGATATTATAAAAAAATAACTATAATAAATTTATAGTATAATAAAAAGATTTTTGTATCAATATATTATTAATTAATTACTGCATTATTATAATAATTTAGTAATTATAATCAATTTATTATAACAATTTTATATGAAAGAAATGTTTTATAAATTTTTTTCAAATGTACTGCATATTTATTTACAAGTTTTTTCACAAATATGAATTCAAATTTTGCTATAAAGAATATTACAATAAGTCTGATAAATAAAAAATAATATTATCGCACATTTTTGATACACCATGTTTTTATTTTTCAAAAAATGAAATATAACATATTATCTCAATTTAAAATAATATAAAATTATTTTATATGATAACTTTTAAGATTCACGAGTTGGTTAAAAAATAACATGACAAAATTAAAAAATAAAAAAATATTAAGTATATTACATAATGTAAATAAAAAAAAGTAAAGCAACAAATACAAAAGATGTATTGTTGAAATTACTCGAGTAACTCGACAAACCTAAAAGCACGTTTGTCGAGTTACTCGATGCAAAAATGTGATACAAAATAAATCTTTTTTATAGCTAAAGTAACTTGGCAAAATGAAAATCAAGTTCCTTGACTTACTGGACAAACCAATGAAACTTAAATTTTTCATTATTTTCTTTTCTTTTTTAATTTATATAATGTAATACACAATAAAATTAATTCTGTATTAATATATTATTAATTAATTACTACATTATTATAATAATTTAGTAATTATAATAAATTTATATTAAATAGTTTTTTCACTAATTTATTATAAAATGTATTATGTATGTATTTATAAGTCTTTTTGTGAATATGAATATAAATTTTGTTAAAAAGAACATTAGAATAAGTGTAATAAATAAAAATCAATATTATAACACATTGTTACTACAATATGTTTTTATTTTTGAAAAAATCAAATATGATATAATATCTTAATTTAAAATAATATATAATTATTTTATATAATAGCTATTTTATTATAATATATTATATAAAGTTATAGCATATCAAATATTATTCATGCAACATACTGATTCATTGTATTGCATTCTTCAAGTTACTCGAGTAACTCGATAAACCTTAGAGCAAGTTTGTCGAGTTACTCGATTAAAAATGGGACACGAAATAAATCTATTAAATACCTTAAGCAACTCGACAAACTCAAAATCGATTTACCCGAGTTACTTCACAAACAAAAGTAAGTAAAAATGTTTATTAATTTGTTTTGTTTTTTATTAATTTGTTTTGTTTTGTTTTTTATTAAAATAAACTAAGAGAATATTTTTTTTTTTTTTTCATTTCTTTACCCATTAGTATAACATATTATAACTAAAAAACTGTTATAACAAATTTATAGGAAAACAAAAGAAATCTGTTGTAAAATATTATTAATTAATTCTTATATTATTATAATAATGTAATATTTAACATAAATTTAGTATAAGAATTTCATATTAACTAGATTTCATTCTGAATTATGAAAATAAATTTTAGTAAAATTTATTAAAATAATGAATTTAATTATAATGAATTTATGTAGGAACTTCATCAATCCAATTTTGAGGTTCACGACTTCGTTAAAAAATAACATTAAAAAACTAAAAAATAAAGAAATTTAAGTGGCCTACATATTTTAAATAAAAAAAGGAAAAAACAAAATCAAAATTATGCATTATTGAAATGACTCGAGTAACTCGACAAAGCCAAAATCTTGTTTATCGAGTTACTCGAATTAAAATATCACACGAAATGAATCTATTCAATAGGTAAAGCAACTCGATAAACTGAAAATCGAGTTGGTTGAGTTAATCCATGAATAAAAGTAATTTAACACTTTCATTATATTGTGTTTCTTTATTATTTAAATTATTTAATACATTTAAATAATTCTTCATTCTAATCTTGTCGAGTTGCTCGAGTCACTTCAGTAATGCATAATTTTCATTTTGTTTTTTACTTTTTTTTTTAAAATATGTAGTCCACCTAAATTTCTTTATTTTTTAGTTTTTTCATGTTATTTTTTACCTAATATTGTTTATAACAAAATTTATATTCATATTTACAAAATGACTTATAAATACATACATAATACATTTTATAATAAATTATCGAAAAAATTATTTCATATAAATTTGTTATAAAAAATTGATTGTACTTACTAAATTATTATAATAATTTAGTAATTAATTAATAATATATTGATACAAAATTAATTTTATTGTGTATTACATTATATAAATTAAAAAAGAAAAGAAAATAATGAAAATTTTAAATTTCATTCGTTTGTCCAGTAACTCAAGGAAATTGATTTTCATTCTGCCAAATTACTTCAGCTAGAAAAAAAATTTATTTTGTATCACATTTTTGCATCGAGTAACTCGACAAACATACTCTTAGGTTTGTCGAGTTACTCGAGTAATTTCAACAATACATCTTTTGTATTTGTTACTTTACTTTTTTTTATTTACATTATATAATACACTTAATTTTTTTTTATTTTTTAATTTTGTCATGTTATTTTTTAACCAACTCTTGAATCTCAAAAGCTATCATATAAAATAAGTTTATGTTATTTGAAATTGAGATAATATGTTATATTTGTTTTTTTGAAACATAGAAACATAGTGTAGTAAAAATGTGCTATAATATTTATTTTTATTAATTAGACTTATTGTACTATTCTTTATAGCAAAATTTGTATTCATATTTATGAAAAAACGTATAAATAAATATGCAGTACATTTTAAAGTAATTTATAAAACATTTCTTTCATATAAAATTCTTATAATAAATTAATTCTAATTACTAAATTATTATAATAATGCAGTAATTAATTAATAATATATTATTTTTGACTATGTTCTAATAAATGATAGGCTAAATAAAATTTTTTATATACTTTATTTATCAGGTTACTCGACATATCCTAATTTCAGCCTCACGGGATTCTCCAAAAAGTATACCACAAAATGACAACGAAGAATTATTTAGATGTATTAAATAATTTAAATAATAAAGCAGCAAGAGATAATGAAATGTTAAATTTGATTCATTGATCGAGTAACTCAACGAAATCGATTTTCAGTTTATCGAGTTGCTTCAGCTATTGAATAGATTGATTTCGGCTGACATTTATAATCGAGTAACTCGACAAACATGATTTTTACTTTGTCGAGTTACTCGAGTAACTCCAACAATCCATATTTTGCATTTTTTTGTTTATGCTCCATTTATCAACTAAATTAAAAAAGTCAAATTTTATATTGACGACATCCTTCAATAACAACATTACAACATAAAAATTAAACAAAATAGTTCATATATTAAATAATTTAAATAAATAAAAACGAAGATAATGAAACATGTGTGTTTAATAAATCGAGTAACTTGATTTAAAATAATTGTACATTTCTCGTGTTACTCGCGTCATTACAATATTAAATCTTTTGTATTTGTTACTTTACTTTTTTTAATTTACATTATGTAATACACTTAATATTTTTTTATTTTTTAATTTTGTCACATTATTTTTTAACCAACTCATGAATCTCAATTTTGGATTTGTCGACTTACAAAATATATTAATCATTATAAAAGAAAATGTAACATATTCTATTAATACTTACAAATATTTGTAAACAAATAGTGTATTACTACACAAATAATTTTATTATGCTCTAAATTTATTACAATAATATTTTATTATAATGTATTATAGTAAGTGTTAGGATACAATAAAATAGAATATAATATATTGCATTAATTGATTATTATATATATTACATTTATATCATATATATTTTATTTTATTATCTTTTAATAAATGATAAATTAATATAAACTTCACTATCACATCAATCAAGTGTTCGAAAAAGAAATCATACAATTTCGTTATATTTTACTATATGTATTGTTATTCACGTTTAGTTGGAATTTTTTCGTATGCACTACATTTGTTTACGAGTCTATTACTATTTGATGATAAATAGTTCATATTAGCATCTCAAGTTTGTAGAAAACAAGGCTAATTTTTTTTTTATTTGTATTTTAATAATATATGCCTAATTAACAAGATTCCTAAATTTGTCAAATCCTTAGCATAAACAAATATAAATACTTATTTTGCTATAAAGAATATTACAATAAGTTTAATAAATAAAAATAAATATTATAACACATTTTTCGTACACTATGTTTTTATTTTTGAAAAAATCAAATATAACATATTATCTGAATTTAAAATAATATAAAATTATGTTATATGATAGCTTTTGAGATCCACGAGTTAGTTAAAAAATAACATGACAAAATTAAAAAAATAAAAAAATATTAAGTGTATTACATAATGTAAATAAAAAAAAATAAAGTAACAAATACAATAGATGGATTGTTGAAATTACTCGAGTAACTCGACAAACCTAAAAGCACATTTGTCGAGTTACTCGATGCAAAAATGTAATAAAAAATAAATATTTTTTATAGCTAAAGTAACATGGCAGAATGAAAATCAAGTTCCTTCACTTACTGAATAAACCAATCAAACTTAAAATTTTCATTATTTTCTTTTCTTTTTTAATTTATATAATGTAACACACAATAAAATTAATTCTGTATTAATATATTATTAATTAATTACTACATTATTATAATAATTTAGTAATTATAATCAATTTTTTATAATAAATTTATATTAAATAATTTTTTCAATAATTTATTATAAAATGTATTATGTATGTATTTATAAGTCTTTTTCTAAATATGAATATAAATTTTGTTATAGAGAATATTAGAATAAGTGTAATAAATAAAAATCGATATTATAACACATTGTTACTACAATATGTTTTTATTTTTTAAAAAATCAAATATAATATAATATCTTAATTTAAAATAATATATAATTATTTTATATAATAGCTATTTTATTAAAATATATTATATGAAGTTATAGCATATGATTGCCTAATTTATAACAAAATTTATATTCATTTTTATCAAAACTAATTCTTATTTAGTTAATTTTCTATTGTAATTATTATTATAATATTAATTGCTAAAATAAAACAATATATAATACACAGCATTACTTGATTACAATATATATTTTATTTTACTATATTCTAATAATTGATCAATGAAATAAAACTATGTGTATTTATTTGACTTATTCTAATATTCTTTATAACAAAATTTATATTCATATTTATGAAAAAACTTATAAATAAATATGCAATACATTTTTTAATAATTTATAAAACATTTATTTATAAATTTTGTTATAAAAAATATTAGAATAACTCTAATAAACAAAAAAAAATAGCATAACACATTTTTACTACAATGTGTTTTTTTTTTGGAACAAAGTAAATATAATATATTATTTCACTTTAAAATAATATATAATTATTTTATATAGTCACTATTTTATTATAATATATTATATGAAGTTATATGATATCAAATATTATTTATGCAACGTACTGATTCATTGTATTGCATTCTTCAAGTTACTCGAGTAACTCGATAAACCTAAGAGCATGTTTGTCGAGTTACTCGATTAAAAATGGGACACGAAATGAATCTATTAAATACCTTAAGCAACTCGACAAACTCAAAATCGAGTTACCCAAGTTACTTGACAAACAAAAGTAAGTAAAAATGTTTATTAATTTGTTTTGTTTTGTTTTTTATTAAAATGAAGTAAGAGAATATATTTTCTTTTTATTTTTATTTTTTTACCCATTAGTATAACATATTAAAAGTAAAAAACTGTTATAACAAATTTATAGGAACATAAAATAAATCTGTAGTAAATTATTATTAATAAATTATTATATTATTATAATAATGTAGTGTTCAACATAAATTTAGTATAAGAATTTGGTATTAACTAGATTTCATTCTAAATTATGAAAATAAATTTTACTAAAATTTCTTATAATAATGATTTTAATTATGATCAATTTATGTAAGAACTTCACAATTCCAATTTTGAGGTTCACGACTTCGCTAAAAAATAACATCAAAAAACAAAAAAATAAAGAAATTTAAGTGGACTATATATTTTAAATAAAAAAAGGAAAAACAAAATAAAATATATGCATTATTAAAGTGACTCGAGTAACTTGACAAAGCCCAAATATTGTTTACCGAGTTACTCGATTTAAAATATCACACGAAATAAATCTATTCAATAGCTAAAGCAACTCAATAAACTGAAAATCGAGTTGGTTGAGTTAATTCATAAATGAAAGAAATTTGACATTTTCATTACATTGTGTTTCTTTATTATTTAAATTATTTAATACATTTAAATAATTCGTCATTGTTATTTTGTGGTATTATTTTTCAAGCACTTCGTGAGGCTAAAATTTAGATATGATGAGTAACTTCATAAATAAATTATATATAAAATTTTATTTAACCTATCATTTATTAGAATATAGTCAAAAAGAATATATATAATATAAATTTAATATATATCATAATTCATTAATACAATATATTAATAATTTTTTTATTTTAGCAAGTACTATAAGATATTATAAAAAAACAACTATAATAAATTTATAGTATAATAAAAAGATTTTTGTATCAATATATTATTAATTAATTACTGCATTATTATAATAATTTACTAATTATAATCAATTTATTATAACAATTTTATATCAAAGAAATGTTTTATAAATTTTTTTCAAATGCACTGCATATTTATTTACAAGTTTTTTCACAAATATCAATTCAAATTTTGCTATAAAGAATATTACAATAAGTCTAATAAATAAAAAAAAATATTATAGCACATTTTTGATACACCATGTTTTTATTTTTCAAAAAATGAAATATAACATATTATCTCAATTTAAAATAATATACAATTATTTTATATGATAGCTTTTAAGATTCACAAGTTGGTTAAAAAATAACATGACAAAATTAAAAAATAAAAAAATATTAAGTATATTACATAATATAAATAAAAAAAAGTAAAGCAACAAATACAAAGGATGTATTTTTGAAATTACTCGAGTAACTCCACAAACCTAAAAGCACGTTTGTCGAGTTACTCAATGCAAAAATGTGATACAAAATAAATCTTTTTTATGGCTAAAGTAACTTGGCAAAATGAAAATCAAGTTCCTTGACTTACTGGACAAACCAATGGAACTTAAATTTTTCATTATTTTCTTTTCTTTTTTAATTTATATCATGTAATACACAATAAAATTAATTCTGTATTAATATATTATTAATTAGTTACTACATTATTATAATAATTTATTAATTATAATAAATTTTTTATAATAAATTTATATTAAATAATTTTTTCACTAATTTATTATAAAATGCATTATGTATGTATTTATAAGTCTTTTTGTGAATATGAATATAAATTTTGTTAAAAAGAACATTAGAATAAGTGTAATAAATAAAAATCAATATTATAACACATTTTTACTACAATATGTTTTTATTTTTGAAAAAATCAAATATGATATAATATCTTAATTTAAAATAATATATAATTATTTTATATAATAGCTATTTTATTATAATATATTATATAAAGTTATAGCATATGATTGCCTAATTTATAACAAAATTTATATTCATTTTTATCAAAATTAATTATTATTCACTTAATTTCGTATTATAATTATTACTATAATATTAATTGATAAAATAGAAGAATATATAATACATAGCATTACTTGATTATAATGTATATTTTATTTTACTATATTCTAATATTTGATCAATGAAATAAAATTATGTCTATTTATTTGACTTATTGTAATATTCTTTATAACAAAATTTGTATTCGTATATATTAAAAAACTTATAAATAAATATGCAGTATATTATTTAATAATTTATAAAACATTTATTTATAAATTTTGTTATAAAAAATATTAGAATAAGTCTAATAAATAAAAAATAATAATATAACACATTTTTACTACAATTTTTTTTTATTTTTGAAAAAACTAAATATAATATATTATTTCACTTTAAAATAATATATAATTATTTTATATAATCGCTATTTTATTATAATATATTATATGAAGTTATAGGATATAAAATATTATTCATGCAACGTACTGATTCATTGTATTGCATTCTTCAAGTTACTCGAGTAACTCGATAAACCTTAGAGCAAGTTTGTCGAGTTACTCGATTAAAAATGGGACACGAAATAAATCTATTAAATACCTTAAGCAACTCGACAAACTCAAAATCGATTTACCCGAGTTACTTGACAAACAAAAGTAAGTAATAATGTTTATTAATTTGTTTTGTTTTTTATTAATTTGTTTTGTTTTGTTTTTTATTAAAATAAACTAAGAGAATTTTTTTTTTTTTATTTTCATTTCTTTACCCATTAGTATAACATATTATAACTAAAAAACTGTTATAACAAATTTATAGGAAAACAAAAGAAATCTGTTGTAAAATATTATTAATTAATTATTATATTATTATAATAATGTAGTATTTAACATAAATTTAGTATAAGAATTTCATATTAACTAGATTTGATTCTGAATTATGAAAATAAATTTTAGTAAAATTTATTAAAATAATGAATTTAATTATAATGAATTTATGTAAGAACTTCATCAATCCAATTTTGAGGTTCACGACTTCGTTAAAAAATAACATTAAAAAACAAAAAAATAAAGAAATTTAAGTGGCCTACATATTTTAAAAAAAAAAAGGAAAAAACAAAATCAAAAGTATGCATTATTGAAATGACTCGAGTAACTCGACAAAGCCAAAATCTTGTTTGTCGAGTTACTCGATTTAAAATATCACACGAAATGAATCTATTCAATAGGTAAAGCAACTCGATAAACTGAAAATCGAGTTGGTTGAGTTAATCCATGAATGAAAGAAATTTAACATTTTAACTATATTGTGTTTCTTTATTATTTAAATTATTTAATACATTTAAATAATTCTTCATTGTAATCTTGTCGACTTACTCGAGTCACTTCAGTAATGCATACTTTTCATTTTGTTTTTTACTTTTTTTATTTAAAATATGTAGTCTACCTAAATTTCTTTATTTTTTAGTTTTTTCATGTTATTTTTTACCTAATATTCTTTATAACAAAATTTCTATTCATATTTACAAAATGACTTATAAATACATACATAATACATTTTATAATAAATTATCGAAAAAATTATTTCATATAAATTTGTTATAAAAAATTCATCGTACTTACTAAATTATTATAATAATTTAGTAATTAATTAATAATATATTAATACAAAATTGATTTTATTGTGTATTACATTATATAAATTAAAAAAGAAAAGAAAATAATGAAAATTTTAAATTTCATTAGTTTGTCCAGTAACTCAAGGAAATTGATTTTCATTCTGCCAAATTACTTCAGCTAGAAAAAAGATTTATTTTGTATCACATTTTTGCATCGAATAACTCGACAAACATGCTCTTAGGTTTGTCGAGTTACTCGAGTAATTTCAACAATACATCTTTTGCATTTGTTACTTTAATTTTTTTTATTTATATTATATAATACACTTAATTTTTTGGTATTTTTTAATTTTGTCATGTTATTTTTTAACCAACTCGTCAATCTCAAAAGCTATCATATAAAATAATTTTATGTTATTTGAAATTGAGATAATATGTTATATTTGTTTTTTTGAAAGATAAAAACATAGTGTAGTAAAAATGTGCTATGATATTGATTTTTTTTTATTAGACTTATTGTACTATTCTTTATAGCAAAATTTGTATTCATATTTATGAAAAAACATATAAATAAATATGCAGTACATTTTAAAGTAATTTATTAAACATTTCTTTCATATAAAATTCTTATAATAAATTAATTATAATTACTAAATTATTATAATAATGCAGTAATTAATTAATAATATATTCTTTTTGACTATGTTCTAATAAATCATAGGCTAAATAAATTTTTTTATATACTTTATTTATCAAGTTACTCGACATATCCTAATTTCAGCCTCACGGGATTCTCCGAAAAGTATACCACAAAATAACAATGAAGAATTATTTAGATGTATTAAATAATTTAAATAATAAAGCAGCAAGAAATAATGAAATGTTAAATTTGATTCACTGATCGAGTAACTCAACCAAATCGATTTTCAGTTTATCGAGTTGCTTCAGCTATTGAATAGATTGATTTCCGCTGACATTTTTAATCGAGTAACTCGACAAACATGATTTTGTCGTTGTCAAGTTACTCGAGTAACTCCAACAGTCCATATTTTGCATTTTTTTGTTTATGCTCCATTTATCAACTAAATTAAAAAAGTCAAATTTTATATTGACGATTTCCTTGAATAACAACATTACAACATAAAAATTAAACAAAATAGTTAATATATTAAATAATTTAAATAAATAAAAACGAAGATAATGAAACATGTGTGTTTAATAAATCGAGTAACTTGATTTAAAATGATTGTACGTTTCTCGTGTTACTCGCGTCATTACATATTGTAAACAAATAGTGTATTACTATACAAATAATTTTATTATGCTCTAAATTTATTACAATAATATTTTATTATAATGTGTTATAGTAAGTGTTAGGATACAATAAAATAGAATATAATATATTGCATTAATTGATTATTATATATATTACATTTATATCATATATATTTTATTTTATTATCTTTTAATAAATGATAAATTAATATAAACTTCACTATCACATCAATCGAGTGTTCGAAAAAGAAATCATACAATTTCGTTATATTTTACTATATCTATTTTTATTCACGTTTAGTTAGAATTTTTTCGTATGCACTACATTTGTTTACGAGTCTATTACTATTTGACGATAAATGGTTCATATTAGCATCTCAAGTTTATAGAAAACAATGCTAATTTTTTTTTATTTGTATTTTAATAATATATGCTTAATTAACAAGATTCCTAAATTTGTCAAATCCTTAGCATAAACAAATATAAATACTTATTTTAATAATGTATAATTCTTAATTGAAACTATACAAATCTCTTAACAAGATTTTAATATTTGTCTATTTCTGAGGATAAGTTGAAATTTGATGACTCGAAATAACTGCTCGTTCAATTTTTAATTCGTTAATTAATATATCAATATGTCAAAAATTTATTAGAGAGATAGCAAAATCGAAATAGCATATCTAATATCTAACAAACATGTAGAAATAAATATTTATGGAAATTTAAAAAATAACTTAAACCCATTAACCTAACCCCACCATTATTAATTAAACAAAATGGTAGGAGACAACCGAAGAATATTAATTAAAGAAATCTAGAAGGAAAAAAGTAACAATGTTCCACAAGCAATAAATTGACACGTGTCAACATCCCAATGGCTTATATAGTCCGTGGGAAAACAAACCACAAATTTATAGTGTCTAGAATTATTACTGAGTCATGAATGAGCCAGCTTAATAATTCCTGGAATCTCTTGACTCGGTGAATCAAAAATATTCCAAAAACCCTGTCTCTTTATCCTCCAACAATCTTTAAATCAGAACACACAATATATATTTTTTGTCTTCTTCATCTAGAAAAAAGCAAAACGGCACCAATTTAAACTCAAAATGTTATAATAAAATAAAACTTTCCTACATAAACTAATAAACTTGCTCAAAGAATGAAATAAAACAGACATATTTTTCACTATGTATAATGTCAACCCATAAGTACAATGAATAAAATAAAAATGACAAAACAATTCTGATTCCATTACACAAACATCATATCTATTCATTCCGTTGATTCGGGACAAAAAAAAATTCATTGTAAAAGAAATCTATTACAAGCTTTCCTCTATACAAATTTATTTTCTCCAATTCGACAGCATCAATAGGTATTCCAGCCAGAAGACACTCAACATATTTGATAACAAATATGCCACTATCACTGCAAATATGATTAAAAACCTTGTGAGTATATATAAATATGATTATAAGTACAAACAGTTATTCTAATTCCTTACCTATATCGAATATACTGTGGTATGTCAACATATGACTTCCTATAATATTCAAGTGGCTGAATCATCTTTTTCCCAAGGTCTGCCCGCTCAGCAACCACATATTTTTGAATAATATCTGGAATGATATGTATAGCAGGAACAACATATCGATACAAGACTGCTTCATCATAAAAATGGTAATTATTATCATAGACTGTAAGCCTCCAACCCAATAGATTAACATAAAAAAGGACCCAATGTTTGTCATCAATAATATCTGGCCACAATATATGATCATAATTTTTCCAATTTTTACCAAAACTTTTAGGAATCAAACCATTTGCATATCTTTCCATAGAACCATGGTAAGAAACTGGAATTTTCCGCATCAATTGTCCTGTAGAATCCAAAATTTTTGAACCAATGGCTCGAACAAGTAATCCAAATCCACTGTCAAGTATCCCATATCTTGATGAGAATATATCTCTAAAATTTGCTATTCTTTTTCGAACCAAATGCATCGCATTATCCATATCCTATAAAAAATATTTATCTTTAAAATATATTTTAATACCTCACAATAGACATGACAGATAAACAAATAGAAATTACACATACCTCAACTGCCAGTATATATTCAGGATTCCCAATATATTCAAGCTTCTGCTTTGTCAATTTAATCCCACCACTCCCACCACGCAATCGAACAGCATCTCTATAATAGTAAAATTATGATAAATACCATAAAAACATAATATATATATAACAAATAAACAAATACAAAATTAAAACTTACTGATCCTTTGATTTATGCATCCAATGAAGAAATTCAACTTGTCTTTTCTCATCAATGTCACACAATATAGGAATGTCAATAGAAGACGCACTTTCCTTCTTCTTCTCATCTTTATCATCTGCTCTTTGTTTCACAGGAGCAGTCAACTGTTTCACTGTATGACTTCCTACAATAGTGTGCTTTTCTGCCAATTTCCCCTTCAACATATCTTCAATCTTCAAAGTAGAACTTTCAATCTTTGAACAAAGATCTTCACGTAAACTGCCAATCATGTTACTATGTTCAACCTCAAAAGCCACCAATTTCGTATCAATATATTCTTGCATCTCCTTTTTTTTCATCAAAATATTTTTCACTATTCCTAGATATGGATGATTCCATCTGATTCAAAGAGGACATCAAATCATCCCTTGTGCTTCCTAACTGTTCATCAAAGTATGAACGTTGAGCATCAACCACATTACGAATTTGATTATCAATATAATCCCGTTGTTCATCTCTAAAATTACCCAATTGATAATCAAAATATTCTCTTTGTTCATCTCTTATACTACCCAACTGATCACCAATATATACTCTTTGATCATCAAATAATGATTGTACCAACTGATTGGTAGCATAATAATCGTTATGCTCATATTCATAACCTTGCTCCCCTCAGCCTCATAACCTTGCTCCCCTTGATCCTCATAACCTTGCGCCCCTTCATTCTCATAACCTTCTTCTCCTTCATCCACATATCGTGAAGGCCAATTATTTACAGGTTCCTCCACAACTATATATGGAGACCAGCCCTCATGTCCACCAAGATCTTCTGCCCCCACTTGTTCAATTTGTTCATTACTTTCAAAAAACTCTTCAATCCCATGCACAATACTTCCATACACTTCTACAACATCTGGACCAACTGCATTTTGAGGCTCAAATGGTTCTATTCCTTGCCCAATTTCATCATTTTCTTCAACCCCATGCAAAAAAATTTCAACAACTACATCAACTCGTACATCTCCTACATCCTCTATTAACACCATTGTGTATAGATATGGTTGTTCTATCTCTTCTGCAGTTGGTTGAAGTATTGGCAAAACATGCATCTACAAAAAATAGAATTAAAAAAACATCACTTTCATAACTATCAAATATTTCTTCTACATAACAAAATTTTTTTTAACGTACCTCAGTTGATTCAAAAAAGACATCCAGCTCTTTTTTCCCAACACGATGTTGTGCATCCCAATTTACAATACGTGGAAACGTATCATGAACTTTTTGAGCAAATCTTTCACCAACTTCACGGCATATCTCATAAATCCATATCTATACAAAAAAGAACCAAAACTAAGTCATGATCAACACAATATATTTATGGCACATTAAATAAATATTAAAAATAATTCAAATATTTACCTGAAACACAAGAGGGCAACCATATATGGTATATTTTGCAACCGCAGCCCTACTATCAATACACTTTAATGCACGTCTCTCCCAAGAAGTCAATAGAGAACGAAGAAGTGTGAAATATGAATATCGGCCCCATGGATATTCATAACAAACATCCAAGTTGTCTACTAAAGACAATGTCTCTATATTTATTTTCTTTCTCTCCATAGGCCTAATAACTCCTTCGATTAATAATGCCAACCCTAACTTATACTTATCTTCCTCGTTATCACAATTAATAAAAACATTTTCGAGCTCATTTAGGGATATATATGCAAAATTATTGAACCACCTTCTACGAATTCTATGCCTCGCCAAAGCTCTTATTGTACTAAGACTATCATCATTATTATGGCACAACAATCCTGCTATCAAACAATACTCCTGCATTCCAAATCTACATAACTGCCCTTTTATTTTAAACCAAACCTCATTTCCCTTATTCGTATGTACAGTATTCAACAAAAATTCATGTACCAACTTCCCACTAAACTGACATCTCCTACCACGAAAATATTCAAACTGCGCAAAACAACTATTCCTAAATTTTTGAAGCTGGTCCTCATTATAATTTTCTATTATAACATCAACATATGTGAAATTACTAATTTGTGTAATGACTCCACCAAATCTGCGATTCTCGCTCACCACGTACTCAACATCCATATCTGAAAAAGATTTATCATCATACTATCAGCCAACTTCTACCATAGATATAAAAATAAACTACATAGTGTACATATATTAGACTACAACAACTTATAAAACAATAATTTGTATATATATAATTACATTCACGCATTAAATAACATAAAACATTATTCATATTTCATATTATCATACACAATTAAAATACATAGCTTATCAAGATGATGTTATGATGTGTTAAAAAACAACACACCCAAAATACAATTTCTTTGCACACAATACTGTTTTTGTAAAATTCAGCGTAAAAAAAAAATCACCATTTTAGACAGATTAAATAGCCCATGAAATCACATTTAAGAATTTCCCACTTACATGTGTCCGACATCAAAACTAGAATTCAACACCTTTTTTACTTTTATATAATTTCTCTTTTATTTTATATTTTCCTATACAAAATTATTATATATATATCTTAATATCAAATATCTTACAACATTTTCTTTAATATATTAATAGAATTAATTACTGTATTAAAAAAATTTATGTGCTAAATAATATCGCATATTAAATGTCCCATCCATTTAAAATCTAAAATAAAATGTACACAAATACAAAAATTTTTAATTCTAAAACAAACAATTATTTTGATCATATAATTTCACATCGTAATTCTAATAAATATATATGCCAACCTCTACCACTAATATAAAAATAAAATACATAAACTAGATACAAATAATAAATACAATGATCTCTATATATATAACTATATCTACACATTAATTAACATAAAATGTAATTCACATTTTATGGCCTCATACAAAATAAACATACATACCTTATAATGATGATGTTATGATGTGATAAAAAAATATCGCCCAAATTATACTTTTTTTGCAAAACAAAACCGTGCCTCCTTCAAACCTCCACAAACTCAAACAAAGATAACTGTATGTCCAACAATGACGGTGAAAGAAAAATTCGCCGTTTAAGACAGATTCAGTGGCCCATTAAATGACAATGAATGCTTTTCCACTTACACGTGTCCAACATTAAAAATAGGGTTTTGTACCTTTTTGACTTTTAAGTAATTTCTGTTTTATTTTATATTTTCTGCATAAACTTATTTTATGTATATTTAAATATAAAATACGTGAAAGCACAATTTTGTATATACTTCGTTTATTAAGTGACTAAACAAATACAAATTTCACATTAACCAGCTTCTCAAATCAAAACATTACAACATAAAAATTAAACAACATAGCCAGTATTTTAAATAATTTAAGTAAATAAATATTAAAATAATCAAACATATGCATTTCAATACTTTATTGAGTAACTTTGGAAACTCGATTTTAATTTTGTCGAGTTACACTATCAAATAAACAACGAGTTCTTTTACGAGAATAATACTAGAGAATCTATAAGTTAATATAATATCTCATAATACAGTACATATCATATAAAGAAATAATATATTATTTTAAATTAAAATAATAAATTATTTTTCATTTTATCAAATATAAAAACACAGTGCAATAAAAATTTGTTATAAGAATAAAAACTTATTTAAATGTATTACATAATTTTAAAAAAAAAGGATAACAAAATAATTACAATTTAAAATTTCATTCGTTGACCAAGTAACCCGAGGAACCCAATTTCCAATTTCTCGAGTTACTTGAACTGTGAATAGATTCATTTTATACCACATTTTTCATCGAGTAACTCGACAAACCTCAAATCATTTTTCTCGAGTTACTCGATGAAAAATATGGTATAACTCACAACAAAATTTATGTTAACATTTATCAAAAAAAACTAAAAACAAATATCTAATAAATTATCCATATTTTCTAATTTTTGGGTTTTCTTTTGTTATTTAAAATATATAATATATTTATAATTTTTGTAATAAATATTACTATAAATTATGTTAAAATTTTTATTATAATTATTAATTTTAAAAAAAAAATTATTTTCGTAATACAATTTCACAGAAATATTATAGCAAAAAAAATCATTATTATAGCACATTCTTACTACAATTTCTTTTCATAATTTATGACGAAATCTATATAATATCAATTTCTTATAATAAATTCGTTCTAATCATTATATTATTATAATAATTTAATCTTTGATTAGTAATATATAACTATAAAATTGCTTTTGTTATGGTCCAAATTTACTATAACAATTTTTAGTTATAATATGTTATACTAATTGCTCGGATAAAATAAAATAAAAGATATTGTATTCATCGATGATCATATACATTGAATATATATGATATATATTCTGTTTTATTCTGTTCTAATAAATCATACATTACATAAAATTTTTTATATACTTTGTCTATCAAGTGACTCGACAAATCCAAATTTCAGCCTCACGGCTTTCTTGAAAAATAACACCACAAAATCAAAATAAATAATTATTTGAATGTATTACATAGTTTAAATAATAAAGGAATACAAAATAATAAAAATGTTAAATTTCATTAGTTCACCGAGTGACTCGACCAACTCGATTTCCAATTTATCGAGCTGCTAGACCTATCAAATAGATTAATTTAGTATCACATCTATAATCAAGGAACTCGACAAACATGCTTACAGATTTGTCGGGTTACTCGAGTTACTTCAAAAGTACATGTTTTTAATTTTTTGGGTTTATTTTTTTTATTTAAAATATACACTACAATTAATTTTTTTTATTTTTTATTTTTTCCATGTTATTTTTTAAACAACTCATCAATCTCAAAATACTATTTCTCGACTTAGTACATAAATAAATCATAATAAAAGAATATATAATATATTGTATTAAATTCATATGATATATATTTTATTTTACTATATTCTAATAAATAATCAATTAAATACAAATATTTATGTGCTTCATTTATCAAATAAGTTCACAATTTATTTGACAAAAATATTCATGTTTTATGATTTTTGCTTTTATATCACATTTTTCATCGAGTAACTCGACAAACACGATTTTTAGTTTGTCGAGTTACTCGAGTAACCTCAACAATGCGTATTTTTCAATTTTTTTGTTTTCTTTTTCTATTTAAATTATGTGCTATACTTATAATTTCTCCCACCTTGGGAGCTAGGTAACATAGTAAGACCTGCTTTGTTGATTTTTGATAATTATTTTCCCCTTCCTTTATTCATTCGTCCAGTAACTCGGGCAAATCGATTATGAGTTCATCGAGCTACTTGATGTATTGAATAGATTAATTTGATATCACAATTATAATCGGGTAACTCGACAAACATGATTTTCTGTTTGTCGAGTTACTCGATTAACTTTAACAGTGCATATTTCCCATTTTATAGTTTATTTTTTGTATTTACAACTCAAATTTATATTTGTCAAATTACTAGATAAATTAATCATAATAAAACAATATATAATATATTCTATTGATTAACTATCATATATATGAAATTTTTATAATATATATTTTATTTTGCTATATTCTAATAAATAATCAATTAAATAAAAAAATGTATGTACCTCATTTATCAAATAAGTTAACAATTTATTTCACAAAAATATTCCTGTTTTATGATTTTTGCTTTCATATCACATTTTTCATCGAGTACCTCGACAAACATGGTTTTTAGTTTGTCGAGTTACTCGAGTAACCTTAACAATGCATATTTTTCATTTTTTTGTTTTCTTTTTCTATTTAAATTATGTACTATACTTATAATTTCTATAATAAATATTATTATAAATTAGTCAAAATACATACTACAATTATTAATTTAAAAAATACACATTTATTTTCGTAATATAGGTCACATAATTATTGTAACAAAAAAACTCCTTGTCATAACAAATTTTTACTACAATTTATTTTCATAATTCATGATGAAATCTATTTAGTACAAATGTGTCATAAAAAATTTATTTTAATCACTACATTTTCATAATAATGTAATAATTGATTAATAATATATTACTAAAAAATTGCTTTTACTATGCTATAAATTTATTATAACAATTTTTATTTATAACATATTATACTAATTGCTAAAATAAAATACAATAAAATATATTCTATTAACTCATTCTCATATATACTAAATTTATATGATATATATTCTATTTTACTATGTTCTAATAAATCATGCATTAAATAAAATTTTATATGTGCAATATTTATCAATTTGCTCGACAAATCCGACTGTTAGCCTCACGAGTTTCTTCAAAAATAACACCACTGAATAACAATAAAAAATTATTTAAATATATGACAACTTTAAATCAAAAAGACAAACAAAATAGTAAAAATTATAAATTTTATTCGTTCGTCCAGTAACTCGGGCAAATCGATTATGAGTTCATCGAGCTACTTGACGTATTGAATAGATTAATTTGATATGACAATTATAATCGGATAACTCGACAAACATGATTTTCTGTTTGTCGAGTTACTCGATTAACTTTAACAGTGCATATTTCCCATTTTATACTTTATTTTTGTTATTTACAACTCAAATTCATATTTGTCAAATTACTAGATAAATTAATCATAATAAAACAATATATAATATATTCTATTGATTAACTATCATATATATTAAATTTTTATAATATATATTTTATTTTGCTATATTCTAATAAATAATCAATTAAATAAAAAAATGTATGTACTTCATTTATCAAATAAGTTAACAATTTATTTCACAAAAATATTCCTGTTTTATGATTTTTGCTTTCATATCACATTTTTCATCGAGTAACTCGACAAACATGGTTTTTAGTTTGTCGAGTTACTCGAGTAACCTTAACAATGCATATTTTTCATTTTTTTGTTTTCTTTTTCTATTTAAATTATGTACTATACTTATAATTTCTGTAATAAATATTATTATAAATTAGGTCAAAATACATACTACAATTATTAATTTAAAAAATACACATTTATTTTCGTAATATAGATCACATAATTATTGTAACAAAAAAAGTCCTTGTCATAACAAATTTTTACTACAATTTATTTTCATAATTCACGATGAAATCTATTTAGTAGAAATGTGTCGTAAAAAATTTATTTTAATCACTACATTTTCATAATAATGTAATAATTGATTAATAATATATTACTAAAAAATTGCTTTTACTATGCTATAAATTTATTATAACAATTTTTATTTATAACATATTATACTAATTGCTAAAATAAAATACAATAAAATATATTCTATTAACTCATTCTCATATATACTAAATTTATATAATATATATTCTATTTTACTATGTTCTAATAAATCATGCATTAAATAAAATTTTATATGTGCAATATTTATCAATTTGCTTAACAATAATAAATTATTTAAATATATGACATACTTTAAATCAAAAAGACAAACCAAATAGTAAAAATTATAAATTTTAGTCGTTCGTCCAGTAACTAGGGCAAATCGATTATGAGTTCATCGAGCTACTTGACGTATTGAATAGATTAATTTGATATGACAATTATAATCGGGTAACTCGACAAACATGATTTTCTGTTTATCGAGTTACTCGATTAACTTTAACAGTGCATATTTCCCATTTTATAGTTTATTTTTGGTATTTACAACTCAAATTTATATTTGTCAAATTACTAGATAAATTAATCATAATAAAACAATATATAATATATTCTATTGATAAACTATCATATATATTAAAATTTTATAATATATATTTTATTTTGCTAATATGTATGTATTTCATTTATCAAATAAGTTAACAATTTATTTCACAAAAATATTCCTGTTTTATGATTTTTGGTTTTATATCACATTTTTCATCGAGTAACTCGACAAACATGGTTTTTAGTTTGTCGAGTTACTCGAGTAACCTTAACAATGCATATTTTTCATTTTTTTTGTTTTCTTTTTCTATTTAAATTATGTACTATACTTATAATTTGTGTAATAAATATTATTATAAATTACGTCAAAATACATACTACAATTATTAATTTAAAAAATACACATTTATTTTCGTAATATAGTTCACATAATTATTATAACAAAAAAAGTCCTTGTCATAACAAATTTTTACTACAATTTATTTTCATAATTCATGATGAAATCTATTTAGTAGAAATGTGTCATAAAAAATTTATTTTAATCACTACATTTTCATAATAATGTAATAATTGATTAATAATATATTACTAAAAAATTGCTTTTACTATGCTATAAATTTATTATAACAATTTTTATTTATAACATATTATACTAATTGCTAAAATAAAATACAATAAAATATATTCTATTAACTGATTCTAATATATACTAGATTACTGTACTTATAATTTCTATAATAAATATTATTATAAATTACATAAAAATATTTATTATAATTACTCATTAAAAAAAACACATTTATTTTCATTATCTAATTTGACGTTTTTATTGTAACAAAAAATTTCATTATTGTAATAAATTTTTACTTCAATTTATTTTCATAACACGCCCACATAAGAATAAAAAAGTTTTTAGATGTATTACATAATTGAAAAAAAAAAAAAACAGCATAATCAAAGTTTTGAATTTCCTTCATTCGTCCAGTAACTCAAAAAATCCAATTTTCAATTTATCGAGTTACCTAAATTGTTGAATAAATAAATTTTCTATCACACTTTTGATCACGTTACCCAACAAACATGATTTTGTATTTTTGAAGATACTCAAACAACTTCACCAACGCATATATTTCATTTTTCAGTTTAATTTTTTTGTTTACATTATCTAATACATGTAAGTTTTTTTCTTTTTTTAATTCCTCATCTTATTTTTTAACGAACTCATCAATCTCAATCTTAATATAATATCTTATACTAAAATACCTATTATAATAAACATTTAAATTTTATTTTAAATTAATATAATATATCATCTCTAACTTTATTAACTAATATTTATATATTAGTTAATATTTTTCTTTATTTTAAATCATTTCCTATTGTTTCCCTACACATGCATAACTTTGCTTCACTTTCTATCTTATTTCGTTTTAGTTGTTTTTTCTCTTTCCTTTCAAGCTTGAAAATTATTATTTTTTGCTGTCTATCAAGTCAAATTTTATTAATATCAAATTTCATATTATATCGTATCAATAAACTATTCTCGACATACAATTTTTCCTATAGATTTCACTGACGTGCAACGCACGGCCTTAAAACTAGTATATATATATATATATATACACCATAATATAACAAAGATGAATGTGAGAATTCCAAACATTAAGCTACAAACCAAAAATTCATTCGATTGAAATCACTCGACAGTCTCCAGGAAAAAAAAATCAACCGACGTTGAAGTGAAATAAAATTGGCAAATTGTAACTACAGAACAGTTATTTCAATTTTATGTATGCAGATTCTTTAGTTCTTTATTTTCCTCAATAAAACAACTCAAAAAATTCATATACACACAATGATTTTTACCATAAAAAATCTTTTCTTCATGTATACAATTTGAGCATTTAATAAATTGATTAAAACAATTATCATACTGATAATTCAACATGATATTGGCTCTGATACCAATTGTTAGAAATATAATCTAAAGTCTTTAATTACATGTTAATAATTAAAGAATTCATATCATGCCAAAATTACCAAGTATGATTAATTCAGAAGAATACCTGTCTCCATTAGTGTTGAAATTGACAGGGTTGGATCTTCTGCAGTCTAATCACCTCAATAGTGCTCAATGGAATCTCTGTCATAATGGTGTAGAAGAGGAGAGCAAAAGTTTTGATTGACCCGGGGACCATAACCCTATTTATAACATTCTGTATACCCTAGTCCAATTAAAAGTCCATCAATCCTAATTGGACTAGGATCCGGTCTCTACACATTACAAAGCCCACACTCAGTTTAGATGTTTCTAGGGCCCAATCAACAGATCACTTAATAGCCCTATTAATCAGATAGCCTATATAATTGCAATACAATATGTAGCCCATTATAAGAAATAAGCATTTCAACAGATCTACTGAGAATGTAGATTGGAAAATTTATTGAGCGAAAAAAAAAAAAATCAATCTCGTACAAGTTTGACTTAAAATCATTTTTGTTCCCACAATTTGTATAACAATAGCATAAATGAACTAATAATCTGCCTCTTAAGAACTACGTCCATTGTTTATCTTTTTTAACCAGAACAAAGTTGTATTAACATAAGAAAATTAGGAAACCATTTGAAATCTGGTAATCAAATATGTCTAAAATATAGTTTGTAACTTGAACAGAACCAATTCCTACTTTGGTATTTTGTACTCTATAGACATAATGAAAGTTTCACACTGCCGTTTAACGTATGCAACTATCTCTAGCCTTTAAACTCTGTTTTTATCCCCGCATTAATTTTCCAATCACAAGATAAACTCACGAGGGTATTTGTTCTACTTTGGTGATTTTATTTGCTCAGTAGAATCATTTCTAATATTTAGTTTTTATTTTCTAGTTCAGGGAAGAGAAAGAGACCATGCATCCTACCAAATTGATTAATTAATGTTTTGCATGATATGATTGCAACAAATTAGAGCATGTATTTGTTCTACAAGGTATCATTGTACTGTCCTGAGCTAGGACACAAGCATAACTCCGCTAATATGCATCATACTGATTGTACAAAAGTAGATTTACATTACCATTTTACTCTTTGATTTTTTTTTCATAGGAACCACACTCGCCAAATAAACACTAAATATTACTTCTTGATTTACTCACCGTTCTTGAGATAAGGAAGCCCAAGAACAAATTCCAAAAGCTGAGGAAAAACGACATGACAATTGCAGCAATCTGGTAACTTGGAGTGAGTGCCTCCTGAGTATAGTCCAGCAAAGCAAAAAATGGGCGACGAACAATATTGAGAAGGGGCGACATGGCCAAGGAAAGATGGGAAAGGGGGCTGTTGCAGTGTTGGGGAAGAAATGTTTTTACATTTGAAATAGAAGAACTTGGTAATTTTGTCTCTCCAACTTGGTCCTTCCCAAACAATAACCTCTATTAGATATCAAAATTACAACTCCCCGAACCAACAAAATTGTTATCCTCGGCATTTTACTATTAAGCTTTGTCCTCTAACATAGCAGGGAAAAGATATCAAAATGCTAAAACCGTGTTCTGCACTTCCAAACAGGTCCACATCTAAATAATTTTCACTTGGATTTATAACATTATCCTCTTTTTCAAATAACAACAGTCAAAGAAATGAAATGATAAAAATTAATCATTGGCAATGGCAAGAACAATCTAACACCAATTAAAGACTCAATTTCCGAAGATGTAGAAGTTCAAGGCCCAGAAATAATCTAAAAAAACCACGTGCATGTATCAGATGCCATTAACACAGTTTGGTCAATCTTGAAGTCTAATTATTGAAACCGTTTAGCATAGAAACTAATATCATCACTCTATAATTACAACAAGAAGGTTTAGTGATAATAGTTATCCTGCATAATCAATGTCATCAAGGATATCGTTAGAAATAACAAAAGTGATGAGTTTTAGATTTCACAGCAAAGGCAATCCGATATAAATCCGATATAATGCATCTTGCTCAACAACAACATAGTAGAATCACTTAATACAAGGAAATCAAATTATTTTTATAACCAGAAAAATCAATTAAAATTAAACACGACCAGTTAGAGTAAATTGGTCATGTTTAATACATGGTAGTGGATATTTTTACACAAAATAACAAGCAAAAGGTTCGATGCTACGTAACAAGCATGCCATACAAGTGAAGCAATCAAAATTTCTCTTCATAGCCATCATGTTTCATTTCCTTCATCAACAACAATACTTTACATTTTCAACATAAATCCCATAATTTCATCTGCTCTATCTCAGTCCAAATCAGTAGAACTCATGCTAAAGTATCAATTTCATAACTTTGAGTTTACAAATAAGATCAAGTGAACAATGTAATTGTCAAGTTTGTATTCACACTGTAACTCCCCAATGTTCTTGAAATGGAAAAGCCATCACAAACGAACACTTAAAAAAAGTGCGCTGGGAAACAAAGTTTGTTCATATTCGGAACTTTCTGCTCTCCAGTGTCGCGCCAAACTTCCAAAGTATGTTCTGGGAAACAAATGTCCAAGTTCCCTATTATACAACAAGCTAAAAAAATTGAAGAAACAATATATATATATATATATATATATATATATATATATATATATATATATATATATATATAAATTCTAGATACCTCAGTAATCAGGTACAAGTTCTCCTCTTGATGCAATTCCTTAAAATTCAGAATCTTTTTCTTTGGACAAGACTTGATTGCCTGTATGTGCGAGAAAAGGCACGAGGTTAATAGAGTCAACTTATGATGAAAGGAATAAAATCCAAAGCAGTTTCCAAACCTTGCTGAAGGTTGGCTTTGGAGTTTCCTAATACAGTGGATCTCGCACAGGTTGAGCAGGATGAACATAAAGAGGAACTGACAACATCAGTTAAGTAACATATGAATTTGTCTGCAAGTGTTAATGAAGAAACACAGATGCAATTGAAATTCAAATAAGATCACATACACAGACAAATATTTTAAACCATATAATTTCCCTATCAGTTAATGGCAAATCAAAGAAATGTAATCAGTGTAGTGAAAAGAAATTTTCAACAAAGGCGGGCGGGTGTGAGGATAGGAGCATGTGGATACATGTGTGGCCCTTTAATTACCTTGACAAAGGCAATAATGACATATAGATTCTTCGTGTACTCCTCAAGAGGCACATATAAAGTTCGTTATGTACTTAGTAATTACACAATAAAAAGTGAAGAATCAAAACTTTTGGTTACATAATTGATTTCATAAAGATCAAATACAAAAAGAGAACATGTTCTACAAAGTTTTTGGTAGTGATTTTTGCTAACTATCAAGAGAAACAAAATTAAGGAGAATGAACTAAAGATAGAATTTCATGGTAAACTACATTTTTTGTACAATGAGTATGAAGTTTATTATCTGAAATTTGTCTAACAAGAACTTTGATAGATTTACTTGAAATCATTGTAAACCGAGATGGCTAAATTTAAATTACTGGTTTTAACCAAGGCATCCATTATTCTATTATACAGAAAGACTCTTGGCTGCACCCCGAATTTCTTCATTTTCTCATACACGTAGTACACCCTCATACCCCTGTTTGTATATGCGTGCATCATGATCAAAATTTCAAATTGTTTCTCACTGGGTCACTTCCTTGCATATGCATTAACTCAAGCACCTGGTCAGCAGACCCAAACTGATTTGCCAAAAATAGGCAACGGCATTGAAAGAAGCAAAATCATGAATGTAACCTTTCTACTTACCTATAAGTAATAATTCAAACAATAAATGCCTTTAAAATATACAGAATCATGTTCGCTGTCACTCCATATACATGAATCAAACAAGAATCGAATGTGCATAATCAAATTAATGAACTTTGTATGCATCAAATAACCTGATCTAACATTCTCCTAACTTAATGATGTTGAGTTGATTCAAGAATAAGTGCAATAAACCAACAAAATAGTATCCATAACTGCTCACTCTCACTTCAGTTCTCATGACAAGGTAATGCATCATATAACTTGCAAGGTTAAGTTTATTCTTTTTTGTAGCTTCAAAGTAATGCACCCTCCTAAGTGAAAAGAAAAATCAAGTACATGGTCACCGTTTGTCATGCAAGTAAAATCATACTGTAATATGTTATCCATCAAAATACATGTCCATTCCACAACATTAAGAAATGAAAGGACCGTCTTTTTCCTCAAAATAGAAAAACAGCAATTGATGAATCTTGTCGCTAGTATTCTAAAATTACACTCACTAAAAGTATCGAAAGCTCAAAAGGATTCTTGCTTTGTTAATCAAAATTCAAAGAATTTCGGTAACAAGAAAAATTTGACCCACATTTAAGAATGACAATAACATGCAGACAAACAATTTACCACGTCTTCGATAAAAATAAATTTACAAAACCAAAATTACCTAAACGGGTCTCCGACTACTAAAAATGCCACATCAGAAGATCAAGCTTTTAACACTATTTCATCGTCCTTCCTATACCATTTCCCATCAGCAACTATAATTGATTGCCCACAAAGATTTCCTACAAAATCAAAACAAAGATTCAAACTTCTTATATGTGCACTCAAGTCATAGTTTGAAAAAAATAATAAATATCCAACAAAAGTGGAATCTCGATAAACCAAGGCAGAGATTTGACAGTTTCATCTGACCCTCTGAAGAACGCTTTTCAATTACACTATGTAGTGAGTTTTCATTATCAAAATACCATATAATTACATGTGAACACAATTAAATGAAAATCCCATATAATCAACTAAACCACCCATGAAAACACTGTTAAAATTCAAGTCCTACAACACAAAAGAAAAAATCCCATAAATTTACCATATCAAAACCAGATTTTTGGTTCAAAAATAATAAATGATAAATATGATTCTTTCTCCAACGATTTACTTAGTAATTAGCAAACATGAAATTCATCAGAAATAATGGAGCTGTGGAGGGAGGCAGGGAGTTCAAACAAATCGAAGAAATTTGGTTTTGGGGGTGAAATTGCAATGTACGCCGAATACCCATTAGACATTTTTCCAATTATATAATTTTTTGCAGCTTCACATGAGGAAAACAATGTCCCTTAACACCACATAGGTGACGCAAAACGCTATGTACACATCGGAACACACGATAATTGCGAATTTCTGATTGTAGAACACAAAATCAAAAACACAACGCAACCATCTTACCAAATCCGACTTTAAATTATAAAGGAGGAAGATCCCATGAGATGTTTGGATTGGAGCTATGTCCCTAATTCACAGTCGCTAGAGAGGGAGAGGTCAAGCAGAATGGAAAAAAGATACATACATATATATATATATATATATACATATATATATATATATATATATATATATATATATATATATATATATATATATATAATATCTGTGGAGTTACTCGACAACCATTGTTGTCGAGGGTTGTCGAGCAACTCGACAACAATGGTTGTCGAGTTAACTCGACGACCAACAATCTCAGCTCCTTATCTCATCTGACCTGATTGTGGAGGATTTTGTTGTGATAACTCGTCTGACCTGATTGTGGATTATCCAATTTTGTCCACATTTTTTTTTATATAAGTTCAAACATTGCTGAAATAAGAACTTATATAAGATAATGAGAGATTTATGTAAATATTTATATGACAAAATGAAGAGATTTGATAAGTTCCAGAAATATGAACTTACAGATAAGAATAAGAACTTACAGATAACTTACACTGGAATCCAGAATCCAGACAAATAAAAACATAATGACAAATAAGAACTTACATATAATGAGAGATTTATGTAAAATAATCTATAAACTTACAGATAACTTGCTTTACACTGTAAATTCCAGAATCTTCACTCTGAATTCTAATATCGCAATTTTCCAATCTAAGAATTATGGAAAATGTTGAATAATTTGAGAGAAATTTGGGTATCAGAAAGTAAGTAGTATAAAAATGAAGAAATAGGTAATAAAAAGGAAAAACAATTAAAACAATGCAATGATAACCAGCCTGGTGGTTGAGTTAGCTAACTCGACAACCAGGAGTTGGCTCAACGACCAAGTTGGTTGCCGAGTTGCTCGCCAACCAACACGGTTGTCGAGTTGGCTCGACAACCAAGTTGGTTGTCGAGCTACTCGGCAACCAAGTTGGTTGTCAAGCTAATCAGCAACCAACACAGTTGTCGAACTACTGGACAACCATGGCAAACGAGGTTGGCGAGTTAGCTTGGTTGCGTGGCTAACTCGTCAACCGACTGCTCGACAACCTTGTCCAGTTACTTTCCAATTAGTTTGATGCTATCTTGGTCCTGTCTGGTTTGCTGGTTCTGGTAATCAAATATCAATCAAGACCCATTGAAATTTGCCATCAACATTGGTAAGAATTAAGTTTTGTAGCACCGAATGTATTAGAGAATTCGGGAGAAATGTAAGCTTCAAACAACTTACACATAAATATTTGATTTGAAATTTTGTGAAAAAATTAACAGAGTATAAATAAGAATGAAGTTCTGCTTAAAAATTTTGTCATTGTCATACAAATAATATACATTTACAGAACTTGCTTGACGAGAACAGTCTGAATTATAACCTCAAACAGAACAAGTATAGAAAGACACGAACAATCAGGCGGAATTCTAAGCTCCAATGCAATGGAATGAAAACAAATATGGAAAATGAAGATAAAATTGGCTTTTCAAACAGTAGAAATAAAAAGACAAAAAGTGGGTGAGTGAAGTAGGTAATAAAATTAAATGATAGTTGTAAAACGACGGCGTGTTGGACGAAAAATTGAACAGTAACAAATTTAAGGCTCTTATATTATTGTAAGGATATATAGGGTAATTATATTTACACCACATTTTTTATTTTTTGTAACACGTTTTAATTACACTTAACATCCTTAATATTTGATTATTATAGCACTCATATTCCCAACTTTTTTTATCACAATTTTATCATCAACTTTTCGTTAATTAGCACATCTTGTGTCTGACAATGATTTTCGTCCAAAATATTTATTGAGAATTCGTAGAACGACTTATTTTTTCATCATATTTATAAAAAAAACAATAAATACAAAAGTACGATAAAATATTTTTTTCTCATTTCAAAACACGTAAACAAAATATCTTGACAAATACCATAATTAATAAATGAAATGTGCTAATTAATGAAAGTTGAATATAAGAATTCGAGGAAAATAAGTTAAGAACATAATTGCTGCATTGAACAAAGGTTGAGGACCTTAAGTACAATTAAAATGTAGTGTACCTATAACAAATTATAGTGCGAATATAACCACCTATATTTATATTGTAAGGAGATATATAATATATTTGTGTGTGTTTATAAGTACGCGGTCAACTATTACTTTCATCCACACATTTCGTAGGACCTATAATTTTTATCCACTTTTTATCCACTTATTTTATAGGTACCACTACTTATAATCTACAAAAATCTTTACAAAACATACTCATAAGTAGTGATAGTAGAGATAGTAGGGACTATTCATTTATTCTAGAAAAAAAATTTATTATTAAATAAAAAAAGGAAATAAGTTATTTGAATTTTAAAATTTTTATTCTTTAAAAAAATGATATAATTTTATTTATCTTGAAATATTTTTTATTTCAAGAATAAAAGTATGACGTAGTGTATTGTAATCAAATGAATATAGTTTATCATTTATTTTTAAAAATAAAAATATAATGAATGAAACTCATGAAAAATGACAACGAATTCAAATATTGTGTAATAATAAAATACAACTATTAATTTATTAAGGTAAAAGAAAATTTTAATTTTAATTTTCGGTACATCAATGATTATTCGATTGAACCAGTAACTCGGTGGTTTGTTCTAATTAATGCTCAGATCAAGGGCGGATTTAGAGTGGTGCAACTGCCGATTTCAAAATTTTAGTTTTGTTTTAAGAAAAATTCAATTTTTTTTTTATAATTTTTCCCCCACAACAAAATAAAAACAAAAAATTTAGAATAATGTGGTTTAATTGTCTGTAGCCTAGTGGCAAAGCTTCCTATTTTTTGTGATGTGGATTTGGATTTGAATCCTAGCTGCTACGTTAATTTTTTCTTTTTATTTTTTTCTTGAAAAATTTGTGCAATTAATCCTCCAACCTTAAAAAATAATTTTTAAATCCCCAACTTTTTCCATTTGCATATTTTGTCTTTTTATATATTTCTAATAAATTTTAGCGTAATTTCCTCACGTTTTAGAAAGATAAAATTGGCAAAGCAATACGCTTAACACTGAACTTAATCTTTGCCTTTAATGTTTCCTTGATTTTCAATTTCAAATTATGAAAATAAAACAAAATATCATTTCCTATTTAACGTACAAATCTCGTGAAAATATGGTAGAGTTTTTTAATTTTTTTACTTAACTCGAACATAATTTTATTTTTTCTTCACTTATCGGGAATAGATTTCTTATTTTATTTTGATTACTTTATTTTTATATTTGTATGCACATGAGTAACTATGTTACATTTTTTCACATTTTTTTTTTAGTTTTCAAGTTTTGTTTGATCCAAACTTAATTTTTTTAAAAATAAAATGTTGATTCTATTTTTCATTTTTTCACTATTTTATTCTATAGTTATATACAGCTAATCCAAAATCGATTACTTTTATAAAATAACAAAGTTATTGTATAAATTAAGTAGTTTTATTGTATTCTTCAAATGCCGCTATTTCTATCGGCTATCGTTGTGTCACCCATTGCTATAGGCGCTATATATCATCACAATATCCCCGCCCGGCAATGTAGCACCGCTAATTGCCATGTGCCCCCACAAACTAAAAAATTCATGGCTCCGCCCCTGGCTCAGATCAAGTTTGATAATTATAAGTTTAAGAGTATCTCCAACAGACTCTCTATTTATAAAGAGTATCTTTTACATTTTAAAGAACGCCCATAAATTTGGAGACTAAATTTTTTGAAGAACTCCGATAGATTATTTATCTTTTAACACTTTATTTTATTTATTCTAATAAGTATTTATTGATTTTCTCTATAAAGAACTTGTTGGAGATACTCTTATACTAAAAAGCCTAATTTAAAACACAGAGTGGCACTTTAATAACTATAACAAAACGACACTATGCTTTTGTAACATAATCAATTTGTTTGCGAGTGTGATGTAACTTACCTTAAGAATACAAACGGGTACGAACATATTTTATCAAATATTAAACTTCTGAGTACTTTATAGATATTTTTTTTAATTGATTGATTTTCGTAGACTTCATAAACTTTTATTATCTTTTATAAATAAAAGTTTATTTATAAGACGTCCATAAAATTTTTCACAATAATATTTTATTATCCATTTTGAAGATTTTTATAAACTTTCAAACTTTTATAGAAGTTTATTAAGAAAAAAATTAGTGTATATAACTATCAAAATATCATGCTACATAGATTCAAATTAAATGTAATAATTAAAATTGTATCAAAATAACTTAACACAAAAAAAAAAAGACGTCCATAAAATTTCCAACAATATTGACCCATGCAACAAAAAGAAAAGAAAACAATCCTCCATGAGAAAAAAAGTAGTAATAAAAAGTATAGTTACAAAAGATTAATATTTATCATAGCCTAAACTTCTTGAAAATATCAAACTAATAACCCGTCAGTATATAAGAATTTTATTACATATTAATCTACTTGTTTTTTCATAAATCTTGTAAGAATTTTTAATTAAAAATTGAGGTTTGAAATGTGTAAGGCACATAACAAAAGGATAAATACCATATTCCATAAACAATGGAGACAATGAAAAAGAAGAGAGAGAAATAAAAATCAAAAGAAAAATAAAAGAGAGTAAAAGATTATCAAATTGAAGAGAGAGAAATATCGACCTTTTTTCATAAAAAGTCGGTAATTGATCATGGCTCTAGGTTTGTAGAAGGAAAGATGAAAGAGAAATATGTGGAAAAAAATCATAAAATTGAAACACCCTTTTTTTTTTTTGGTGAAAGTCTTTCAAAATCTTGAAGGTCAATATGCACAAATTATGAAATTTTATATTTGTACTTTCTCCTTTAAAGTTAGTACCTAGAGAATTTTTAAAAGGCATTAAAATAAATTTGTACATAGAAATACCTTGGGATTTTCATGGACTTTAAAAAAATATTGATTGAATATCCAACGACTTTTAAAAACTATTTATGTTGAATATCACATGACTTTTGTAAAGTCTTTAAATGTCAATATTGAATAGACCTAATCATTTTAATTCTACAAAAATCTTTAAAAATCTACATTATATACACACTTCTTAACAAATGAACAAAAAAACCAAATATTGAGTAATAATAAAATACCACTATTAATTTATTAAGGTAAAAAAAAATATTTAAAATTTCAATTCATTAATGACTCGCCGATTGAACTTGATGGTTTGTCCGGGTTAACGTTTAGATCTAATTTGATAACTACGATTTTAAATTTAAAAGACCTCTAAGTCATGATAACAAATCTTAAATATTTTTAAAAAGAAAAAAAGAAAATGGAGTGCGACTTTGAAAATTATAGCAAAACTAGATTTTGTGATTTTATGACACAATCCATTTGTTTGCTGGTGTGATGTATCTCACCTTAAGAATAAAAAATGTGATGAATTATAAGTTTTTGATGGCAACATGCATGAGTCGTTTCTAATAATTTCTGTTGTCATCTGACTTTTGAAAAAAATATATATAAAGATTCAAATTCTAACAAGTTTACTTTTAAATTGCTTATTTTCTAACAAGTTTACTTTTAAATTGCTTATTTTACCAAATATTATTTTCAAAATTATTATGTTATTTTATTTTAAAAAATTGTCTTTTCTAAGTTTTAATTTATTTTTAAAAAACTAACTTTTAACAGTCAAATCACGAAAAATCTTAAACCTTTGGGCTTGTATGATGTGCTTACAATTCATTAGCTAGTCAAGTAATTGGTCATAGCTCAATTATAAGATATATGGCAATTAGTTTGAAATAATATGATATACTGTATAATAAGCATTTGTCAAACTGTAACAATATACAAATTGCATCAAGTGATTTCTAACATATTTGAATATATTATTATTACTTTAAAATAAAAAAGTTGCTTATTTTAAACAAACTCTTACTTTATTGTAATAATTAATAATTTATTTATTATGACTTTGACCAAGAAAAATATTTATTTATTCTATGACTTACTTATGTATTTATAAAGTGTATTTCTTAAGCTTAGCAAAAAATACTCAATAACATCATGTTTGGCCATATTTGAAAAGAAGTAAAAGATAGTTTTCAATTAACATTTTATTTTCAAATATGTTCGAATAAGCAACTTTTTTTTACGTAAAAGTTACTCATTCAAAAAGAAATATAGTATTATTGTCAAAACAAGTAATTTATAATTAGTGGGATAAGAAGAAAAAATATTTATATTTACAATTTATTCATTTACTTATAAGTAAATTTGTCTGAGTTTTGCCAACTTGCTTTCAGCTTATCTGACACTTGTAGTAGAGATTTTTTTTTTTTTTGAAGTCTTAGTAGAGAAATTATATTCCTTTTAAACAATAGTATTTTGATATGGTACGATCTACATGCTACCAAAGTTAAATGGCCATTTGATATTTATGTCAGCCTTTATATATGTGACTCCCTGACTCCACTTCTTTCTCAAGACGTCAACCCCTTTTTATACTAGTATGTAAAACGTGCGTTGCACGTGATTTAATAATGGTATTGTGAGATATGTGTTTTTCAAATATTTAAATAATTATAACTTAATTTAATACTGCATTAAAATACAAAAATCTGACATTAGAAAATGCGGTAAAATATAATGTTTGTTGTTGTATTCAAACAAAATACTTTCTACAATTGTGTGGCCAATATTGAACATCTATTTTTTAAAGTCTGTAATATAGTCAAATAATGTTAATTAAATAACACAAAAAAAATGTTAATTTTCTTGCTTTATGAGATGTCAAATGACTATAACAAATCTTTGTAATTTAATATAGCTCTCCAATTATGAAGAGGTTTTAACCTAAAATATCACATGCAATTTGGGCTCGTAGCACCTTAAGTTAGGTAGATTTATCAATCAGTATATATAAAAAAAATAACATTTACATTAAAAATTGACAAAATTAAACATTCTCATTTGCACAATTCAGTGCCCAGACGTCTTCATGTGAACTTATCTAAATTATAATGGAGAAATAAAGTAATATTACCAAAACTAAATAATCTAGAGATTTAAGCGTCTTATTCACGTTGGAGCATAAATAGTTAAGAAAAATTAGTTTAAGCAAAATAGATAACAATTCAATTCAAAAGCATGAAAAAGAATAATAAAAATAAGATACGTATCAATAGTGGATTGAAACAATTATTGAAGTTAGCCCACAAAGTTTTTTTCATCTAGAATATATGAAACCGTAAGTCAATTAGATATGTAAACAATATACAAATACGCATGAGCATGCACAATAATTAAAAAAATACACTGTAACCTTTATAGTCCAATGCAAATTATTATTTTTTTGAAAAAAGAAAAGTATTAAGAGATGATTATTCACATTAACTAACAAAAATCATAATCACAAATACAAATCTTCAAATGAAGTATTTATGGACATCACAAACTACATAACTACTTTCAAATAAAACAACCTTAAACTTCAAATTACACCTTAAATAAGCTGAATAAATTGTTGGTGGAATGTCAATTACTATTAATCTTGTAACTGACCAAATCCGTTCTCACAATTCAAAGAGAATATTTTCAAAATTCAGTAATTCAATATAATAAATGGAGATTTAGTATTTTCGACTTCTAAGGACTATATGTGATTATAAAAATTAAATTAGAAGTTCAATTATAATATTAACTTAAGAACAATTTAGAAAATATAAAATATTAATGAAGACATATATTTGTCCAAAAAATATTTCTCCATTTAAGTCCCTTTTAGATTAGTATAGATTAATAGCAATTAATTTTATAGATGAAAAACAAATCAACTCGCACATTGCTAAATGGCATTTCTTATTAATGTGTTCAACTTCCCATCAAAATGTTAAACTCCCGTCTTTTCGTTTCCTCACTCAACACCAACCATAACTCTTCATATCATCCATGACTTTTCATGTGCCGCATAACCCATTCCTCATTAGCTAAAAAGTTACCAAACAACCCCTTAGACACGTAGAATTCAACCTAAAAAAGAAACCGAAAAATCAAGATTTGACCTTTTCACTAACGTTGGAAAAATGTGAAACTTGAACCATTGGAGACCTTATATTTTTCTTATTTCTTTTTCATATCTTAACATTTGAAAACTCAAATTGGCCTTCGACAGTCTTGTACTATTATGAAAATCCCAAACAAACACCGAAAAAATTCAAAATAATTTATATATTCTCCTCCCACACTAGAAACATTATTTAAGACTTAAAAATTTATTTGCACCCTTCAAAATTCGTCTGTAGACAAAATGACAAATTTTCTTTTCGTGTCTGAAACATCTCGAACTTACTAAAAAAACTCCTTTAATTCGTTCTTAAGGCTTATATACTCTCCATAACACTTATTATGACTTTCTAAAGTCTATTTGATTTAAATTGAGAAGTTTTACAAATTTGCATTTTGTTTCCCAGACTTTCAAATTTCTAATTTAGTACTTGATTTTCAATTAAGCACAACAATATTTTTCTAACATATAATATAAAATTTCGTATATTCATACTATATTAAAATGATTAATTATTACAATAAAGTAATATTTCCAAACAAGAGGGCCCCACGATGGCTTTCTTGGCCTTCGCCCCCCATCACATTGGTGGCCCAGGTCCTCGCCATCCAATGGCCAGTCAAACGAAGCCTATGAAGCGCCTCGGCAATTATGACGGGCATGGTCCCTTCGTCAATCTCCCTCACACCCCTTGAAATCTCCCAGGCAATCTAATATTTTGGGACAACTAAAATGATATTTCCAAACAAATTATGTTTGATTGTCATAAGAATTCTTACAAGGAAACCATATCTCAATCTCTTAATGATTAGGCAACGTAATATTGGAGATCAACTCAGATTATGACTGAAATCTAGGAGATTGCGTTCACATTCGATTATCCCTTATCCTATGAGGAAGGAGAATCTCATCACATGTCTAATTGATTACTTCCCTAAATCAATTATAACTTTTGACCTATGAATACAGAATTTCCCGTCATTCCAAAGTTCGCATTATTTTCTACCCTTAAATTCTGTTCAAATATCTTCTAGCTTGTCTCTCCCACACCCAAATATTCTCCATATACTTTGTACCGAAATTTGATTTGATCGTTGGAATACCAACGATCGCCGGTCCATTTTTTTCCTAGTGATCTTGGTGCTTAATAGTTGTCCAAGTGTGCAAGCAACATATAGGCTAATAGATGATTGATTGTGTAACGCCCAGAATTTCTAAGGTTCCAGAGTGTTAATAAAATTCATAGAGGAAGTAAATTATTGCGGAAAATGTTACTTTAATAAAAAGACCAATTGTTTGAATATTGGTAAATTCATAAACATTAAAGAAAATAGATTGTCAATCACTAAATAATAATTTAAACTGTGACGTTAACCGTCTTATTAAATAAAGCATCCTAAACAAAACTAATTTTATTTGGCGACCATTGACACGACAGCTTCACCAACCCGCCACACATCCATCACATAAATCATTACTTGGAAATTTGTTAAAATGAGGGATGGTTACAAATAATTATACTCAGTGGGATACTTGCTATTTTCACAATCAATCCAAATATTATAATTAGGTATAAAATCATCTTACTAAACTGAACTGGAAATTATCACACCATAACAATGATAATTCATGCAAGCGCTGCAAATAAACTGAAACTCAAAGGTTTAACTGAACGTGAAAGCTTAACTGAACTGATTCATGATTTCTCCCGAAGGAGCACTGAAATGAAGTAATTAAATTACATGCATAAATATAATACGTAGAAAGAAGTGAAAAACAACTAATAGCACATAGCATCTCTCCTTATTTCTTGTGAATGATTGTACTGAAAAATGAACATAAAGCTTCCAAAAAGGTGCCACAAGAAACTACCGTAAAAGAGGAGTACGTAAAAGAAACTGCCGGCTATTTCTCTTGATGAAGACGTGAGGGGTGGTCTAATTTTATATACAATAGGCTTTGCTTTTTAAAATGAAACAAAGTTTAGAATTTTGATTTGTTTGGAATTGTAAATTAAATATGAGAGAGATAGAGATAGAGAAAGAGATAGGGATAGAAAAACAATTTGGAATTCAAATGGTGAACAATATTCTGACCAAAAAAGTTATCCCCAAAAGAGTCCATTTTATATTCAATTTACTATAAAAATTTTAATTGTCTCTATCTCTTATCCAAAAATAGTTTTTCTCGGACCGTTAATCGTAAATAAAAACGAGTTATCCAATGAGCCCAATATTGATATATTAAAATTCATCATTTCTCAAAATAAATTATTTAGCGCAATTAAATTAATTCTAAATTTGGTTCTCACTTAGGCCCTTTAACAGTAAACAAAATAATATGGGTTCTACAGATTGGAGATATGTTGACACGTGGATAGTGTGAATTCGAGGTCAACAGATAAATTTATTGCAATAACTGAAACGTTCAAGAAAGCGTTGTGGATGATAAAATTTCTATAAGAATTAGATCTACAACAAGAAAAGTATATTTTTTGTTTTTTATATAGTTTGTTCGTATATATAATCATTTTCCATTTTTCTATATGATTTCCAAAGTATTTGTTTCCAACAGTTGAGCATGCTGAGTGTTGGACCTTGTTGATGAGATTTATATGGCTTTTCACTGTAGTGAAAGTTAGGTTGTATCATTTTCCCAAATCCTTTTCCAGTTCCACAACTATATTATATCCTGCCTTAATTACTAGTTGCTGTCATATCTTCACATTATCATCAATAGCCATTTGATCAATTTTTGGAAGCATTTCATCAAATACCAGTGTGCAGTATGTTCTCCCATGTTATAATTTATACTTGTTTAAGCCACTTAATTACTAGTTGCTGTCAGATTGACAAATCTAAAATGTTTTGTGAAAAAATTGTGTTATGAAGGACATTTCCTTTAGGAAATTCTGTTGCCAATGAGAATGACATATAATTATTTTGTGCTTTACACGAGCACATCCCCAATATTATTGAAATTTTAGAACAATCCCAAAAAATTGGACCGATAAGTTTATTGACATCCAATATGCCTCACAAACTCATTGGTTACTCACGAATCAACACTTAAATAACAAGAGACAGAAATTAATTAAAATGTAGAAAATTAATTTAACACGAACTTCTATTAAATTAATTATATTCCTATTGTTTTAATTGAATTAATAACCCTCAAACATTAATTAATAGAACCAATTAGATTCTCAATGAGCTATGATCTCTTTTGTCTTATTAGAACTTTGAACAACTTAAGAAGCCCTAATAAAACATTCAGGTAAATACTCCTATCAATCTCATTTCTATGGGACTCCTAAATCATCAAGTAGACAACTTATTGTCGCACACATCTTATGTTTACTTGATTGCCCCCCTAAAATTTTATTTCATTGAGTGACTCAACAAAAATAAAATTCTAGTTAAATTCGACCAATTGTTCAGAAACATCGAATGTTTCATAGTGATAAACATATCCATGAACAAGCAACCTTAAGCAAATCAACAAACTGACATCGATAATATACTCAAGTTTTTCACTATAACAATGAAAGGCACAATGTATTAACTATTTAATGCTAATTTAATATTTTAATTTAGAGAAATTTACTGATCACATTTATGCATATTAACTAACATTCAACATGCAATCAATCATACATAATAATATCAGTAGATGATTATGGACTTTATCTATATAGTCTCCCCAAACCAAAATGAAGACTAATCGATCAATTCCTAGTAAACGTTGCAATCGATTGTCAAACGCTAGATACAGTCATCTCCGTCTCCTGCTACAACCTATATCGTATACTAGTTGCTCCCTTGAAGCCCAACTACAACTTGTATCCTATACTAGTTAGCACACATGCCCAGATAAATAAACAAGCTATCTTACATTAAATAAAGAGCTCAAAAACTCAATTAAATAAATAACAAGCACACAGGCCCATTTAATTAAATAACAAGCTCGCATGCCCAACCAATAATCAACAAGAATAAATTAACTATACAACCAATCAAAATGGTCAAGTCCATAATCATCCACTAAACATCTATTTTAACATCTAATATTAAAAATATATTAATTTCTAAATTTGTCTAAGTCTAAACATTTTATATATTTCAAAATGGACTAAGACAAAATTAAATAATTAATTAATTTTTCAACAATAAATCAAATAATTAATTCAATTAATCAACTAATTTTATTAATAAAATAAAATTTTCAAAATTTATTTTATCTTCTAATTTAAAACTATCTTAAATTGAGGATAAATTAACGTATAGTCAATTTGCAATTTTACAAAATAAAATGTCAAATTTAACTTGATCAAAAATTCAAAATGTGGTTTAAAAATAATTTAGTCAATTATGAATATTTGACCTGCATTAAAAATTAAATAATTACAATTCTACTATAAAAAAATAAAATTGCATTTTAAGACCCTATTTTCTTTATAAAATTTGAGAACTTTGCAATTTTTGAAACTGTAGTTTTTCCTTTCAAAATTTTAAAAGGATCTTTCAATAAAATTTGGAAATTGCACAAGGGACCCTTTTTATTTTAAAATAGCAAGTCCTTATCAATTTCAAAAATTGCATAGAAAGCCCTTTTAATATACCAATAACAATTATTATTCAATTAATCAAATCAATATAACAAACTCTAACAAGTAACAAATAAAAAATTGACATATACATGCTCATAGAAAAATAAATATACAATTCCTATCAGCCGAATTAACCTTGTACCTAGATAGAATTCGTGATAGAAAAATACATTGATAAACACCGTGATTTAATTGGCTAGAAGTACAATCTTTAATACCACATTTGTCCAATTGTCTATCATCCAATAGTAATACACAACAAAAACAGATATGGACTTCCAGATGAAAACGAAGTTGTGGGAGTAATTGTATCAAATTTTCTATTGCTTTTGCTAGCAGGCAATGAAAACAAATTGCGATTTCACAAACTATGGATGATCTAGTATATATAGACGACGCTAACTCTAGTTCCAATCTTATTAGAACTGTGTTAATCCACAACTAACAAACTCAATTAATTACTCTAATTATTTAATTTAGCCCAATATATAATTAAGTCCAACCCAAAAATTTGGATATTTAACACTAGACTTACATATTGTGGCCCGATTTGAGGGGGAAAAACCAGCTTTTAAATATTATTGCTTTAATAGATAAAAGAAAGAAATGGACTTTTTCTCACTAGATGGTAGCTACAAAGAGCTTTTTGACATTAATTAATGCCATTTCAAGATTATCAATCTCAGAAATCTAAAACATGGTTTCTTCTGACACCATAGAGATCAGCTCACACAGGCCAATGAGGAGCATTTTTGGTCAATGACACGAGGCGCATAAGGAGAACAGTAAATAAATATTAGAGTCACAACACAAGAACACTAGGAATAAATATGAAGACTCCAAGTGATTGAGCATAAGGTCCACTTGCTTATTCAAGAATAGCTAAATGCAACTAGTGAACGAAGGTATAAAAAAACAAACTTAACACAAAAATCCAATTAACCATGAAACTTTGAGATAACTTTACTTTAATTATATTGGATACAATGAATAGGTTTAGAAAATAAATATAATTTGCAAGTTTCCAATGATAGTGGCATCCAACATATGCTAAAATAACTTGAATAAGAAAGCATGAACACAAGTACAAGATATCATACATGCAAGTAGTAGAACCAATAAAACTAAATTATTACAAAGCAAAAACTTTGCAACTAACTTGATCTGAAAATCAAAGAGGAAATCACTTGCTTACCATGTGAAAGACAAGTTTAAATGTATGTAAATTTCTTCATCATAGAACATTTACAGAAAAGTTACCACCGGGACAAATGTAAAATGCAAAGTAGGACATTAAAGAGGCAAACGACAATTCAATAGAAGCAAGTAACAACACAAATATTGATTTCAAAAGCAGAAAAGTCATTAAATAATTAAGATCATCATTAATCCATTCCTAATTTTGTCAAAGGTATATCCAAATTTAGTAGTGTCATGGCCAACAAAGTATGCACATTGACACATATAGAGTAGCAGAGATGCTTTAATCCTTTCAACAATCTATCCATCAGAGAGGCATCATCAATCAAGCATATAATGTATGCACCAAATTGAGGACAAACCTGAGATGAATATTCGAGCAGAGTTTGGACGTCGTTGTTGAGCACAATGGATTCTTCAAACTTAAAATGGACCATCAATGAATACATTTGAATTATTCTACTAGTTCTCTTTAAAGAAGACATGGATGACAAGATGTGATGGCATGAAGATGCTATGCAAACTAGTGCATGATAAAGAATTAGAAGGAAAAGAAGAAAAATTTCTATGAGTGACTTTGATATGATGAATCGAATGTTCAAATAAGAAAGATCATAAGAAGCATAAGACATGGAGAAGTATAAAGAAACTAAAGTATACTTATGTTAAATAAATAAAAGTGTAACTAAAATATAGATGGATCGAATGTTCAAATAAGAAAGATCATAAGAAGCACAAGATGTGGAGAAGTATAAAGAAACTGAAGTAATCTTATGTTAAATAAATCAAAGTGTAACCTTCAATGAAGCAAGCTCCTTTAAGCTCATTTCAACTGTTAGCATACTCACAATGTTTCCCTAACCAGTGAGATCATTTAAATCCTGGACAAGTTTGTCATTATGCATATTATCCTTACGTGCAGTGTCAATGAAGTAGATGTAATCATACCTGAGATGAAAAAATAGACTTTGTTAGAAAGAGCACAAGAGCAAAGTCCCATGGTGATGGAAAAGCTATTGGTATTAGTATCATTTTCTTTTAGGTTTTGGGAATTAGCATCAAATCAAGAGATTATTAGCCTTTTTCCCTGTATTCTTCCTTAGCCTTCTGTCCAGCCGATAAAACTATTTCGAAATGAAGAGTTGCTAAAGACGACCAGTAATCATGCTTTGATACAGCAATATCTGCACATATGCCTGAATGGAAAAAGACTATTGTAATTAAGAACATAAAAAGAACCAATGATCAATTGAAACATCTCAGTTCATTTAAGAACAAAAACAAATGAGAACAAGGCCCAAACTATAACGTTGTGACATTAGTTGGATTACAGTATAAATTATACGCAACCTAAAGAATATGTGGTACAATCAGGTCCTGGAATCACTAGTATTAACACACAAACTAGTTAGGGTGCATTTTAAGCTAGATGTATAGCGAGAGGCAAGGGCAAAGTGAATACTTCAAAGCAGGGACAAACTTAACAATCAAGTTAATCGAAAGAGAATGATTAAGAGGCATTGAAATGCACCAAGATACTATAATTACTTGGTCCTCAAAGGTCAGATACGCTCTCTGGAAAAATAGAAAATTTCCTCTATCAAAGCAATAAAAACATGTGTGAAATATCAATTACCCTGACGAGCAGCTAGACCCCAGTATCTTGCAAGCCAATACCTTTTAAGGACAACTTTTTCCTGCAATTATATCATAGCCAAAGTAAAGTAAAATATTATCAAGATATTGATTAAAGATTAAAAATATAGTGTGTAATTAGCATGTCTAGCTAAATGACCCAAAAAATTTAAGGCTTGGAAAGCATAAAGCTGTGTATAAACAATTCAAGAGACTCAAAATCTCTACCCATCCTATTAAAATTCGAAAACCAACTTTCCATGGCAGATGTCAACTTTAAAACAATTTATTTATCACCTCCACACAATGTTCATGACAATTATGTTTACCATCAGATGTTTGGATTAAGTAAAAGTACATAAACAGTATTGGTGTTACATCTTAAGGGATCGAGAAATTGATCACTTCTCTACTTACACCATCTTTTGTATTTTCCTCTCTATAAAAAATTGAGCCTATCAAAAACATTTTGATATTTTTAGAGCTCCAAAATCTACTATTTGTCTAAAACTGCACCCCGGGTACTCAGTCCAACTCCAGCTAATCATACGTCCTTTTGTTGCAAGATGATCTCTCCATAAATCCAATTTAGAAACTAAAATGGAGATCCACATTCATAAAAAAAATTAACAAAGCTTTACACTATCTATCAAATAACCTAATGGCTAACACGACCCTCCTTTATCTGAGTTTTAAAACGATTGTATTAAAAGCTTAAAGAAATAATGTATTGTGCAAAGAAAGTTGTTATGGACAAGTGCACAAATTTGCATAAAGAAGAAAAAAAAAGCATCTATTCATCTCTTGGAAAGAAATTGGCATATATGTATGACACAAGGACCCATATGATTCTTCGAACAAGTAAAAGTTAAGTTTAATTTTTTGAATTGCGACTTTGAATTGAATTAGACAATTGTGGTTGCCATGGAATGAATATAACATCTTAATTAAGGAAGCACCATGTATGTTTTACGAATATTTGAGAACACAAGTCTTGTTCAGAGCAGATTATGCAACATATAAATGGGAGCATTTAGTGCTGTGTGTATGTAAGCATGCATGCATGCACGTGTATTGTTAACCACTTAACCTCTGTCAAGAATGGCAATAACTAAAATTCAGAAGTGGGACACTCACTTGAGCATAGGAGGTGTGAACATCATCCGTTTTACCTACGTTAATGGTCTTATTCCTAGCTAATTTCTACGAGGATAATGCCACTTTTTCGTGGATATACTTTGTTACTTAGATGGTATCCCTGCAAAATAATATAATTGCGTATTAAAAAAAATCAAGCGAACTCACTACACAAAATTTGCATAAAATACTAGCCAATTCGCTTTTTACCTCATATTTTACTACTTGTGATTTCAACTTCTACAACAGGTTTTTGAGGGTTGTGACAAACCATGGATTAACTAAATCTTCACCATTTTCGAACGAACGCTATCAGCTCGGTCAATAAGAAAAGCGTTCTCGTCCGATGCTAACTGAGTATCATGTTCTTTGGCCACAGTGGGAAGGGCTCATTCAACAATTTCAAAACTGTGTGCATTTGAGGAATAGTGCATTCATCAAAATGATCAATGTATTGATTTTTCAAGCACATCGAATGATTTTTTAAATCCTTTTTTTGCTGCATAAAGTGACTAGCTTTTCGCAGGAACTAAGAGCATTAATGGAAGGTAAACAACAAATGAACCCAATTTGATGTGCTTCTTAAAATTAGACCCATATCATGTACCCTCGTCTAGGTGCTAGTGCCTAGCTTAACATGGGATCTTCAACATAGTTTTTTCAACACTGCTCAAAATGAAGGCCAATTTTAATAAATTTACCATGCAACATTAATACACTATGAAATAACAATAACCAGGACAACCATCATAGGGGGAGTCAAAATTACAATGTAGTTGCTTTTCTTGATCTATCCACACCTAACCCTTTTCCGCATCCAGGAAACAACTAATTCAATTACATGGACTCTTGTCCACGCAGTGACTGTAATCAACAGTAGATGCATTATAAATTTCAATCATTACGTGCTAATTCAATTAAATTTCTTGAATATGTGAGAACAGTAAGATGATTTTGTTATGATAGGATTATATACAATTTGGTTGATGAAGGAGGCACATAGTTTTGACTTGTTTCTAGTTTTCTCACAAATTATGTCAAATATACCAACTCCAGCCTTCGTGTTCTTAAACCATCTGAATTGAAGTTGAGAAGCATGACAACTTTGAAGTACGAAGATTATGTTTTCATTTACTATGGTGTAATAACTTCTCGATAAGAAAGAAGCTTATCGATAGTAGAATAAGGTTTATGAGTGGAGAAGAATATGTCAATTGCAGAAAAGCATAAATGAAGCTAGACCTATACCACATAGTTTCCACCAAGGCGCAAACCAACATTCGCATCTTGTAGAGGAACCCAAGAAATATCTCACAGTTGAGGAACCAAACTTTGAAGTCCTGTTAGTTTTTCACCTCCCCATAATACCTTACAACTACGAAATATTAAAAATTCATTTGCTCATTTCGTCGCAAGAAATTAATTAGAAGACATAGACAAAGTTGCATAGGTTGTATTGGACTCTCACTAGCAATTGCCACAAAACACAGGTGCTACACGTTTAACTTAACCGGCTCTTTATATCTGTCCTAAAACCTTAATTCCCTTTATTAACTAAACTGAAACCAGCAAAAGTAGTGATTTTAACTACTTATCCTGTGACACATATGCCTACAATTTTGTCACTTCATTCCTTTACTCATGTAAAAAGGTTAATATTCTATATATGGAAAAAAAAACTCCCGATAGAAAATATTTGGATTGGAAAATTCTCAATTTGCCTGCACTTCCATTATTACTTCATTCCTTCTTTAACCCAACATTTAGAATTTCTCACATTTTTCATGCATTGTTCATGCATGCAAATCACCATTTACTTTCAAGAAAATGAAGTAAAATATTAAAATTAACATTTTTCTTCATATTATTGTTAATAGTTCCTTTTCTATATTAATCCCTTAGTTTTTAACTTAAATACTTTAATAGCTCATCAACTTTTCTCAATAAGTCTATTATCAATATTTAAATATTTAAATTATTACTTATAAATTTTGTAAACATAACCAACGTCCTAAGATAGTCAGTACACAAATGTAGAAACATATCGCAATCTATGTAACACAAAGATGATTAACATACTCATTATTCTACCTAATAATCCACGCTTGTTGCGGAAAAAAGTCGAGAAAATCCTAGAAAATTAATGGACTGGTCGAACAAAGTGCATTTCTCAATGTCATGGACAAACAAGAATTCAAAACTATTTCATCGATCAAACAATGCTTCAAAAGATAAATGAAGTGAAACCATAGTGTAACAGCAATTAAAAGGATGATCTCACTGTAAATGGTTCTATATATATCAGCAAGCGACCAATTACACGATACAGACTAAGAGCTTGTTTGGTTGAGCTTAAAAATATGCTAAAAAGCTGAAGTCAAAGTCAACAATTAATTTTAACTAAACATTCATAGACCCACAACTTTTATTAACTTTTCAACCACACATTTCAAACTTTTTTACAAAATATGCTAAAAAACTTCACCAAACTAGTGCTAAATAAAGTGGTAACAAAAAGCTTAAATAAAAAATTGTGGGTGAATATATGAATAAGTTGTGCTAAAATTATTTTTTAAGTGCTTATATTATAAGTTGTGGGTGAATGTGTGGATAAAAAATGAGTTGTTAGTTGTGTAGAAAACCAAAAAGAAAAAAGAAAACATGTAGAAAAACGAAAACATAACCATATAAATGGTTGAAAAAGAGTTGAGCAGGCCTGTAAATTTCACAACTTCAAGAATTGGAAAAATACCATCACTCGATTTGGAGCTCTAGTCTAGTGGAATGTGATATTTTGGAGTATATTAATACCCATGTACACGTCTCTAACTAAATTACTAAACCTACAAGTTCCAGAATTTTTTCGAGGTTTTGTGATCTTTTAGTGCAAAACCATTCTATGCGAAGTCTAGAGCTTTCTTCTTATCGTATTTCTGTTTTCAATCTTCAGCAAATAAAACTTGGGTCCAGACCTTTAATATACATTTTTTAGCCTAGAATAAGATGATTTTAAAAAGTACAAAAATATCATTTTACCCTGAGATACCTATACAACAACTAATAAAATAGATATTTAACTACACTCGTCAAGTTATATGATTGCTGGAAATGAAGTTAATATCACCTACCTCGAAGGAAGTCAGCATCCAGACACTTCTTTGACTAGGAAAAGCTACATTAGTTGATGAAACAAGGACAGTTTAGGACGTGAGGGTTATATTATGTACAGAGCATATTAAGTCCACAAAATAAGAACATAGAGGTTGTCCTAGGAGGCACCACATGTTCTTACTATCATCTAGTCCATTTTATTTATGTATTAGTATAGTATCACGTGTGTTATTAATTAGGGCCTTAGGCTCTAATGTGTATATTACTAATGAATACCACCACAGAACTCGATATAATGATTATTTCGAAAAAAATATAATATAAAAAGGTTGAAAGATGAATCTATGCACCTGAAGCAACTCACAGTATCCTCCTCCTACTAACCTGCAGCTTTGCCAAGTGGCATCAACATCGTGGCTATACTATTGGTAGCTCGTCCTCAGTGTTGTTCCTATACGCATGATGTCAAAAGTAAGGAACATAAAATGGATATATATATATAATCACGTAGAGCTAGATGAGAACATTAAAAAGTTCAGCTTTGTAAGATTAATCCACCAAGAAAATTACCACAGCTCTATTTTGCAATATGAACAACCCCGTTACAATGGAGATTGGTGAAAATTAAAAATTGTTAGTATTCTAAAATTTGAAATAGAAAAAGAGAATTGTTCATCTGAAAATTTATGCTACCATATAAAGTGACTAGATAAGTATAGCAGAGAAGGCTAATGTATACAAATATGCTAATAAATACACACTTCATTTTCAACACTACCATGCATTGCTAAGTTTACAATGGCATTTCAAAGATAATAAACCACTGTATTTACCAAAACAGCCTATATAGTGTATTCTCAAATCAAAGAAAAAAAAAATTTCCACATTCATTCCTACATTGAAAATTAGTATTAAATGTGTTAAAAGGAAAATAACGAATAACTTCTTCAGGTTCCCATATAATCCATAATGCGTGTTAACATATACCACTTAATAATAAAAAATTGCATGAGTATCAACTCCAAGAGTAACAAATATAAAGTAAAGAAAAGTTTAAAAATAATAGGGAGTTTTATAGTTTGTGATAAAACTTGATAAATTTAGACATCGTATTAATGAAATCTTCTGACTAAGCCTACGCCACCAGATATCGTGCTAATCTATTCAAATGTTTGATATTTGCAACACAAGTTCTTTTATATAAATCTTTTATCTTGGATCATGCTTCGTGTACCTTTTGAAGTATTTTTACTACTAGAAAAGAACAAGGGACCAATAAACAGTAGAATTAATGCTAAAAATGTCTAGCAAGTTGTGCTACATTTAATAGAATTGAACCTGAGATTGAAAGAACTACACCAACATCCTGAGTCGAATAACTTAACCCTCAAGCCTTTTGGGACTCTCGGCCCACAATGAGATATCTGTTGAAACAAATAGGACTGTAGTGAGAGGACCATTGACACAAATATAAAGATTTATACCACCAGAGACTAATATTTACTTTACCTCAATGTAAGCCAAATCATGAAGTGAAAAAACACAATATACTATGATGGATGCCATCAGCCAGTTCTTGACAAGGCTCTCTTTAGAAGTATTTTCACTTCCTTCCTTCATGTCTACATTATCACTAGATGCACACTCCAGAGCATCGTATGACAATTAAGATGACGTCCTCTCTGAGTTGTGTGTGCAAAGTTTTCTGCATTTCTTGGAATTTATACCAAAAATGAATTTGAAGAACATGGTGGTGATAATATCAATACTAGTTGAGGTACGTGCGTTGCACGTTTTGTAATTGTAATTGAATATCTAACAGCATTGTAAAATTTAATAAACAAACAACTAAATAAATAATCAAAGTTTTGGGTAAATTTGATTAATAAAAAATAGGCAACTAAGTAATTCATTTATAAATAATTGAATTACAATAAAATAGATGATGGATCACCATGGTACGGTAAGCGTTGCAGGCATTCCATCCCGAATGATGTAGTTCATCACCAATGCAAGGCATAGGCAGCCTGTGAATGACTTTAGAGTAAGTCGGTGAATTTAGATCCACGTCTACTGTAGCAAGATAATTTGGCTTCTCCATTCTAGTTCCTAATAACAGAAAACTCACACAAGTTTTAGAAAATAATATAGGAAAGCAATCTTTGAAACTACTTTGATATCACAATGGAGGCAGAGGAACTTAAAGCAAAATTTTTTATTCCTTAACCTATGAAAACAGACGATCTGAATATCTTTGATGCTTACTTGTGACCCTGACATGCATGGCCTAGGCTAACATACAAAATACAGAATCAGCAGGTAATTTGAATTTTCAAAACCCAACAACTTTACCATATCAATCAAGTTAAAACAACAATAAATAAGTTAATTCAAGTGTCTGACAATTGCAACTGGATGTCTGGTTTCTTTCATTTATTTACCTTTGAGTTGCAGTTGGAGTTGCGTTTTTTTCTTTTAGTAGGTGTTGGGGGAGGGGGGGATCCACATTGGGAGACACAAGATTAGAAAAAGAAAAGACACAAAGCAAAGGAATGAAAGTAATGAATCTCCAATATAAGGATTATTAGTACCTGGAGGAAAGTAGCAGCAAGAATGCTATCTATGGAATCCTTGAATCCCATGGGGAAAACTACAGTAGCCTTTTCTGCTTATTTAAATCAGATTTAACTGTCCTTGAGACAAGCTGTCTCAGAACAACTCTCAGTGGTGCACCTTATACAACTTCCCTAATAGATGCAATCTTTCCCAAGAGTGCTTTCAGGTGCTCTATCAAAGATATTAGCAAGAAGAAACATCAAATAAGCACAATAAAATGTCCAAAAAGAAGGATACAATATACATGTGTAGGACACATTATTGCATATAAGTATACCAAGGAAAGAGTCACGTCGTCATGTTGAATGAAAGAAAAGTTATGTAAAGTCCATAGAATCATAAATAGACAATAGAAAGTCTGAATGAATAGGATCGCAAAGTACTAGGTCTGACACAAAAATAGGATCATATATTCAGAATTGAATTTTCTTCAACATAAAAGTTGACATTCCTTCGACATAACTCATTTTAATTGGCAATCCGAAATTTCGATTTGCATTTCAGGAGGCAGGTCCTAATCTGAAATTCATACAGTAGAGTATGACTTCTAGTAAATACCTAGAGTGTTGGAAACAGATTGTTGTTAATTTTTAAGTTGCTGAATTATCAACAGGTCTCTTCTTCCACCAATAAATTACAGCCGTTCCAAGGCTTCCTTTCAGGAAAAAAATAAACAGAAGAATTATTCTCCAGCCTGCTTACTATATATATCTGTCCCACTTGTTTATAAGAGGATCGTTTCACGAGATCTTATAGAACACTGGAATAGAAATTGCTATTGTCTTTACTCAATTCATAACTCATGCCATCCAAATTCTGACCATTGTTTCCTTGTTACGGTAGCCTTACATCAGCAAAATTATATTGTCAACTTGAAACTTATCTGAAATTTTGCGATCAAGTGCAAACCATCATATGCACAACTTTGTACCAATTATATGATGATATGAAAGAACAACAAGTATACATACATGGTAAATAACCCTAGGCGCAAAGTGCAATCTGAATAAAAAAAAAAATATCAACATTCCAAAACAAGGAAGGAAAAATATAGTCTAACTCAAATATCCAGAGAAACAAACGACAACTATATTTTCTTTTTGTTCAAACAGAGCAGTATTTTGAAAAGCAACACCGTAAGAAATCTGGAAAAAAGAAAATTGAAAAAACCAAATAATTAATTGAGGCCAAACCATGCTTTAGAGCAAACCTTTTCGCACAGATTTGGACAAACACAACACTGCAGATACAGCAAGCAACTGTAAGAAAAAAAGGGAACTGTAGAAAAATAGTGTAACATTGTAGCCAAAATGTACCTTAGAGGTTAGATTCGCTGCAACATTATCCTTCTAGCATAAAACTGGACAAAAACGAAACTACAAAAAGGTTGATTGTAAGATGGCAACATGCCTATACACAAAGAACATACTGAAATAAAAGGGAGAAGAAAACGAGAGATCGACTTACCCTTCAAAACCAACAACAATTTTCATATAAAACACCTTCAAGCAGGGCGAAGGTCTAAGCGGAGAGGATTTCGGGTTTGCAAGAAAGAAAAGAAAAATTACCATTTATAATTGAACCAAAACCACGTCGTTTTGGTCGACACAGTAACAGGGAAAACTCACTCTTATATATTAGTAGGGATTATAAATGCAGAAGATGAATAGAAATCATGTGATTGATTTTCTTTAGAACCACAAATTGCATGACTTTTTTAGTTTCAAGAATTCACCACAATTGTGAACACGTTGAAAAAGCTGGCATCATCATGTAACACTCATGTCACCTTCTCCCTGCCCAGTTAACACCATATGTTAATATATGTGGTTAGATAGTGTCATCAACTTAATATGGAAGTATGTATAGTTCCAACATTGGATATTCAGTTAAGATTTTTTCATAAGATAAAAGTGTGTTTGTGGACATTCTTGTGAGAGAGAAATAATAATTTGACTATGAACCCAGGTTAAAAATGGAAATAACATGTAAAATGAATATCATATCATGATGTAAATTGAATGACAGATCTTATATGGAGACTAACAAAGCAAGGTTAAGAAACATAGTGGGATCCAAACACAAGCAATAGCCACAATCAATGCAGAGTGATATAACTGGGCAGGGAAAGAAGTAAGGAAATCTTCATAAATGTTCATGTGTTTGGGATTAGAATACCATTAAAATGAAGATTATTATGCCAAAAGGTGATGGAAAGAGAAAATTACCTTCCAAATATAGAATCCGACGAAAATACAGCATGAAATTTCTCTGTGGGCTTAGTACAAATAACAAAATTAAGAAAAGGAAAAAGTCAAAAGTTAAATGGAAGGTAAGTTATTGTTTTTATGAGTATCTCTTAGAAAGGAAAGTAACACAAAGGTCTAACGTTGCAATCCAAAAGACGATTTACTCCTAATGACTAGCCCTATACTTCAAAACAATGTTTCTAAGAATGTTTGATATGAGAATGGACAACATTAGACAAGATTAACGAAGAAAAAGAAGTTGAAAATTCTTGTCTATTTGTCTTGTACAATGTTGTCCAATGGACTTTTCCCGTTTATGTTCAATTACGTAAAATAAACTATATTTTTCATGGTTCATATTTTTTTCTATTTATATCTTGCTAGCTTAATGAGCTCCTATTTTTTTAACAATGATTTAAAAGATAAAAGAAATAGAACAAAACTGATGATGATCAATACTTACAATTCAAATCAGGAACAAAATTAATAATGACCACTTGCTATGATGGAATTTAAGCTACTGGCATGTAAAGGTGGCCCGTGGTCAGGCTCTTTGAGCAAGTTTTTTAATATGATTCCCTTTTTTTTCAAAACTTAATTTAAAAAAATATAGATGAAAAAAGTGTTTGACGTGCAACTAATGCAATACAATCCCCTGTACTCTTATAAGAAGAGTGAGATGTACGCTTTAAACTATTGTGCACAAATATGAATCTTGGCATCAAGATTTTTGTGCGCCTTTCTACGGTGCACTTGATACTATTCAAGTAAATTAAACATTCCTAATCAATGGTGATGAATTCGCTAATCATAATCAAGAAACAAGTTAAGAAATGAAAGGCAAATTAATTACAAGACTCGTGAAAAAGTAATAAATTTAAATTTATAAAAATGGGAGACAGATTTAAAGAATTCTGATCCATAATTACAAACAAAACAAGAATGGAACAAACATAAACAATTTACCAAATTAAATTAAAAAAAAATTAAAATTTCTCCTCCTCTTTTTATTAATAATGAGTTTAAAATGCCACACTTTAAATAATTCCCCTTTATCATCATCAAGGTTCCTAACTTGCAAATCCACTACAAATTCATCCCTTACACTCCCATCATTTTTGCCCTTATATTTCCACGCAACCAATATATAACATAAATATCAACATCGTGGAAGAGGGAAAAAATATAAAGAATTGAAAGAATTGAAATAAATACACGATAGAGCATAACAACATCAAGAAAATTTAAATCAAACAGGGCAACAACTACAAGAACGAAGGTTAGAAAGGTGAAGGGATGTAGCATTTGTTATAGAAATCAGAATTATCTAAACACAAGTATTCATGCAGAGAAGAGACCGATTGTTGAAAGATCCCACCAGGCTCGTCCCATGGTACAATCTCCAATATCCTATCAGTCAAAATATTTTGAAAACAACAAATAACACGAGAAATTTAAGAAATAGTATCATAGAGCAATACCCCAAACTTAAATCCTTGTTCGTGCCAAGCAAGATCGTCTACTCAAACACAAGAAAATAACAACAAAATGAATTTTGTTAGATAGCCTGCCATACTTGCCTCAAATTTTTTTTGAACTTCTCAAGTAATTCATAAAATGCTTCTAATTAATGCTACCATAATCAATTTTTACTTATCCGATGCTCGACCAATGTGTGTATATAGTCAATCCAATCACCATAAATCTTTAGGTTGGTTATATTCCGACCCTCAATGGTCTAATATTTCCTCTCCCTCTAGTGAGATGCACACCCTCATCTTGATATTCAACCTCTCCCCCAAGGTACTAATTCTAAGATTGCTCTCAAAACACTAATTATTTTCTCTCTCAAGTTTGGTTAGATCTAACCAAATGAAGCAACTATATAGATACATAATGATTCTCCTTAGACTCGAGTGTCCCAACTATCAAGCTTTCACTATGCAAGTCAAACCCACTAGTTGTCTGGATCCCAAATTTAATGTCCAATGCTTAGTCAAAAAAACAAAAGAGAAGTGAATAAAAGCAGGTGCATGAATTAGAAGCCCCTCTCTCTCTCTTTTCTCTCTTTTTCTCACTTGTAGGTAGCTATTTCGCTCAGACATCAGTGATACCAATGCCAGGCCGCTTCTTCCTACTATTTTTTCTCTCCAATGTCCTCATTGGGATCTTTTTCTCTTTCTCACTTGTAGGTAGCTATTTCGCTCAGACATCAATAATATCAATGCCAGGCCGCTTCTTCCTACTATTTTTTCTCTCCAATGTCCTCATTGGGATCTTTTTCTCTTTCTCACTTGTAGGTAGCTATTTCGCTCAGACATCAGTGATACTAATGCCAGGCCGCTTCTTCCTACTATTTTTTCTCTCCAGTGTCATTTTTTTTTCTCTATTTTTTTCTCACTTGTAGGTAGCTATTTCGCTCAGACATTGGTTATACCAACCTCAGGCCGCTTCTTCCTACTGTTTCTTCTCTCCAATGTCCTTATTAGGATCTTTTGTAGGGTAGCTTTCGATCATGATGACATGCCAACTTTTCCCTTTTTTCCATGACTAGTGCAATGCATTTTATCTGGACAAGTAGTTGAGATCAGACTCCTAGCATACGGTCAATGCCTAGATTCCACCTGATAGCCAAAGACAGTCCACACAAATATTAAACATGCATGGAATCACTACATATCTAAATAGCTCTCCACACCGGCTCAACCACCCCCAAACTATCATTTCAATTGGTTAAGTGATCAAGTTTTCAATTGGTAGTCTTGGTTTTAACTTAGGCCCACAATTCTATCAACATATTCTATCCATGTAACCAACCAAAGCTAATGATCATCATGACTATTGTGCACAAAATTAGTAGTCTCACATGGATAAGTATAATAACAAAATAAACACAAGTAGCACCATTTAATCACAATTCATGAATCATAAGTAGTTCAAAGTAACATCTTTATTAGCCGGCAAGGCTATCCAACTAACACACACACACACACACACCAAAAAAAAAAACTAAATAAAAAAGACTCCACATCACACACAATCAAACATAACTAAAAAAGAAAATTAATAAAAATTGCAAAATCACATACTAGACCCCCGAACATAGAATAAACATTGTCCTTTGTGTTGTTTTATGCAAAACAAAGGGAAGGAAAGAGGATAACGAAATCAATCATCAAAATCAACAATCAACCAAATTAAATCCACAGGCAACAAAATTAATGAAGTTTGTCCATGCATGTTAACCTAATACACTTCACAGACAAATTCCAAATTCATGTTGTCTCTTTTGGCCAATATTTGTACCATATTGTCAAACATAGATTGCTTATATAAGTAAAAATTATATGAATATACATACTTAGAAAGGTAAATTTATTTATTTTACTCAAATCTAAGCAAAACATGTTGGTTAGGAAATAATGGATAGAAACGACATTAAGAGGTAACTATCTTACGGCATTTTTCCATCAAAGCAGTGATTTTCTTGCAAGATGGATACGAAGCACGGAAACTATAATTTCCACAACAAAAGGGCAGGGAAACCAAGATCTCATTTCATCATCCATGATTAAATTGTTACCTATTCATGAAAATAAGTTTCTAAAAATTATGAATCATTAATGGCTTTTGGCTCAACGTAAACTATTTTATTTGCCTATGGCTCAATGTCATAATGGAGTAGTGGCTTTGGTGATAAAGATGCTTTAATAGCCTAAGCCAACACTAAACAAAAGCAGCATAAAAAAAATAATGTTGGAAGCTAAAGATGAGAGCTATTACAAATTGTCTTGTCTTGCTAATGCAAGCAGAAAAAGATTACAATGCTTTTCTAATTGGTTTGTGAGTTACTTAATATTTCTTTTCCTTGTTCTCAGATTTGCTTTATTAATCAACTCGTTTTCTTGTATTATGTATTAGAGCTAGCTTGGTTAGGTTTAGGAGTACATAGGTCCAAGAGCTTGTAAATATTATCTAACTTGTAATCATCTTTTTAATACAGTTTTTTACTGCACTTCCCCCAAAATATGGATGTTCAAAAAAGCGTCACAATATCAAAATAAAAATAAAAATAAAAATAAGTTTTTCTTAAATAAAATCACAAGAAACTTGACTTTCAGAATCACAATATTAGTAATGGGTTCTAGCTGTATCACCGTGAGTGTTGTTGACAAGCCCGGGCATTATTAATACTTAAGCAAATGTACAATGGTACATCAACTAAAAAAGGAACTGTTTTCTAGTTTAACATCCCTCTCCCAACCTCCCACACTCATCATCAAGAGTAGAAAAAAAAAAGAAACAATAAAGACCGAATTAAGTGAAAAGGATAATAAGAATGATCATTTTCGTTCATTTTATTACAGGTGCATCCTCACCGAATATGATAAATATTATTTCCTTATTCTGGCTCAATCACATCTGTTCTCCTTTTCTCATAAAGCAGATACTCATTCAAATCCTAATTTAAGACATGAGTTCAAACATGTTAACTAAGAAATTCAAACAATATCTGCAATTACGAACTGAAAAAGAAAAAGCTTACCTATGAGGATAAAGGAACCTAGAATCCTGCATTAATTTGGAGAAACATTAACTATGGCTGTCATAATAGACACAGCAGCAAGAGTGAAGAAGAAATTCCAATGGACTCCATATTCACCCACATGAACCTATGAGAAAAAATGATAAGTACCTAACTATTCGAAGGATAAGAATAACACGGTAATATAATCACTTGTAGAAACATGAGATGAAAAGTAAAGATCGTGACCAACAATATAAAAGGATGAGAATAGATGACAGGAAAATGCAGAATGGAGCAAATTCATAAGAACGCCTTTTTCCCATGAAACTAGTGAAGCATAGAAAGAAAAAAGAAGTGCTATTAATCTCTTCACACATTATTAGAAATCATTTTATCTTAATAAGTTTTTAGCTATGATTTATTTCAGGGAAGACTCAAAAATGTAGATTTACATCACCACAATTTGAGCTCAAATTCGCTAGTGCATCACGTTGCAGAGAACAACCTAACTTTCCAAACTTTTCTTAATCATGTCAGTGAAAAGACCTATGAGATACATTTTCATATTCTTTATGAAGATAACAAGCACATGAATGTTTAGTCTCGAATATTTATGGACCTCACTCAGAAAATAAAATAGAATCAATAATTCCATACATTAAAATGAAAAAAACGTTATTAAAATCGAATTCCAATAATTAAGCTATTTTCCACCCCCACTCAATATGAAATAGAAGCAATAATTTAAAAGCTAAAATCAGCTTCTATCCATCTTCATATATGAAAGAGAGGATTATGAAAATGCTAATAATTTTTTGAATTTTGGGTTACTCTAAGACTTACACATTAATCACATACCACGCACATAAATCACTGAATAGCATTAACAAAAAAACCCACGTTAAATGCAATGAACATACCTGTAAAATGAGGGAAGAGCCGTAACAGTGAAAACCCCGAAACTCCAGAAGTATCCTCAATCGAACTGAAAGTTCAATAAATTAAAACATTGGAACAGATCTAAAGAAAATTTCACGTTTTGTACAATCCGAAAAACAACCATAAAAATTACAATTTACAATTCGTATTGGGCAGATTACATACATAGCACGTGTGTTTGTGAGAGAGATTTGAACCTTCTGGGTCTTCATCGCCCCGTAAAACGTTGTTTGGGTCATTATCCATCACTGGGCACTGTTTATTGAGCAGCAAATCAACAACTTTTGGTTTACTGGTATGATTTGTAAATTGTAGAGAGAAGAATCTGGTCTGTGATTTGAAGGAAGAATCTGGTCTGTGTAGGTTTTCTTGAAGTCATATTTGTCAACATAATATTGAAGTCCTTACAATGTCATATTTTTTTGTTTATATTCTATTTAATAGGTTGCTGCTGCGATATTTAAAATTAGAAACAACAAAGATATGCCAGAGATTTTCGATCAACCATCTAATGATGCAAAAATTTTTATACTACACTACTTGAAGATGGAACGCCTACAGCTTCTCAACTACAGGAATACCCTTTTGTGTGCCAAAATGCAGTAAGGTCAGCCAATGTTAATATAACCCAGGAACCCTTTCCTTTTACATATTTCACAACCCTCTGCAATTTACATCATCCTCTAAACTCTAATTCTATTTTTCCCTAAATGCCAGTTATCCCAAATTCCTGAGCCCTAATCCAAGAAAATTACATACATATACCAAGTTTTGACAGACATGGATACACAGGCGAACAAGACGCACACACGTTCCTTGAATTCAACAAACAAGGGGAGGGCTGTGATTACCTGGAATACCATGAGCTCTCGTAGCACATTCCATCCCTCTCTGTATGGCGCTGAATTTGGTTCCATCTCCGAAGCTACGCAATCTGGTGTACAAGAGAGAAGATACAGGATAAGGGAGAGCTTCGTCTGGAAACCCACTTGAGAAAACGAACGAAGAAATCGAAAATCAAGCCGGAACAATTTGGGAATTTGAATTTGGAATATCAATTTAAGAATCGCAAGAGAAGGTATGGCGCTGAATTTGGTTCCATCTCCGAAGCTACGCAATCTGGTGTACAAGAGAGAAGATACAGGGTAAGGGGAGAGCTTCGTCTGGAAACCCACTTGAGAAAACGAACGAAGAAATCGAAAATCAAGCCGGAACAATTTGGGAATTTGAATTTGGAATATCAATTTAAGAATCGCAAGTGAAGATATGTGGAATCGATGGAGAAGATTTGGATCCACTGCTACGCTCAAATGGACAAAAGTGTTTTTGTTATTTACCTATTGATCAAAAAGAAAAGAAATAGGCGAGAAGGACGGAAAAATTAATAGTGGACTAAAATACCACTTTTAATAGGGATTTCGGCGCAAATGGTCCCTAACCTTTGTCCTTGGTATGGAATTGGTCCCTAATATTTATTTTTCAGCAAACAAGTTCCTAATCTATGTATTTTGGTGCAAAATTGGTCCTTATGACAAATATATGTCTTTAATTTTAATTAGAAGAAATTATATGTGGATTCCTAATCATTACAAAATATGCAAATAGATCCAATATTATTATTTTTTATAAAAAAAATTTAAAAAAATAATGAGTTTTTTTTTTTGGAATTAACACTTTAGTAATAAACATGTCAAATAAAATTATTATTTTTATTATTAAGTAATTATATTATTTAAAGAGGAAGAAATTATTGTGAGAAATCATTTTTCTCCATTTTTACATATATAATTTTTTCTTCCTCTTTACTTTAAAAATTAAACTAAATAAATAACAAAATGACCTATATAATTTTATGACATTGAACTAATCTTATTATATTTTTATTTAACACAAAAATACTAATAAAAATTAATTTACACATTATGTGTTTTATTTTTGAACGAAAATAAAACAATAAATTAAAATACGAAGAATATAGTTGGATTTCTAATATTTGAAGTTAATAAATATATAATTCAATTAAATAAAATTATTTGAACATCAAGTTTGTGACAAAGTTATTTTTTTAATTCAACAATAAAATAAAAGTTTAAATTTTAAATAATATAATTACTTAATAATAAAAATAATAATTTTCTTTGACATATTTATTACTAAAGTATTAATTCCAAAAAAAAAAATCATTAGTTTTTTTTAAATTTTTTATAAAAAATATAAGTATTGGACATATTTGCACATTTTGTAATGATTAGAAATCCACATACAATTTCTTCTAATTAAAACTAATGGTATATTTATCTTTTTATCCCATAAGGACCAATTTCACACCAAAACACATAGGTTAGAGATTTGTTTGCTAAAAAATAAACGTTAGGTACTAATTTCACACTAAAGACAAAAGTTATGGACTATTTGCATCAAAATCCCTTTTTAATATATATATATATATATATATATATATATATATATATATATATATAGGTTAGATAAGAGGGAAATGATTATTAATAGTTACTAATATACCGTTTGTAAATGGAATTCGATCGTAGAAAAATAAATAGAGATTGATTGGAGGAACAAGGTTGAAGTTGATAAGAAAATATTTGGAGAAGAATAATGAGGAAAAAGAGAAATGAAAAAAATTAGAAAAAGTAAAGAAACACGTATATTGAATTTTTGGCCTAGAGGAGAAACTCCCTACGATCGTAATTATATATAGAGTAATTATATTTACACCACATTTTTTATTTACACCACATTTTAATATTTGAATATTATAGCGCTCATATTCCCAACTTTTTTTTATCACAATTTTATCTTTAACTTTTCGTTAATTAGCACATATTGTGTCTGATAATGATTTTCGTCCAAAATATTTATTGAGAATTCGTAGAACGACTTATTTTTTCATCATATTTAAAAATAATAATAAATACAAAAGTACGATAAAATATTTTTTTCTCATTTGAAAACACGTAAACAAAATATCTTGACAAATACCATAATTAATAAATGAAATGTGCTAATTAATGGAAGTTGAATATAAGAATTCGAGGAAAATAAGTTAAGAACATAATTGTTACATTGAACAAAGGTTGAGGACCTTAAGTACAATTAAAATGTAGTGTACCTATAACAAATTATAGTGCGAATATAACCACCTATATTTATATTGTAAGGAGATATATAATATATTTGTGTGTGTTTATAAGTATGCGGCCAACCATTATTTTCATCCACACATTTCGTAGGACCTATAATTTTTATCCACTTTTTATCTACATATTTTATAGGACACACTATTTATAATCTACAAAAACTTTTACAAAACATACTCATAAGTAGTGATAGTAGGGATAGTAGGGACTATTCATTTATTCTAGAAAAAAAATTATTATTAAATAAAAAAAGGAAATAAGTTATTTGAATTTTAAAAATTTTATTCTTTAAAAAAAATGATATAATTTTATTTATCTTGAAATATATTTTATTTCAAGAATAAAAGTATGACGTAGTGTATTGTAATCAAATGAATATAGTTTATCATTTATTTTTAAAAATAAAAATATAATGAATGAAACTGGTGAAAAATGACAACGAATTCAAATATTGTGTAATAATAAAATACAACTATTAATTTATTAAGGTAAAAGAAAATTTTTATTTTTATTTTCAGTTCATCAATGATTATTCGATTGAACCAGTAACTCGGTGGTTTGTTCTAATTAATGCTCAGATCAATGGCAGATTTAGAGTGGTGCAACTGCCGATTTCAAATTTTTTTTATAATTTTGCCCCCAACAAAATAAAAACAAAAAATTTACAATAATGTTGTTTAATTGTCTCTAGCCTAGTGGCAAAGCTTCCTATTTTTTGTGATGTGGATTTGGATTCGAATCCTAGCTACTACGTTACTTTTTTTCTTTTTATTTTTTTCTTGAAAAATTTGTGCAATTAATCCTCCAACCTTAAAAAATAATTTTTAAAAACCCAACTTTTTCCATTTGCATATTTTGTTTTTTTATATATTTCTAATAAACTTTAGCGTAATTTTCTCACGTTTTAGAAAGATAAAATTGGCAAAGCAATACGCTTAACACTGAACTTAATCTTTGCCTTTAATGTTTCCTTGATTTTCAATTTCAAATTATGAAAATAAAACAAAATATCATTTCCTATTTAACGTACAAATCTCGTGAAAATATGGTAGTTTTTTAATTTTTTTACTTAACTCGAACAAAATTTATTTTTTCTTCACTTATCGGGAATAGATTTCTTATTTTATTTTGATTACTTTATTTTTATATTTGTATGCACATGAGTAACTATGTTACATTTTTTCACATTTTTTTTAGCTTTCAAGTTTTGTTTGATCCAAACTTAATTTTTTTAAAATAAAATGTTGATTCTATTTTTCATTTTTTCACTATTTTATTCTATAATTATATACAGCTAATCCAAAATTGATTACTTTTATAAAATAACAAAGTTATTGTATAAATTAAATAGTTTTATTGTATTCTTCAAATGCTGCTATTTCTATCGGCTATCGTTGTGTCGCCCATTGCTATAGGCGCTATATGTCATCATAGTATCCCCGCTCGGCAATGTAGCACCGCTAATTGCCATGTGCCCCCACAAACTAAAATTCATGGCTCCGCCCCTGGCTCAGATCGAGTTTGATAATTATGATTTTAAGAGTATCTCCAAGAGACTCTCTATTTATAAAGAGCATCTTTTACATTTTAAAGAGCGCCCATAAATTTGGAGACTAAAATTTTTGAAGAACTCCAATAGATTATTGATAACACTTCATTTTACTTATTCTAATAAGTATTTATTGATTTTCTCTATAAAAAACTTGTTGGAGATACTCTTATACTAAAAAGCCTAATTTAAAATACAGAGTGGCACTTTAATAACTATAACAAAACGACACTATGTTTTTGTAACATAATCAATTTGTTTGCGAGTGTGATGTAACTTACCTTAAGAATACAAACGGGTTCGAACATATTTTATCAAATATTAAACTTCCGAGTACTTTAAGATTTTTTTGATTGATTGATTTTCGTAGACTTCATAAACTTTATTATCTTTTATAAATAAAAGTTTATTTATAAGACGTCCATAAAAATTTTCACAATAATATTTTATTATCCATTTTGAAGATTTTTATAAACATTCAAACTTTTATAGAAGTTTATTAAGAAAAAAATTATTGTATGTAACTATCAAAATATCACACTACATAGATTCAAATTAAATGAAATAATTAAAATTGTATCAAAATAACTTAACAAAAAAAAAGACGTCCATAAAATTTCCAACAATATTGACCCATGCAACAAAAAGAAAAGAAAACAATCCACCATGAGAAAAAAAGTAGTAATAAAAAGTATAGTTATAAAAGGTTAATATTTATCATAATCTAAACTTCTTAAAAATATCAAACTAATAACCCGTCAGTATATAAGAATTTTATTACATATTAATCTACTTGTTTTTTCATAAATCTTGTAAGGATTTTTAATTAAAATTGAGGTATGAAATGTGTAAGGCATGTAACAAAAGGATAAATACCATATTCCATAAACAATGGAGACGTTGAAAAAGAAGAGAGAGAAATAAAAATCAAAAGAAAAATAAAAGAGAGTAAAAGATTATCAAAATGAAGAGAGAGAAGTATTGACCTTTTTTCACAAAAAGTCGGTAATTCATCATGGCTCTAGGTTTGTAGAAGGAAAGATGAAAGAGAAATATGTGGAAAATAATCATAAAATTTAAAGACCCTTTTTTTTTTTTGGTGAAAGTCTTTCAAAATCTTGAAGGTCAATATACACAAATTATGAAATTTTATATTTGTACTTTCTCCTTTAAAGTTAGTACCTAGAGAATTTTTAAAAGGCATTAAAATAAATTTGTACATTGAAATACCTTGGGATTTTCATGGACTTTAAAAAAATATTGATTGAATATCCAACAACTTTTAAAAACTATTTATGTTGAATATCACATGACTTTTGTAAAGTCTTTAAATGTCAATATTGAATACACCTAATCATTTTAATTCTACAAAAATCTTTAAAAATCTACATTATATACACACTTCTTAACAAATGAACAAAAAAACCAAATATTGAGTAATAATAAAAATATCACTATTAATTTATTAAGGTAAAAAAAATATTTAAAATTTCAATTCATTAATGACTCGCCGATTGAACTTGATGGTTTGTCCGGGTTAACGTTTAGATCTAATTTGATAACTACGATTTTAAATTTAAAAGACCCTGAAAATTTGTTAAAATGAGGGACGAGTACAAATAATTATACTCAGTGAGATACTTGCTATTTCCACAATCAATCCAAATATTATAATTAGGTATAAAATCATCTTACTAAATTGAACTGGGAATTATCACACCTATGATGTCCTCAAGTCAAAGGACCAAATCCGCAACCGCGTATTAGAGATTTACCACTGACGTTTGGATAGTTATCCATGTGGAATCTCTAGGCGGATCATCCAATGTCATGTTCTCATAACAATGCATTCATGTGTTCATTCAGATGTCCCTCTACTTCTTAGCTCGTGAGATCAATTACTTTCTTCAAAAGAAATGCAACACATGCTAGTCTATCCGCAATAATGATATCCGTATCTCATTATTACTATGACTAGGGATATTTCAAGAATAAGTTATTTATAACTTGTATCACACAATCACAACACATTGTGATTAACAAGTTACTATGAACTTTTCTTCGGACTCTATTATTTTAAATAATAAAATTTAAAAAATAACAGATCTGTCATTAAAATGTAGTCAATTTGTTCATATACTTCAATGTCTAACAAAGAGTATATCACAAAATATCCCATACAAACTAGATCCAATCACTAAGGTATCTTAATAGCATCAAATTTAGCATGACCATCATGCTTGTGCTGGGACAACAACTTTGTCAAAGGATCTGCTACATTATCATATGTTAGGACCAGTTCTATCTTTATATAATTTCTTAAGATTATCTCTCTGATGAGATGATACTGCCTCAATATATATCTGAATCATTGATGAGACTTGGGTTCCTTCGCTTGTGCGATGACTCCATTGTTATCACAATACAAGTTATTGGATCAACAATGCTAGGAACTATTCCAAGTTCAGTAATGAACTTCTTGATCCAGAACGTTTTCTTTGCTACTTCTGAAGCAGCTATATATTCAACTTTTGTAGTTGAATCAGCAGTCGTTTCTTGTTTGGAACTTTTTCAACTGACTGCACCACCATTTTGAGTAAATACATATCCAGATTGAGATTTGCTATTGTCTTTATCAAATTGAAAGCTGGCATCGACATAACCTTGAACTCTATGTTCATTTCTCCCATACACCAAGAACATGTCTTTAGTCCTTCTTATAAACTTAAGGATGTTTTTGATTGCGATCTAATGTTTTTCGCCAGGGTTCGCTTGGAACCTGCTTGTGACACTCAAAGTATATGAAACATCCGGTCGAGTACATAGCATTGCATACATGATAGATCCTATTACTGATGCATAAAGAATTATATCCATGCGATCTCTTTCAATTTGTGTCTTTGGACACATCTTTTTTGAGAGATAGATCCCATGCTCGATGGGACATAGTCCTCTCTTGGACTCTTCTATGCTAAATCTTCTCAAGATTTTATCTATGTACGTAGATTGAGATATGCCTAGCATTCTATTAGATCTATCTCTATAGATCTTTATTTCGAGAATGTACGCTGTCTCTCCCATATCTTTCATGGAGAAATTTTTGGATAACCACAATTTTACTGATTTTAGTATTGGGACATCGTTTCCTAATAATAGTATGTCATCTACATACAAAATTAAAAATATGACTTTACTCTCACTAACCTTTTTATACACACATGGTTCATCTTCATTCTTGATAAAATCAAACATTTTGATTGTCTCATCAAAACGAAGATTCCAACTCCAAGAGGCTTGATTTAATCCATATATAGATTTCTATAGTTTGCATACCTTGTTTGGCTCTATAGATTCAAAACCTTCAGGTTGTGTCATGTATACATGCTCACTAAGATTTCCGTTAAGGAATGCGGTTTTAACATCCATCTGCCAGATCTCATAGTCATAGTATGCTGCTATCGCAAGCAGAATCCGAATTGATTTAGACATGGCTACTGGTGAGAAAGTTTCATCAAAGTCAACTCTTTGTCTTTGCTTGTAACCCTTCGCAACCAATATTTCCTTGTAAATATGAACAGTACCATCCATGTCGACCTTTTTCTTGTAAACCTATTTACAGCCTATTGGTTTTATCCCTTCAGGCGGGTCAATCAAGGTCCAAACCTTGTTTTCATACATGGAGTTTATTTCAGATTCCATGGCTTCCTGCCATCTCTGTGAGTCAACATTTGACTTTGATTCTGCGTAAGAAGTGGGTTCATCTTCCTCGATTAGCAATGCATCATTGGTAATTAGGAGATCATATCTCCTAGGAGGACGAATGACCCTGCTCGACTTACGAAGAGCTGTTGTGTCCTCGGGGACTGAAGGTTCCTCATTTCTAATCTGTGCCTCATCAAATGCAGGCTCAGCCATTGGCTTATCTAATTGGTCGATTTTATTTGTGGTTTGTTGAACTTCTTCAAGATCTACTTTTCTCCCACTGGCCTCTCTTAGAATGAACTCTTTATCTAAGAATATGGCATGTTTCGATATGATAACCTTCATCTCGATGAGATTGTAAAAATAGTATCCAACAGTTTCTTTTGGATATTCCACAAATAAATATTTATCAGATTTAGCTTTTAGCTTGTCTGATTCTACGCGCTTCACATAAGCGTCGCAGCCCCAAATCTTAATGTATGAAAGACTGGGTCTTTTTCCTTTCCATAACTCGTATGGAATTTTATCGACCGATTTAGATGGGACACGATTTAGTGTGTGACATGCAGTGTTAAGTGCATGTCCCCAAAACGATTTTGGGAGTACTGCGCGGCTCATCATTGATCGCACCATATCAAGTAACGAGCGATTTCTCTTTTCAGATACACCATTTAGTTGTGGTGTATACGGTGGAGTCCACTGCGAGAGAATCCCATTCTCTTTTAGATAGTCTAAAAACTCACCCTTCAAAAATTCTCCACCCCGATTAGATCTATGTGTTAGAATATTTTTTCCGATTTGCCTTTCTACTTCTTGCTTGAATTCTTTGAACTTTTCAAAGGCTTCGTACTTGAATTTCATCAAGTAGATGAAACCATATCTAGAATGGTCATCTGTAAACGTGATGAAGTAAGAAAAGCCACCTCTAGCATCTGTAGACATTTGTCCATATACATTAGTATGTATAAGACAAAAAATGTCTTCAACTTTGACTCATTTTTTCCAAAAAGAGTGTCTAGGTCATTTAGCCCAATGGGCATGATCCACACTTATCAAATGATTCATAATCATTTGAACCCAAGTATTCATCTTTATGTAACTTGGTTATACGTTTTTTATTTATATGACCGAGTATGCAATGCCAAAGATATGAGTCTTTTAGTTTTATCTCTGTTATGCCTTGTAGTTTCTCTTCTAATGCCATTTGTTTTCACATTGAAAACACGCATTATCAAATTTGGATTTGTCTTTGTTTACTTTAACTGTTTTTCATTATATTTGGCCTTGGATCCTTTCTGAAAGGCCCTTTTGGATTTCCTCTTACTTCCCTTAGAGGTGTCTATGGCCAAAGTCTTCCCATTCTTATGGGTTCAACAGTTTTCAGCATGTTTTGCAGCTCGAGTAGGGTATACTGAATCTTATTCATGTTGAAGTTCATAATGAACTACAAAAAGTTATTAGGTGGGGAGTGCATAACTAAGTCAACACTTAGCTCGTGGTCCATGGTAAAATTCAACTGGTTTAATTTTTCAATATAACCAATTATCTTTAGTACATAAGCACTCACTGAAGATCTTTTTACCATCATGCCTCTTCATAACCTTTTAGATGTCTCATATTGTTCAGTCCATGACTATTTATCATTCAACTACTTGAAATAATATATATTGGTATATACATCCATACCCTCGTGCAGCTTTTCTAACTCATATGACATATTGCAAGCATCACACGCTGTAGTGTTATTCTCATCAATGTGTTTATTGTAAGCCTGCACGTTCTCCGGCATAGCCTCCTCAGTAGGAACTTCCGGCATTGGCTGCTCAATGACATATCCAAACTTTCTTTTCATGTTTGAGAACAGTTAGTTCTCAGATTGCGGTACCAGTCCAAAAATTTGGTCTGGTATGTTTGTTGGCATCTAATATGCCTCTCAAACTATGTGGTTACTTATGATTCAACTATTAAATGACATGATAGAACAATTAATTAAATGCATAAAATTAATTTAACATGGACTTATATTAATTAATTATACCCTCACTGTTTAAATTGAATTAATGACCCTCAAATATTAATCAATAGAATCGGTTAGATTCCCAGTGGGCTAGGATCCCTTTGTTTTATTAGAACGTTGAGTGACTCAACAAATCCTAATAAAACATCCAGATAGATACTTCTATCAATCACATCTCTATGTGACTCCTAGATCGTCAAGTAGACAACTTATTGTCGCACACATCTTATGTGTTTACTTGATTGTGCCCATAAAATTCTATTTCCTTGAGTGACTCAACAAAAAATAAAATTTTAGTTAAATTCGACCCATTGTTCAGAAACATCAAATGTTTCATAGTGATAAACATATCCATGAGCGAGCAGCCTTGAGTGACTCAACAAACTGACATCGATAATTGACTCTGGTTTTCACTATAACAATAGAAGGCACATTGTATTAACCATTTAATACGAATTTAATATTTTGATAAAGAGGGGTTTGTCTCATCACATTTATGTATATTAACTAACATCTAACATGTAATCAATCATACATAATTATAACTGTGGATGATTATGGACTTTATATATCTAATCTTCCTGAGCCAAAAGGAAGATTAGTCGGTCAATTCCTAAGGGACATTGCATTCGTTCATCGAATGCTTAATGCAATCATCTCCATCTCCTGCTGCAATCTGTATCCTATACTAGTTGCTTCCTTGTGGCCCAACTGCAACGTGTATCCTATACTAGTTAGCACGCAGGCCCAGATAAATGGACACGCAGGTCCATAATAAATAAATAGTTCAAAAATCCAATTAAATAAATAATAGGCTCGTAGGCCCATTTAATTAAATAATAGACTAGCAGGCTTAACCAACAATCAACAGAAATAATTAACCATACAACCAATCATATGGGTCGAGTCCATAATCATCCACTAAATATCTATTTTAATATCTAATATTAAAAATATATTAATCTCTAAATTTGCAGATTGACAGTATAAGTCTAAACCTTTTAGACTTTTTGGAACAGACTTGACAGAATTAAATAATTAATCTAATTAATTAATTAATTTTTCAACAATAAAATTAATCAATTAATCCAATCAATCAATTAATTTTATTCATAAATGAGATTTTCAAATTTATTTTATCTCCCAATTTAAAGTCATACTTTAATTATAAGACAGAATTTGTATAGGGTCAAAATTTCAATTTTATAAAATAATAAGTTAAAGTTTAATCTGGTCAGATATTCAAAATATGGTTTAAAAACAATTTAAATTTAATTTTGAATATTTGACCAATATTAAATAAATTAATAATTACAAATTTTCCAAAAAAAATAAAATTGTATTTGACACCTATTTTTCTTTTTGAAATTGAGGACTTACTGTGCAATTTCTAAAATTGCACAGTCAGCCCTTAAAATTTTAAAATAGCGGGTGCTTTAGTGCAATTTTTAAAATTGCACAGAGAACCCTTTCTTATTTTAAAACAGTAAGTCCTTCTTATGTAATTTCAAAAATTGCATAAGAGACCCTTTGAACTCTTTTTTGAAATTAAGGAGGTTTCCATGCAATTTCCAAAATTGCATGGAAAGCCCTCTTCCCAAATTAGAAAAGCACGCTAAACATAGTAGAAAACCTTTTTTTTTTCATGGCGGCGCCGTTAGGTTTTTTTCATGGCGGCGCCGTTACAAACAGCGCCACCAACAGACCGAATGGCGGTGGTCGTCCCGGTGTCTAACACCGGCGGCCACTGCCGCACGGTTGAACAGTAGCAAAAAAATGGCCGGCGTAGCTGAAGGCGACTTCAAAAGCGCCGTCGCCGGTTACCGCCACCGTTCACCAACTTATCCGACATCTTTCAGACCTTGATCCATTCCAAATAAACCCAAAACAATTTCAGTTTTTAGTTTTTAAAATTCACAATTTTATTTTAACTATCAAAACTCAAATCAAATTAATATACCAATAACAATTATTTTTCGATTCATTAAAGCAATTTAATAAACTCTAACAAGTAATAAGGTAGGCTCTGATACCACTTTAAAGAATTGAGGTATATACGCACCGCGGAAATTAAATGTTCAATTCTTTTAAGCCGGATCAACATTGTACTTAGAGAGAATTCGTGATAGAAGTTTATCTTTGATGAACATACTGGAATCTGATTATCTGATTAGCCTGATGTGCGATCTTCGATCTTCAATACCACATCTGTCCAATTGTCCAGCCTTCAATGATGATCCACACAGCAAGAACATATCTGGACTTCACGATCAAAAACACATGAAAGCGGAACTTTTGGGAGTGATTGTATTGGATTGTCTTTTGCTTGTGCTAGCAAGTAATAAAGACCAACTTATGATTTAATCTGTCGTGGCCTTTGTATTTATAGGTAGGCTAACCCTAGCCCTAGTTCTAGTCAAACTAGAACCCATCAACAAATGGGCCCAATTAATTAATCTAATTAATTAATTTGGTCCAATAAATAATTAAATCCGACCCAACTAATTGGACATTGGACATTAATTCTTACATATACGTCTTTTTTTGTCCTTGCGTTGCACGTGGCATATTTTTGATACTGTAATATTAATTGTTTTGATATTATTGTATATTATATAAGGATAATTATATTCTCATTACAATTTTTATTATCTACACCACGTTTTAACTACAATAAAATCCCCCCAACCTTTGGCATTCTTGTATTTATGTCCCCCAACTTTTTTAGTCGTATTTTTATCATAAGCTTTCAATTAATTTTTTGTCTCTGATATCGATTTTTTTTTTCTTATATTTTGCTAATGTGCATTGAAATGAGAAGAAAATATTTCGTCAAACTTTTGTATTTATAATTTATTTTGTTTATTTAAAAATATGAGAGCAAAAATAAATTTTTACACTCTTAATAACTTTTCGGACAGAAACCATCAGTAAAGACATAAATAAGACGTGTAAATTAATAGATTGATGATAAAAATGTGATAAAAAACAGTTAATGACATAAATATGAAAATGAACAATGGTTGAGGACTTTCATTGCAATTAAAATATAGTATAGTTAAAAAAAACATAGTATCAATATAATTACTTATTATATAATTATTGGTGTAAAACATATAATCAATTACCAATATACATTTTTGAAACATATCTTCACAAATTGATTCATTAAAACCATTTCTTTGTTAATTAGTTTGATGGGCTGCATGGGCATTCAAGAACCCCTCAGAAACAACATAAAACATGTGCCCAACATTCCTCAATACCCATAACAGCAAGAATGGATTCTCCTGAATTATTCTTCAAGAAATAGTGTACCACACGATTGCCCCTCTCTTTTGACACATTGCTTTTTCCACTCCACAAAGTAGTGTTCAATGCAGCCATATTTTGGTAATACAAGAGAACCCTTGACTGAAATTAGCCTTGACAGCCCATCAGATAACCCAGGACACCACATTTGGAAGCTTTATCAAAACTCAATTTATGAAGGTCAAGACCATGCTAGGAAAAAAGAACCCCCAAATTCCATATCAATATCCTTGTTAACCACACTCATCAGTATAGTCAAGATAAATAAATAGAATAAAACATAAGCAATTGAAAAAAAGTAAAAAAAAAAAAATTCTATCATTGGTACGTCGAGGTAGAGCGTGGGAAAGGATTGGTGGTTGAGCATTCTCGTCCTGCCTTCTTGGAGGGCTACTGTTAATCTCAACAATTAGAGAGCAACAAAAGTGAGAGGAAGCAGGAGCTAGGGTTATAGACTTATAGGATAAGGAAGCAGAATATCAACAACATTGTCCAAATAGGAATACATATACAATAGATAAATACAGAAGCATATGAATATAATCAATTCAATTGAATTCTATAATATTGTTTATGCAATAAAAAGTAGTAATTCCAAAAAACACAGGACTATAAGTTAGATAAAAATATGTATTGATCATGTCCATGCAATCTAATATAAAGTATTATTAAGAAGATTTCAATAAAATCCATTGTGACAATGTAATATGTCTTCGGTTTTTTCCTCTTTTGAAAGTGGCCCCATTTATAAGAACGTCAATTTCAATGCGAGTAAAGCTCAATAACACAAACTAATCTGTTGCACTATCCCCGTTCATTTTGACCATTAGCGATATGATGGAACCTAAAGAAATTGGAACCATTACTTGCACAAAACAAGTTCCTTAATCAAAAAAATTGAACAATCAAACCACAAAGTCGAAAAACACCATAAAATTAACGAAATCATGAGAAATTTTAAGACAGCGTACTTGTAGAATGAAGAAACAACCACAACAGTGCGCATAATATCAGTACTAGTCACTTACGTGGTTATTAATTACTAAAAACTCTCAAATTCTCAACTTTTCTATCCAACATACCCAACAAGCAACAAGCAACAAGCAACAAGCAACAAGCAACAAGTGTATTCATATTTTTCTTTATTGATTCACACACGTGTGTGTGTGTTTGTGTTCTTGTATATAAATATGTAACTATGTACGCTTTCACACCCAAAGGTAAACCTTATATAAGCGGTTATTAATCACTAAAAATGATTGATTTCATAAAATTGTCAACCCAATGCTCCATTAAATAGAAAACAAAAACCTAACTTAGAAACCCAACAAAATCTGTTACTAATCAAAGAAAAATGAACTATTCCATACCAAAAAAATTCAATCGACCCAAGTAAAAGAAATAAAATTAAACAACAAATAAACCACGTATAGTAAAGAAAACGTGCCAAAAATCAAAATTTCTGCAATGAAGAGAAAAATATTTGATTCTATACAAAAAAGAATCGACCAACCCAAGTAAAATAAAAGAAAATAATCGAAAAAAAAACTTCGTACAAATACCTGAAAATGTTCATAATGAAACCCTATGAATTTCTAGATAATGATTGGGTGAATTTGTGGGTAAAATTGGGATGAATTGCTGGTAATGAGAGAGTGGAGTTTGCAATCTTTTGAGAGAGAGACGGGTCTACAATTGCGAAAGGAAAAGGGTAAAAACAAAGAAGAAACCAGAGGAAGAAACTGCACATTAGGGTTTCGAATGTATTCCAAATGAAATGAAGAGTGTGAATGGAAAGAGATGATTTTTAGTTGGCAAACACGAAAAATCAATGACAAAAACGGCATCATTTCTAACTGGATAGGGTATTCATTATTCACAGCATCGTCTAAAACGGCGCCGTTTTGGGCTAATTTTTTTTCCCAGTGACATCTCGCTTTCACATTTATCACTTCTCATTCCCGTCTCTTCCGAAAACCTAGATATCGCCATGGATCTTCAACGGTGACCATTGCCCGACCGGAATTTATAGTGGACTTCGATAGGTAAGCTGATTTCTCCTGTTTCCTCTTATAATTTCTGTACTAATTTTTTCCCCATTTCCTTCTTCCTCTAGTGACATCCCAGCTTTCACATTTATCACTTCTCATTCCCGTCTCTTCCGAAAACCTAGATATCGCCACAGTGGATCTTCAACATTGGCGACCATTGCCCGGCTGAAATTTATAGTGGGCTTCGATAGGTAAGCTGATTTCTCCTGTTTTCTCTTATAATTTCTGTAGTATGTCATTTGAATTTGTGCGAAAATCGTCTTCGCCTACTTTTTTCATTTCTCTTTTTTCACCTACAATTGTTGTTCGTGCTGTGTTATCTTCTTCAAGTTCTTGGCGAAGAGGTTCAATTCGAAGCGCGACTTCTGAGGTCAGTTCCGCATCCAAAACTTTCAATTTCTCTGCCATTTTTTAATTACAGGTTACAGCCTCGTTCTTCACACATACTGTGGTTTTTTACTTCGGCTTGTTTTGTTTCAAAAAATAGTTCAATCACATGGGCATCCTATTCGGTATTCGTTTAATTTGTTTTCTTTTTTCCTTTTTTACCTAGATTGTATTCCTTTCTATTGGATACAGCCTCCCAGTCGAGATTGTAGACATTTGATGGGAACCAAATTTGGTTCTCCCCAACTATGTCGACAATGTTGACACAATTGGTGGACAAAATTTTTCTACCTTCAATCTCTTTCCACGCTGACCAACTTTTCTCGCTCTACCAAATTTGTTTTGGATTTTGAAGATTGATTGAGGATCTATATTTTTCTTCTCTCACTCTTCGGGTTGATATAATTTTTGGTTATAATTATTCTTTTCTACCAAATCTCATAATCGGCTTTTTATTTTTTATTTTTTCGCTTCACATTCCTGTCGAATTTTTCGATCCCTGCGGACTTGCTATGTTTGTGTGTTCAAAATTTTTTTTACCTCTTTTTTTGTAAGAAATGGAACCTTGGTTCCCATTTTTTATGTGGTTATTAATTCTTCCTTCAACGAACTATAGAATCGCAATTCCTGTTTCTATTTCGAATGTCTAAACCCTAGAATCGCATTGTGTTTGTTGGGATCTTGAGTTGTTGTGCGTAGTTTAGAAAATGAATTTTTTTCGGAGAGTTGTTCAATACCTCCCAAATTCTCGCTCGTTTCGTCGAATCGACGATATTTCTCGACTTACGGCTTTCATTTTGTTCTATTCGGTCAGTTCTTTTGCACTGTTCCAACTGTCTCCTTGATTTGCAGGTCTGTTGCTTGAATTTCCATCTTATTTCGTCGAATCTATGATGTATCGGGACTGTGTGGTTTGATTTTGTTTTATTTGGTAAGTTGTATTGTATTGCTTAGTTTTAGGTATTGATATGTTTGATTTTAGTTGTGGCCACCATTGTAGACCCTCTTCCATAGGCCCAGCCTCTGCTTTTCTCTCCATGCCCGCCTGGCACCCCCACCATCTTCTCCAGGTTATAATAAAATGCCTTTTCTTTATTGCGGTAGGGGATGAATCTGTTTTAAGGACACTGTACTTGTACAGGCCTCGGTTTGAATTCCTCTTCATTTTAATTCTGCAGATTTTCTTGTTGAGTTTGTTTACTGTTCTTTTTATTATAATATGTTGTTTAACGTTTTTAATTGACGTATGGATAACAGGTATTTCAATGGCTTCTTCGCATCAATTGACAGGATATTAACAACTTAAAAATCTTGCAAAATGGATTCAGAGACTCCGATTTCTAGGGACTTTTGTTATTAAAAATTAAAGAACTAATAGTTGATGAGATAATAGATATATCAGAAAGTGTGGTTATATATAAATTAAATGCTCTCCAAAAGGATTTTATATTTCTAGAAATGTTATGTGAATATTGAAAAAGAATAGATAGATTAGTGAAGATGTTTGAAATGAATGGTTTTTTAGGTCCATGTTTTTTTTCATCTTGGAAAATTTTCCCCAAAACACTCATAGTTGTATGTAAATAAGTTTTTTTTTTTTAATTATTAATCAATTTTTGTTGGTAATAGTTAAACACAAGTAACTTAATTATTTGAAAGCAACATTTACATTGCTGTAAAAAAAAAGTGACGTTTTTAACTTATTCAAATGTGTTTTTTGACCTATTTTTAAGCTTGGCCAAGCATGGACTAATATGCTAATGATGTCATACTGGCTTTTTTTGGGTTGGCTCATGGAATTCTGAGTTTTGTGAATAATGAAGTGAGACTATTGAAGCATGATAACAACATTGTAAGGGAGGACCATTTGTATAGGCGATAGGAGGAGGCGACTGGTGAGGTCTGGGCTGTTGCGACTCATTTCACTATTCATCGGTTTACATGTATGAATTTCTGGCTTAATACTGTGATTTTTTTTTTGTTTTAGGCGTGTTATCTTTTTTTATTTTGGGAAAACCATGTTTAGGTATGCTTTTCAACCAAATAGGAAACCCTCTGCATGAAATTAGTTAAGTTTATGTCCTTGTATCAAAACACATTTATCAAATATATAATACCAAAATCTTGAATTTGTAGGCCATAAGTATTCAAAAAACAAAGAATGTTTTACATACCCATATTTTTATTCTCCATGTAATATCCTATAACATCCTTCTACCGAATACGAAATTGGTAGAACTTACTTGAAAATCCAAGATCGAAAAGGTTGAATCACTTGCCTTGTATACTTGTTTGCTATGTGATCAAAATGCTTCTCTTTGGTCCGAATCTCAATCAACATGAAAGAGTTTTAATGCCACAATCCAAGAACCAATTTTTGAGTTATTTGTCAAACCACCAACTTGATGTTTCTTCACTGTCTCCTCTTACTTCATGACTTGTGCTGAGAATATGTAGAAGTGTGGAGTTGTAGTTGGAAGTTACATGTAGTGGGGAGTTAAGATTCAAATCAAGTCTTAACTCTTCTCTCCAAAACATTTACATGCAACTTGGTTCGGGTCAACCCACATGGACGACCCGTGACCCATTTATTCCAACATCTCTCACTCGCACATGATGGTGTTGACCTGAATCTAATATAATATCAATTAGATTTGTTTCAATATCTCAAAATTCATACTGGTAAATGGATCATGCGATCAGCGAGTTTGTTAAAAGAGCACACAACGCCATACACCTGTTAGGGATATATAGCAGCTCTACTAGAGGAAATACTTTTCTCGCTATACCCAAAATCATTTTCCAACACTAATTCAAATATTTCCGATCCCTCAAATATTTATGGAACTTACTTGAACTCCATACTTAATTCTTGTATTCATAATTGTGTTGTAAACCCTACATGGTCAACACAATTATCCGGCCGGTGAATACAAATAAAATGTTGATCAAAATGATTTTCCTTTCTTACTCAAATTCTTAAATTTTAAATCAGTTGCTTTCTTAGACATGTTCCCTCAAACCGAATCAATCATAGTTATTGGCAACATGTAAAGTAGCAACACTGAAATAAAATCTTGAGAAAATAGTCAAAAGTCATAAGGGTATACATAAGGTTATGTAAACCACAGGGTCTCACACAATGAGAAAGCAGGGATCCATTTCACTCATTTACCCCATATTGGTCGTAAAAGCATACGTGGTATGAAACACGTGCTACGGTGTTTTCTCCCTTTTCAGGGCATATGTCATACTCTGTAAATTAAAACACACCGTACATATTTTAGTTCAGGTATCCTTGATACCTAACTTGAATTTTCCTTGTAATCATTCATCAAAGCAAACCCATTCTAGAACTCAATCTGGCTACTAAACAGGTATAACGGATAGTGGAATCCATTTCGATTACTTATAGTAATCTCATCTCGATATCTCATCAAGGCGACCAGATCACGTATAGAACATGATCACTTCGTCTCATCCCAACACAACCTAAAATTGTCTGAGGCGATTGCTCGTGTAAGTGAGCCAATCTCAACCTGTTCGACATACTTTGTGTGCATAAAAATCAATCATCTATTAATCATAAAAATAGATTACACATAATATATGAACTCAAAACATTGTTCATTAATGGATATTCAAGAGTTTACAATATACGTAACTAAATTCTACGCAATCCTAGAGATTTAACATGAGTCATAAAGACATCTCTAGGTATCGGTTTGATAAATGGATCAGCTACCATATTATGCGTAGAAATGTACCGCAAAGTCACTTCTTTCTTTGCTATGATGTCTCTTACAAAATTATATTTTGTATCAATATGTTTGGTTTTATTGTGATACTTTGGATTATTCGTATATGCAATAGCAGCTTGACTATCACAATAAATCAACGTTGGTCCTATATCACCACTAAGGACTCTTAGATGCTGAAAGAACCTTTTTAACCAAACATCTTCTTGTACTGCTGAAGCACAAGCAACAAATTCTGCCTCCATTATAGATAAAGAAATGCATGTTTGTTTCTTGCTACTCCAAGAGATGGCACCATTATTAAGCAAGAATGCATATCCAGAAGTTGACTTGCGCTCATCTAGGTCTCTACCCCAATTAGCATCTGTGTATCTTTTTAAGCGCAAATCATTTCCTTGATAACATAAGGAATAATCAGCAGTACCTTTCAAGTATCTCAATATCCTCTTGACTGCTTTCCAGTGTCCTCTTCCAGGATTAGATTGATACCTGCTGACCAGACCAATAGCATAACAAATATCTGGACGAGTACACATCATAGCGTACATCAAACTCCCAACCGTACTGGAATACAGTACTCTGGACATTTCTTCTTTTTCTTCAGGAGTTTTAGGGCACATGCGTTGACTTAGAGTTTCACCTTTAGATATAGGAGTATCAATTGGGTTGCAATTCTCCATTTTGAAACGTTCAAGAACCTTCTTTATATATGACTCTTGTGACAGAGAAAGAAGTCTCTTAGAACGATCTCTATGGATTTTAACACCAAGTATGTAATCTGCTTCACCCATGTCCTTCATTTCAAAATTAGAAGACAACCATTTCTTAACGGTCTCAACATACTCCTTATCATTTCCAGCCAATAAGATATCATCTACGTAAAGAGATAAAATTACAAATTTTTCATTGGACCTTTTCACATAAATACAGTGATCTTCGTCCATCATAACGAAGTTATATGATATTACCGCTTTGTCAAATCTCAAGTACCACTGTCTCAAAGACTGTTTTAGGCCATATATTGATCTTTACAATTTACAAACTTTATTCTCTTGGCCTTGTTTGACGAAATCTACTGGTTGCATGTAGATTTCTTCATCTAATTCTCCATTGAGAAAAGCAGTCTTTACGTCCATTTGGTGTAATTCTAAATCTAAACGCGCCACTATGGCTAAGAGCAGGCGAATAGAAGTAAATCTCACTACTGGTGAAAAAGTTTCTTCATAATCTATACCCTCTTATTGGGTATAACCTTTTGCCACCAAGCGAGCTTTATACCTCTCTATAGACCCATCATCCCTTCGCTTTATCTTGAGAACCCATTTGTTCCCAATAGCTTTCCGACCAGACGGAAGATCAACCAAGTCCCACACTTGATTAGATTTCATAGTCCATCTCCTCTTCCATTGCTTTCTTCCACTTTTCATTTACAGGCCCAGATAGAGCTTCATGAACAGATCTAGGCTCTTCATCGTCTTCTGGAGATACTAGAAAAGGTTGCCCTTCAATTTTGAAATGACGTTTAGGCATACTTTTCCTAGTACTCTTACGAAGTGGAAGCTCCGTAGTGACCTTGTCACTTGGAGACAATTTGCTCTCACTTGGATCAGAAGGTGGAAGTGCATCTTCATGCACCTCAATCGATTTATTGAAGACAGCTCTATCATCTAATTTAAATAAAGGTTCTCCCTTTTTAATTTCTCCTATGCTAGGAAAATCATTCTCAAGGAATGTCACATCACGTGACTCTATCTCAGTTATAGTCCCATCCTGATTTTCACCTAGAAACACATATCCTTTGGACTGGTCTGAGTATCTTACAAAGATACATTTCTTGCCTTTTGGACCCAACTTTCCAAATTTACTTGAGGAATCATGGATGTATCCAGTTGATCCCCAGGGTTTAAGACAACTTAAATCAGGTGATCTACCTGTCCAAGCTGATACGGTGTTGTAGGTACCGATTTTGAGGAAACTCTATTAAGGATGTAGGTCGCAGTTAATAAAGCATCTTCCCAAAAGGAAATAGGTAAGTTAGCTTGCGCCATCATGGACCTCACCATTTCAAGCAATGTCCTATTCCTTCTCTCAGCAACACCATTTTGTTGTGGTGTATTAGGAATAGTTAATTGCCTAATAATTCTTTTATCATTACATAGTTCTTTGAACTCATCGGATAGATATTCACGCCCTCAGTCAGTTCTTAAGGTTTTCACCTTTCTATCTGTTTGATTTTCTACCACATTCAAAAATCGTCTAAAGCATTCTAATGCCTCTGACTTATGAGAAATCAAATAGACATGACCATACCGCGTGAAATCATCTATAAAAATAATGAAATAAGAGGCTCCATGTCTTGCCCTCACATTCATAGGACCACATATATCTAAATGGACTAATTGCAATGGAAGTTCAGCTCTTAAAGCCTTACTGAATGGTTTTCGTGTTGTTTTTCCTGCTAGACAATGCTCACAAGTAGGCAATAAAACCTTAGAGATTGAACCCAGTAAGCCCTCTTTAGCCAACCTATTCATTCTCTCTTGACCAATATATCCTAATCTAGCATGCCATACACATGTATCCACAATCACATCTTTAGAAGAAGATACATTCATAGAAAAACAATGATTAACATAATAGTTATAAGAGTTTGGTTCACAATCCAACACTAGAAAACCACCAGACAAATATCCAGATCCATAATATACATTACCATTGCTAATACGAACAAAAGTACCACTAAAATTCAAACTGAAACCTAATCTTAAAACAACAGTAACTGAAATTAAGTTCCGTCGTATTCCTGGTACAAACAGGACATCATGAAGGAGAATGGTACGGCCACCACGCAAATGCAACTTGCATGTACCAGTTCCTTTCACCTCCACTCTATCATCGTTACCGACATATATCCATTTTGTACCAGCTGGAAATCGGCGAAACTCCACAAACGCCTCTCTATCCCTGGTTATATGGTCTATCTCTCCTGAGTCTACAATCCACATAGGATAAGATTCAGTAAGCAAAACAGTGCTAGAAACATAAACAACACTAAAAGAAGTATTAACAAGGGCTACCTTCTTTGGCTCAAGACAATCCCGAGCAAAGTGACCCAGCACTTGACAGTTGAAGCACTTCAACTTGCTCTTGTCTTTCTTCTTACCAAACCATTTTCCCTTTTTGTTGCGTTTGGGCATGTTCTTTTTAGGTTCCTGTCCAGTCTCGTTTCCTTTTCCTTTCCCGCCTTTGTTCCATTTCTTCTTACGCTTAAAGTCCGAAGCTTTGCCAGAACTAGACTCAGCTACAAAAGCACGTCCTAGAGATTTAGCTGCTCCAAGGCGCTCATCCTCTAGTTCAACATGGCGGGCAACATCAGCAAAATTTTTGATACTATCAGTATGAGTCAGATTGACTTTCAGATGTTCCCAGTTATCAGGAAGAGAACGGATCAAAGCCTGAACTTGTTGCTCATCAAAGAGAATATGACCAGCTGACTTTAGCTCCCTGATCATAGTAGACATAATCCTCACATGCTATTTGATATTATGATCATGTGATTTGTTTATAAGTGTCAAATTTAATAGTCAACTATCTGAGCCTAGTCACGCTAGTACCACCATATTTCTCTCTCAGATACACCCAGATATCATGAGTAGTTGGAAATTGCTCACACTCGTGAATGAGATCATCAACAACAGAACTTACCAAAATCCCACGTGCAGTAGAATCTTTCTTTTTCCATGCTTGGTAAGTTTCATGATCCCTTCTCTGTTGAGCAGTCTGACCCACACCTGGTCTTCCATCACGTGGTTAATGCCCTCAAGGCAATCCTGTTGCTCCAGCACATACCAAATTTTATAGTGCCAAGTGTTATAGTTATCGCCATTCAATTTGTCACCCTTATTTAGGTCAGCAATGATATTCTTAGATGCTATAGTCTATCAAAATTTTTAGAGACAATCATATAAATGTCCATTTATGCACACGTGTCATTTTGCACTCGTACAAATTAAATTTTATGATAATTTAACACTAGACATAGAGTCGAAAGTTCACTAAGTTCCCAATCATCATCTATTATCCTAATAGTTCATTATCACAAAAATTAATTTTATAATACAAAAAAAATAATTCTAGGTGAGAATTACATAAACTCTTCCAACCTTAGAATTTCCACTTAATAAATCAATTAAACATGTATTATGTAAACAAGACATTTTTTTTTAAAAAAAATATGAGGATTGAATTGGAAATTCCAAAATATTAAGGGGACCAATCTGCAATTTTCAAACATTCCAAAAAATCTCTTGCACGGCACTTTTGAAAAAACAGAATTTTATTTTAAATCAATTAAAGAACTATTTCCCACTCTCGGCAGCCGGAGAGTGTACTACACTTGCCACCTTATGGAAAGTTTTCGGCGATTTCTTGGGTTCCATTCCGCTAATTTCGACGTTCTGAGTTCATCTGTGTGGTCAGATTTCAAAAATAACATACATAATATAGCGTTTGGGACAACAACATAACCAACGGAGAGTGAGGAAATGAAAAATACTACTCATCTTCTTTCTTAAAAAACCAGAATTTTCATTAAAATGGCCGAAACTTTGAAACATCATAACTCATTCGTTTTAAGTCCAAATTAGGAGTTCTTTATACCGTTGGAAAGATCATGTAAATACCTTTCTAACCATACTAATTTCATAACACTAAAATCTGCAAACAGAAAACGATCATGTTATGAAGTTTCGGTTGTTTTAACTAGGGTTTCGATTTTATCCTGACATGTAGATCCAAATCATGTGAAATTTTGTAGACATGTTATACATCATGACATGAACACATGGTTTAAATTTCATGAATTAATGTTGAGTATTTCATAATGCGCAATTAAAGCATTTTCAAGCTTTCACAAATGGCATGAATTCGGATTTCTTGCATTTATTTGCATACCAAAGCATTTTCAGTATATTAAACTGCAAGGAAACAACTTGATAAGTCTCTGATACCAATGTAATATCCTATAACATGCTTCTACCGAATACGAAATTGGTAGAACTTACTTGAAAATCCAAGATCGAAAAGGTTGAATCACTTGCCTTGTATACTTGTTTGCTATGTGATCAAAATGCTTCTCTTTGGTCCGAATCTCAATCAAAATGAAAGAGTTTAATGCCACAATCCAAGAACCAATTTTGAGTTATTTGTCAAACCACCAACTTGATGTTTCTTCACTGTCTCCTCTTACTTCATGCACGAAAAATCACTTACTTGTGCTGAGAATATGTAGAGGTGTGGAGTTGTAGTTGGAAGTTACATATAGTGGGGAGTTAAGATTCAAATCAAGTCTTAACTCCTCCCTCCAAAATATTTACATGCAACTTGGTTCGGGTCAACCTACATGGACGACCCGTGACCCGTTTATTCCAACACTCCACAAACATATGGTTCTATTTTCAAAATTGCATAAAGTCCTTTATCTTGAATTGTCTTTAAAATTTGGAAGAAAGAGTGAGTTTTAAGTATAATGGTAGCGCACAAGAATAATGTTAATGTAGCAAACATTGGTTATAGAAATATGGCAAACCTGTGAACTCGGGGTGGTGGCCATTCCAGAACACGTAAGTTTCAATTGCATTAAGACCTTCTTTTTTTGCTTTCTTGATCAATGATGGGCATATCTGCAAAAAATGTAATACATAAGTTAATTTGTAATTTATCAATTCATCCCATTTCGTAGATAGAAGCATTCCATTAATATTTCATATATTTTCATAATTTTTGAATGTAAACTATGTTTATATTTGTTCCTTAGGGCCTGCTTGGGAGTTTTTTTTCCACCGGTTTTGACCGATTTTGAATGGTACCGTTTATGAGGGGTTGGGACAACCCGTGATTGTTAGGTTTTTGGAGCACCGGCTTTGGGAGGTTTAAAAACCACCCAAAAACGCTGTAGTGTAATTTAGGGTGTATTTCTCAACCCCTCAAATCGGCGGTTTTTGGCCGTTCTTCAAAATTTGTTCCAACTTTACCCTCCTTAAACAATTAAAATCTGCAAAGAAAAAAAAGACATTTCAACTCCTCTCCCCCACCAACAAACTAGACACTGACGCTTCTGCTTCTTGGAAGGCCCGACTGTTGCTGTGAAAGGTAATCTCCATCTTTTATGTTATAATGGAATTTTTCTTGAATATCTATAACTACAATGATTATACCACACTTCTCCATCTCTGTGAAATTTCTGTACGTGTATTATTCTATGTGTATCTGTGAAATATCTGTGTGTATTTTATCTGTGTGTATGTGAAATTTTTGTGTGTATAATCTATGTGAAATATTTGGATGTATAATATCTGCGTGTATAATATTGTGCTCCATATAATTGCTGTGTGTATCTATGGTGTATCTATAGTATGTAATAATATACATAAGGAAATTTTGACATTTCACAATTGAAATTTCTGTGGGTATATTAATTCAACCTCCATTTCACGTCCATTGTATGGAATCATAATATTGCTCCATATAATTGCTGTGTGTATATATGGTGTATCTATAGTATGTATTAATATACATATGGAAATTTTGACATTTCACAATTGAAATTTCTGTGGGTATATTAATTCAACCTCCATTCACAGTATATAATTCAACCTCCATTTCACATCCAATCATTCATTCAACGCCAAAGAAGCCAATTGAAATTTCTATGGGTGTATTAACGCATCAACGGATTTCTGTGGGTATATTAACCCAGCAAGTTTTCCACTTTGATATAATAACCCATCAAGTTCTGTGGGTATATGTTAATCCATTGAAATTTCTATGGGTGTCATCATATTTTCACTTAATTTACGTTGATCACTTAATTTACGTTGAACTTGTATAATTTGTTTTTAAGTTTTTTTTTTTTTAAGTTTCTCATTTAGAATTGTGCTTAGCAGCTCTTGTCCAATTTTACAATATATTGGGTTTGTTTTCACGATATGCCAGCATGCTTAATTTATGAGTTTGTGAATTTGTTTATCTAGTAACTCAATAGCAAACTTTTTTTGTTAAATGGCCGATCGTGACAATTTCGATAGTGATGATCTTATCGTGTACATTTCTATATGTGTACATCATATCCATATGATGTTTCTCCTACTACTTGGACTTATATTAACGCAGCAACCTACGTCAAGAAATAGTTCAAGTTTAAATAGAAACAATCGTGTAATACGTTTGCATAGTGAGCGAGTACGAGATGAAGTATTGCAACGTGTTGCGGGACCACGTGGTCGAAATTTGATTCGAATGAGTCCTGCTGCATTCGTAGAATTTTGTAGTATTTTAGTAAGGGATGGGGGACTTCGTGCAACTCAATGAGCCACAATTGAAGAACAAGTTGCTAAATTCCTCTGGATTTTAGGGTAAAACACAAGACATAGTGCGTGTTTAATGTTCTTCCATCGTTCCGGTGAGACGATTAGTCGTCACTTTCATAAAGTGATGGAAGCAATTATAGAGTTGGAGGATAAATTCATTGTACAACCAAATGGAGGCCAAGTGCCACCTGAAATACACCATCATACCAGATTCTACCCCTACTTTAAGGTAACATTGTCCACATTAAAAACTTTGAATACAATTACATAGTGACATACTTGGATAAGAAAAATAAATAGTGCAGGACTGTGTTGGGGCAATTGATGGTACACATATTCGTGTTAAAGTACCGACCGGACAAGCTGCTAAGTACCGTGGTAGAAAGGAACATCCAACTATGAATGTTTTGGCTGCTTCCACATTTGACTTGAAATTCAAGTATGTGTTGACTGGGTGGGAAGTAACTGCCTTTAATTCTAGGATAATGAAGAATACCCTCACACGTGATTATCCACTCCATATTCCAAATGGTAATTACAAACTTCATAATTTTTCGTAATATTTGACAGTATTATCTTGACAATGTGTGTTATAATATAGGAAAATTTTATCTTGTTGACACGGGTTTCATGCTTCGAAGTGGTCTCATCATACCTTACAGAGGAGAACGTTACCATATTAAAGAGTACTCACAACGAAATCCACTTAGAAATCATCGTGAGCTTTTCAATCATCGACACTCTTCATTACGCAATGCAATAGAGAGAACATTCGGAGTACTTAAGAAACGCTTTCCCATTATAGCAAGTGGGACCGAGCCGATGTACAACTTTCGAACACAAAAACTAATTGTATCAGCGTGCTGCATACTTCATAATTTCTTGATGGGAGTTGATCCGGATGAAAGTCTCATAGCCGAGGTTTATGCAGACATGGCTAGTGAACCTATAGAGCAAATGATCAATCAGCGCAATGTAGATAATAATGAAGATGCAGCAAAAGGAGAGTTTATTAGAAATTCAATAGCAAATGCAATGTGGGATAACTCGCTGGATAAACGTTCAACGCGAATTCAAACAAGTAAAATTCGATAGCGAATGAGTGTGGTTCGCGGCCAACTCTGTCCAATCGCTAGATAAACACTCAACGCGGATTCAAACAATTAAAGATAATGCATTTTCATTAGCCTACGTCATAGAATAAAATGATCTAAATAAAAATATACGTCGCAAAAAGCTTTACATTTATGAATCATAAAACAACGCTGGTAAGAACAGACAAGACCCTTAAGTCCTAGTCGGACCCTTGGGATCCGCATAACCTGGGATCCTGAGTTTAGCCAACAGACCCTGGGCCTTCGACAACTCCATCAACGCCTCGGTCAATTCTTTATCTTTGGCAATGATCATGTTTTGACAAGACCTCAGCTGCGATTTGACCTTCTTCTGAGCCTTAACACAAGCCCTTTGGATCGTTTTAACTTTGGTGATATCGTATATGGCACGTGCCCTCGTGTCTTCAGAAAAGGTGAGTTGTTCCTGAAGGTCTTTGTTCTCTAAACGCAGTGCGTCGACATCATCATCTCCTTCGATTGTTGAACGTAGTTCGTCGACCTTCATCGCCAGTACTTTGTACAACTCGTAGTTAAGCACGTGACTCTGAGAAGTATACATTTCGGCCAATTTTAACAACTCTGTCAATTCGGCATTGTCTGCGGCTTTCCCAAAAGCAGAAGTCCAATATTTATGAACTAAGGCCGCTGCTATGGGGGATGGAGTTGGCAGTTTTCCTAAAACCATTTGGTCTAGCTTGTCCCGGCGAGACCCAATGTTAATGTATTTGTATTTACCAATAGGAGGAGGAATAGGGGTTTGGGATGCTCATCGATCTTGGGGAGTACGATCCTCAACCTCCGAAGAAGGATCCTCCCAGCCTCGTCCAATCCTTCGAAAACCTCCTACATCCTCCATTCCCTTCCCGGGCATGGACGACTCCTCTTTGCTATCGGCGGCTGCCTTCCTCTTGTCTAATCGTCTAAAATTTTCCGACAGAGGCACAGGTCCCGCAGGAAACAGAACAAAAAGTACTCCCAATGTCACTTTCGATGCTAATGGGATAAATGAGGAGCTGCTCACCATTGTCTCAGGTGTTTGTGGGATGGTAACTCCCAGAACAGACGCCGCAGAAGTTACCAGAGGCAGAGGAAGAAAATCATCCACAAACCCACCACGCCTTATCTTGAGCTTTAGCACGCTGGAAAAATAAAAGCCTAACATGACTGAGGGCAGCTGAAATCTAAATATTGCGGTAGGGAAGTAAAGGTAGGAGAAATGAAATGGAGTTCTGCAAGAATATATATAAGCACTGGGAAATATGAGTGTTCAGATGAACGGGCACGTGTAGAAAGGGTGGATGCACCTAAATAAACCCTAGGAAGATATACAAGGTACGTGGAGATATGCGCCTTGTAGGTTGCACCGTCATTACTACATGATGGCGCCACCAATGCATATCCCACGTAGAAACGTAAAGTATGAGAGCCTCGCCAGTGTCGCGAGGGCGTCTTAACCCATGAGCCTCGCAATTGAGTGAAAGTGAGGGTGGAGGTGAACGCTCGGACTACCGAATAACGCGTCTGCAGCGGCTGTTCTTCAACAGCCGCCAAAGGTTGTCTAGTCTAGAAATTACAAACCATCTAATCAGACATCTCTTGTTATATAACTTATCTCAAAACCTCAACAAGGCAACAAACATGGAAATTCTGGTACAATCTCATTTTATTCATCACAATCTGAAGTACAAGGCAAAAATAAACGAGCATGGTTATTATCCTACTACCCCGCTGCCTCTTTGTTTCGGCACATATCGGGATCTAGGATCTACTGAATTGATATGTTGGTCTTCGTCATCCCAAGCCTCGTCATAGGCAGAAATCTGGTTTCACCATGATCGGGAGTTTCCCAAAATCAATACGAGTTGATTTGGCGACTAATTAGGCCAACTGCTCAAAAAATGCCGTTGACACCTTTTGGCGGATAGCGGATGGCTTCCAGCCCTTGATGTTTTTATAGGAACTGCATGGGAACTTGACACAGCGTAATAAATGAGACAATTAATGTACAATCGTCAAAGGAGTATTTGGAACACCACATTCCTGTGTTGCCTTCCCACTTACTGGGACATGAAAGACACTAACTCTTCGAATTCTACAAAGAAGTCAGCGCCATTAATGTCCAAGGGAATGATTTCTCAATTTCAGGAGCAACTTCCCATGCCTAATAGGCACAATCGTTCATGAAGTTACCGCTCTGAAGGCACGCAGTGGATTTTCACACACAGATGATACGCTAAGAAAATAAATTCGATTGTTGATGCTGGAACATATACAAAAAAGAGGAACAAAATTCAAAGTCTAGATGCCCTGCCGCCTTTCTATGGGTCGACACAATGCGGGCCTTCCTCCACAACAGGTAGGGTGATTTGATCCTCGACTTTATCGCGACCTTCGCCTGGAACAGTGTCGGGCGCTAGGACCTCGATAGGAGCATGCCGAAGGAAAGAGATATCCCACTCCGGATGGTTTTCTGCGATCCGCTCCACCAGCTGCTCTCCACATATGGTCATCAAGCGATGGGCGAGGTCCTGATACTCGGGCGTATCCACAAACGCGTCCTGATACACCTCCACCGCCCTAGCTTGGATATTCGCGTGCTCAGCCCTGACCCGCTCCACCTCCTGCCTAGCCGCGGCCAGCAACCTATCATTTTCCACCGCAACGGCCTCCTAGCTAATGTTCGTGGTGGCTAACGCGGTCTCAGCTACGGGGGTCCGATCTTCAACCAACTTCTGAGCTTCCTCTGCACACTTTTGAGAAGCCTCGACAGCCCACTTCTGATCTCGAGCTTGTTTCAAACTCTCTTTTGCGGCCTTCAGCTCGATTTCATACTTGCCCCTCATGTCAGCCTCCTTTGTCACAACCAAGTCTAGCTTGAACTGGAGAGATCTCTTGTCCAACTCCAGCTGCGCCTTCTCAAGACTCATGGCCTTCAGGTCCTCGAACAGCTTCCTGGACTTGGCGTCTTCTTTGCTGCACTGACCATCAAAACTCTCAAGGGTGCTGAAAAACTCTTTGGTCATGACCAATCCCAGTATCAAGTTCATCTCTACCAGTTGAAGCCACTTGCGCATTGTGGCTTTCTCGGCTTCTTTTTCCCATTTTTGGGTCCGATACCTGTATACGTTCGCCGCCATCATGAAAGTTTCCAATTCTCCATGGCGCTGGAAAATGCGAACACGGCTTCCTTGACCAGTCGAAGAGCCAGAATTTCCTGTGCCCTCGCCCCTCCATCAGGGTGCGGTAAAGACCGGCACCTCTCTTCGGCCCACCTCCTCTTGCGGGCATCCCTCATAAACCCTCTCGTAGCTGCAGGAGCCTTTCTCTTCCGGGTGGTCACCTCAACTGCTTCCTCAGCGATTCCCTTTTCCTTGTCCTTTGGAGGAGCAGAGTCGGAGGAGGATGGGAGGACAAAGGTGGGGGTGGAGGAGGAACAGCCTGGTTGGGAACCAGGACATCGAAGGCTGGATGATGGATTGTCCTTAACGACATGGCGTCCTGGACCTCCTGTGATGGACAAGACGTCTCCTGCGGAGGAGCCTGGGCCGAGCGAGGCGGAGACCCTTAAACCTGAAAGCTGTTAACACAAACACCAAGATACAACTCATTAAGACAGCTTTTCATAACGAAGATAATACATTGCAGCTTACAAGGCTTACCTATCAGTCTGTAGCAAATTAGTAAGTTGTCGTCTTTCAACAAGTTGCTAAGACTCCTGAAGTCGCTATCAAGCGTTCGCACCCTATTCTACTTCAACCTCAACTCTCCTTAGTCCATCTTCGGGATGGGTGGCTTCCCGCAGTCTACAAAAGTAAGCAAGACATTAAGTTAGGGACTATGGTTAAAAATCCTCACACAGACGAGGAATAGACACGTGGAGAAGAGGATCCTTCGGTATAAACTCCCAGTCCCCTCTAATGAAAATGAACCTCTCCTTCCAGTTATGTACTTTGTTCAGACTGTCGGTGGCTGTTCTCTATTTTTGGCCTGGCCGAGGAGAGATATTATACCAACCTGTGGACCGGTAGGGCCGGCAGATAGATTCAAAGTACCTCATGGTCAAGTTCCCTCCAGCCTTGGCAATACCTTACAATAGGAACGAGGCCACCATCTGTCCCCAGCCATTCGGTGTTATCTGGCAAGGGACCAGATTCCAATCTCTTAGAACCTCGCAGAAGAAATGATGCATTGGTAGGCGAAGACCTTGCTGCATCGCAGGTTTGTAAATCATGATGAATCCTTCAGGTGGATCGTCGGCGAGCTCCTCGGGACCGGGAGCCCTGAGTGTCACAGACACGAGAATATCGTAGGATAACCGTATGTCTTCTAACTTAGCTTTAGTGATCCTCGAACGAGCCATGGACGCTTTAGTGACCGAACGCTTGAGCTCCTCGTCGAGTGCCCGGGCCGCCGAGGCATCCCTTTTATCGAGTGACCCTCTCATCTCGGGTACCCAGGCGTCACGCCACCCCTTTCCTACGACCTCTTTCGGTGATCTAGTTGGGTGAGCCCCCCTTCTGCATATGTACACAGTAGACAGGAGTGCGACTAGAGGTGCTTGGTTCACTTCTCCCACACCCTCGACCGATGGAGAAGATGAAGATGATGATGATGACTCACCCTGGATACTAGGGTTTGTCCGAGTATCCGACCGGTTCTGCTAGTTATCGTGTCCAGACGACATTACTACCCCTCTCAATTCTAGAAGACGATACCCTACTATCACCGGAGTGTATGGCAGAGAATGGCCTCCAAATTAAGAAAATCAAGAAATAAAAACAAAGGTAGACTACGAAGCAAATCACAGCAACTCTCGCAGCGCTTTCCTCGGAATTGCAGTCTAAACAATGCACACGTTTTGAGGTCTCTTGATTTTCAGTGGAGCATTCCACAAAACTCACAAAATGCGCAAAAGCAAGAAGAAATAAAAAATGAAGGGGTCACCAAGCTTTTTAGATTGAGGCACCTTAATCCCCACCGTCCAAACTCCAAACGTGACATCTAAACCGTTGATCAGTGGACACGTGTTCAAAATAGGGCAACAGGCGGAAAACGGAACCCTAAGCGTTTATTGAAACACGGATATGCGCCTCATGTGCGCCCCTATTGTCCTGTCATGCGCCATTAGCATTAAATGCAAACACCCTCTCACTCATGATTGCCTGACCAACGGATTGACAACTTTGATTGACAGAATCATACCAACCACGGACACATCGCCAAGGGTCTAACCAATTAAAGCTCTCACCCGTCATAAATGTTCGGCTTTGGACTTGGGAGACTATACTGAGTAAGTAATTCAATGCACGAAGACCACACTCGCGAAATTCGCTTTCGACAAAATTTCTTTTAATTTTTTTTTCTTTTATTTTATTACTTCAAAAGTCCCACGCCTACTATAAATAATAGGCTTGGACTTTGAGGACTATTGTTACCACCCGATTTTGGTAGAGCCTCCACGTCAGCAAAGCCCTAGTAAAAGTCTCGTATAGGCCTAATTCAGTCCTCACTAAAGTCTTATAGGCCCAGCGAGGACCTTCCAGATTCATAAAGGTCCCATAGGCCCGGTGAAGGCCTCGAGGGCCCAGCAAGGGCATCATAAAATCTCAGAAGGCCTCGGAGGCCCATCGAGCATCATAACATCCCTGGATCAGAGTATTGCGAAGTTCTTGAAGGTCCTCAACACTTACGGCCAACCCAGAGAACCTCGTCGAGCTTCGTATTTATTATAACTAGCAGGCAGCATGATATTTTGGGATGACCAGAGAAGTAATTAAAGACAGATTGTGTTAGATTAGCACACTATTCCTCACAAAGAAATCAAATCTCAATTTTCTAAAGATTAGGCAACGTGATGAATTCAAATAAGGACGGTAATCTAGGAGATTGTCTTGACAGCCGATCATCCCTATCCTATAAAGAAGGAGGATCTGATTAGATATCTAATTGATTGATTCCTAAATCAATTAGAACTCTTGTGCAATAAATACAACATCTCTGGTTATTCTAAGGTAGGCTTTTTTACGCTTGAATCTCATCCCTAAACTCTGTTCAAATATCTGTATGCTTGTCCCTCCCACACTCCATTGCTTTAACCTCCCGTATATTACTCTATATACCGATAGTTGACTTGATCGTCGAAGTACCAACGATCGCCGGACTCTTTTTCTCCGGAGTCACTAGTAACTAGAGGAGTAAACAAAATTTGTTTCATTTCCTTAACTTGGAAATGCAATAATGGAGTCTCCTTGCAAATATGTAAATATGGGACTTTGTGACAGTTTCTTTGCCTGCCTCTCCTAACTAGATGTTTGAGTTGGTACTGCAACTAGAAGATCTCACATTCCCTTCCCTCTTGCTCCTTTCTTTCTTTCTTTCTCATGTTACTAATAAGGTAGTTTAACATTTCTTCAATCCATCTCTCTCCCATGAGAGAAATAAAAATCATATATGAATTTTGAAGTCTCTTTTTTTGACCTTACATCACTAAACATCACGTGGTTTAAGTGAATCAATGAAACTAAATGATTAGTTTAGTAATATTTGTTATTTATATTAACTGCTTGAGAAAAAAGGAAGTCGTAATAGAGCATGTCTTTCGTGCTAGACAGGGCGGAGCCAGTATAGACCCATTGAGGGCATCCACTGGGCTTTGAGAAAAAAATCCTTGAAGAAAATCTAAAAGAAAGCATAGATCACTTTATTTACCACCAGCGCATGTTTCAGCACACAGCTATGCTATCAAACTTCGGGAACAAACTCAACTCTATATGCCGAAAGTTCTCATTTATTCCCACCATCTTCAATTGTTGCATTGTACTCAACTCTATATGCTGAAAGAGAAGAAGGATATGACAATTGAATAATTATGATTGTTTGAATTGAATACTTATTTTTTTGGTTGTTTTTTGGTGCTGCGAATATTTTTCATCACACGTGACTATACTGTGTTTGTAGGTGCTAAACATTTTGTCCATTCCAGAAAACAAATCTTCTCTCTCATGCAACAGAGAATTTCACTTACAAAATTCTCTTTAAATGTTTTCTTCTTTTGTAATGGAAAATTCACAAACCAGTTTATTTCTCTCTTTGCACCACGTTAAAAGAATGATGGTTTTGATAGTGGTTACTGTCATTTTGAGATAAGTTTTTATAGTAATGAATATTATAAGTGGAACTTGAATATAATTATTAGTACATATAGTATGTATAAATATATAAATAAGAGAGTAAAAACTTATTTTTACGATTATACACACGAGATTTTAAATATTGTATTGAGATTTTAGCAAGACATTGTGGATTGTAGTTTGTGGTTTTTGGATTGAAAAGTCACAAACCACTATTAGAATTATCATTTACTTTGTATGTTGAAATTAAGTGATTTGTGTAATAAAATTAATCAGTATATAATTAACAGAAAATAAATAAATAGAGTTAGAAATGGCTGGCCTTAGTGAGTCACGAAAGTCGCTGTCCTAAAGTTGTGTGGCCTTCCCTTCATGTGGGTATTGTCAGCACTACACGGCTCCAAGATAAAATCTTTTTAGCTCATAGCCGATTCTCCTTCTATGGGCACGACCAAAGGGAGATAAGAACGAGCCTTTAACTAGTTGCCAAAAACTAGAAAATAAGTATAGTGTAGAGAGTGTCTTTCTAATCTTATTGTTTTTGTAATGTTTCTAAAATATGAAAAACTACACCCCTTTTATAGTAGAAAATTCAACCACCACTTTTATGAAAATTTATGTTATTCAAAAAGGGTTTAATCATGAATTTATGGGGTTTTTGAATTTGCTTAAAACTGAAAATTAAAACTAAAAACTGAAAATAAAATGAATGTTTAAATCTTTTTTTTAGGTTACAACAGTCCCCCACAAGACTTAAACATTCAAACAAAAATAAATAAATAAATAAATATATATATATATATAATGGCAACATTATACTGTGCAATAAGTGTAGGTGTCTTCAGGACTTGAACCTCACTTAGTGGTGACAATTTCCATTTGAGGGAGCCAAAATGGACTAAGCCTTGAATTAGATTTCTTTGTCCAAACTTCAATTGCTCTACACACAGTATTGAATTAGGCTCAGTTCATAGCGGGTAGCGCTGTTAATGGCCATGCGCTCTTATCTTGATTCTAGTAAGAGTCTCTAGGGAATAACCCAATCCCATAGCCACGGCCTCATGGCAACTCTTACATAGGTGAGTCCTCCAGAGGCACGTGTGACCCGCACCTCGCGAGAGTATTCCCTCCTCGGAACTCAATCAGGGTTAAACCCTTCCTAACATCACATAATATAGCACTATCACCATAGGGATGATCACAAATAATATAGTGCTATCTTAAGTCACGCAGTACATTTCTACCCATTGAACCTTCTTCATGGGATCTCCAATCACAAAAGTTGGATTACTCCCGTAGGTGACTACCTTGTGGGCTTAAACCCATCCCCCTCGATGATTCATCAACACCTTTTTGTGTAAACCCTTTGTTAAGTTGTCTATAAAATTTAGAGAAATCACAATTCTGTTTAATAAGGCCTTAACTGACTTATGTCTTGCTTGTATATGTTATTTACCTTCTTATTCGAATGAGATTGATTTACAAGTTCTATTACAGCTTTGCAGTCACAATGTATAGAGATAGCTGGAATTAGTTTACTTGTTAAAGGTATGTCTAGTAATAGATCTCTTAACCATTCAGTATTGGTACAAGTAGTATCTAATGCTATTAATTCTAATTCTAGAGTACTTCTCGATATAATAGTTTGTCTTTTTGAACTCCAAGATATAGCAGCACCACCTAACATAAATACATATCCAGTAGTAGACTTGATATCCACATTGTCAGTTATCCAATTTGCATCACTATATCCTTCAATCACATTTGGAAATTTTTTATAACATATAGTATAATGTAACGTACCTCGAAGATATTTAAGAATTCTTTCTAGTGCATACCAATGTTCCTTATTTGGATTGTTAGTATACCTACTAAGCCTCCCAACAGCAAATGATATATCTGGTCTTGTCCTATTTGCTATATACAACAAAGACCCAATTAATTGAGAATACTTCAACTGTAAAACTGGTTCACCTAAATTCTTCTTCAATTGCACATTTGAATTATATGGAGTAGATACTTGCTTAGTATCATAATACCCAAAATTTTTTAACATCTTTTCAATAGCACTTGACTGATTCAATAGAATTTCTTCAGATGTTTACATTAATTCCATTCCTAAAATTATATAAGCTTCTCCCAAATCTTTCATCTCAAAATTCTTAGACAAATAATTCTTCACATCATTACCAACACCTAGATTTGTCCCAAATATTAATATGTCATCTACATATAAACAAAGTATCACATGCTCATTAATATATTCCTTGCAATACTTTTATGTCCATTGACCTTAAATCCATATCCTAGTATAACTTTGTTGAACTTTTCATGCCACTGTTTAGGAGCTTGTTTTAACCCATATAATGACTTCATCAATTTACATACCTTATGTTCTTGTCCTTTAACTTTATAACCCTCTGGTTGATCCATATATATTTCTTCATTTAAGTCACCATTCAAAAATGCAGTCTTAACATCCATTTGATGAATAATCAACTTATGAACACTAGCTAATGCTAACATAGTCCTAATAGTAGTTATTCTAGCAACAGGAGAATATGTATCAAAATAATCAACACATTCACTTTGAGTGAATCCCTTTGCTACTAACCTAGCTTTATATTTATCAATATTACCATCAGGTTTCAACTTCTTCTTAAATACACACTTACATCCTATAGCCTTACTTCCTTGAGGTAAATCACACAAAACCCAAGTATTATTTTGGATAATTGATTCATATTCATCATTGATAGCTTCTTTCCAATAAGGTGCATCTATAGATGACATAGCATCTTTATATATTTTAGGTTCACATTCAACTAAATATATGAAGAATTCTTCTCCAAAGCTTTTCTCCGTTCTATTCCTTTTACTTCTCCTAAGTTCAGGTTTAGCTTCTAAAGATGAACTAGATGGAGTATTATTTAAAATCACATTCCTAGATGTATAGGGTTTACTTGGAATCCTAGTCTTAAAAGGAAAAGTATTTTCAAAATAGGTAGCATCCCTAGCTTCTATAATAGTATTGTTCGAAATACTACTAACTTCATAGTTTACAATTAAAAATCGATTCGCAGAACTATTTTGATCATATCCTATAAAGACAGCATTTACAGTTTTCGTTCCTATTTTCTTCCTTTTAGGATCAGGTATAATAACTTTAGCTAAGCACCCCCACACTTTCATGAAACCTAACCTAAGAAACCTCTTTTTCCATAACTCATATGGAGTTTTAACATTGTCTTTAACAGTCACTCGATTCAATATATAACAAGAAGCTAGAACAGCTTTACCCCATAAATTCTTGGGTGCTTCAGAACTTATCAACACAGCATTAACCATGTCCATTAAAGTTCTATTCTTTCTTTCAGCAATCCCATTAGATTGCGGTGAATAAGGAGGTGTAACTTCATGTATTATACCATTATCTTCACAAAAAACATTAAGACCATACGCAGTATACTCTCCTCCTCTATCAGATCTTAAGACTTTTATCTTACTCTCTAATTGATTTTCAACCTCATCTTTCATAGATTTTGAACTTATCAAAGACTTCATCTTTAGTCTTTAATAGATAAACATAACAATACTTAGAATGATCATCTATAAAAGTTACAAAGTACTAATTCCCAGCTCTAGTTGGATACCTATTTGAATCACAAACATCACTATGAATCAACTCTAAGAGATTTGTAATTCTTTGAACCGATTTATAAGGTTTCTTAGTTTGTTTAGCTTGTACACAAACTTCACACTTTCTAGTATCAACTTGAGTTTTTGGAATCAAATTTAGATCCATTAATCTCTTGATCTTCTTATGACTAACATGTCCCAATCTTTTATTCCACAAACAACTAGATTCAATATTAAGAACAATAGAAGAATTTTGAAAATTTTCATCAACAGTATTCAACTTAAACAATCCATCACTAATATAGCCTTTTCCAATGAATACATCATTCTTGGTTATTACAATTTTATTCGACTCCATTACAACCTTAAAACCTCTTTGAATAAGATAAGATCTACTAACTAAATTTCTTCTAACTTCAGGAATATGCCGAACTTGATCTAAAATCAAAGTCTTTCCAGAAGTCATTTTAAGCTCAATTCTTCCAATTCCCAATACACGAGCAATCGTATCATTTCCCAAACTTACGCTTCCTCCACTTGAAGTCTGATAAGATTTAAACAAACTTTTATCAAAACAAACATGGATATTTACTCCAGAATCTAACCATCAATCATTACTTTTATAAGCAAAGTTGACTAAAGGAATTAATGATTCACACCTAATAGAGGGTTCACTGTCTTCCAACATATTTACTCGATCTTTTTTAGATTTAGACTTAGGCTTGTACTCCTTGATTTTCCTGAAGTAACAGTCTTGTGCCACGTGATTCGTCCTTCCGCACACAAAACATGGCTTTGATTCTCCTTTGCCTTTGCCTTTGCCTTTGCCATCCCTATTGTAATTATTCTTTGGCTGAAAATTTTTCTTATTACGGTGAAAGTTCTTCTTGAACATAATATTTTGAAACTTGAACTGTTTTGAAGTATTAGTAGAATTTTTTGAATTTTCAACCAAGTTTGCCTTAGCCTTCATCCCATCACCTTGGCTTAAAACCTTTCTATGTTGTTCTTCTACTCTCAAAGAATTAAATACTTGGTTTAATGTCATAATCCTTTGCTTATGTCTAAGACCTTTAGCAATGTCCGACCAAGAGGGTGGAAGTTTATCTATAAGACATGACACCTTATAATATTCACTAAAATTTGACCCCTTCTCTTCTACAAGTCTTAACAAATATTGAAATTCATGAATTTGTTCATTAATAGATTTTGTATCAACCATAAAATATTTATTAAAGGTTGATGCATTAAACCTATTTACGCTACATCATCAATTCTATATTCATCATCTAAAGTTTTCCAAAGCTCTTTAAAATCAGTGATATTTTGATAAATATTATAAAGCCTTTAAAAAAAAGCACTAAGAATTCGATTATGACAATGGAATTCAATTTGTTCGGAGTTAAACCATGATGTGGACACTCCACCTTTATTGGTTTCTTCTATGGCAGAGATTAACCCAAGAACAGTCAACCAATATTTCATTTGTTTTTGCCATCTCTTAACGTTTTTTCCATCAAAATTTTCAGGCTTAGCACTAATTGTATCTTCGCGAGATGCCATTTCTTACACTAGGAATTATTAAGGTAAAGAAGAGAAATAACTGTATAGATATAAGTTTGTCAATATCACAAGCCAATGATATATTTGGTTAAATCAAAATTCAAGTTTCAAATAAACAATAACGTCCACTATGAAATTAAATAACAATTCAAAATGGTAAATTAGTGCAAATAAAACTTTTATTAGACTAAATAAATATCTAGTGATAAAATATTAGGAGCAATTAAATTGAAACTGAAATTTAAAAAATTCAATTAAGTGCAAACCTAATTGAGTTACTAGTGAATTAAAGCACACTAAATTGAAAATACTAAAACTTAAACACATGTCAAATTTTAGTTTCTTAATCTAAACAAAGAGTAACGTAAACAAAATTAGATACAAAATGTTCAAGTATATAAAACTATTTAGTTAAACAATTATCTTTTTTATACTAAACAATAAATTAATGCACAATAAAATGATGGACAAAATCATTAAAAAAAACTGTATTTTTTAATTATTTTAAATATATGTTACCAAATTCATCTGTCATATGTTTATGAGTCTTCTCAATAATGAGGACCTAATAATCTAAACCAATTTGTTGCTTTTGAGAAGATAAATTCACAGCTGAGAGTTTGAAGGTTTCTTGCAGTGTCAAACAGACCATAATTTATAATAAGATGCTTTAATAACCTTTTCCTTGTAGAAAGGAATTGATAAAGTTATCTAAAGTTTTTTTTCCACTGTAGTGAACCGTTTGTTTCACTTTATTTAGATCGTTAGTTTATTTCTAAAAATTATTATATTCATTAAGTATTTTTTAAGCTTCTGTTTATTTTGTTGTGATGCAAGACATATAAATATTAAGTTAAAGAATAAAATAAACTTAATAACAAGATATCTTCTTTTTAAACAAAAGCACTAAGATATTAAAATAGAAATATGTGCTCAACTTAAAATATTGATGGGAGTGTAATATTATCAATGTAAAGAAAGTTTATGTAAGTTTTCCACAATGTAAAACTTCATGCAATAAAGTAATTAAAAATTCTCCAATATTCTAAAAATTGATAACATATAGCTAAAAAGAATGTTACTACACAAATCACTACACACGACTTTAGATTGTTGAAATTAAGTGATTTGTGTAATAAAATTAATCAGTATATAATTAACAGAAAATAAATAAATAGAGTTAGAAATGACTGGCCTTAGTGAGTCGCGAAAGTCGCTGTTCTAAAGTCGTGTGGCCTTCCCTTCGTGCGGGTATTGCCAGCACTACACGGCTCCAAGATAAAACTCTTTTAGTTCACAGTCGATTCTCCTTCTATGGGCACGACCAAAGGGAGATAAGAACGAGCCTTTAACTAGTTGCCAAAAACTAAAAAATAAGTATAGTGTAGAGAGTGTCTTTCTAATCTTGTTGTTTTTGTAATGTTTCTAAAATATGAAAAACTACACCCCTTTTATAGTAGAAAATTCAACCCTCACTTTTATGAAAATTTATGTTATTCAAAAAGGGTTTAATCATGAATTTATAGGGTTTTTGAATTTGCTTAAAACTGAAAATTAAAACTAAAAACTGAAAATAAAATGAATGTTTAAATCTTTTTTTAGGTTACAACATTGTATTCATTACATATTTTCCAACACCGATATTATTCAATATTTTGCTTCCTAGATCTAATAGCCTTGTTGCAAATCCATCGAAAATTACAAAACGTGCAACGCACATGCCTCGACTAGTATATGATATAAGAGCGAATTGGCAATTCACTGTTGACATTTCGTCCAAAACGAAGCCGTTTTAAATAATTAATGAAGCTCTTGGCCTATTGTCTGAATTCTATCTAGAGCACTAGTTTACTGTCATCACAAACATGAATGATAAATGAAGGCCCTAGTCTCATTGGCTTGATGCAACTATTCTATCTATTGTATGTTGAGCTATGAGTTGATGTAACTCCCACAGAAATGAAGCTAATGCAAATTTTGTATTCTTATTGAATTAATGAAAAAGAGAGAAATCAAGAAACCATCAACCACCTTTGCAGACAAGACACTAGAAGGAAGGAGATGAAATAGATGTATAAATTAGTAGAATTACTTTATAAAGAAAACTCCAAAAACAGAGTTGAAAACCAACAAAACAGGTGAGAAAAAAACTCATGTAATTCATACTTAATGCCTTATGCACTTACACATGACTAGACTGTAAAATAACAAGATTTTAGTTTCTTCTTTTTTAGGTTAAATGGAAAAACTAACTATAGTGAATCAAAATCATCTATATTTAATGACATAAAATATGAATAAAATGTGAGTTCGGAACAGAAAATAGACGACAATTAAAATGCACAAGCAAGGAAAATTACCAGCAGTTTGTTGGTGTTAAGATATCTGCTTCAGAGTTGGGTTTAAGAAGACTAGACTTCACTGTTCTATTAATTGTATGACTCTAGTGTTCAATTTGCGGCCCAAATTCATATCTGGACTAGCCTTCTTACGCAAGTGGGCTTCCTAAATCCAGATGATGACAAGTGGCTGTGGAACTATCGTTAGATCAAGGGTTTGCTGATTGTCTCTTTTAAATACCATCATCTTCATTCTGATGAGTTCATCCAAGAGAGAGAAAATGTGAGATAAGGCTGCACTTCTTTGATTCTTTGAGTTTTTCTATAAAATAGATGTTCATCTTCATCTTCATCTTCACCTTTCTTTTCTTTTTATTTTATGTACAAAATCTGAGTGATTTTGTAAGGAATACAGAGGGAGGATTGTTCACAATAGTGTGACCAGTAACTGTGATAAACTCTGGTTTTGTATGATTTCTGTAATCTGTAACGAACTATGAAAGTGTGATATTTTAGTGCTGGAGCTATATCTACTTTTGGTAGATGCTCAACAGGTGATTAGCGTTTAGAATACGTGAACATCCGGACCCCTTAGTGGGTGAAAAATCTCGTGTTCTTTAATATTTTTGCTATTTTTCGTTCTTGCAATTACGTTTGAGACCTATCAGTGGTATTATAGCCTTGATAAAACCACAGATCTTGAAATTTTTCTTTTAAAAAATGAAAACATTTTATATATATATTTATATATATATGTAATGGTTTTATCAAGATTCAAAAAAAGAATCTTGTTTCTTGAATCTTTGTGATCTAACCTCTCTTCGATCTTGATCTTGTAGTGATCTTTGTGAAATCATTCCCCCTGGTGATTCTTAGTGACTCAACTTTGGTTTCTGGTGATACTTGGTGCTTCATCTGTCTGTCTTTCATATTTTCTTCATATATTTTTCAACTATCAGAAACCTATGGTTTCGATCTGGTAAACTCTGTTATCTGTTCTTATTGCATGCGTGTGACTGGGAGGTTATTAAGGTAATAAAACCCTGTCAAATTTTACTTTTGTCCAAGATCTCATGCGAGGAACTAGGAATTTGAGGAAACTTTGGCCCAACGTGGGTTTTTCAGCCCTTAAACTTTGTCTCTTGAATTCTGTGATATTGTCTGAAACTGATATGAGATAAAACTGTCTTTCATTTAGTTTGAAATTGTATGTTTTGAAAAATTTCTCATAAAGTTTTTGTAACTAATTACTGTTTTTCAAAAAGGAAAAGGAACTGATCAAAATCTTGTTGTAAATTTTTTTTTAAATGACAATCTTTCAAAAATTTGAAGTTGAATTATGGAATGGAACTAGAGATTTTAGTCTCTGGTGCCAGAAATTGAGTTGGGTAGCAGAAATCAGTCCTTATAGAAGAAAAGAATTTGATGAAATTGCTTGGAGTTCAATCTTTCTTCATTTATCAGATAGTGTTATTAGAAAGGTGGGTGAAACAATCACTACCGATTCTTTATGAAAAAAATTGGAAGACTTATATCTGATAAAAATAGTGCCAAACAAATGCTATCTGTTAAGACTGTTTTATAATTTCAGATTTGATACTTCCTCATCTTTAGAGGAAAATATTGATAAATTTACTAAATTGATTCAAGATTTGGCAAATTATGATGAAATTTTATCTGATGATCAACATGTTGTTGCCCTTCTTAATTCTTTAGGTGATAAATATAGAGATATTAGAAATGCCCTAGAATATGGGAGGGGAGACTTAACTGTGGATATAGTTACTTCTGCCTTAAAAAATAAAGATCTTGAATTGAGAGAAGATCTGAGAGAAAATAAGAGTGGTGAGGGGTTGTTTATGAGAGAAAAACCAGGAAGTAAGAACCATAGCACTTCTACCTCTAATTTTCAGAAGAAGGGTAGAAATTCTTCAGATAAACCTAGGGATAAGAATAAGACAAAGAATAAAAATAAAGGAAAAGGAAAGAAGTGTTATTACTGTGGGAAAACAAGTCATATGATCAAAGATTATTTTAAAAAGATGTCAGATATGAAAGAAAAGCCCTCTCCAAATGGGTCTGCTGCCTTAGCCTGTGATAACAATGGAGAAATGAATGGGGTAGTTCTGGTTGCCTCAACTAGTAAGGGTATAGATGATTGGATTCTTGATTCTGGATGCACCTTCCACCTTCCACATGTGTCCTGTTAAAAAATGGTTTACTGATTTTGTAGAAATCAGTGAAGGTTAGGTTCAAATGGGAAACAATATGAGTTGTATGATCAAAGGAATTGGTAAAATTACTTGCTTCTGAATAACAGTTATATTCTGATTTTAAACAGAATTAGATTTGTTCCTGACCTAAAAAGAAATCTAATCTTCTTGGGAGAATTAGATGCTGATTATGATATTAGGATACACAATGGAACTATAAAGTTCTTCCTTATTACCATAGAAATCCTATCTTCACCTAAAACTAATGGTATCTATGTTATACAGGCTAAACCCCAAATAGCAACTTCTGCTTCTGCTATCATTTCTGAAAAAGATAAATCCTTTATGTGGCATAAAAGATTAGGACATATAGGCAATAAAGGTCTTCAAATTTTGAAGAATGAAGGAGCTTTTGGAAAAGATAATATAGAAAAACTTGATTTCTGTGATGAATGTGTGTTAGGTAAACAATGTAAGTTGCCTTTTATGATTGGAACTCACAAGTCTACTTCTATTTTAGAATATCTTCATGCTGATCTTTGGAGACCATCTTTTGTAAATACTCTTAGTGGGTATAAATTTTATCTTTTGATAATAGATGATTTTTCAAGAAAACTATGGAATGTTCTTTTAAAAACCAAATCTGATACTTTTCAAATTTCAAAGTTTGGAAAACTTTAATTGAAAATCAAACAAATAAAAAGATCAAAGTTCTCAGAACTGATAATGGTTTGGAATTTTGCAATTATGATTTTGATCTCTTTTGTAAAGAATGTAGTATTTTCAGGCACAGAACAGTGACCTACACTCAGCAAAATGGAGTGGCAAAAAAAATGAATAGAACCTTATTGAATAAGGTCAGATGCATGCTTTTAAGCTCAGGTTTGTCTAAATCCTTTTGGGGGGAAGCTTTAAAAACTGCTACCTATTTGATAAATAGAAGTCCCTCAAGTGCAATTGGTTTTAAAACTCCTGAAATGATCTGGTCTAAAAGTCCCACTGATTATTCAAGGCTTAAGACCTTTGGGTGTGCTGCCTTCTCTCATCAAAATGAGGGCAAGTTAGAGCCTAGATCCATTAAATGTGTTTTTCTGGGATATGGTGAAGAAACAAAAGGGTACAGACGGTGGGTGAAAGACAAAGGGGGTTATAAAGTCATAATAAGCAGAAATGTGATCTTTAATGATAATGAAATGCCCTGTTTGGAGAAAGGAAATTCTCATGTACCTGAAAAGGATAGTTTTGTCAAACAAATAGATTTGAACTCTCAAAGTAATGATGAAACTATACAAGAAGCTCATACTGAGGTGGAGACTATTCAGCCTGATTTAAATCAGTTTGAAGGTGCTATAAATGAAAATCAGGATCAAGAAGAATCAACTGACCTAACTGATTATCAACTTGTAAGAGATAGAGAGAGAAGAATAAGATTTCCTTCTTCTAGAGTAAGTAATGAAGATTTTGTAATCTTCTTTATTGCTTTAGATCTGATTAGTTCAGAACCAAACTCTTTTGAAGAAGCTGTGACTGGAAAGAATTCAAAGTTTTGGCTTGATACTATGCAAGATGAAATGAATTCCTTATTAAAGAACAAGACTTGGACCTTAGTTAATAAACCAAAGGACCAAAGACTTATAGACTGCAAATGGCTCTATAAGATTAAAGAAGGAGAGCATGCTTCATATAGAGTAAGGTATAAAGCAAGATTAGTGGCTAAGGGGTTCTCAATGGGAAGGGATTGATTTTAATGAAATTTTTTCTCCTGTTGCTAAATACACTTTTATCAGAATTCTTCTTGCTTTAACTGCTCAATTTAATTGGGAATTGGATCAGTTAGATGTAAAATTGCTTTCTTGAATGCTGATCTTGATGAAGTCATTTACATGTCTCAACCAAAAGGTTTTTGAGTTGAAAACTAAAACTCAAAAAGTTTGCCTGTTAAAAAAATCCTTGTGTGGCCTTAAGCAGGCTCCTAGGCAATGGTATATAAAGTTTAACTCTTATATTCAAACTTTAGGCTTTAACAAAAGTAATTTTGATCGTTGTTTCTTTTATAAAAGCATCGATGACAATAACTTTGTGTTTCTGCTTTTATATGTTGATGATATGCTATTAGCTTGTCATGATAGGAAAGAAATTGAACTTATTAAAGAAAAATTGAAGGCTGGGTTTGAAATGAAAGACCTAGGAGAAGCAAAAAGGATTTTAGGAATGGAAATCAAAAGAGATAGAGTAAATAGCATCCTTTACTTAAATCAGACTTCCTATGTTTCAAAAATTTTAGAAAAATTTTCAATAAATGATGCTAAACCTATTGCATTACCTTTAGCAAATCATTTTAAACTTTCTAATGAGCAATTACCCAAAACAGAAGAGGAAATTGATAGAATGAACTTGGTACCTTATGCTAATACAGTTGGCTCCATCATGTATCTTATGGTTTGTACCAGACTTGATTTGGCTCATGCTATAAGTATCTTAAGCAAGTTCATGGCCAATCCAGGTGAAACACACTGGATTGCTATGAAATGGATACTAAGATACTTAAAAGGTTCAGGTAATCTGAGTTTAAAATTCAGTAGAAATGATGAAGGGGTAATCTTAAAAGGATATACTGATTCTAACTTTGCAGGTGATTTGGATACAAGAAGATCCACTTCCTCTTATGTTTTTACTCTTTGTGATGGTTGTATAAGTTGGAAATCCCAACTGCAAAAGATTGTAGCACTTTCTTCTATAAAGGCAGAATAGAATACATTGTTGCCTGTGATGCTGTAAAAGAAGGACTTTGGCTGAGAGGCCTACTTGGTAAAATTGGTTTCAGAAATGAAACAATCAGGTTGTATATTGATAATCAAAGTGCTATTCATCTGAGTAGGAATCCAGTATACCACGATAGAACCAAACATGTGGACATAAAGTTCTATTTTGTAAGAGATATGATTGAAAAGAATATAGTGGATTTGATTAAAATCCCTACACAGTTCAACCCTTCTGATATTGGTACGAAAATTCTTCCCATGAATAAATTCAAGAATTGCTTAAATATCTTGAATATCTCTGATGTTAAGTTCTGAAGGTAATAAATCTTTCTTTGTTTTTCTGTTTAAATTTGTTTTAAGTTCTGTAAACTGACTTCAATTTTATTTTTCAGGTACAATCGAGCAAGTGAAATCAAAACAGGATACAACTTCATGCACTAAGAAATACTACACTAATGGTTCATCCATCTCTTCAGCAAGGTGGAGTTTGTTAAGATATCTGCTTCAGAGTTGGGTTTAAGGAGACTGGACTTTACTGTTCTATTAATTGTCTGACTCTACTGTTCAATTGCGGCCCAAATTCATATCTGGACTAGCCTTCTTACGCAAGTGGTCTTCCTAAATCCAGATGATGACCAGTGGCTGTTGAACGACCATTGGATCAAGAGTTTGCTGATTGTCTCTTTTAAATACCATCCTCTTCATTCTGATGAGTTCATCCGAGAGAGAGAAAATGTGAGATAAGGCTGCGCTTCTTTGATTCTTTGAGTTTTTCTGTAAAATAGATATTCATCTTCACCTTCCTTTTCTTTTTACTTTGTGTACAAAATCTGAGTGATTTTGTAAGGAATACGGAGGGAGGATTGTTCACAATAGTGTGAACAGTAACTGTGATAAACTCTGGTTTTGCATGATTTTTGTAATCTGTAACGAACCGTAAAAGTGTGGTATTTTAGTACTGGAGCTATATCTACTTTTGGTAGATGCTCAACGGGTGATTAGCGTTTAGAATATGTGAACATCCGGACCCCTTAGTGGGTGAAAAATCTCGTGTTCTTTACTGTTTTTGCTATTGTTCGTTATTGCAATTACGTATGGGACCTATCAGTTTGCTTTACGAACAGAGTAGTAATACTGAAGAAAAATTCCTATATTTAATTATATACTATGTTTAGTCTTGAATGGGATTGATCCCATAGAAATATATTGGATTTTTGTATCTCGTTTCTTCTCTGTTTTTGAAATGACGGAGATGTTAATGACCTTAATTTTTTGTACTTCCGTTTTTGCATATCTGCAAAGGTTATGCCTGTTTTGTGCTTTCCTTTAGCACCTTTCACCTCCACCTCACTCCGTGATGCCGATTGATCGTGTGGCTCCACTTCTTGAAGATCCGTGTTTTTTCTTTGAACACCCCTTCATTTCTATTTTTTCTTCGCTTTTGCAAATTTTGATAAGAATCTAGGCGGAGAAGAAAACAGAAGTTGGATTTAAGCGTATAATTAAAGAGAAAATTACGTGATTTTGAAGGTTTTCTTGCTTATGAGAGAGCAAATGTACGTGTGATGATTAAGAAAATACTGCAAGATTTATTGCTTGGATAAAATCAATCAGTAGCCACTGAACTTTAATTGAGTTTCTACTTAACTATTGAACTTTAAAAGTATCTCAATGGCCACCCAACTTTCAACTGGTTTCTATTTAGCCACCGAACTTTAAAAGGTATCTCAATGGCCATCCAACTTTCAACTAAGTTTCTCATATATCACCCGTTACTTATTCACTTGCAATACTTGACGAAATATCCTACATGACAAACGATCTTCTGACAAAGTGTAGTGATAATGTTATCAACAAAAATGCACTACTCAAACACGCCTAATTCATATGAATTTGGTTGAAAAAAACTAAAAGCGTTTTCAATATCTTTGAAATATGGCATATTTGAGTAATACACTTTTACTGATTGAGAGAGATTTAATAATATTACTATGATATATTGAAGAAATATGGTGTATTTGAGTAGTGTACTTTTACTGATTGAGAGAGATTTAATAATATTACTATACTATATTGAAAGAGCTTTTGCCACGTAGGATATTTTGTCAGGTATTGCAAGCGAATGTGTATAGGGTAATATATGAGAAACTTAGTTGAAAGTTGGGTGGCCATTGAGATATCTTTTAAAGTTTGGTGGCTAAATAGAAACCAGTTGAAAGTTGGGTGGCCATTGAGATACCTTTTAAAGTTCAGTAGTTAAGTAGAAACTCAATTAAAGATCAGTAGCTACTGATTGATTTTACCCTTTCTTGCCTCATTCATGTTTGAGAATATACTTTCTTTCTTTCATTCTTTTTTTTTTTTTTTTGTTGGTTGGTTCGACTTCTTATTGATTTTTCTTTTCTGTTAGTTTAAAATTAAAATTTGAATTTCTGATTCTCTCTTTCTTATTTTTGAGGGAAAATAAAGGGCTTTGCTTAGCAAATATGGATTTCTGTATGAATTTTAAATTTCTTTTTCTCATGGTTCACAGGTTTTAGAAGTGGAGTTTGGTGCGTTGTAGGAAAATATTGTTAATACATTTTTTTTACTCAGTTTTGGGTTTTTTTTGGGTTGGGTTGGGTTGGGGTGGGGTGCGATCCTCAATTCCATGATTTGCTGCTACTGTTTTACTATTTCTTGAAAATTGTATTGGGATAGTTCATTAGAGCATATGGCTCAAATTTGTGTGAGTTTTTGTGGTGGGATGAAGAAGAGTTGCACTTGGGCATTGGGTGAATTTTATTTATAAGAAGAGCGTGATCCTTTGTAATGCATATTTGATACTATCCTATTCCGATGTTGAGTTAGGATTACTAGGCTACACTCCAATTATAGAGTGGCATATAAAATTTTTTACAGGTGCGCTAACCGTGGGATCTTCCAATAAAAGAAATGGCATAGAAAAATATTTGTATGAGTAGCACTATGGGTTCTTTTAGTGAAATATTATGTTCATATTCATTTGATGGAAATTTGTTTTTTGTTTGTAAGAGAAAATCATTTTCGTAGAACTCTACTTTTCTTTGTAATTTTTTCGACTTCAATATTCATATTCATATCACTAACTGTTAGATCTTTTACCGCATGAAGCAACCACGTTTTTGCAGGTAATTAATTTGCATGGACTCATATTTAACTCGAATTGCTTCCAATTTTATACAATTATTCACTTTTAGTGTTACAATGATCCTTTTAATAACCAATACACCACAATTTCACAGGAATGTAAACAATGGACGTAATTTCCAGCCATTGGATTGTTTAATCGTTCAAAAAGGTCAAACCAAGCAAGGAAATGCTCATGACTGCCATCAACCAAGCTCCCTACGTAAGGAACACGTATTCAATACCATTCTATATTATATCTAAACTTGCTCATAGTTGCGCATTAAGAGAATCTAAATGAGCAACTCGATCTCTGGCTTGTATAAACTTTGATTTTTTCAAATCTGGGAAACATAGATCTTCCTTTTCATGCAATGTACAATATTCCATTTAGTAAATTCTTGTAAATTCTGTTTTTATTTTGTAGCAACAAAACACCAATCAACTTCCAAGTGTCTTTCCTTTTGTATATACAAAATCAGAACAAGTTCATAAATACAATGTGTTCGCACTTTACTTCGTTAGCATACATGTAAATAATTCAACTCACTTGTCTCTCCTTATTTATCTATTCATTCAATTAATAAACACCTTAAATTTAACTCAACATTCCCTCATTGCCAAAGAATGTTTTCGTACTTTTGTCGAATTATATTTGTCTAATCGTACTTAATAAATAAATCATCACGACCACTTGGCACCTGACGTGCATCACACGTTCAAAACTAGTATATATATGGTTATCTTATCAACAAATTGCTCTACACATTGTTTGAGTATTTGTGTTTTATATGTTTACTGTGCTATGTTTTATAATTTAACTATGTTAATATTATTGTTATTGAAATGACATTTACATTTACACATTACTTAGCAGACATTCGAATTAATGTGACAAAACAATGCCGTTAGTTTTTAATATTTACTAGAAATTTTTTAAATGTGACAGTTTAGACATTAAAATGTAAAAATGTTGTTTTCAAATGAAATTATATTAAAATATTGTATTTTTTAAATTTATAAAAGAAAATATATTATAAAATATTGATTTTAATAAAAATGAGAAAATAACATAGGCTAACACGTATGGTAACACATATGATATCAGTTCAAAACTTATGTTTTCAAATAAAAACTGAAATATTCATTTTACATTAAAATAATATATTTTTAAAAAAATTACAAAAAGAGATAAATAATAAAATTTTAATTTTAATGAGAATGAAGAAGTAACATAGGGTAACGTATATGATAACATATATGTTATTCGGGTAAAAATAATGTATTTTTTAAAAATTTATGAAAAGAATTAAATTAGAAAATATTGGTTTTAATGAAAATGAGGAACTAACATAGGGTAACATACATGTTACCCATGCAAAAATATTTTTTTCAAATGAAAAATCAAAATATTGATTTTAAATCAACATAATGTTTTTTTTTATAAATTTATAAAAGTGGATAAATTATAAAATATTGATTTTAATGAAAATGAGAAAGTAACGTATGGTAACATGTATGGTAACACTTGTGTTACGAGTGAAAAAATGTTGTTTTCAAATAAAAATTGAAATATTCACTTTAAATTATAATAATATATTTTTTAAAAATTATAAAAAGAGATAGATTATAAAATATTGATTTTAATGAAAATGAGGAAGTAACATAAGGTAACGCACATGATAACATATATGTGATTTGGATAAAAATGTTGTTATGAAATGAAAATTTGAAGTATTGATTATAAATTAAAATTGTGTATTTTTTAAAAAGTTAAAAAGAGATAAATTATAAAATTTTAATTTTAATGAAAACGAGGAAGTAACAATGCAAAAATGTTGTTTTCAAATGAAAAATTGAAAAATTGATTTTAAATTAAAGTAATGTATTTTGAAAAATTTATAAAATGAGATAAATTATAAAATTTTAATTTTAATGAAATTGATGAATTAACATAGAGTAACACATATATTACCTAGGCAAAATGTTGTTTTCAAATGAAAAATTGAAATATTAATTTTAACTCAACATAATGTACTTTTTAAAAATTTATAAAATTAGATAAATTATGAAAGATTGATTTTAATAAAAATATGGAAATAACATAGGATAACACATATGTTACTCAGTGTAAAAATATTGTTTTCAAATGAAATATTGAAATATTGATTTTAAATAAAAATAATATATTTTCTTTAAAACTATAAGAAATAGATAAATTTTAAAATATTGATTTTAATGATGACAAAGAAATAACATATAGTAACATATATGGTATCACATAAGTTACATGTGTAAAAATATTTTTTTCAAATGAAAAAATTGAAATATTGATTTTAAATGAAAATAATGTATTTTTTAAAATTTATAAAAGAAGATAAATTATAAAATATTGATTTTAATAAAAATGATAAAGTAACATATGCTAACACATATAGTACACGTGTAAAAATATTTTTTTCAAATGAAAAATTGAAATATTTGATTTGAAATGAAAATAATGTATTTTTAAAAAAATAAATTATAAAATGAGATAAATCGTAAAATATTAATTTTAATAAAAATGAGAAAATGACATATGGTAACACATATGATATAACACATCGAATTTTTGTTGACGTCGACTTCTGTACTAACTACGTGTTAATAGATCTCCAGTCAATCATCTGCCAGCCTGTATAGTACATGTACACTAGAACGACCATTAGGCACCAAGATCACTGAGAAAAAAGGATTCGGCGATCGTTGGTACTCCGACGATCAAGTCAATTGCAAGTATATGTAAGAGATAACAATATACGGGGAATGTGATTTGGGTGTGTGAGAGACAAGTAGACAGAAATTTGAGCATAGTTTAAAGGTGAAAATAATGCGAGGAACAACCGGAGATGTCTTATTTATAGCATCATAGTTCTAATTGATTTAGGAAAACAATCAATTAAATATCTGATTGGATCATTCTTCCTTATAGGATAAGGACAATTGGTTGTCAATGCAATCTCCTAGATTTTCGCCCTTATTTGATTTGATCTCCCTTATCACGTTGCCTAATCTTTAGGAGATTGAGATTTGGTTTCCTTGTGAGGATTCGTATGGCAATCAAATATAATCTTTCTTTGAATATATCATCTGATCGTTCTGAAATATCACAATGCCTGCAGATCTGAAATGGATTCGATTGCCGGCGAAGAGCCTAGGGTCAGCCATAAATGTAGAGGTCTTTCATGGGCTTCGCTATACTTAACTCAAGAATGTCAATGTGTTGTTGGGCCTTCGCGGCCTTTTGTGGATTTCCGAGGCCTTCGCTGGGTCAATGAGGCTCTCGCAGAGCCTGGATTGGGCCTTTACTAGGCCTAGAAGGCATTTGCTGACGTGGATACTTTACCAAAATCTGGTGGTAACAATAGTCCCCCAAGTCCAAGCCTATCATACATGGTATGCGTGGGACTTTTGAAGAATCTACTTTTGTTTTTTTAACGAAGGTGTCGACATCGAATGCCATGGTGGGCCATCGCCTTGTTTGGAATTGTTCAATGGGCTTCTTCGCTGGTTTATGTTTGAATTCTTGAAGCAGTACAGTCCCCCAAGACCGAATCCTGTTTATTCATAACGGGTGAGGGCTTTGATTGGTTTAGACTCAGGTGACGTGTCCGGGGTAGGTGTAATTCTGGCCAAGCCGTCAATTAGTGTTGTCAGGTAAGGAATGATGAAACGAAGACGTTAGTGTCATTATTGTTGCAGGCACGTGGTGGACATTTAGGAGGTGCACATGGCGCGCATCATTTCTCTTAATTAAATGCCTAAGGTTTTGATTCCCGTCTTTTGCCCTGCATTTTACACGTGCTTGCTGAATGGATGTTCAGATTTCACCCTCTGAATTCGACGATGGGGATTGAGGGGAGCTCATCTATATAAACCGTTGTTTCATTCCGCTTACTTTTCTTTTACTTCTGCGTCTTTCATGAAACCGATTAAGTGTTCCAGTGAAATCCAAGGAAGTTCAGGGATTTTCGGTGACTAAAGAGTTCAACTATGTTCTTGAGGTAAAAATTATAAAGATTGCTGTGTTTTGTTTCATGAATCATCCTTGTGATTTATTGGTTTCTTGGTCTGTACGACGTTTCAGCTATCTTTTCTGGTAATTGTGGAGATATCTCCTTATTGAATCAAGAGGAATAGCAATGTTGTCCGAACACGATGATTCTCATAATCAGTCGGCCGTCGGTACTAACCCCGAGGTCATGGGTGAAGCTTTATCTTCATCTTCGTCTTCACCTTCGGTCGAGGGCAAGAAGATGTTGAGCAGGGACCTACTGTCGCTTGCCCCCTAGCATCCACGAGCGGAATGAGAGAAAACCCAGTTGCGTCGCCCATGCCGAAGGCGGGGAAGAGGCAGCGTGGTGCTGGGGTCTCTGAAATGAGAGGGTCGCTAGACAAAAGAGATGCCCCCGCTGCCCGGCGACTTGATGATAAGCTGAAAAGTTCAGTCACTGAGGATTCTATAGTTCGCTCGAAGGTTGGGAAGGCTGACTTGGAAAACATCAAGCTGTCTTACGATGTCCCAACATCAGTGGTGCTGGTCCTCGGCCCTGAGGAACGAGTCGATGACCCTTCTGAAGGGTTAGTCGCTATTTACAAGCCGGCGATGCAACAAAGCCTTTGCCTGCCGATGCATCCTTTCTTTCACGATGTTCTGCAAGATTGGAATCTGGCTCCATGTCAGATAATGCCGAATGGTTGGGGCCAGATGGTGGCGGCATTCTTGTTGTGGAAAGTTGCCGAGGCTGGTGGGGTCTTATCCCCAAAGGATTTCAAATCAATCTACTCGCCTTGCCGGTCTACGGGTTGGTTTAATATATCCCCTTGACCGGGCCAAAAATGGGGGACGGCGACTGACAATCCCAATAAAGTATACAATTGGAAGGAGATGTTCATCTGCTAGAGGGGATTGGGAATTTATACCAGAGGATCCTCTCTTGAATGTGTCCATTCCTCGCCAATTTGGGAAACTTGGTATATTTTACTATCTTGTGTCTTGTGTGATTTATGATCATCGTCCCTGACTTAATGCTTCGTTTATCTTTGCAGATTGTGGAAAGCCGCCAATTCTAAAAAGAGACCAGGGCGACTTGAGGTTGAAGTGAGGTAAAGTTCACACAATTGATAGCGACTTAAGGAGTCCCAGCAACCTGCTCAAGGATCACAACTTATTGATTCGCTTTGGACTAATGGGTGAGCTTTGTGACTTGAATTGTATAGGAGTTGCGTTAATAGATATTCTTAATATTTTGAGCTTTGGCTATTGTTGCAGCTGCATTCAGTTTCAAGAGTGTCCCTTATTTTCGCCTTGTCCAGGGTGCAGGCGAGTCAAGTTTCTCAGCCCAACCACCTTCGTAAGAGGTGCAGGATGCTGTGCTGCTAATGACGATATATCCTCCGGTCCCCGTTGCCCAAGTTTTGGATTAGACTGTTCCCCTTCCACCTCCGTCTCCGTCTCCATCTCCGCCTCCGCCTCCGCCTCCTCCTCCGCCTCCTCCTCCTCCTCCTCTGGTCCCTATGCCCCCGAAAGACAAGGAGAATAGGGTCACAGAGGGTACGGACGAGGCTGCTGGGGATAGACTTACGAAGGATGCTCGCAAGACCAGGCGGGTTGAGGAAAGTCGTCGGACCTCGTCGAATCCTACTGAATGGGTTAAGGATGCTGGGACTTCTTCCTCGTCTTCTAGCCATGGAAAGTTAGATCGCTTCCGGCGTCTCCCACGATAATGGTGGCGAGCGTCCACAAATACTAGACCCAAACGTTGGAGAAAGCTTACATGAGCGAAATCCTGCGACTGGCGGAGATAAACTTAATTCGGGGGCTGTGTTTAACCAATGAAGTGTACAGCATCCTCGTAGGCTTCGATGGCAAGTTCAGCAAGGAAGAGGCCAAGTCGAAGAAATTATCTAAAAATCTGAAGGCGATGAGCCTTGAGAAGGCTCGGCTGGAGTCAGATAAGAGGGCTCTTCAATTCAAGTTGGATATGGTGATGGCCAAGGAGGCTGATATGAAGGCCAAGTATGATATTGAGTTGAAGACCATGGAGGAGAGTTTAAAGCAGGCCCTGGACCAGAAAGGGCTCTCGAGGCTTCCCAGAAACGCGCTGAGGAATCCTAAAAATTGGCCAAGGATCAGGCCTTCGGGACTGAAATTGCCATTGCCACAGCCAACAACAACTTGGAGTCTGTGGTTGCTGAAAAGGATAAACAGTTGGCCAAAGCCAGAGAAGAGTTGGAGAAGGTCAAGGCAGAGCGTGCCGATGCCGAGGTGAGGGCAGTTATGGCATACAATGAGGGATTTGAAAGCACGCATGAGAATATGGAGCTCGCCCATTACTTTATGATGGCAGGTGGGGAGCAACTAGTTGAGAGGATTGGAGAGACCCATCCAAAGTGGGATATTTCATTTCTTAGGTATGCTCCTGACGACCTTCCTTCTCTAGAGGATCCTGTAGCAGCTGAAATTCTTTTAAGCGCCGAGGTTCCGGATGGGCGCGTAGCCCAAACTACTCTTCCCATCATAGGAGAAGGCCTGCAATATGCCCGTCCTGGAGAGGCGGCGGGGCAGTAGGGCTTGCATGTTTTTGTTATTTCTTGCCCTTGTAATCGTTCCAACATTATTAATGAAATTTATTTTCTAGTGCATCTCTTGCATAAAATTTCCTTTGTGTATCGTGAGCAATGAAAACATGTAATCAGTAGAGTTTCTTACTTGTGATGAGGCCTTGTTGCCGAGGATGAAATCCTTTGATAAGAGTATAAATTGTTCAGTTTTCCTTTTTCGTTGGACACGAAAGATTAGGAATGAAATTGAAGAATTATTCCTCCATGCATTAATGACACAACCTTTTTGTGGAATTTTGTAGGTCAACACCATTAATTCCTACGCAAGTGGAAAGGCGTGTGTGGCGTGTGGTGTTCCAAATGCTCATTAAACAGCCGTTTATTAAAAACCTTATTTAATGCTTTGTGTTTCTCATGCATTCATGCCTTGTGTTTCCCATGCAACCCCTATATAAACCCTAGGGGTCTTCTATTTCAGTTTCCACTATTCCAAAATTTCTCAGAACTAAAATCATTTTCTTTGCAAAAACTCCCGTTTTGAACTTGTCTGTTCTTGAAATATTTTTATTGTACACCTGAATTCACATTTGCAGGTGTGTAGTGGGAATCTTTTGAGGGGTGACAAGTTTGAAACTGGAGTGGAACAAATTGTGAAGTTGGAATTCATTATTGGTGTATCATCAACTACATAAGTCAAATTGGACTCCCTATCATGGTGACCCTGTCATGGTGGAGTCAGACCTGTGTTGCTGATGTCTTGTGACGAGCCATATGACGTGAAGTAGTGGCGAAACTTGCAAAGACCAAATAGTAGTTAACCAATCTAGGTACCCCATCCTGTGCCAACCCTAAAGAGGCGGTGGAGGTAGTAGGATGATATTTTTGTCTATTTTCTTTCACTTTGTAATCCGAACTTTGATGAATAAACGAAGAATCGATTTGATTATCCTTGTCTGTTCTATTATCGAGGTTGAAATGAATTACTTGAACTATAGTCTAACCTATTCACCCGTCGAAGCTTAAGAGATACTTTTGTGAACTCTGTCGAGGTTTTCTGTTTAGAAAGCCTTCGCGAACTATGCGAGGCTTTCTGACTTAATCCCTTTAGGAGCAACACGAGGTTTTTCGAACAGGATGCCTTCGCCGTCGATGCAAAGATCTTTGATCAGGACGTCTTTACAAGATAAGAGAGGCTCTTCAATCAGGATGCCTTTGCAATATAAGCGATGCTCTTTGATTAGGATGCCTTCGTACGATAAGCGAGGCTCTTGATCAGGATGCCTCCACGGAGTGAGCGGGGCTCATTGATCAGGACGCCTCCGCGATCATTTTCGCGTGTAATGTAGACCAATGGCATCATCATGCGCAAGGAAGTTGCAAGTCCCCATGCGCATTTAAGTCATGCAGCCTTTACGCTTTTCTAGGGTTTTCTAGAGTGTATCTCCCTACACATGTCCGTTATCTGGCGGTTTGCATTCTAGAATATGCATAAACAGCTGGGATCAAGTGTTTCACACACATATATATTTCCACAACTTTTCATCGTTTTCCTTAACTTCTTTATCTTTCCCATAATTTCAGAATTCAACCATTGTCATCCATGGCTGGTTTTTACTTCTCCAAAGTACCATTGTTCAAAATAACTGGTGCAGGAGTTGAAGGTGGGAAAGTGACTCTTCCCCTACAACGTCTGATACCAGGTATAGCGCCCGTTACGGTGGCCACTGTCCCGTTGATGCCAGAAGCAGCTGGGGGCATTTCACTCTCCATCCCTCCTGAAGAATCCTTACTTCTGTCAGAAAATGTCCAACGACAGGACAAATGGAAAGGGATTGCCAATATGAAGGGGCATAAAGTGGTGCCAAAAAGGGCCACGGAAGATGAAGATGACGCGGTAGATTCCAAGAGGACAAAGCGAGGTCGAGTGACTCATCCTCAGAAAATTGGAGAAACCACTCCGTATCCCCAAGGTGCGACACGGACCTCCAATCCTGCTCCTCACAACTGGACCGAACGCATCAACATTGGGTCTCGTCAGGATGAATTGGACCCAGGCATTTTAGAAAAGTTACCAGCCCTGTCTGCTATGGCGGTGAATTCTTTTCATAAGTATTGGACTTCCACTTGGGCGAAGCGGCGAATGATATGGACCTATTGGAGATGACAAAAATGGAGGAGATGAGCATCGCCCAGAGTCATGTACTCAATTGTGAGTTATATAAGGTGCTGCCGATGAAAGTTGACGAACTGTGCTCAAAGGTTACGGGTGCAGAGGACATTGATGAGTTGCGTTCAGAGAACAAGATTCTTCGTTCAAGGCTTGCCATTTCCAAAGATGCCAGGGCACAAGCCAAGTTCAGAATAATCAAATCCAAAATGATCCAAAGGCTGTCTGTTAATGCTTGGAAGCAAGCTGAGTTGAAACTCAAAGTTTGCAAAGATATGGCTTATACTAAACACAAACAGTTTACCGAAGCCCTGGCGGAGCCTTCGAAGGCCAAAGAGTTGTTGGCCAAATTAGAGGCCTCTGGTTATACCGATCCCAAAGGTTCGGCGGAGACATATAAACCATAGCTTCTTGTAATATTTGTTTATGTTGCTTTCATCAAACTCATTAATGAAAAATGTCAATGTTTCACATCATTTGTGATGAGTGTAGTTATCTGATGCTTTTTTTCGCTGTTTGAATGTATACGCGTTGAATGTTTACCCAACGAAGATTTGGTCGCAAACCATACTCCCTCGCTGCCGTACTTTCTTTACTTGTTTGAATATGCGTTAAATGTTTATCCAGTAAGTTAAAAGAATTGGTCGCCAACCACACTCTCTCGCTACCATGCTTTCTTTACTTGTTTAAATATGCATTAAATGTTTACCTAATGAGTTAAAAGAGTTGGTCGTGAACCACACTCCCTTGCTGTCATGCTTTCTTTATTTGTTTGAATACACATCCAGCGAATTAAAAGAGTTGGCCGTAAACCACGTTCCCTCGCTGCCGTGCTTTCTTTACTTGTTTGAATACGTGTTAAATGTTTACCTAGTGAGTTAAAAGAGTTGGCCGCGAACCACACTCCCTTGCTGCCTTACTTTCTTTACTTGTTTGAATACGCGTTAAATGTTTACCCATCGAGTTAAAAGAGTTGGCCGCAAACCACACTCCCTTACTGCCGTACTTTTTTTATTTGTTTGAATACGCGTTAAATATTTACCCAGTAAGTTAAAAGAGTTGGTCGCGAACCACACTCCCTCGCTGCCGTACTTTTTTTTGTTTGCATAACTTAGATGGAAGTATCATAACTTGAAAATTACTGAACTTTATTGAAATAATATAGTGGCTGAACAAATTCGAAAGGAATACTAATATGCGACTTAGCGCTGACAAAAACGACATGAAAACTACTGGTAGTACAGACGAAGATGAGTGATGTTCCAGGGATGCTTTGTCTTCTTTTCCTCTAAGTCTTCCAATCGTAGGTCCCAGGTCGAACCTCTTCGACGATCTTATAGGGTCCTTCCCAAGTAGGTCTGAGGGTTCGGGTCCCCACTTCTCTATTAGCTAGAAAAACCTTTTTGAGGACGAAGTCGTTGATATAGAAAGTTCTGTTTTTGACTTTTGAGTTATATTACCTGGTTATCTTTCTTTGATAAACTGGTAGGCGAAGTTACGAGCCGGCATTCATTTCTTCCTACAAGTCAAGGTTTACCTTACGTAGGTCCTCAATGACCACCTCGTTGAAATGTAAGCGCCTTGGGGAAGGTATTCCCACCTCGACGGGAATCATTACCTCTGTCCCATATGCCATGGCAAAAAGGATTTCGCCAGTTGTCGTCCGGGAGGTAGTCCGATATGACCATAGGGTCTCGGGTAGTTCTTCAGCCCATCCACATTTAACTTATTCCAACTTTCTCTTCAGGGTATGCTTGATAATCTTGTTGGCTGCCTCTACTTGGCCGTTGGATTGGGGGTAGTAGGGGATGGAGAAATCCCTCATAATGCCGAGCTTTTCACATTTTGAGTTAAATTTCTTTCCATAGAACTGCGTACCATTATCGGATATCAGATACTAGAGAACAGGATATCCCGAAACGACAAATGATGTTCTTCCAAACAAACTTCCACGTGTTCTCTTCCGTGATTTTAGCGAAAGGCTCCGACTCGCACCACTTTGTGAAATAGTCTACTGCTACAATCGTGAATTTGACCCCACCCCTTCCGGTCGGGAGGGGACCTATGAAATCGATTCCCTATTTGGCAAAAGGCCAGGGACTGGTGACTGGGGTGAGGTTTTAAATCGGGAGCTTTGGCACAACGGTGAATTTTTTTACACTTGTCGCATTTCTTCGTATAAGCATGTGAATCTTTCTTCATAGTCGGCTAGTAGTATTCCTGTTTTAGAGCCTTCTGTGCTAGGGCCATTCCACCTGAGTGATTACTATAGATTTCTTCATGTATCTCATTCATTACATAATCGGCCTCATCCTGAGTAATGCAATGCAGGAGTGGGTGGCTGAAACCTCTCTTGTACAAGATATCATCTTGTAGGACGAACTTCGTTGCCCTCCTACGAAGTTTTCAGGCTTCATCTTTATTGTCTGACAAGACTTGATCGGTAAGGTATGCGACGATCTCCTTCATCCACTTGAGAGATTCATCATGGCATTTTGTGGCAGAGCCTCGTCAATGGACGGTCGGCTAAGCTTTTCAACTGGAATAGCCCTCATAAAGTCGGAGTCTTTGCTACTTGCCAACTTGAAAAGAGCATTGGCATAGTCATTCTCAATCCTAGGAATCTGGAGTAACTCAAATTCTTCGAAGTGGGATAGGAGATCTTTTGCCTTCTTTAAGTAGGACACCATAGATTGCTTGCGTGCTGTGAAAATCCCATTGACTAGACTAACCACCATCTGCTAGTTACTGTAGATCTGGATTTTTTCTCGCCTTCATCTTATGTGCCAGTCTCAAGCCAGCTAGGAGTACCTCGTATTCGGTAGCATTGTTTGAGGCCTTAAACTCCAGGCAAAGCGCATAGTTGAGATTATGGCCATCGGAGCTAATCAACAGAATCCCAGCTCCAGCCCCAGCCCCAGCCCCAGCCCCAGCTCCGACTTCACCCGAGGATCCATCAACATATAGTTTCCATGTTGGTACCTACTGGGGCTTGGCTTTGAGCAAACCTTCTAGGATATGGGCGAATTCAGCCATAAAGTCTGCTAAAGCTTGTCCCTTTATGGAGAGCCTCGGCTTGTAGAAAAATTTGAATTGGCTGAGCTCCATCAACCACTTCATCAGTCTTCCCGAAGTATCCAAAATTTGGATAATCTGTCTCAGAGGGAGATTCGTTAAGACATCAATGTTGTGTGACTAAAAGTATGATCGGAGCTTCTTAGACGCGATTATCAAAGACAAGACGAGCTTCTCCATATATAGGTATCTTGTCTACATCTTGTAGTGCCTTGCTCACATAGTCTGGAGAGCTACGTTGGACCTTCTTCATGAATTAATACTGAGATCACCGCCTTCTTTGATATGGCGAGGTAGATGAGCAACATTTCTACGTTCTTTGGCTTGGACAATAGCGGGGCTTTCCCGAGGAGGGTCTTGAGTTTTCGAAAGGCATTCTTGCACTCTTCAGTCCACCAAACCACTTCCCTCCTTTGATGGTTTGGAAGAAAGACTGACAACGGTCGGTTGCCTTCGATATGAATTGATTTAGAGTCACCAATCTTCCTATAAGGCTTTGGACCTTCTTGGGGGAGGATGGCAATCGCATATCGACAGGCGCTTTGATCTTCTCGGTGTTAGCCTTTATCCCGCATTGATTTACCAAGTAGCCCAAAAATTTTTCAAATGCATCCCAAAAGGCGCATTTTAAGAGTTGAGCTTCATGCGGTACTTGTAGAGAATTCTGAAAATCTCCCTCAAGTGTCCAATGTGGTCTTCAGCATTCATGCTCTTTACGAGCATGTCATCAACGTAGACCTCCATTGAGTTTTTGATCTTTTTCGAGAACAGAACATACGGTTTACTAACCGCTGGTATGTAGCTCTAACATTCTTCAGATCAAAGGACATCATCTTGTAATAGTACAGTCCTCGGTCTGTAATGAACGAGGTGTGCTCTTCGTCTCCTACGAACATAGGAATTTGGTTGTAACCGGAGTAGGCGTCCATAAAGCTATGAAGTTTATGACCGACAGTCGCGTCAACCAGCTAGTCCCTTGGGGCACGCCTGGTTCAAGTCGAAAAACTCTATACACACCATCCACTTTTTGTTATTTTTCTTTACCAGCATGGGGTTGGATACCCATTGTAGGTAGACTGCCTCTCTGATGAACCCGCTAGCTAGCAGCTTGTCAACTTCTTCTTTCAAGGCGTTGTATCTCTCAGTGCTCAGAGGCCTTCTTTTCTGTATCTTAGGGTGCACTTTGGGATCTACTTTCAAGGCGTGGCAAGCCACATATGGATGTATCCCCACCATGTCAATGTGCTTCCATGCGAAGACATCGGTGTTTTCCCGCAAGAACTGTTTCAGTAATCCGAGGGTCTAGGCATTCGTCCAGTACCATCTTTTCCTCAACCTTTTCGGGGTCGATATCCATTGGCTCTGTTTGTATTGTCATCACTACTGGGGATGCGTTTTTGCATTTTACTATCTTTCGAAGTGCATTTATGTAGCATGCCATTGTCTCTGTCTGGTTACTGCGAATCTCGGTGACCCCACCTAGCGTTGGGAACTTCATTGCTAAGTGGATGGAGGTGACCGCCTATAGGTCCTCGAATGCGGGCCTACCGAGGACTCTGAGATAGGCGGAGTGGGTATCAACCACCAAAAACTCCATGAATGTTTTTAAATGGCACGGGGGCTCTTCGAAGTCCACTACGAGGGTGATTCTTCATCGTGGGATGAGGTTATCTCCTGTGAAACTGAATAATGGTTCAAAAATAGCTGTCAACTCGTGGTCCACATCCATTTGGTTGAAGGTGCTGTCGAACAAGATGTTCAGGGCACTGCCATCATTGACTAGCATTCGTCTTAGCCCGTTTATGGCTACAACGGCGTGAACTACCAAGGCATCGCAATACGGGTAGTGTATACTGGCTTCATCCTCCTCTGTGAACGTGATCTGTGGGGCCCTGGGTTGTTGCTCGTGAACCTGCCAACTTTCCACTGGCTCTTCTCTTGCTGCATTTGCGTAGTCTCACCACAAATTCATCGTATGCCCTCCAACATAGGGCCTTCCAATGACTGTGTTGATTTCACGAACCAGGAGGGCTCTCGTGGGTCCTTCCGTCCTTGGTGGATCTATATTTCTGTCGTTCTCTTTGTCATTACAGCGAGGTTCATCGTCCTAGCATTAGGGCGGATGTCTTCGTCCTTGATTGGGAGGTTCTCAATGCCCTCGAGCCGGTTGATTCTCCTCTCCTAACTGCTAATTTTCTCAGTTGATCAGCTCTCGCACTCAGGGCAATCTTCCATATTGGGCACCCAGGTCCTGTGTATGCGACAAAACTTGGGTAGAGGAGCAACCAGTTGGAGAACTACTACGGGCAACCTGGTATGGAAGGTCGGGATCATCTCCGTCTGATTGAATCTTCTATAGCAATTGTTATGTGGCTCGAGAGAACGCTTTCGAGAAAAATGATTGAAGCGGGGCTTAGGAAAACGTCATCCCTCCTTTCGATAGCGATCTCCTCTCTCTCTTTCTGCCCTTTCTCTATTCCCGACCGTCTCTTCAGACCGGATCTTTCACTAGATCAAATCTACCAGCTGATTATAGGTTTTTTGCTCACTGTTCTAGACATCTCTCCAAAAGGGGTGAAGCCCGGTCACCAGTGCATCTAGAGGTTTGTTATCAGTGACGTTCTCGATTTGTTGATGACATTGCTAAATCTCTTGAAATAGTCCTTCACCGACTCTCTTTCCTTTTATCGAATGTCGTGGAGTTGGGTGATATTCGGCTATCATTGTTTGGTTGCCAATGAAAGAGTTGATAAACTCCTGCTTGAGTTGGGGCCAGCTCCTAATGCTTCTCGATTTCAATTTGTTGTACCACCTCTTCGCATCGGATGTGAGGGTGGTATGGAAATTACTGCACTTCACTACTGGGATGTTACCTTTGAGCCTTATCTTATATACGTTGATGTGATCCGTAAGATCACCTCTTCCATTATACTTCTCCATAGGGGGCATTTTAAAGCTGACGGGGAGCTCCCTAGCCTTCAGTTCCAAGGAGAACAGGAGGTTCTTGTCATCGTCGTAAAGATCGCATTCTAGCTCTTATTTTTCATCATCGAACCTCGCAGGGACAAACATTGGGTACCTTCTTCCTTCTGTATGGGCCTCGCTACGCTCGCTGCACATGTTGTGCGCTGGTAAGTAAGGTGCTATGGAGGATCCCACCCCAACCTGTCAAACACACTGGCAGCCAAAGTCAACTGGTTTCCTCGTGCCTAAAGGGATTTCTCATTTTGGTTGTCTTGCGAGGGCCTCGGATTCACATTACGAGGGTTTTTGCCATTTGAAACTGGCATGTCTTTCTGAGATCGATGACTTCCTATTGAGCTGGACCTCGAAGGGCTTGGCTTGGCATTGCTACACTTGGGTCCATGTTGAAGAGATTGATTCTCCAATAGTTCAAGTGCAGGCTTCATCCAAGCATTGTCTAGCCTCATGTCTTGATTTTCTTGCTCGGCCGTCCGCTTCTATCGTTGTCTCCTTCTCTTGCAGCGGGTTACGTTCTGAAGGTCTTGAACGTTCTCTTGCCGCAAGTCTATGTGATGAGACACGACTTCTTCTTCTAGGGAGTTTTCTGTTGCCATGCTCTTTCAGGTAGAAAACACGTTTTTACCACATGCTTTAAGTTGTGTAACGTTATTTCGATTCCCACATACGGTGCCAATCTGTTGACGTCGGATTCTGCATTAACCACGTGTTAACAGATCTCCAGTCAATCATCTGTCAGCCTATATGTTACCTGCACACTAGGACGACCATTAGGCACCAAGATCACTAGAGAAAAAAGGTCCGGCGTTCGTTGGTACTCTGACGATCAAGTCAACTACCGGTATATGTAAGAAATAACAATATACGGAGAATAGGATTTGGGTGTGGAAGAGACAAGCATGTAGAAATTTGAGCAGAGTTTAAGGGTGAGAATAATGCGTACCTTAGAACATCCGAAAATGTCTTATTTATAGTCCCAGAGTTCTAATTGATTTAGGAAAACAATCAATTAGATATCTGATTTGATCTTCATTCCTTATGGGATAAGAACAATTGGTTGTCAATGCAATCTCAGAGATTTTCGTCTTTATTTGATTTGATCTCCCTTATCATGTTGCCTAATCTTTAGGATATTGAGATTTGGTTTTCTTGTGAGATCCGTGTGACAATCAAACGTAATATTTCTTTGAATATATCATCTGGTCATTCTGAAATATCACAATGCATGCGGATTCGCGATGGATTCGATTGCGGGCGAAGCGCCTAGGGTCGACCATGAATGTCAAGGCCTTTCATGGGCTTCGCTATACTTAACTCAAGAATGCCAATGTATTGTTGGGCCTTCGCGGCCTTATGTGGATTTTCGATGTCTTCGTTGGGTCTACGAGGCCCTCGCTGGGCCTGGATTGAGTCTTTAGTGGGCATAAGAGGCATTTGCTTACGTGGATCCTTTACCAAAATCTGGTGGTAATATTTTTAGTAAATTATAAAAAGTGATAAATTAAAAATATTAATTTTATTGACAATGAGGTATATTTTTAAAAAAAATCATGAAAATATGGTAATTTTTAAAAAAATTAATAAATGGGTATTTTTCAAGTTTTTTACAAAATGTAAGGTATTGTCAAGTTTCTCCACTAATTAATTTAATTAATTAGTTTAGTTCAATAAGTAATTAAGTCTAAACCAACTAATTGGACCTTAGACATTAATTATTTAATAGGACTTTATATATTATGATTTTTAGATTTTAAATGACAAATCTAAGGCCAAAGAGTAACTTGATTTTCAAATTTCGGAACATAATACGGCAGGAAGACAAGACTAGTCTTGCGGGGGTACTATCGAGGTTTCTAGATTGTAAGAAACTTGGGTTAGTCAAATTATGAAGAGTCAATTCATTCACATTTGAAATACAGGATACAGTAGAAGCAACAAAATGAAATTAAAAAGATGTAACAAGTCATTTCTGTCATAGCAAATCCTTTCTTTCGACTCAATTCTGTGAGGATATAGAAACATTCAAGGACGATGCATGCCTCCTTCTGCTTGTCATCGCCCAAAATTTATGAATTTGCAACCATCTCATCCTCTTATTCATATAATTGCTGCTTGTAACTCCATTAAAATGTTTGGGGTCCTGTATTAGACTCCATACTGAACGTGCTCGTTATCTTTTCCGAGCTTCATACTCTTGTACCACTTGGCACAGGCAATATAGAGAACCAAATTGATTGTTGTCAAGCCAGCTAAGAGAAAATAAAACCTGTCTAGATGACCCCTGTTAAGGTTTCCCGGGATCCATCCAGGCATATTATCTACAGTAGAAAACTTCATTACTATGGAGACGAGCAAGCTACTGACATAGTTCCCTAGAGATATTGATGTCATACAAAGTGCACTTCCAAAGCTCTTAAGTCCATCGGGTGCTTTTGCATTGAAGAACTCCAACTGACCTACATACATAAAAACTTCTGAGGCTCCAATTAAAGCATATTGAGGGACTTGCCAAAATATGCTCAATGAGCTAGAGCCTTGGCAATGTCTGCAATCTTTTTGGGCGTATTTGAGCCTGTAACACTCCACAATACCAGCTACGAGCATGGCCATAATTGCTATAACGAGTCCGATCCCCATCCTTTGAAGCTCAGATAGAGCTTTCCCTTTGTTCTTTCTTATTCTACTCACAAGTGGATCTATCACTCTTCGGTACAGGAATATGAAGACTGCGACACTCAGGATGTCAAAGCTAGACATGCTTGCAGGAGGGATTCTGAAGTTTGAAATTGTGGTTTTCATTGCGTCACCTTGTTCCACAAACAATGAGGCCATTTGGGTGAAAACAACCGAATAAATTATAGTGCAGAGCCATATTGGGAGTAGTCTCAGAATGCATTTCACCTCTTCAACTTGGGAAATGGGACAGAGGCGCCAAGGGTTGTACTCAAAAACTGGTGAATTAATGAATGCTGCTCTGTCCAAGAATCTGTCACAACACAATTGAACATCAAATTAAATCCTTCCATTGGAGATTTAACGGTAAAGAATTGTAGACTTACTTGAACCCGTCTGTGTGGAGCATCTTTCTAGCACCAACGTTTGGTTTCTCATTTCCATCTTCCTCATATAAGTTAACTTCACCTGCTGGCATTTTCACTCTCCAATTCTTTGTGGCTGCAACTATCACTTGAAAAAACCTGGAAAGAGGATTGCCCCTTGGCTTGAAGTGCCTGTATCTCTTGGTACCTCCAAGAAACAGGATAAGAGCTGCAAATGCAGATCCAGTCGAAGCCCAAAATCCAAGAACCCATATTCCTTCATCCTCGAAATAGCCTAAAATTGTGTTGGAGAAGAGTGAACCAAGGTTCAGAGCCAGGTAGAAATAGCTGAAGAAGGCAACTTTGGAATGTCCCTCGTGTGCATCCTCTTCATCGAATTGATCAGCACCAAATGTTGCAATATTAGGTTGGTAACCTCCATTTCCGAGAGCAATCATGTATATGGAGACATAGAAGAGACTTATTTCCCAGCTTGATTGGGTTCTACATTGAGTTGTTTCATCCCCACAACCTCTAGGTTTCAGCAAAAAAAGCTGGGTTGCCACTGACAGTAAGACTAGCCCCTGCAAAAAAACATCGCACCTACTTCTTTTTCATCGCAGTCTCATCTGTATTACACTAGTATAAACATCATTATCCTTAAATTGGATACTTACAATGACAAAGATGACCTGAAAGATGGCACAAGTTTTATATCTTCCCCAATACGAGTCACTAAGGAATGCACCAACAAGAGAGAAGATATAAACCGTTCCAGTCCATTTGCTAACGCTGTTAGCAGCATCAGCATTGTCTTGTTGCAGTACTCTAGTCAGGAACAGCACCAAGTTCACCCCAACACCAAAGAATGCTAGAGTTGCCAGACCTTGATTCACTACATAATTGAAAAAAATTACGTGTTAATAATGGGGTCGGAGGCTTAATTTGATCCGTATTCATTGAACAAGTAACATTTGACAATAAGATATCGATGATGCTAAATGCAAAGAGTACTTCCCTCTAGATTGACAAGGAATAATCAGCACAAAGAACTGTGTAAGTTCTTTCTATGCCGTGTAATTAAGTTCATTTAAGACTGTAATTGCCGCAAGAAATATATATTCTTGTATTGGGCACATAATAAATGATAAAATCAGAATGTATACTAGTAAAAAATACTCTGAAATTTGTTAGGAAACTAATTATTAAAATATGAGCTTGCAATTCATGTTTTCACAATTGTAGAACCACAAGTGAAACTAGAAAGCTATGATTCATTTCGTTTCCACATCAGTAACTCATGTGTACGATATTTCATGTCACTGATTAGCTGGTGCAACTGAAATTGGAAATGAAATTTGTCAGCCGCCCAACATTTTGTTAAATATGATCATTGACTCGTGCAAATCAAATACAACCATTTTTTTTTTAAAAATCAAATTAAAGTAGTGTTGAACAGGGCAAACCTAGCCCCGAACTTTATTATGTTTGTATTAATTGAAAATAATTTATCATGAATTAGAAATGACTTTGGTAAGGTAGGATTCATCAATTTGGAATGCCTAATTGAATCAAAAGAATCGTGCAATTGAATTCAGATAATGATTGATTAAGAAATGTAGGTATATCTAACTGATATAAAATGAAAATTATAAGTGAGACTTATTTGGTTGAGGAAAAACTAATTGAAACCGAACCAAAACGCTCGAACATGATACAAATATCTATCAAATGACACATATATGGAAACATCCATCTTTGGTATCATTTGTATCTCGCAAGATGATGGATAGATCCTAATTGCTCGTTTGAGTTTAACGAATATTGATACTATATTAAGACTTGAGATTCTATCTTAAAATGTAATTTTATTAAGAGGAGTAGTTCAAATCTTTATATTATGGTTAATACTTTTATATTTAACCGACGTAGACGTAGGGTTTATCCTTAATACACTATGTACTCAACTTAAAAATTACATCACTCAGCTTGTGAACTAGTTGCTTTTACTCTTTCACACTCCTTGCTTTCCTCATCCCAAATCTCTCTCTCTCTCGACATGCAACAAAACTTGTCTTAGTTTTTATCGAAAGTTCTCTAAACACTACAGTCATTTTCCCAGTTGTGATGTTAGTGCACAATTCCAAAAACAATACATGTATCTAGTTTACACCAGATGTAGTAAAAGGAGTAACTCAAAACACCATTGCAATAAACTAAAAAGTGTAATTTTATAGGTTGAAGGATACATTAATATGTCACAAAATACTTGTATAAACATAGAATGACATATATAAATAAATAAATCAATGTAAGGGGGCTTACGGAGTATGACAATTCCCGCAACCCATTTTCCAGTTTGTTCTCTGATTGCGGGACGACCATGATGATCAACAGTTCCATCCCCCGTGCAGCACTCTTGCTCTACTTCTCCTTTTAACTTCTGCTAATTAAAACAATCATTCATATTATGTAACTTCTGATAAATACGAGGAGAGAATTCGAGACGAAGATGGAGGGTACCAAACTAACCTCTTTGGACACTTGTAAGGATGCCATTATTGAAGAGTAGAAGGAAATTCGGTTGATGGAAGAGAGAAATTAGTTTGATAGATATATACCAAACTAACACAAGTTGAAGTTGGGGAGTAAATCAAACTACAAGAGGCATATATATAGAGGTTGGCCAGTTAAAATGGACGGTCCATATTTAATTACGAAATATAGGAACGACCAATTTCCAACAATTATAATTCCAGGTGCTAATTGTTCTGGCACTCACTCATGACTCACTCACAATATGAGGACCTAACTGGTGTCTGTCCTTTGCAGTATACATTTGGTTGTTCTTATTTGTTAAAGGTAAAATTTCGTATCGATGAAATATCAATTTTTTTTTTTTAATAAAGTTGATCCTTCAAGTTTAAATAAATAATTCGTTCTATCTAATAACTCAAACGAGTTTTTGAATTTCAAAATTGACGTTTTCAAATAAGCCACCATGTTACAAGGACATATTAACTAAGGTAAAATCTCAAATCGATTAAATATCGAAATAATAACCAAATACAAAACATTTAGCTACTTTGGTTAACTAGATTGACCTTTAAAAAGAAACTCCAAGATTCAATACTATTTTGATATTTTGATTTCATGCATGCTCTATTTAGTTTTGAAAACATTCTACTATTGAAAAATTGGGTTAATTTCATTGACGGTCATTGAAGTTTTAGCAAAATTACAAAACGTTAATTGAGGTTACAAAGTTTTAGCACCGGTCACTGAAATATACTAACGCATTCACCAACGGTCAATCTGTTAAATTTTCAGTGTGAATTGATAACATGTCACTATTAAGTGTCCACATAGCACACAATCGGTCGACATTTGTCAAAAATAAACGCCAGGTGGACTTAATGTACTAAAAATAATAAATTCAGACCATAAATGACGCACTTAAAATATGAGGACTTAGCTACAATTTCTAGACAATATGTAAATCAGATACCCAAACTATTTGCACAACCCGATTTTTTCCCAAAAAGATCCCAAACCCGATTATGTCTTTCTTCAGGGCTTGTCATGAGATGAATAATTGTGCTCATTGTTGTAACACTCATCAACATAATCCTCAAGCTCCAGATGCCTTATCTGAATGCAACACATGGAATGGGAACATGAAATCCCATTGAGCTGAAACCTTCTGCAAGAGCATGTCTTCTAACTAAGAGCTTGTTTGGTATCCATTTTTTGCCAAAAAATGCATTTTTTTTAGCCACTTTTTTTTACTTTTCAAAGCAAATGTGGCTGAAATGACCAAATTGTCCTTTATCAAAATTGTTACATATTTTAAATGAAGGACAATTTGGTCATTTCAGCCACATTTGCTTTGAAAAGTCAAAAAAAGTGGTTGAAAAAAATGCATTTTTTGGCAAAAAATGGATACTAAACAAGCTCTAAAGTCAAAAGCATATGTTTTTGTCATTGTTATCCCTACCTCAAACTTTTGCCCCCATATTCATGTAGGTCTGCAAAACCTGACATCTTCCATGTTTTTATCAATAAATTTCCAGATTTTAGGGGCAAACCCATGCTACCACTTGTTTAATGATTCTCTCTTTGTTGACATATACGCCATGAGATAATAGCGCATCTTTTCTACAAGCATATAACTGTAGGTTAGTCTTTAGCTTGCAAGATTGCGGCAGTAAAACTCTTACACAGATTATTGTTGTGTCTCTAAAATGTAACCTACTCTATTGTGATGCTGGCATCTTCTCCAACCACTCTAATACTCATTCACTTGCAGCTTTTATGTTCTCTATACATTGCTCAAATTTTGTTTCAGTTGTTGCCTTAGCAGCAGCCCACAACAAAATCTTCAATTGCAAACTCCTGAATTGCCATTTGAAGTTAGTGTGTAACTAACATAGAAACGATGCTCCACATCACCAACTCACTTGTCCAGTGCATTTATTAAACCCTTTTATTTATCACTAAGTAAAGTCCAACCATGTGAGTTTTCAACACCAATGTCATCAACCAACACTTCAAAAAACCAATTCCATCTTCTTTTGTTCTTAGCCTCTACTATGGTGTAGGCAATAGGGTACATTGTGTTATCACCATCAATAACCATTATGCCAAGACATGGCTACCAAAATTACCCATCAAAAAGCACCCGCCTAGTCCTACCACTTTTCTACAACCATTTATGAATCTCTCTTTCACAGCAGCCAAGCATATATACAGTCTCATAAAACATCGTGCATAACCAGCCATCATAGTCTTTAGTACAACGCTGTTGCCTACATTGCTCTTCTTCAAGTGCTCATAGTGATTAGATAAGATTTGAAACTGCTTCTGACTATTTCCTTGAATAGCATCCAAGCATTTGGTCCTGGTCATATAGTTTCCATCTCGATGCACTCAAATCACATATTTCTATATGGTCTCTACAAAACCTCTCATTTTCCATCCAAGGTCATTCTTAAATCTATCCATGTAGTTTGCAGACAAGTATGATGTACTAGTATGCCTAGTTTCATAAGTTATTGCACAACTATGCTCCAAATTTATTGTGTTTATCATGTATGAGTCACTTTGTTTATGGAATCAAACATATAATACCTATTTGCAATTATTATCTTTACATACAGCTCGTAAACGAGTCTTCTCATCCTTGGCATACTTTACCTCTCTGGCATATTCACGTAGTACTGTCTAATGGCCTTCTTCAACAAATTCTTATCAACAAACTTCTGACCTGCATATATACAACAATGTGCAAAAAACCACTCTAGTTATGTAAAGGTTGGGGATATATATTGCAAAAGCATGCATTTACACACCAATATGCAGGAAACCAACATCATATGAAGGTTGGTGACCTATTTTGCAAAAACGTGCTTATACACACCAATTTCATTTCATCTATAAAGGTAGGGGACCTATTATATAACAATAAAAAGCTTCAAGAGATATATCTGTTTCAAATTGAGCACCACTGAAGTCATCTTTGTGACTTTGTCCATGTATACATTATCTTTGTCCTTCTTTCCCGTCTCTTCGTCACTATCAAAACTACGTACGTAGCTCATCTTAATCTTAATCTTCGTTGACTGCACCATCCTCATGGTTTGAATCTACAAGATTATCCTCCCCACCTACATCATCATCTCTATTCACCTCTTCGTTTTTATTGATTGTTGTGTCAGTTGTACCACCAATCTCATTATGATAATTTACAGTAGAATGCTCACTCATTTTTGTAGTTCCATCATTAAAAGAACCAATATCTATACCCACCTCTACAGACTCCATAAATATCTCTCCAAAATCATCAGAAAAAAGTTTCTACAATCATTCACTATGTCCTCCTACTCTGTAACATTATCCTCATACTGGGTTCTTTGAAAAGGATTGTCTTGGGATGTGATCGGAGGTTGTGAACCAGTAAGTGACTAGCCAGCTTTCAGCCACCTGTACCTTTTCCAACTGTTTAGTAGGTTCCTATCGATAATTGGTTCTTTCTTCAAATTTTTCCTCCAACACAACATTCCCACAACCATCATATGATTCATTTTCTTTGACAATACCTTTAGTTGTTTCAGCCCGTTTTCTTTCATCTTCAAAAAATTAGTACATTTTCAACTCCAGGTTGATAATCTTCTTCAACGTTACCATTCATCACAATATTTTCAGTTTCTTCGTGTTTATAAAGTTTGATTATGCCATCAATGTCTTAATGTAAAGTGGGGAAATTTTACATCAATTTCTAACCCAACGTCTAACTCAAAAATGACAACATTGTTCTCATTTGGTCTTTAAGGTAGGGCAAATAACTCAGGACATATAGCCATCTACACTTCTATAACCCTAGATTTGTTAAGATCCCCAATCAAGCAAAACACATCTCCATCAGTCATCAATATCAACAAACCATTTATAAGATTCTTCTAAGGTTTCTTATGAGCGAAGATTAAGAGAAGATTATAGCCCAAAGATTTTTCCAGGACATTTAACTTGAACCTTGAAAGGAAATCAGAGTCCACCCTATCAATTTATCGTGTTTGCCCATGTACTTATCCTTATGACAAATCCACCACCATGGATACATTTCATTGTGAAGTAAGGCGAATCACCGGCTACAACAAAAAATCACTAAAAACTGCAATCTTGGGTTAGAAAATTACAATAAAATATATGAAATAAGAATGTTCAACTATAATGAACCATGAAAATACCATATTGTGGACCATCTTCATTCTATCTATGATATTGGTATTCTTCTAACAACCTGATTCTAGTTTATTCACAAATGTTTGAATGGGCTTTTCAAATATAAGATATGCGTGCTATTTTGAACAACAATTAACATAAATTAACCCAGCACTGAGTTGGCTTGCACTTCAATGACATTTTTGGAATGGAGAGGATCGTTGTCTTCTTCGTTATTTCTAGAACAAAACGAGGGTGTGGTATTTGATAGGTAATTTGCACATGTAAATTTGAGTTTTAAACATGAAATCATTTTTTTGTGAATGGACCAATTTGCCCTTCAGTTCCAGACGCGGTAAGGAAAGCATATAAAAGCATGGGGTGTATGTGGGTGTCATAACGGCTTTTTTTTCACAAAATATGTTAATGAGGTCGCGGTTTGCAATTAATTGACTGGTTGGTGATGTTTTGAGAGTAGATTAGTAACAACTTGCAACAATTGGGGGGAAAAGTGCAAATTTTCCTTAATTTTATGAATACAAAAAGGGATATTTTCAATCAGTTTAAGATTCTATTTAAATTATTGATTTTCTTAGATTAAACTAACTATTTCATTTCAGAATCAAAAATATTACACAAAATTTTTCTAATTTCTTCAAGAGTTTAATAAAGTTACTAGTGCTAATCCAATTTTCATGAATATTTTTAAGTATAAAATATCTATACACTAGTTGAAGAAGCGCCACTTCATATTGTTGATAAGATTATTGTATAAATTATGTTCTGTTTAATAGTATGCAAAACGTTATTAGTATTTTTATACTTAGACGAAAATAAAATTTAACAAAATGACGATTTACAAAAAAAAAGTAGAAAAAATGAAATTTAGAAAAATGAATTTGGCCGAGGTAAGAGTTGAACTTTTTCTCCTTAAGATAAAATTGCTCCGTACTAATGCTTAAAGTTTTTCGAAAAACATCTTCCAAAATACCACAACTACTTCCTTAGATAGTCACATTCCAAATTTCAAATACAAATGTTTTTAAAGTCTCTTAATCAAACATGATTTAAAATATGTAGAATGATTTTTTTGGGCAATAGTGCAGGGTATATGAAAATGGTGTGAATGAAGGAATTCTACAAATCGAAGACAATTGTTTATAGTTGTTGAAAAGTTATGTCTAAACAAACACAAAATTGTAGGAAGTCACATGTCTGAATATGCCTGTTTTAGAAGGTCGTCGACATGTAATGCTTTCTTGTTTATTGATTGTTGCGCCACATGTTGCTTTTTGATTAATCCGATTGGAAGATAGTTAAATATTAAATAATATAAATAATTATTTGTTTTACTTTTCTAAAAATCCACAAACCATGCCCGACCTACCCGATGATAATACATGCGCGGGCTTTGGTCTGAACTCACTAAGATATTGGCCATCACTCTCCCAAATACAAATTTGTACCACTTGGAGAACAAACAAAGTACCAACTTGGGCTATGTATGTTGGTCAAGTTATTTTTAAACTTCCAATGTAGGATTGGACTCTTTGCAATTTCTCAACATTTTTCAATTTCAATTTCCAACTATTTTTATGTTTAAGCGGCTTACGTTTGGCCTTAACTTTTCATTCATCTTTTCATTCATCTGAAATTGGTCTCGAACAACTAAATATATTGTGATCTTTTTCTCATTGTGTAGAACGTATTCAGGCTTCAAACTCATGTAATCAACTGACAAGTTTCACTTAAACAATTGATCAAAGTTGTTCAAAAGCAACTATTTACTAACCCATTTCCAACAGATTCACAAAGTGGAGTTTCATATATGTCCCTATTACTATTGACATTTTATTAGCACCACCTATAAGAACCTCGATCAACCTTCACTATGTAACATATAAGCACAATTTATTCAATCTTAAGGATATTTTTATTTTTATTTTCAAATGTGATCAAATTAAATTAGTGATACCAATAGATTCGACTGAAAAGAGAACTGAGGTCAATTAATGATTTTACAACTATCACTTTTACTTAAAAGTTAACTTGAGAAAACATATCGATGTCTCTAATAGGACCATAAATCAAACATGCAATTTAAACTCGCTAATATGCTAACATTCAATCGACACCTCATCAAGATAATGATACCAGATAGTGAAATGGTTTACCATCCATGGTTATGTGGCAAATTTGATAAGATCATGCAACCATGCTCCAAAAGGAAAGGTTAGACATGTTAAACAATGAGAACAAAGTAAAAACTAGGGTTTCATTAAGGACTACTCAAAACACACACCAAAAAAAAAAAACCAAAAGTCAATATAGCCTAATTACAACAAGACTACATATAGTCAAAGGAAATAAAGGAAAGACTAAAATAACCCTAAGGTAGTCCTACATTTCTTAACATCACCTTCAAACTCACGATGCGGCAGATACAAGCATCGCGAGTTTGCCAACTAGAAAATGAAAACATGAAATAGAATGTGACTTGGTAAATAAATCTGCAATCTGCAATCTGCAATCTGTAAAGAAGAATGAACAAAAGGCAACGCAATGGTCCCCAGCTCAAGTCAAAGACGAGTAAGATGACAATCAATCTTGATGTGTTTAGTTCGTTCATGAAAACCGATTTGTGAGCAATCTGAACACAACTATGGTTGGTGCAATCCATATGAGTTGGACAAGTAAGAGAGACTCTGCAAATAACCAACATCAGCAAACAATCTCTTTAAAAGTAGATGTCATAGCACGATACTATACTTCAGTACAAGAGTGATAAATAACATATGGTTTTTTGCTCTTCTAGAAAATAAGAGAATCACTCAAAAAGATACAAAAATCAGTAATAGACTTGCGATCTGTGGATCACTATAGTAATTAGCATCAGAATATGCACTCATCTCCAAGAAGAGGTGGATGGAAGTAAAAAACTCTGAAAGATTGTACCTTAAAATACCATAAAATACGAATAATGGTTGACCAATGAACAGTAATAGGATAAGCAACAAATTGATTCACAACATGAACCGTGTATGCAATAACGAATAGTAGTGAGATAGACCAAGCTGCCAACAATAGTACGATATAAAGTAGGATATGACAATGACATATGGTCAATACTTTGTATTAAGCTCAATGCGAGTATCAACAACCTTATTGTCAGTAAGTCTAGCCCGCTCAAGAATATGTGCAACATATTTCAACTGAGAAAAAGAAGATAACCTTTGGACGAGTAGGCTACCTCAATACCCAAGAAATAACATAGAGAACCCAAATCCTTCATCTCAAATTGTCTAGCTAATTTTGTCTTCAAAAATGTAATACCATCAATACCATCAACAATAATAAACATGTCATCAAAATATAAATAAAGAATGATACGACCTATATGATTGTCCTTAATAAAGAAAACAGAGTATTGACTACTAGAGGTAAATCCAAAAGAAGATATTACAATATAAAACTTCTCAAACCAAGCTCGAAGTGCTTGTTTGAGACCGTATAATGCTTTCTTAAGCTTGCAAACATAACCAAAATCATGTGAAACACTGGAGAACCATATAATTTTTTTCTTGGAGATCTCCATTCAATAATTCATTTTTAACATCCAATTGAGAGATATGCCATTGTCGAACTGAAGCTACTGTTATAAAGAGTATGAATAGTAGTCATTTTCACAACTGGAGCAAAAGTGTCTTTATAATCCATACCATACTGTTGATAATATCTTTTTGCAACCAACATATCCTTGTATCTCTCAATGGACACATCAAACTTAGTCTTTATATTAGAGACTCAATGACAACCAATTGTCCTCTTACCAGGAGCTAGATGAACAAAATTCAAAGTACATGTCTTATGCAAAGCAGGAAGTTCCTCATCTATAGGTTGCTGCCAAAGTGAATCAAGAATTTTTTTATAATAGGAAGATGGTTCAGCGAGACAATGAATAAAAGCTAAAAAGGAAGTAAAAGATGAAGAATAACAAGAATAATCAAAATCTAGTAATTTTGTAGACTGACGAGTTTGTGTGGATTGACGTAGAGGTGTATCCACAATCTCAGACAGTGCTTGGGAGACCATAGGGAAAGTGGGAGTTCTAGGTGTGCCAAAGACCACATTGACAATACGTGCAGAAGTATCAATACAAATATGTCGAGTATAATGTATAGGTAAATGAGAAAGAACGTGAGATGATGAACTATCAGAAACCTCTGAAAATAGATTTATACGAATAAGATGATATTAAGTCAAGTCATGAGTAGTGGACGGAATAGAAAATAAGTGTATATGCTCAAGGAACACAAAATGACGAGACACATAAAAAATTTTAGTTACTGGATCAAAACAAAAATACACTTTTTTACTTTCATCATAACCAAGAAAGACACAAATACTAGAGCCAGAAGACCACTTGTTGCATTCTGCATGAGAAGTGCAACCAAAAACTCGAAAGAATGAATAATCATGAACGGACCCATACAACTTTTCAAAAAGCGACAGACCTAAAATGTAAGAGGATGTAATTGCATTAATCAAACTAGTGGCAATAAGAACGGCTTCACCCAAAACTCACTAGGAACTAAAACATACAACAAAAGAGAACGATTAGTTTCAACAACGTGCTTATGTTTTCTTTCAGCAACACTATTTTGTTCAGGAGTATCTGTACACAAAGTTTGGTAAATAGTTCCATCTAAAACATGCAGCTCACAAAATTTATTAGAAGTATATTTCCCATCCAAGTCACACTTAAAACATTTGATAATAGTAGAATATTGAGTTTTGACAAGAGCACGAAAGACTTTATGTATTTCAAAGAATTCAGAAAGATGTTTCATTCGATAAATCCAAAAATAACAAGTATAATCATCAATAAATAAAACATAATATTGAGACTCTCCTTTTGTAACAACAGGAGAAGATCCCTATACATCAGAATGAATCAAATCAAATGGAGAAGAAGAAATAAAAATAATTCCATTTAAAGGTAAAGCAGAAAATTTAACCAGTTTACATCTACTACATTAAGAAATATCATGAGTTTGCAAGTGTTCTAAAGCCCCTATGGATACCAAAAATCTTATACGAGAGGCTGAAACATGACCAAGACAATAATGCCATGATTAAAAATTAGAAGACGAATGACTCAAACAAAAATAAGGCAAATCAACACCGACTGCTGCCGTAACTAGTACTTTTAGGTAATCCAAAATATATAGCCCCCCTGCCTATGGCCTGTCCAAATCAGCTTCTGAGATTGCAGATCCTGCACATAATAATAAGAAGAAGAAGAAAATGTGACTAAGTATTTGAGTTACATAACTGGCCAACTGAAGCAAGATTTAATTTGAAGTTCAGAATATGATAAATGTTGGAGAGAGACAAGTGAGACGTGACAATTGTTGGGATATTTTCTCAAAACTTGCTAAAATTAAAATATGCACCAATTATTGAAAAGGAAAAGATATGATATAATATTATATTATATTATATTATATGTGGTGGCTAAAATTGAACAGGTTTCTAAATCTTGGATTCCTTAGTAGTTGAAACTTGGAAGACATTTTCAGGTCATACGTTAATTATAAATTGACGTAGTTTATTCTCTTTTGTAGGTGTGACTTGCGAATTTTCTGAGAGAAAAATTATAAGCCTAGCATCCTAGTTGTTTTTCTTGTTCTCTTTGTGGATTGTACAAAGAGTATAAATTGCTGGGTGTGGTAAAGTTTAGGAAATTCTTATTTTTGAGATATTTGGAGATTTTGGTGGGTTAAATTTATATAATTTTTCATATAGTGAAAGCTTTAACAGTCCGTAAATATTTTTCCATCTTTTATATTTTTCTGTTTCGTTATTTTTCTCTGAACAAGGATCTTGTGAGCAATAAAAAAATTGGTCTCAATTCCCAACAGTGGTATCAGAGCCAGGTTGTTCAGAGTGTTGGCGCACAGAGAAGATATGTCTATCAAATATGATGTGGAGAAATTTGACGGAAGAATCAATTTTGGCTTGTGACAGGTACAAGTAAAGAATGTTTTGATTCAATCTGGACTACACAAGGCTTTGAAAGGGAAATCAACCCTTGTTTATGAAAAAGATGATGAAAAATCCAGTATGAGTGATGATGTTTGGGAAGATTTGGATTTAAAAGCTGCAAGTACGATACGTCTCTATTTAGTCAAAAAATGTTCTTACAAATATTCATGGAATATCTGCTGCAAAGAACTTTGAGAAAAACTTGAACAGTTGTATCAAACAAAGAGTCTTTCAAATCGGTTGTACTTGAAGGAACAGTTTCATTAATTGCGAATGAATGTAGGTACAAAAATTTCAGACCACCTGAGTGTTCTCAATGGGATCGTTTCTGAACTGGAGGCCATTGAAGTTAAACTTGATGATGAAAATGAAGCGTTAAGACTCATATGGTCTCTTCCATCTTCCTATGAACACATCAAACCAATTTTGATGTATGGGAAAGAAACTGTGAGTTTTGAAGAAGTTACAAGTAAATTAATTTTTGAAGAAAGAATGTTGAGTGGTAGAAGTAATATTTCATCTTAAAACTTGTTACATGTTGCAGAAAAATAGAAGAAGAATAACTCGATGAAAAGAAAAGTATCTTGTTGGAATTGTGGACAACTTGGTCACGTGAAGGAAAATTGTCCAAAATGTGGTGTAGGCTCGACTAACTGCTCGACATCAGATACGAACAATATATCTCTCTTTATGGGAGACGATGATGTCGCTTAAGTAAATATTTACATCTTCGCGGTATGTGCTAGTTGCCATGATAGAAGATGTGTTACTACTAGCGGGTCCACATTTTCACATGGGCATTGGCTTGACATTAATGCAAGGTGTGTGGTGGAATTGTTGTCGATGGCTGCTTGACTTTCAAGTAAGTTAAGCAAGAGAGTTGCACCATAATATTTCAGCAAATTTATTCGACATGAGCTGGTGAAATTCTTAGAATTAGTTAATTTTAAGTGATTATACTTATATGGTGGAGTATGTTAATTATCTGTTTTGAGAATTGAGATTGTCAAAGTTTGCCGTTTTTTAAGTATCGAGATGAAGAGATGCAAAAGAGATGATTGAGTTTTGACTCGTTTTTCGTCAAGGTGGAGATTGTTGAGATATTTTCTCAAAACTTGCCAGAATCAAAAGATGCACCAATTATTGAAAAAGAAAAGATATTATATTATATTATATTATATGTGGTGGCTAAAACTGGACAAATTTTCAAATCTTGGACACTTTGATAGTTGAAACTTGGAAGATATCTAGGTCGTACGTTAACTATAAATTGACGTAGTTTATTCTCTTTTGTAGGTGTGACTTGAGGGTTTTCTGAGAGAAAAATTGTAAGCTTAGCATCTTAGTTGTTTTTCTTGTTCTCTTTGTGGGTTGTACAAAGAGAAGAAATTGGTGGGTGTGGTAAAGCTTAAGATATTATCTTTCTTGAGATACTTGGAGATTTTGGTAGGTGAAATCTATATGATTGTAACAATTTTTTATATAATGAAAACTTTAACAGTCTGTAAATATTTCTCTATCTTTTATCTTTTTTTGTTTTGTTATTTTTCTCTGAACAAATATCTTGTGGGTAATAAAGGAATTTGTCTCAATTCCCAACAGACAATAGAACCAACACATGCATCAGTAGTTACGACAGAAATAGAAGTTGAAGGACATACAGAAACAAAGGATGAACAATCTGGAAACCTATTATGTGAAGCTCTAGAATCGAACAACCACGTGGAAGATGACATACTTGAAGAACAAGGAGGCAATTGACCTATTGAAGAAGAAGCAGCAGAGATATCACATGGTTGTAAAGAGAGAAATTTCTGAAATTGCTCTGCCAAAGTATTTGGATTGGTGAAAAGACCTAATGAAGCTACTATTGCAGTATTAGACTGTGGTGGTTTGTGTTATGACTCGTTACCAAACTTTCAGGCTGGAGATAGTTGTTATGGTTGATTTTGTTGTCTCGACATGGGACATTAATTCTTCCAATAACCTTTATTCTTACAAAAATTGCATTCATCGAAGCCAACTCTTGTGTAGGGGTGGTGGGGTCAGGTTGGGTCAATTTTGGGCCCAACCTGAACCCAGTTTGACAAAAAAATCCAACCCAACCACGGGTTGAAACCCGACCCAACCCAAATGGACCGAACTTTGGTCAATTTGGGTTGAGTTAGTCAGTTTAGGCTTGGGCCCAATTCACGTTGGAGTAATTTTTTGGGAGCCAAATTCACAATTGGGCAATTTTTATTTTTTATTTTATTTTGCCCAAATACACTTTGAAAATGTTTTTGTTGATTTTGTTAGAAATTTTTTTAAAGTTTGAAACCCAATTCAAATTGGGCAAATGTCAATTACATTAAAATTAAGATTATTAACATAAATGCCTAATTCTGCAAATTGCAAATCTATTCAATTGAAAAAAGAAAATAATAATTATAATAATAAATAGTAAATCAAAATAACAGATTTACTAGATAATAAATGCAAGATAACAATCTTCATCCCTTCCATTTTAGTATAGCTGTTACTTCCTTTTGAGTTAAATAAATATCATCTATAATCATCTCCAAATTTGAATTTCAAACACTACATTCCCAGACATCTTCAACAAGAGATAGTTTCACAATCGGGTTTATGTGTAATTTGTCTCTATTCCTAAAGATTTTAGCCAGAAATATATTCACAATATTATATATCCTTACATATGAATATTTTTCAAGTATTTATAGTGATTTATAGTCTGGAACATGGTTAAACCCTTGTGAATTAAAGGAACATTGTGACTGATAACTAATGTTGTTATTGCATAACATGCAGTTTTTCATAGACGTGTCAGATACATAACATTCACCATTGACGATAATTTCTTGATTGTGGAAAATGAGAATTTAACGTCAAGAAGAGTTCATGAGGTTGGTAATTTGAATATTTGATGTAATCTAGAAAATTGAAATAACAAATTGAATTATTGAATTATATGAATCTTTGCAACACTGTTGTATTTATACAATTATCCAAAAAAAAATATCTGAATCGTTATTGAAATGAAATTGGATTAGATACTACACACTACAATAAAAATGGTCCATGATAATAATCTGTGTTCTGCGTTTAGTAACATCATTTACAAATTATTATCGTTTGTCGAAAACGACTATAAAGATATGGATTAGCTTATGGATCAAACAAAGTGTTCATTGTATAAAATATTTATTGTATTGTAATTTTAATTGTTAATTAAACACTACAGAAATTTATATAGTGCCTTCAATATATTAACGTAATTGTTGTTGAATTAGCATAATTTTTAACTTAATTGTTACTGAATTATTCCCTTCAATTGCTAGAAATTAACATAATTATTATTGAATTAAATACATTGTTAATGAATTAAAGTAATTGGAACACCTCTCTGTGAATTAACATAATTAATACTGAATTATTTTCTTCAACATATGTGCACATTGTTAATTTGCTTCAAAAACAAAAGAATAAGCATTCATGTTAGATGTTAATGAACAACGTATTAAAGTTATAATTTGTGGTGCAGATATGAAAAGAAATGTTGAGAATGGTGATACTTGGAGGGTATTTTGAGAAATATACGTTAATTACGCATCTAATTAATGGTGATAAGGATTAGTACCTGAAACTTAGCAAATTAATTAATTATTTTATTTGAATTTAAACTAGTTAAATTTATTATTTATTTATATATACAGTAGTCGTTGCACTACTGCCTGAAATGAAGTGCCATTAAAAATTGTATCAACCATTGCTCTTCTCTACGAGCAATATATGTACCAAATGCCTTCAATTTTGTCGATTTTGTAAGGGCCATATGATGCCAAAAATCTGTAACAGCATAATAAAATTCTTGAATATTCATAGCCTTGTGATGAAGAGCTCGTATGTAATTCACCAACTGATACAGCTTTACAAAATTTGACTAAGTGAACAACCTCTGCAAATGATCCATACCTCCTTTGTCATTTCATACTTAGCCAATTTGTGTACCTATGGAATGCTCAACGGAATTGTTAACCCAAGTAATAATTTTTGCATTATTTGATTCCCAGACATCTAACAAAGTTTCATATTCGTCAGAGCTTCCACTAACTCCAATATGAATAATTCTTGTCATCCAACCTCACACTAACAGACTGAAACGAATCGTCCCGTTTACTTGTCATAATCAAATAACGAAGAAAACTAGAAAGAAGAAGAAAGAAGAAATAACGAAATAAAGAATACCGGATTGTATAAATTTGACGGACACCCCCAGCCAACTCACTCCGGAGTTGGATCTGTGAAAGCTGTGTTTGAGATTAAACTTTCTTATATGTAATCTTGCTCTGATACTATGTTAAACAATGAAAACAAGAGAAAAAAATTAGAATTTCATTCAGGGGAGCTCAAAAGCACAAGAAAAACCAATAACTACATATGACCTAATTACAAAACAAAGTTATATATATATATATATATAAAGGTAGGGGTGGGTATTTTAACCGGAACCGAACCTCCCGAACCGGAACCGAATCGAAACCGGAGGTTCCGGTCCGGTTCCAAAAAAAATAAATTAAGAACCGGAACCGGAAACCGAGAACCGATCGGGTTCGGGTCGGTTCTTGGTTCTTGAACAAGAATCGTAGGTACCCGAACTAGAACCGATTTTTTTTTTATTTTACAATTTATTCAATGGCCCAACACCAACTAAATAAGATAATTAAAAATGGTCTTTAAATGGTTGGTTGGTAAATGTTAAGTAGTTCTATACGAATTAAAAAATATTTCATTTATATTGTTTCTAATGGTAAAGCAAATGAAATGACGGGATGGAAGGAAAATTCGACAATATTTATTGTTATGTTGTTTTGAGAGGAAAATTTTATGTTATTTTTAGCATCTGTAAATTTTAGTACTTTTTTTTTTGTTTGTTTTTTGGGTATGTAATTTGGTGTTTAATGTTTATACTCTGCTAATAGATACTATTTTGTGGCTTATTTTGCTAGATATTGGATGTTGTATTATGTTATCTATTGGATACTATATTCATATTTTGTGCATTAGATTAAGAAAGTGTTAAAAGTTACGGGTAGAACCGAACCCGAACCGGAACCGACGGTTCGGGTTCGGGTTCGGGTTCGGGTCCAAAAATTACGTGGACTCGAACGGTTCCATTTACGAAATACTCGAACTCGAACCAACGGTTCCGGGTATTGAAATACCCGAACCGAACCACCCGACGCCCAGGCCTATTTAAAGGGGAAAAAAAGACTAAAATAACTCTAAGATAACCATATATTTCTTAACATGACACACTATCCAAATTCAATTCAATTTAATTTTATATTTTAAGAAACCTTTTCGTCTTTATTAATTCTTAGGCAGAGTAAAATCCAAGACGAGATTCTTAACCCATTTTTCAGGTTGCTGCATTACTTGAAGACTCCATTCCGGCCACCATGGAAGTTGTTAAGCATTAATTGGAATATGGGTTAAACAAAATAGCTCCCTAATGTTGAGTAAGAAATAGATTTTACAAAAGTCATATACTCATTGAGTATGCGGACATAAGAGCATCGGTAATGGATGTGTTAATATTCACACATTAAGGCAATGAAATGGTAGTGCAAATTAACATGCTATTACAAGAGAAATGATGGGAGAAAATATGATTGTTTTGGAGAATCTACCAATAATCTTTAAATCATTTGCTTTTTGTGAATATGACTAGAGACTTTTATTACGAAATCAAATTAGAGTATTTTCTTTTTTACTAGTTAGACACGCGTGCTTTGCACGTGTTTTTGTAATTGTATTGTCAATTTTTAATAATTTAATATTTTTATTTTTTAATTGTTAATAATTAAAATGTTAAAGTAGCAATTGTAATAAAGATAAAAAAAATATGATTGTTGATAACATGTTATATTGTATTGTTCGATGCTAATATATTATTTATATACATGAACTATAGAAGTACAATTGCAATCAAATATGAGTTTTATATATTGGTAATACGAATAGTTACTTGAATCATGATTGACTATATATAGCCATGTTCTCCTGCCTATAGTAGGCAAGAATTATCATACCCACTGCCTACATGGCATGCCCCATAAGCAAAAATTGGCTATGTGGAAATATGACACGTTAGCAAAAAAATTTACAATTCATCACCCCACCCCACCACTCACCGTCTCATTCCATTTTCCTTCTTTTCCAATTTTTGCCCTAATCACACCACCACCCCTCCTCCTCTACCCTATCCTACCCACAACCATGGCCGAAGATGTTTCCGAACACCACCACCCGCGTCGCGCCAACGCCATGATGTCGCCACCACCACTGCGGCTATTCCAACTGGTTCTTCCCTCCTCCACTTCCCCCCGCACACACCTACCACCACCACCTGCGTCTCGCCAATCTGAAAGACCACAACCCATTACTGGACTCTAACCAATGCCGGACAATCCCCTACAATCTAAGAGACACAACCCAACACCACACCGTCGCTATCACCGCTACCCAACACCACGGAGGTCATTCCAGAACCAAACAATGGAGATACGTCAAAGGGCGGCAGCGTTTAAAGGTTCAGATGGCCAGAATAGATTCAAAGTGGGTTTGCTGAAATGGGTTTACTAAAATGGTTGATATGAAAACGGAAATGGTGGTTGGTGATTTATGGTAGGAGATGAGAGTGGTGAACACGCGAGAGAAGTGTTGTTGAGACCGGAGACGAGAGTAGTGGGTCACAGCGATGGCATTGGTGGGTCCGGCGCCAGAAGATGGTGGTGGTTTCGACAAGGCCAGAAGGTAGTGGTTGGTGGGTGGGGGGGATTTAGGCACCTGATTTGGGAGAGAATACGGAGGAGAGAATTGGGTAAAGTTAATAATGGGGTGAGGTGGGGAATTGTAAATTTTTTTTGTTGACGTGTCATATTTCCACTTGGTCAATTTTTGCTGACGAGTCATGCCATGTAGGCGGTGGGCAAGATAATTCTTGCCCACTGTGGGCAGGAGAACGAGGTTGTGACTATATAATAGTAATAATGATTGACTATATAATATTGTATATTTGCTAGAGTAATGATTCCTTGTAAACAATATTTTTTTTGTATGTTCCCTTTTTATTAAGCACGTCTAATTTGACGATGTAAATGAAAACAACATAAATGTAAGAGAGAAACAAGAATTAAAGAATTGTCAACTCTCTCTCTCTCTCTCTCTCTATATATATATATATATATATATATATATAATTAAATTAAATTAAAAATAAAAATAAAAAAGTTTCAAATGTTATAATCACTGTAACCAAACGTATTAAAAACAATATTTTTATCTCTGTTTCAGTTTTGACAACCATGATTTGAATTTTAATGCAATAATAAAAAAAATTAAAATTTTCCTATTCATTTTTAAATAAAATTGAGATCATCTTTTCATCTTTATATTTAATTTAATATATTAAATGTTTGCAAGTATAATTGTACATTTAATAATTTGTTAAAATTTAATGTACGATAATAATGAACAATAAAAGAATAATAAATAAATATTAAAAGATAAATTAGATTCATGTAAGTACAATTACAATAAGAGATGCGTTTTATATGGTGATAATACCAACAATAACTTGAACTCAGTGAAAATCTTTTGGTGATTTAAATTTTGATGATTGACGAACTCTTGATATCAAATCTTATGGAATTAATGATTTCCATGGCTGTATTTTACGAAAAATAAAATTAATAATTACTAATATTATTGTGAGAAAATGTAATGATTGACTACATAATATCGTACATTTGTTGGAATAGTAGTTCTATGTGAACAATATTATTTGTGTATGTTCTTTTTTTATTAGACGTGTTTGATTTGACGACGTAAATGAAATGTCATAAATGTGAGTAAGAAATGTCATAAATGTGAGTAATAAACAAAAATTAAAGAAGTGTCAATACTTGTATATGTTGTAAAAATATTGTTGACTGACAGAAGTAAGATGAGAAGAACATATTATATATATATATATATATATATATATATATATATATAAAATAAAACTTTCAAATGTTAGTTCTAAAATATAGTATTTGTTTGGTGGGGTTTAAAGATTTTGAAAAAAAAAGAAGGTAAAATGTGTGGTTGAAAATTTGATAAAAGTTTTAGGTCCCACAAAATATGTGATTGAAAATGAATTTGAGAAAAAAAGAAATTGAACCAAACATGTTCATAATCTCTATAATCTAATGTATTAAAAATAATTTTTTTTATCTCCATTTCAGTTTTGGTAACCATGATTTGAATTTTAATGCGGTAATAAACAAAGTTACAATTTTTTCCATTCGGTTTTTTTTTTTTTTTTTTTTTTTTTTTGTTGAAACTCATTTTTCATTCCTTTCATCTAAAAAAAAAAAATTGAGATAATCTTTTCAGCTTCATATTTAATTTAATAGATCAAATATTTAAAAAATTTAACTGTACATTTAGTAAATTGTTGAAAATTTAGTATACAATAATGATGAATAATAAAAGAGTAATAAATAAAATATTAAAAAATAATTATACATTAATGAATACTAAGGATGAATATGAAATTTTAAAAATTTGTAAGGGTAGAATAGTTAAAAAATGTTTCTCCTCTTAATGCTCTTTTAGATGTAGTATAGATTTATTTACATTGTTCTAAAAAAATAATAATATATAGAATAAAAATGATCAATTATCTAATACAAGTATATCAAACGTATTTGTAGATTTGCATTGTTCGTGTTGAAATTACAAGCACAAAATATCTTAACAAGTAATAGAATAATTGTTCTGTGAAGATTATGTTATTAAATATCGAAATTTGCTTAATTCTAATGTCATCGGAAAGAAGATTAAATCATAAAATCTACAAAAGCAAAAGTAAACTAATGAACAGTTTAGATAAATAAAGGATTCAGAACATATGCATCCAATTTAATTATTATTTAATCTAATTCAATTCATTTTGAACGTGTTATTAAAGTTTGTATGGCACTAGTTAAAAGCAGAAGGTGCCACGAGTGTTTGTCGTGATCCATTAAGAACATCTCCAATGCACTCCGTCTATAATTTTTTGGACGTCCTACATAAGCATATATAGACGAAGTTATAAAAAACTATCTCCATTGCATGCTGACAAGGACTCCGTCTATCTGATGTGGCACGTTAAATTATATACTCCGTCTATATTTAAACGGACTTCTAGATGGAGTGAGTCAGCAAATTTAATTTTAGACGGAGTGCATTGGAGATGAATTTTAATTTGACCGTCTATTCTATAGACGTAGTGCCATATGAATTGGAAATCCGTCTATTTTACTTGCCACCTACACTGCAATAGACAGAGTGCATTAGAGCATCTCCAATGCACTCCGTCTATTGCAGTTTACGTGGCAAGTAAAATAGACGGACTTCCAATCTATGTGGCATTACATCTATAGAATAGACGGTCAAATTAAAATTCATCTCCAATGCACTCCGTCTAAAATTAAATTTGCTGACTCACTCCGTCTAGAAGTCCGTCTAAATATAGACGGACTTTTAGACGGAGTCTATAATTTAATGTGCCACATCAGATAGACGGAGTCCTTGTCAGAATGCATTGGAGATGATTTTTTATAACTCCGTCTATATTTGCTTATGTGACACGTCTAAAAAATTATAGACGGAGTGCATTGGAGATGCTCTTAGAGATACTCTAATGTGCTCCGATTAGCATGTATTTGATAAAGTTTAAAAGTTAATTTTTACGACATTTAAAAAAAATTGATGAGATTTGTATTTTAAAAATTAAAATAAATTGTAGATTTCATGAAATATGTGGTTAAAAAGAAGTTTAAATTTTTATTTAAAAAAAAAAAAAAAGCTTTTCCAACATTTTCTTGTTTATTTACATTGAAATTACCGGAGCTAATTAGGTTTTTGGCCAATCAGACGCTGTACAAGTTTGATTTATGCTATCAAAGTGACGTGAGATTATGAAAGTTGCTTTCTTCACAAAATTGTTGAAATAATTAATGTCACGAGTCAGATACCACTAACTAATTAGCATCAATTCATTTTTAATCTAATTGAATAAGGGTTCATTTCACGTGTGGTTACTGAACTTTAAGAAAAATTTTAATTGAGTCACTAAATGTTAATTTTGAACTTTAATTTAGTTCAAACTGTCATACTTTGTTGTCTATTGTCTCCCAAATCAACAAAAATTGATCGACAACAAAATCGTAACGAAACTTTCACGTACTCGCTTTGTAGCATTCCCAACTCAACACTAAGCTACTAAGTCATTTCAAAAAGTGTCCAAATGAAAAACACTATGTTTAACCTTTCAATCTAAGGCATTTCTGGGCCACAAATCGTTTACCTAGAAGATTGATCACGAATTAAAGTTTAGTAGCATTATTGAGATTTTGCTTAAAATTGAGGGACCACAGATGAAATTAACTAAAATGAATAGTCATATGTGGAACTAACTTAAATACGTCAACGCTTAATTGAGGCAGACAAGAACCTGCTCAGTGGCAGTGCTCACGTCCATATTCATAACCACCCAACTCGACACTCATTGGATGTTTTTAAATGGTGCACAAACTTGGTAATTAAATAATTATTTTATTGTTTTTTATTTTTTATTTTCACTATTTAATACTCAAACCCACTTATAACAGAAACGGCGATCTGATTATATCCAAGAGAATATAAATTCATACTATTGGCCCCACTTCTCTACTTGATCAATTTTATATATATATATATATACAACTAATCATAATCAAACTGTAAAGGAGTTGTTGACATGCATTTGTGGATTGTGTGTGTGCGTGTAAACCACTATCAATACAAGCTTAATGACTTTTTTTTAAAAAAAAAAAAAAAACAAAAAACCGTAAAGCAATTCTATCATATTTGTGGTAATTTGGCATAACAAGTGTTCCATTAATTTACTTCTCTTTTGCCACGTCAGTTCAAGATAAGCTAATATGTAACAACAAACTCCACGTGTCAAATTATTTATAATCAGTAAATTTAGCTATTTATAGATATAGGAGGGATGAAAGCTTAGTGATGGATGTTATTATAGATGCATGTATAATTATTTTTATTATGTCATTCAGTTAGGTCATTGCACTACCAATCTTTTTAATATAGTTTCTTGTTGATTTTTACAACTTTAGGTTGTCAATTTGACATGACTTGTCTATATTCTAAGATTCTACCAGCACATATTTTTTGTTCAGTATTTACAAATTAAGTATGCAACATCTGCTGTTTGTAAGGGTACCATTTTGGTCAGAAAAAATATTTTAAAGACCAACTTTAAATTAGGGAAATTGGCGCAAATGGTTTCTAACGTATGTCATTAGTGCGTAAATGGTCCATAATCTTTCATTTTTGACAGAATGGTCTCTAACCTAACTATTTAGGTGTACAATTGGTCCTTTTTTACGGATTCCATTAAAATTCCGTTAAAACCTTTCCAAAATTGGCACAAATGGTCCCTCTCATATTGTTTTGTCTTTATTAGTAGGGGTAAAATTGTCAAGTTACATTTTTCTTTCAATTGGCGCAAATGGTCCCTAACCTTTACTTTTTTTTTGGTGCAAATAGTCCCTAATTTATAATTATATTTTTGTGCACAATTGGTCCTTATTTGATGAAAAGACAAAAATATCCTTACTTTTAATTAAAGAAATTTGCAATTGGATTCTTAATCTTTAAAAGTAAGGATATTTTTGTCTTTTCATCAAATAAGGATCAACTGTGCACCAAAATATAATTATAAGTTATGGACTATTTGCACCAAAAAAAGGTAAAGGTTAGGGACCATTTGCGCCAATTGAAAGAAAAATGTAACTTGACAATTTTACCCCCCACTAATAAAGACAAAAAAAACATGAGAAGGACCATTTGTGCCAATTTTGGAAAGGTTTTAACAGATTTTTGACGGAATCCGTCAAAAAGGACCAATTGTGCACCTAAATGGATAGGTTAGGGATCATTCCGCCAAAAATAAAAGGTTAGAGACCATTTGTGCACTATTGACATACGTTAGGGACCATTTGCACCAATTTCTCTATAATTATAGGTTATGGACTATTTGCACCAAATAAAGGTAAAGGTTAGGGACCATTTGCGCCAATTGAAAGAAAAATGTAACTTGACAATTTTACCCTACTAATAAAGACAAAAAAAACATGAAAGGGACCATTTGCGCCAATTTTGAAAAGGTTTTAACGGATTTTTAACGGAATCCGTTAAAAAGGATCAATTGCGCACCTAAATAGATAGATTAGGGACCATTCGTCAAAAATGAAAGGTTAGGAATTATTTGCGCACTAATAACATACGTTAGGGACCATTTGCGCCAATTTCCCTTTAAATTATGTACAAACTTGAGTGACCACTTTTGAAATTAACTCTTGTTTTGCTAAGAATGGCAAATATGCCCTACCCCAATTCTTATTTTTTTATTAATTTTTTTGTGTTAAATTTATATCATATTTAAATAAATAGAAAATAAAGTGAGGATATTTTAATCCCTTCGATTTGAAGGCCATCCAACCCCACTCAGTTGCGTTACCATCTGTATGCATTCCTTCCTTGGCCACTATTATATGCACAATTTGGAAGAAACTATTCATCATATAATTTTGGGAAATTGGTGCAAATTGTTCTTAATTTTTGTCCTCGAGATAAAAATAGTATCTAATATTTATTTTTTGGCATAAAAATCTCTAACATATATATTTTGGTGCGCGTGCAATTAGTCATTATTTGATTGAAAAAACAAATATTCTATTAGCATATTAAATATATCATTAAAGTCGTGTTAATTTTATTTTTCTCTTTAAGAGAAAAATGAAAATTTATTGTACTTTAAATATATATAATTCCTATGTAATGTGAAAAGCTTAAATAAAAACTAAGTTAAATAAATAACAAAATGGCTTATATCATTTTATGACATTAAATCAATTTTATTATATTTTTTCTTTAACATAAAATATAATAAAAATTAATTTACGTATTATATATTCTTTATTTTTGAACGATAAATTAAAATATTAAGAATACAGTTGACACTCTAATATTTGTAGTTAATAAACGAATAGCTCAATTAAATAAAAGTATTTGAGCATCAAATTTGTGACAATTTTTTTTTTTTTTTGTAACAATAAAATAAAATTTTAAATTTTAAATAATATAATTATTTAATAATAATAAAATAAATTTATTTAACATGTTTGTTAATAATTATGAGCTTAAATTTTAGTTATTTTATAATAATTCGTAAAATATACAAAACAATTTAGTATATTATTAATTTGGTTAATAAAAATTTTAATTAAAAAAACTCATTAGTATTTTTTTAATTTTTTATAAAAAAAAATATTAGTATCGGACTTATTTACACTTTTTGTAAAAATTGAAAATCCAATTGCATATTTTTTTAATTAAAATTAAGAACATATTTATCTTTTTATCAAATAAGAACTAATTATGCACAAAAATATATTGGTTAGAAATTTTTATGTTAAAAAATAAATATTAAACTATTTTTGCACTGCAGAAAAAAGTTAGAGACAATTTGCATCAATTTTCCACAAACTCGTATGGCCTTGCTTCCTAGACCAGTCCTAATTAATAAATAAATGCACTATTGACAAGTTGTATCATAGATTCGAAATGCTATAATTCAATGATTACAATTGATTTAGGTCACGATGGGACGTTGCTCTAGACTTTATTTTTCTACATTTTCAAATCATGATCCACAATGAGACACAAGACCTATCTCGCAAGCAGGACAGGAAGGTGAATTGACCGTCTACAAGGTTTGGCATAAAGTTTTCTTAAATCACGATTATGGAGTGTATTTATTTAAGATTAAATAAAATTTTTGAAGAATTTAGGGCTTGTTCGGTGGAATTTTTTTGGGGAAAAAATAGGTTTTTTTTTGTTACTTTTTGACTTTTCAAATTTTTTTGTAGTGTAAAAAGGGTTGAAAAGTCAAAAATTGTAGGCAAAAAAATAAATTTTTTGAAAAAAAAACTCTACCGAACATGCTCTTAAAAAGTCTATTTGGCATAAAGTTTTCTTAAAACTTGATTATGGAGTGTATTCAATTAAGATTTGATAAAAAATTTATAGACTTTAAAAGTCTAAGTGTATTCAATTTAAATATTTTAAACTCTATAAAAGTCTTGAAATATTCAATATGGATTTTTAAAGACTTTTAAAAAGTCTTATAAAGTCGTACGGTATTTTTAATATCTAATATTAAAAATATATTAATTTCTAAATTTGTCTAAGTCTAAACATTTTATATATATCAAAATGAAACATTTTATATATTTCAAAATGGACTAAGACAAAATTAATTAATTAATTAATTAATTAATTTTTGAACAATAAAATCAAGTAATTAATTCAATTAATAAACTAATTTTATTTTTATTTTGTCTCCAAATTTAAAACTACCCTAAATTGAGAATAAATTAATATGTGGTCAAATTTGCAATTTTACAAAGTAAAATGTCAAATTTAAGTCGATCAAAAATTTAAAAACGTGGTTTAAAAATAATTTAGTTAATAATGAAAATTTGACGTGCATTAAAACTTAAATAATTAAAAATCTACTATAAAAAAATAAAATTGCATTTTAAGACCCTATTTTCTTTATAAAATTTGAGAACTTTGCCATTTTTGAAATTGTAGTTTTTCTTTTCAAAATTTTAAAAGGATCATTCAATGCAATTTTGAAATTGCACAAGGGACCCCTTTTTATTTTAAAAGGGTAAGTCCTTATCAATTTCAAAAATTGCATTGAAGGCCATTTTCACATACCAATAACAATTATTATTTAATTAATCAAAGCAATATAACAAACTCTAACAAGTAACAAATAAAAAATTGATGTATACGTGCGCATAGAAAAATAAATATACAATTCCTATCAACCGAATTAACCTTGTACTTAGACAGAATTCATGATAGAAAAATGTCTTGATAAAAACCACAATTTAATTAGCTGGATGTACAATCTTCAATACTACAACTATCCAATTGTCTAGCCTACATTACAAAAACAAATATGGACTTCCAGATGAAAACGAAATTTTGGGAGTAATTGTATTGAATTTTCTATTACTTGTGCTAACGTAATAAAAAAAATTGCGATTCCACAAACTATGGACGGCCTAGTATATATAGACGATGCTAACTCTAATTCTAATCTTATTAGAACCGTGTTAATCCATAACTAACAGACTCAATTAATTAATATAATTATTTAACTTGGCCCAATATATACTTAAGTCCGACCCAAAATTTGTATATTTAACACTAGACTTACATATTGTGGCCCGATTTGAGGGGAAAAACAGTTGTTAAATATTGTTGCTTTAATAATTACTAGATAAAAGAAAGAAATGGACTTTTTCTCCCTCTATGGTAGCTGCAACAAGCTTTTTAACATAAATTAATGCAATTTCAAGATTATCGATCTCAAAAATCTAAAAAATGGTTTCTTCTGACACCATAGAGATCAGCTTATATAGGCAAATGGGGAGCATTTTTTGTCAATGACACGAGGCGCATAAGGAGAACAGTAAATAAATATTAGAGTCACAACACAAGAACACTAGGAATAAATATGTAGACTCCAAGTCATTGAGTATAAGGTCCACTTGCTTGTCCAAGAATAGCTAAATACAACTAGTGAACGAAGGTATAAAAAAACAAACTTAACACAAAAAATCCAATTAACCATAAAGGTTTGAGATAACTTTACTCTAATTATATTGGATACAATGAACACGTTTAGAAAATAAATATAAGTTGCAAGTTTCCAATGATACTGGCATTTAACGTATACTAAAATAGTTTAAATAAGAAAGTATGGACACAAGTACAAGATATCATACATGCAAGTAGTAGAACTAATAAAACTAAATTATTATAAAGCAAAAACTTTGCAACTAACATGACCTGGAAATCAAAGAGGAAATCACTTGCTCACCATGTGAAAGACAAGTTTAAATGTATGTAAATTTCTTCAACATAGAACATTTACAGAAAAGTTACCACCGAGACAAATGTAAAATGCAAAGTAGGACATTAAAGAGGCAGACGGTAGTTCAATATAAGCAAGTAACAACACAAATATTGACTTCAAAAGCAGAAAAGTCATTAAACAATTAAGAGCAACATTAATCCATTCCTAATTTTGTCAAAGGTACATCCAAATTTAGTAGTGTCTTGGCCAACAAAGTACGCACATTGACACATATAGGGTAGCAAATATGCTTTAATCCTTTCAACGATCTATCCATCAGAGAGGCATCATCAATCAAGCTAATATATGCACCAAATTGAGGACAAACCTGAGATAGATATTCGAGCAGAGTTTGGACGTCGTTGTTGAGCACAATGGATTCTTCAACCTTAAAATGGACCATCAATGAATACATTTGAATTATTTTACTAATCCTCTTTAAAGAAGAGATGGAGAAAAATTTCTACAATGAGTGACTTTGATATGATGAATCGAATGTTCAAATAAGAAAGATCATAAGAAGCACAAGACATCGAGAAGTATAAAGAAACTAAAGTAAACTTATGTTAAATAAATCAAAGTGTAACTAAAATATAGATGAATCGAATGTTCAAATAAGAAAGATCATAAGAAGCACAAGACGTGGAGAAGTATAAAGAAATTGAAGTAATCTTATGTTAAATAAATCAAAGTGTAACCTTCAATGAAGCAAGCTCCTTTAAGCCCATTTCAACTGTTAGCATACTCTCAATGTTTCCTTAACCAGTGACATCATTTAAATCCTGGACAAGTTTGGCATTCTGCATATTATCCTTACGTGCAGTGTCTGAGAAGCAGATGTAATTATACCTGAGATGAAAAAATAGACTTTGTTAGAAAGAGCACAAGAGCAAATGTAAGTACATGAAAGGTAGTCTTTTTTACCTTAACATCAGATCGAAGATAATTAGTATAAAAGTTGAAGAATTTCCAGTTAGAAGCCAAAGGACCACCTTTGCTTGTTTATCATGCAAACAAAATGATAGAAGAAAAACCTGTTTCTCGAGCTCCCTAACTCTAGCTTCAGCTTCCTCACAATTGTCCTCTGCAATTTCTGATCTGTAAAACAAATTTGAAGCACCGTTTAAGATGCCACGAGTAAGCAAAACATTTATTGGACACAAATGGGTGAAGGATGACTATTGAAGAGCACAATATTAGGAATAAAAAAGATCTACACCTTTTCAAGAATACTCTCATTTCTTCTTGTAGCATAGCAAGCTGCCAAAAAAGCAGAGATATTAGATTGAAAAAAGACAAGTAGAAAATAAACTTCTATAACAAGTAAAGCAGGAAATCAACATTATATATAGAACAACAGTTCAATATTTTGTATATAAATAATATACTTCATCACAAAGGGCAGAAGAAGCGCGCTCATCTCCGTTATCTTTTAAGTTTAATTGTGCCAAATCTGGCGAGAACCTACAGTTAAGTTTAATTGTGCCAAATCTGGTGAGAACCAGCTGCTCATATTGGTATGTGTATTCACATGAAATTGAAATTATACATTGCTCTATTCATGAAGATAGCAATACTTTCCAACAATTGGCACATATCAGTATGCACCGTAAAGGAAGCTTACACACCTATACAGAGAAGGCACTTGGGCTCAAATTTGCATGTGAATGGAATCATGGAAGGACAAATACCCCAATCCCCAATGGACATGAGGCTTTCCTAATAAATATCTTATGAATTACTTCCACACGGTAATTTTATGGTAATACAGAAATTTTAAAAAGACAACAATTTTGTTAAAAAAAAGAATTAGTGCATGTTGATTCGTGGGAAGTTGAAAATAACTAATTTCTGAAACAGCTAAAGGATAGAGGATCAATTGGTGGTATAGGCATCGTAGTCTTAAGCGATGGTCTACTAGGTGGCAGTGAAGGCATTGTGCGAATTGACATGGTTGGCCTACCTATCAATGTTGAGTGAGCCGATGGAGTTTCATCCAATAAGTTCTGCGTGACCTGATCAAAATAAACAGAAGGGAAACAAAAGGAAGCCACAATATTTCTCAAACCACATCATACAAAAATCTAGATCCATTTATCAACATTAGCACACATATTTAGTACACTTCACCTAGTCAATTTAATCAACTTCATTTTTTTTTTAAATATTACTTAGTTGTTTGTTGCAAAGATGTTTATATCATGGGGTAGAACACTTCGCATAGTTAATTGAAAAGATTTCGTTCAAAAAGGTAAAACTTGTCACGTTGATTGAAAATAGCTGACATCCAAAATATATAAACTCTGAAGCTAAAAGTAACTAGAGGATGAAATATATACACATAAATGTATACTGTGTTTCATGTGTCAAAACATAGCACAAAAATATATTCTACACCTTACTCTAAAATCAAATTCTATGAAATAAATCTGATGTTATACTTGATGTGTAGAGAGAGAGAGAGAGAGAGAAAAAAAAAGAACCGTTATGCGCACCTAAAGCATTGCCAATATAATATGGGATAGTTTCATAAATAACCATAAAAAATAAAAACATTCCAAAAAAACTGTTGTACTTCTTTTATTATATAAAAAAAAAAATACTATTTTCAATTTTTAAAACACTTTTTGTTACATTTGTTACATTTGTTATTTTAGTTACAATAAATGTGTTACATTTGTTATTAACAAACATAACAAATGTAACAACAAAAACAATATTTTTAGAATAAAAAAAATTAGATAGTATTTTCTAAATTATTTTATATTTTGTGGTGTATAGTGTAATTATCACATATAATATTCAATGACAAACCCAATGATAAAAGTCCAACCCAAATCCCAACACATACACACAAGAAAAGTTGCCTATAAAGCAAAATTGCAACAATTAGAGCGGACAATAACCAATATTATCAAGATATTGATTAAAGATTAAAAATATAGTGTGTAATTAGCATGTCCAGCTAAATGACCCAAAAAATTTAAGACTTGGAAAGCATAAAGCTGTGCATAAACAATTCAAGAGACTCAAAATCTCTACCCATCCTATTAAAATTCGAAAACCAACTTTCCAATGCGGATGTCAACTTTAAAACAATTTATTTATCACCTCCACACAATGTTCATGACAATTATGTTTTCCATTAGATGTTTGGATTAAGTAAAAGTACATGAACAGTATTGGTGTTACATCTTAAGGGATTGAGAAATTGATCACTTCTCTACTTACACCATCTTTTGTATTTTCCTCTATAAAAAATTGAGCCTATCAAAAACATTTTGATATTTTTTGAGCTCCAAAATCTACTATTTGACTAAAACTGCACCCCGTGTACTCAGTCCAACTCCAGCTAATCATACGTCCTTTTGTTGCAAGATGATCTCTCCATAAATCCAATTTAGAAACTAAAATGGAGATCCACATTCACAAAAAAACTAACAAAGCTTTACACTATCTATCAAATAACCTAATGGCTAACACAACCCTCCTTTAACTGAGTTTCAAAATGATTGTATTAAAAGCTTAAAGACATAATGTATTGTGCAAAGAAAGTTGTTATAACAAGTGCATAAATTTGCATAAAGAAGAAAAAAAAAGCATCTAAATATCTCTTGGAAAGAAATTGACATATATGTATAACACAAGGACCCATATGATTCGTCGAACAAGTAAAAGTTTAGCTTAATTTTTTGAATTTCAACTTTGAATTGAATTAGACAATTGTGGTTGCTATGGCGTGAATATAACATCTTAATTAAAGAAGCACCATGTATGTTTTATGAATATTTGAGAACACAAGTCTCGTTCATAGCAGATTATGCAACATATAAATGGGAGCATTTAGTGCTATGTGTATGTAAGCATGCATGCACGTGTATTGTTAACCACTTAACCTGTGTCAAGAACGGCAATAGCTAAGATTCAGAAATGGGACACTTGAGCATAGGAGGTGTGAACATCATCCGTTTTACCTACGTTAATGGTCTTATTCCTAGCTGATTTCTACAAGGATAATGCCACTTTTCTAGAATATACTTTGTTAATTAGATGGTATCCCGAAAAAATAATATAATTGCGTATTAAAAAAAATCAAGCAAACTCACTACACAAAATTCTCATAAAATACTAGCCAATTCGCTTTTTACCTCATATTTTACTACTTGTGAATTCAACTTCTGCAATAGGTTTTTGAGGGTTGTGACATACCATGGATTAACAAAATCTTCACCATTTTCGAACAAACGCCATTAGCTTGGTCAATAAGAAAAGCGTCCTCGTCCGATGCCACAGTGGGTAGGGCTCATTCAACAACTTCAAAACTGTGTGCATCTGAGGAATAGTGTATTCATCAAAATGATCAATGTATTGATTTTTCAAGCACATCGAATGATTTTTTAAACCCTTTTTTGCTGCATAAAGTGACTAGCTTTTCACAGGAACTAAGAGCATTAATGGAAGGTAAACAACAAATGAACCCAATTTGATGTGCTTCTTAAAATTAGACCCACATCATGTACCATCGTCTAAGTGCTAGTGTCTAGCCTAACATGGGATATTCAACATAGTTTTTTCAACACTGCTCAAAATGACGGCCAATTTTTATAAATTTACCATGTAACATTAATACACTATGAAATAACAATAACCAGGACAACAATCATAGTGTAGTTGCTTTTCTTGATCGATCCACACCTGACCCTTTTCCGCATCCAGGAAACAACTAATTCAATTACATGGACTCTTGTCCATGCAATGATCATAATCAACAGTAGAAGCATTATAAATTTCAATCTAATTGTGCTAATTCAATTAAATTTCTTGAATCTGTGAGAACAGTAAGATGATTTTGTTATGGTAGGATTATATACAATTTGGTTGATGAAGGAGGCACATAGTTTTGACTTTTTTCTAGTTTTCTTACAAATTATGTCAAACATACCAACTTCAGCCTAGCTCATTAAATATGCAAAAATGCTTCTTACTTCAGAGTTTCCCAAATCTACCATGAAAAAGGCACGAAATGCAGAGTAATCATGACGGTTACTTTTTGAGTTATTATTTATCATCGTGTTATTATTAGCATTGAGGATCATTTATAACCACTGCAATTATTATTGTTGTTTTTAATAGTTGGGCATTATTATTTCCACTGCTATAATCATAATTGTTATTAACATTCGCTAAACCTTAATACACACAGAAAATAAACCTGTAAATGAGATAAGAAATAGATTTACCTGAAGATTTAAAGCCAAAACCAGAGAAACATACACCAAGTTGCAATGTGGAGAAGTATTTAGGTTATTTCCAGTTGAGGGAAATTTATAGCTAAGGCGTTCTTTTCGTCCTTTCCAAGAAAGAAAAGAAGTAGGGGAATTTGAAAAGCATGGTTACTAAAAAGGAGTGATTTATCCAAGTGGCAGAACATGGCATTTTATCGTTCTGCAGGAGACTTTCGACATGCAAATCCAGAAACAAAGTTGTTGACCTGTGACAGCACAATGGAAATCAAATTCTCCACCAATTAAATTAATTAGATGATAAAGCAGCACACATTGTGTTATAACTAAATAATGCTTCATACCAGAAAAATAGGCATTGGGACCATTGAGGATAAAGTAACTGAAATGAGAGTTGGCTATTAAAGGACGACATTTACATGTACCAAGTGCATCTAAAATGAGAATTATTTGACAAATTTGTGGTAAAACAAGATGAGATAAAATAAGAAATGAGAATATAGTGAGGTGGTCAAAGTCTTGTCCATTGAGGATAAAGTAACTAAAAATGGATTGACTAATTTGAAAAGCGACGCAACAAACATTAATTGTAAACTTGGACAAATAGATAGACCTAAAATCATATGGAATGAGGCGATTAGAAAATTGAGCAAACACAATTTTAACTTTGAAGAGGGACTTGGACAGTGTGGAGTGCAAGAGGATCAATGTAGCTGTCCTTGGATAATGACATAATACTAGATTCAGTTGCCTCTTCCTTGAAACGTCTATTCCGAATAGCAACGGATGAGAAAAGTTTGCATTTTGTTGTAGTGATGAACAAGTCATTCCTCTACAACTGCAAACACACTAACTAACAAAAACTCCAAGAGGTACATTGCTACATCTGCAAAGGACTTGATCACAGCGTTCGTAAGTGATCTTCTTACTACATGACGTTTACATAGTCAACACTTAGATCTGGCACAACGTAAACTATTTTATTTGCCTATGGCTCAATGTCCTAATGGAGTAGTGGCTTTTGGCAATAAAGATGCTTTCATAGCCTCAGCCAACACTAAACAAAAGCAGCATGAAATAATAATGTTGGAAGCAAAAGATGAGAGCTATTACAAATTGTCATTTCTTGCTAATGCAGGCAGAAAGATATTACAAGAATCCTAGTGGATTTATAAATAATTTTCTTACTAACTGGTTTTTGAGTTACCTAATATTTCTTTTCCTTGTTCTCAGATTTGCTTTATTAATCAACACGTTTTCTTGTATTAGGTAATAGAGCTAACTTGGTTAGATTAGGAGTACATAGGTCTAGGAGCTTGTAAATATTCTCTGCTTGTCATCATCTTTCTAATACATTTTTTTCCTGCACTTCCCTCAAAATATGGATGTTCCAAAAAGCGTCACAATATAAAAATAAAAATAATAAAAAGTTTTTCTTAAAGAAAATCACAAGAAACTTGACTTTCAAAATCACAATATTAGTAATGAGGTCTAGCAAACTGTATTACCGTGAGTGTTGTAGACAAGCCCGATCAATATTAATACTTCAGCAAATGTACAATGAAGTACATCAACTAAAAAAGGAACTGTTTTCTAGTTTAACATCCCTCTCCCAACCTCCCACACTCATCATCAAGAGGAGGAAAAAAAGGATAATAAGAATGATTATTTTCATTCATTTTATTACAGGGAGATCCTCACCGAATATGTTAAATATTCCTTCCTTATTCTAGCTCATCACGTATGTTCCCCTTTTCTTAGAAAGCAGATACTCATTAGACAAGAGTTCAAACATGTTAACTAAGAAATTCAAACAATATTGCAGTTACGAACTTAAAAATTGTACAGCTTACCTATTTGGATAAAGGAACCTAGAATCCCGCAGTGATTTGGAGGAACATTAACTATGGATGTCAGAATAGACACAACAGCAAGAGTAAAGAAGAAATTCCAATGGACTCCATATTCACCCACATGAACTTATGAGAAAAAATGACAAGTACCTAACTATTCGAAGGATAAGAATATCAGGGTAATATAATCCGTTACAGAATCATGAGATGAAAAGCAAATATCATGACCAACAATATAAAAGGATGAGAATAGATGACAAGAAAATGCAGAATGGAGCAAATTCATAGGAAAAACCTTTTTTTTTCCCATGAAACTAGTGAAGCATGGTAGGAAATAAGAAGTGTTATTAATCTCTTCACACAATATTAGAAATCATTTTATCTTAATAGATTGGTCACCAAGGTTCATTATGTAAGTCCAGTAGCAATATTTCTCCATTCATTAGATATTAGTTAATTTTTCGGAGATTTTAGAGACTAGATCATTATGTTCTCTTTTTCCAAATCACTTATAACGCAAAACATTTCAAATCTCAAAAATGAAAATGGAAATCACTCATGAGAAACCATCATCTTTTAAGCACAGTAAGCAATAAAATGTAAAGCTCATGAACATCTACAAGTACAATTACAGTTCTGCCAGGGAGGTATATGTCGTGACATTAGCATATCAAAATTCATATTTTGAATTCAAATCTTGCAATTGTTGACATAAAAAAAGAATGTGATGGAAAAAAAATTACCGTTTTCATTTATGCATTAGAACAACCTAACTTTCCAAGATTTTCTTTATCATGACAGAGAATGGACCTATGAGTTACATTTTTAGATTCTTTATGAAGAGAACAAGCACATAAATGTTTAGTCTGGAATATTTATGGACCTCACTGAGTTATGTTAAGCGAATTCTAATAAGAACACAAGAAAATCAAGCAAGATGTTCCATGGTTAAATATTCTAAATTTCTGTATTTGTGTTCTTAAACCACCTGAAATGAAGTTGAGAAGGATGACAACTTTGAAGTACAAAGATTATGTTTTCATTTACTATGGTGTAATAATTCTCGATAAGAAAGAAGGTCATCGATAGTAGAATAAGGTTTATGAGTGGAGAAGAATATGTCAATTGCAGAAAAGCATAAATGAAGCTAGACTTATACCACATAGTTTCCACCAACGTGCAAAACAACGTTCGCATCTTATGGAGGAATTTTAACATATTACATTCTAATCTAAATTTTAACTGTTGGGATGTTCTAGGGAATCAAACAATAAAATGAATTCAAAATTCAGAAAAACTGATGCAAATTAATTATTAGTCTTAGTCCAAGATTCAAAGTCATTGTCTAGTTTCATGCAAAGTCTTTGTTCCAATTAATTGTGTTTTAAAATGTTCAGTCAATGAAGTCTATTAGTTTTCTTAGATTAATTTATTTGAAATTTAGGCATTCAAAGAGTAACTGTCTAGAAGTCATTGTTTACTATAAATAGAGTCAAGATATTCTGCTTTGTAATCAGTTTTTCATTATCAATATTATTGAAAGTTCTCTTGAAGGTTTTTCTAGATTTTCCTTAAGAAATCTTGGCTCCAAAGGTGTTTGGAGAATTTTTAACCTTTGTTACTTCACTTGTTTAAGGTTCAGATTACATTAAGTGGTATCAGAGCCTACAAAGATCTATTATTACTGCAGATTAATGGCTGGACAAGGTAATAATAGAGCTTTTGAAAGAGTTACCAGGGAGGAATTTCACAATCTGCAGCAACAGATAGCCCAGTTCTGATCTAGATTAGACCAGGCTGGTCTATTAGGTGATACTCATCCTCCTAACATAGAGTAAAGGGGAGGACCAGTCTACAACCAGCAAAGAAATGCAAGAAATCGGCCTCATATTGAACAGATTCAACCATTAACAGATGAATCTTCAGATGAGGAAATAAGTGCAATTCTTTTTGGGAGACAACCTAGGTTTAATCATGCACATGACCAAGATTCACACATCAAGTTAGAAGTCCCTGACTTTAGTCGTGAAGAACAACTGGATGAAATCCTAAATTGGTTAAATGAAGTAGAAAGAATCTTTGAGTTCCTCAACTTTCCAGAAAATAAGAAGGTGAAGTTGGTGGCCATAAAGTTGAAGGCTATGCTTCTTCTTGGTGGCAACTAGTTCAGATGACAAGAGTCCAATCTGGAAAAGACAAAATTCAGAGTTGGCCAAAGATGCAGTGGATGATTCGAAGCCAATTTCTTCCATTAAATTACGAAGGAATTCTTTTTCAGCAATATTAGTCTCTCTCAGAAGTAAGGAAATCTGCATAAATGTTCATGTGTTAGGGATAAGAATACCATAAAATGAAGATTATTATGCCAAAAGGTGATGGAAAGAGAAATTACCTTCCAAATATAGAATCCGATAAAAATAAGCTGGAAATTTCTTTGCGGGCTTAGTACAAATAACAAAATTAGGAAAAGGGAAAAATCCACAAGTTAAATGGAAGGTAAGTTGGTATCTCTTAGAAAGGAAAGTTATACAAAGGTCTTACGTTGCAATCCAAAAGACGATTACCTTCTAATGACTAGCCCTATACTTCAAAACAATGTTTCTGAGAATGTTTGATATGAGAATGGACAACATTAGACAAGATTAACGAAGAAAAGAAGTTGAAAAATCTTGTCTATTGTCTTGTACAATGTTGTCCAATGGACTTTTTCCGTTTATGTTCAATTACGTAAAATAAACTATATTTTTTATGGTTCATATTTTTTCCTATTTATATCTTGCTAGCTTAATGAGCTCCTATTTTTTTAACAATGATTTAAAAGATAAAAGAAATAGAACAAAACTGATGATGATCACTACTTACGATTCAAATTAGGAACAAAATTAATAATGACCACTTGCTATGATGCAAATTAGGCTAGTGGCGTGTAAAGGTGGCTCGTGGTTAGGCTCTTCAAGTTTGCTACTTGAGCAAGTTTTTTAATATGATTCCTTTTTTTTTTTCAAAACATAAATATAAAAAAATATAGATGAAAAAAATGTCTGATGTGCAACTAATGCAATACAATCCACTATATATTTATAAGAAGAGTGAGATATACGCTTTAAGCTATTGTGCACAAATATGAATCTTGGCATCAAGATTTTTGTACGTCTTTCTACGGTGCACTTGATACTATTCAAGTAAATTAAACATTCATAATCAATGGCGATGAATTCGCTAATCATAATCAAGAAACAAGTTAAGTAATGAAAAGCAAATTAATTACAAGACTCATGAAAAAGTAATAAATTTAAATTTATAAAAATGGGAGACAGATTTAAGGAATTCTAATCCATAATTACAAACAAAACAAGAATGGAACAAACATAAACAATTCACCAAATTAAATAAAAAAAATGAAAATTTCTTCTCCTCCTCTTTTTATTAATAATGAGTTTAATTTAAAATGCCACACTTTAAATAATTCCCCTTTATCATCATCAAGGCTCCTAACTTGCAAATTCACTACAAATTCATCCCTTACACTCCCATCATTTTTGTCCTTATATTTCCACGCAACCAATATATAACATAAATATCAACATCGTAGAAGAGGAGAAAAAAAAATAAAGAATAGAAAAAATTGAAGTAAATACATGATAGAGCCTAACGACATCAAGAAGTAGCTAAAAACACACTATTATCATGAAAATTTAAATCAAACAGGGCAACAACTACAAGAACGAATGTTAGAAAGGCGAAGGGATGTAGCATTTGTTATAGAAATCAGAATTATCTAAGAACAAGTATTCATGCAGAGAAGAGACTGATTGTTGAAAGATCCCACCAGACTCATCCCATGGTACAATCTTCAATATCCTATCAGTCAACAAATTTTGAAAACAACACATAACACGAGAAATTTAAGAAATAATAACATAGAGCAATACCCCAAACTTAAATCCTTGTTCGTGCCAAGCAAGATCATCTACTCAAAAACAAGCAAATAACAACAAAATGAATTTGCTTAGATAGCCAGCCATATTTGCCTCAAGTTTTTTTTAAACTTCTCAAGTAATTCATAAAATGCTTCTAAATAATGCTACCATAATCAATTTTTGCTTATCCGATGCTCGACCGATGTGTATATAGTCAATCCAATTACCATAAGCTTTTAGGTTGGTTATATTTTGACCCTCAATGGTCAAATATTTTCTCTCCCTCTCGTGAGATGCGAACCCTCATCTTGATATTCAATATCTCCCCCAGGGTGTTAATTCCAAGGTTTCTCTCAAAACACTTATTATTTTCTCTCTCAAGTTTGGTTGGGTCTAACCAAATGAAGCAACTATCTAGATACGTGATGATTCTCCCTACACTTGAGTGTCCCAACTTTCAAGCTTCCACTATGTAAGTCAAACTCACTAGTTGTGTGGATCCCAAATTTAGTGTCCAATGCTTAGTAAAAAAAGGAGAAGTAAATAAAAGCATGTGCATGAATTAGAAGCCTCTCTCTCTCTCTCTCTCTCTCTCTCTCTCTCTCTTACTTGTAAGTAGCTATTTCGCTCAGACATCAGTGATACTAATGTCAGGCCGCTTCTTCCTACTATTTTTTCTCTCCAATGTCCTCATTGGGATCTTTTTCTTTTTCTCACTTGTAGGTAGCTATTTCACTCAGACATCAGTAATACCAATGACAGGCCGCTTCTTCCTACTATTTTTTCTCTCCAATGTCCTCATTAGGATCTTTTTCTCTTTCTCACTTGTAGGTAGCTATTTCGCTCAGACATCAGTGATATCAATGTCAGGCCGCTTTTTCCTACTATTTTTTCTCTCCAATGTCCTTATTTTTTCTCTCTATTTTTTTCTCACTTGTAGGTAGCTATTTTGCTCAGACATTGATTATACCAACCTCAGGCCGCTTCTTCCTACTGTTTTTTCCTCTCCAATGTCCTTATTAGGATCTTTTGTAGGGTAGCTTTCGATCATGACGACATGCCAACTTTTCCCCTTTTTTCCATGACTAGTGCAATGTATTTTATTTGGACGAGTAATTGAGATCAGACTCCTAGCATACGGTTAATGCCTAGATTCCACCTAATAGCCAAAGACAGTCCACACAAATATTAAACATGCATGGAATCACCACATATCTAAATAGCTCCCCACACCGGCTCAACCACCCCCAATCTATCATTTCAATTGGTTAAGTGATCGAGTTTTCAATTGGTGGTCTTGGTTTTAACTTAGGCCCACAATTCTATCAACCTATTCTATCCATGTAACCAACCAAAGCTAATGATCGTCATGACTATTGTACACAAAAATTATTAGTCTCACATAGATAAGTATAATAACAAAATAAACACAAGTAGTACCATCTAATCACAATTCATAAATCATAAGTAGTTCACAGTAACATCTTTATTAGCTGGCAAGGCTATCCAACTAACACACACACACACCAAAAAAAAAAAACTAAATAAAAAAGACTCCACATCACACGCAATTAAACATAACTAAAAAAGAAAATTAATAAAAATAGCAAAAACACACACCAGACCCCCGAACATAAAATAAACATTGTCCTTAGTGTTGTTTTATGCAAAATAAAAGGAAAGAACGAAAGGGGATAACGACATTAATCATCAAAATCAACAATCAACCAAATTAAATCCACGGGCAACAAAATTAATAAAGTTTGTCTATACATGTTAACTTAATACAATTCACAGACAAATTCCAAATTCATGTCTCTTTTGGCCAATATTTGTACCATATTGTCAAACATAGATTGCTTATATAAGTAAAAATTATATGAATATACATACTCAAAAAGGTAAACTTATTTATTTTACTCAAATCTAAGCAAAACATGTTGGTTAGGAAAGAATGGATAGAAATGACATTAAGAGGTAACTATCTTACGGCATTTTTCTAGTCAAATGAGTGCTCTTTTTGCAACATGGATACAAAGCATTTGAACTTTAATTTCCACCACAAAAAGGGCAGGGAAACCAAGATCTCATTTCATGATCCATGATTAAATTGTTACCTATTCATGAAAGTAAGTTTCTAAAAATTAAGAAAAATTATGAATCATTAGGACAGGCACAAACATTTGGAATACTCAGAATTTGTATTCAACCAAAAATTAAGAATTCATTAAATCTTTTCCTTCTCGCCTTTCTACGCTCTAACAAGACTCAAACTGTGTGAAAAAGATGAAAATTTCGATACTTGGGTGCCCTTATTTTTTTCAACATTTTTCCTTGCCCGACGTCACATAAACGTTGTATTGGTCGAATTGTGAATAGTAATTTTCAAAACTGCTCTTATATGTTTGTAGGATATAATATATAATATAGTATATATATAAATACAAGCCACACACACACACACACACACACACACACACACACATATATATATATATAGAGAGAGGATTGATCTCTTAAGCACCGGAGCTTAACTTATACTAAGCACTGATGATATGTCATGTCTATTTAATAGATAATGGTGGATCCCACATATTCAGTGTATAAATTCAATATAGAAAAATTTAGGTCATAATTTGACAAAATTCACGTGTATAACAAATCGTTGGACGTTCTAAACGTATTTTAGATTAATTTTGTTATGTATTAATCATCAAAATACTTTTAACAAACTCTAAATATCTATTTGGAGTCACCAAAACACATTTTGAAAGATTGTATTGGCTATTGAATGTCGAATTGTAAACGTTTTTTTTAAAAATCGTACAATATTCTTGCGTAAAATCTATTGTTTAATGTTCGAAACGTACTTTTGATATGATTTCCAAACTTTTTCTATAACATAATACACATACGAAACAAAATGTACTTATTTGGAATCCAAAATATATATTTTGAAAAATCATATGGGTTGTTCAATATCGAACAATTTAAGTCATAATCTGACAAAATTCACGAGTACAATCAACCGTTGGATGTTCTAAACGCATTTTAGATTGAGTTTGTTATGTATTAACCATAAAAACACTTTTAACAAACTCTAAATACCTATTTAGTGTCAACAAAATACATTTTGAAAGGTTGTAGGGGCTATTGAATGTCAAATCGTAAACGATTTTGTAAAAATCGTACAATATTCTTGCATAAAATATACTGTTTATTGTTCGAAACATACTTTTGATATGATTTCCAAACTTTTTCTATAATATAATATACATACGAAGCCAAATGTACTTATTTGAAATCAAAAAAATATATTTTGAATAACCATATAGATTGTTCAATATAGAAAAATTTAGGTCATAATTTGAGAAAATTCACGAGTATAACCCACTGTTTGATATTCTAAACGCATTTTAGATTGATTTTGTTATGTATTAACTATCAAAACACTTTTAACAAACTCGAAATACTTATTTGGCATCACCAAAACACATTTTGAAAGATCATATTGGCTATTCAATGTTGAATCGTAAACGTTTTTGTAAAAATTGTACAATATTCTTGCATGAAATATATTGTTTATTGTTTGAAACATACTTTTGATATGATTTACACACTTTTTCCATAATATAATACTCATACAAAGCCAAATGTACTTATTTGGAATCACAATTTTGAACAATCATATAGGTGTTCAATATCGAACAATTTAGGTCATAATTTGAGAAATTTCACTAGTATAACTCACCGTTGGATGTTCTAAACGTATTTAAGATTGATTTTGTTATGTATTAAACATAAAAACATTTTAAACAAACTCTAAATGCCTATTTGGAGTCACAGAAATAAATTTTTAAAAATCGTATTTGTTATTCAATGTCGAATCATAAACGTTTATGTACAATATTCAGTCGTAAAATCTACTCTTTAATGTTTGAAACGTACTTTTAATATGATTTCCAAACTTTTTCTATAACATAATACACATACGAAATAAAATGTACTTGTTTGGAATCCAAAATATATATTTTGAACAACCATATAGGTCGTTCAATATCGAACAATTCAGGTCATAATTTGACAAAATTTACGAGTACAACCAACCGTTGGATGTTCTAAACGCATTTTGGATTGAGTTTGTTATATATTAACTATCAAAACATTTTTAAAAATTTCTAAATACCTATTTGGAGTCACCAAATTATATTTTGAAAGATCGTATTGGCAATTTAATGTCGAATCGTAAACGTTTTTGCAAAATTCCTACAATATTCTTGCGTAAAATATATTGTTTATTGTTCGAAACATACTTTTGATATGATTTCCAAACTTTTTCTACAACATAATACACATACGAAGCCTAATGTACTTATTTGAAATCACAAAAATATATTTTGAACAACCATATAGGTTGTTCAATATAGAAAAATTTAGGTCATAATTTGACAAAATTCATGAGTATAACCAACCGTTGGATGTTCTAAACGCATTTTTGATTGATTTTGTTATGTATTAACTATCAAAATATCTTTAACAAACTCTAAATACCTATTTGGAGTCACAAAAATAAATTTTGAAATATCGTATTGGTTATTTAATGTCGAATTGTAAACGTTTCTGTAAGAATTGTACAATATTCAGGCGTAAAATCTAGTGTTTAATGTTAGAAATGTACTTTTGATATGATTTTCATTGTTTATTTATACTGATTAGTCGTGTTCAATAATACGTACAAAATATACATTAAGTTGCTAGACTTCAAGCTGGTCTAGGTCCTGCTCTCCTTGAGGTTTAGGATGCAATTTTTAGTTTAATTTGTGTTATTTCTTCTGCTAATTATTTGTATTTTTATCTGGTGAGAGGGGAATTGTTCTAGTGCTCTAACTCTAAGGCCCTTTTAGTTGCCTAATGCACTTCTTTTATACTATTGCATAAGTTTAAGAGTTGAAATTTGTTGGTTGTGGAGTAACTCGACATCACTTGACAACCACAACATATACAATGCCTCTTAAGTTGTCCACCATTACTTTGTACAGATATATATCTCCTACTGAAGAAAATGACCCGTCCCTTCCAAAATTCACTAAAATATTTTCCGATCACAAAACAATGTTTAATAGAAGAAATCCCTTATACCCAAAAGAAAAAAAAATCAAAATTGAACACCAAAAAGAGTTTCAAATGCAAATCAGAACCCAAGTCATATTTCTAATCACATCAAAACTCAAATAAAAATTGACAGAATCCCTCATATGAAAATTGACAGAATCCCAAATTACCAAAATAGAGATTTTCCAATTACCAGAAAGAGAATGAACCTTGTAGTTCTATCCATTAGTCAAGCCTTATAGATCCACGTGCATGAAAATCATCATTTAATATAATTACTTTTATCAATTATTAATACTAATTCCTTCCACGTATAAGTACATGTAACATGATAATGCTTTCCATGTCTCGACAACCAAGCTGGTTGTCGAGTTGGTCGGCAACCAGCGTGGTTGTCGAGCTATTCGGCAACCAACACGGTTGCCGAGCGAGTTAGCTTTGTTGCTAGCTTGGTTGCGACAAATAGATGGCTCTACAACCTTGTCCAAATATTAAGCAACCCAATACAAATATAACATAGCACCACCGAATGTATTAAAGAATTCGGGAGAAATGTAACCTTTAGACAAAATAAACATAAATATTTGATTTGACATTTTCCAAAACTATGAAAAAATTAACAAATTTTTTGTTAAACAAGAATGAAGTTCTGCTTCAAAATTTTGTCATTGTCATACAAATAATATACTCTTATAGAACTTGCTTGACGGTCTGAATTACAAGCTCCAATGGATGGAAGAACGACAAACAACATGGAATAAAAATATTGTTAAACAAGAATAAAGTTCTGCTTCAAAACTTTGTTTTTGTCATATGAATAATATACACTTACAGAACTTGACAAGAACAGTCTGAATTAGAAGCTCCAATGGAAAGTATGGAAAGACGACGAACACGGCTAAATTCTAAGCTCCAATGGAATGGAAACAATGGCTTCTGAAAAAGTAGAAAGTAAAATGGTAGAAAGTGGGTAAGTGAAGTAGGTAATAATAAAATTAAATGATAGTTGTAAAATGACGGCGTATTGGATAAAAAATTGAACAGGTAACAAATTTAAGGATCTTATATTATTGTAAGGATAGGTTAGATAAAAGGGAAGTGATTATTACTAGTTACTAATATACCGTTTATTGGTGGAATTTGATCGTAGAAAAATAAATAAAGATTGATAGAAAAAACAAGATTGAGGTTGATAAGGAAATATTTGGAGAAGAATAGTGAGGAGAAAGAGAATTGAAAAAATTGAAAAAAAAATTTAGAAAAGGTGAAGAAAAACGTATAATGAATTTTTGGTTTAGAGGAGAAATTTCCTACGGTCGTAATTATATATATATTTATAGAGTAATTATATTTACACCACATTTTTTGTTTTTGTATCACATTTTAATTACACTCAACGTTCTTAATATTTGAATATTATAGTACTCATATTCCCAACTTTTTTTTATCACAATTTTATCTTCAACTTTCATTAATTAGCATATCTTGTGTCTAATAATGATTTTCGTCCAAAATATTTATTGAGAATTCGTAAAAGGACTTATTTTTTCATCATATTTAAAAAAAAAACAATAAGTACAAAAATACGATAAAATACTTTTTCTCATTTCAAAACACGTAAACAAAATATCTTGACAAATACTATAATTAATAAATAAAATGTATTAATTAATGGAAGTTGAATATAAGAATTCGACAAAAATAAGTTAAGAACATAGTTGCTACAATGAACAAAGGTTGAGGACCTTAAGTACAATTAAAATGTAGTGTACTTATAACAAATTGTAGTGCGAATATAACCACTCATATTTATATTGTAAGGAGATATATAATATGTTGTGTGTGTTTATAAGTACTTATAAGTCGGTCAACCATTATTTTTATCTATACATTTCGTAGGACTTATAATTTTTATCCACTTTTTATCTACATATTTTATAAGACCCATTACTTATAGTCTACAAAAACATTTACAAAATATACTCATAAGTAGTGATAGTAGAGAGAGTAGGGACTATTCATTTATTCTAGAAAAAAATTTATTATTAAATAAAAAAAAGGAAATAAGTTATTTGAATTTTAAAATATTTATGCTTTACAAAAAAAATGATATAATTTTATTTATCTTGAAATATTTTTTTTTATTTCAAGAATAAAAGTATGACATAGTGTATCGTAATCAAATGATTATAGTTTATCATTTTTTTTAAAAATGAAATTATAATGAATGAAACTCGTGAAAAATGACAAAGAATTCAAATATTGTGTAATAATTAAATACAACCATTAATTTATTAACGTAAAAGAAAAATTTTATTTTAATTTTTGGTTCATCAATGATTATTCGATTGAACCAGTGACTCGGTGGTTTGATCTGATTAATGCTCATATCAAGGGCGGATTTAGAGTGGTGCAACTGCCGATTTCGAAATTTTGGTTTTGTTTTAATAAAAAAATCAAATTTTTTATAATTTTTCCCCCACAACAAAATAAAAATAAAAAATTTACAGTAATGTGGTTTAATTGTCTATAGCCTAGTGGCAAAGCTTCCTATTTTTTATGATGTGGATTTGGATTCGAATCCTAGCTGCTACATTAATTTTTTCTTTTTATTTTCTTTTGAAAAATTTGTGCAATTAATCCTCCAACCTTAAAAAATGATTTTTAAATCCCCAACTTTTTCCATTTGCATATTTTGTCTTTTTATATATTTCTAAGAAACTTAAGTGTAATTTTTTCACGTTTTAGAAAGGTAAAGTTGGCAAAGCAATACGCTTAACACCGAACTTAATCTTTGACTTTAATGTTTCCTTGATTTTCAATTTCAAATTATGAAAATAAAACAAAATATCATTTCTTTTTTAACGTACAAATCTCTTGAAAATATGGTGGAGTTTTTTAATTTTGTTACTTAACTCGAACATAATTTTATTTTTTCTTCACTTATCGGGAATAGATATTTTTTTTTATTACTTTATTTTTATATTTGTATGCACATGAGTAACTATGTCATATTTTTTTTTCACATTTTTATTTTTTTTATTTTTCAAGTTTTGTTTGATCCAAACTTAATTTTTGTTTAAAATAAAATGTTGATTTTATTTTTCATTTTTTCACAATTTTATTCTATAGTTATATACAACTAATCCAAAATCGATTACTTTTATAAAATAACAAAGTTATACTTTGTATAAATTAAGTAGTTTTATTGTATTCTTCAACTGTCGCTATTTCTATCGGCTATCGTTGTATCACCCATTGCTATAGGCGCTATATGTCATCACAGTATCCCCGCCCGGCAATGTAGCACTGCTCATTGCCATGTGCCCCCACAAACTGAAATTCATGGCTCCGCCCCTGGCTCAAATCGAGTTTGATAATTATGATTTTAAGAGTATCTCAAATAGACTCTCTATTTATAAAGGGTATCTTTTACATTTTAAAGAGCACTTATAAATTTGGAGACTAAAATTTTTGAAGAACTCTAATAGATTCTTTATCTTTAACACTTTATTTTACTTATTCTAGTAAGTATTTATTAATTTTCTCTATAAAGAACTTCTTGGAGATACTCTTACACTAAAAAGCCTAATTTAAAACATAGAGTGGCACTTTAATACACTATAAATCTTGTAACATAATCAATTTGTTTGCGAATGTGATGTAACTTACCTTAAGAATACAAACGGGAATGAACATATTTTATCAAATATTAAACTTCCAAGTACTTCATAGATTTTTTTTAATTGATTGATTTTCGTGGACTTCATAAACTTTTATTGTCTTTTATAAATAAAAGTTTATTTATAAGACCTCCATAAAATTTCCCACAATAATCTTTTATTATCCATTTCGAAGATTTTTATAAACTTTCAGACTTTTATAGAAGTTTATTAAGAAAAAAAATTATTGTATATAATTTTCAAAATATCACGCTACATAGATTCAAATTAAATTAAATAATTAAAGTCGTATCAAAATAACTCTACACAAAAAAAAGACGTACATAAAATTTCCCACAATATGCCATGCAACAAAAAGAAAAGAAAATAATCCCCCATGAGAAAAAAAGTAATAATAAAAAGTATAGTTATAAAAGGTTAATATTTATCATAACCTAAACTTCTTGAAAATATCTAACTAATAACCCGTCAGTATATAAGAATTTTATTACATATTTAAAATTTCAATTCATTAATGACTCGCCGATTGAACTTAATGGTTTGTTTGGGTTAACGTTTAGATCTAATTTGATAACTATGATTTTAAATTTAAAAGATCTCTAAGTCATGATAACAAATCTTAAATATTTTTAAAAAGAAAAAAAGAAAATGGAGTGCCACTTTGATAACTATAGCAAAGCTACACTTCATGATTTTATGACACAATCCATTTGTTTGCTGGTGTGATGTATCTCACCTTAAGAATACAAAATGGAATGAATTATATGTTTTTGATGGCAACATGCATGGGTCGTTTCTAATAATTTCTGTTGTCATGTGACTTTTGAAAAAAAAATATATAAAGATTCAAATTCTAACAAGTTTACTTTTAAATTGCTTATTTTATCAAATATTATTTTCAAAATTATTACGTTATTTTATTAAAAAATTGTCTTTTCTAAGTTTTAATTTATTTTTAAAATACTAACCTTTAAACACAGTTGAGTCACGAAAAATCTTAAACCTTTGGGCTCGTATGATGAGCTTAGAAATCATTAGCTAGTCAAGTAATTGGTCATAACTCAATTATAAGATATAAGGCAATTAGTTTGAAATAATATGATATACTGTATAATAAGCATTTGTCAAACTGTAACAACATACAAATTGCATAAAGTGATTTCTAAACATATTTGAATATATTATTATTACTTTAAAATACAAAAGTTACTGATTTTAAGCAAACTCTTACTTTATTGTAGTAATAAATAATTTGTTTATTATGACTTTGACCAAGAAAAATATTTATTTATTCTATAACTTAGTAATGTATTTATAAAGTGTATTTCTTAAGCTTAGCAAAAAATACTCAATAACATCATGTTTGGCCATATTTGAAAAGAAGTAAAAGTTAGTTTTCAATTAACATTTTATTTTCAAATATGTTCGAATAAGCAACTTTTTTACGTAAAAGTTACTCATTCAAGAAGAAATATAGTATTATTGTCAAAACAAGTAACTTATAATTAGTAGGATAAGAAGAAAAAACATTTATATTTAAAATTTACTCATTTACTTATAAGTAAATATTTTTGAGTTTTGCCAACTTGCTTTCAGCTTATCTGGCAATTGTAGTAGATATTTTTTTTTTCGAAGTCTTAGTAGAGAAATTATATTCCTTTTGAACAATAGTATTTTGATATGGTATGATCTACATGCTATCAAAGTCAAATAGTCATTTGATATTTATGTCAACCTTTATATATGTGACTCCCCGACTCCACTTCTCTCTCAAGACATCAACCTCTTTTTATATTAATAGCAATTAATTTTATAGATGAAAACAATTCAATTGACACATTGCTCAATGGCATTTCTTATTAATGTGTTCAACTTCCCATCAAAATGTTAAACTCCCGTCTTTACATTTCTTCACTCAACACCAACCATAACTCTTCATATCATCCATGACTTTTCATGTGCCGCATAACCCATTCCTCATCTATACTAATATACTAATTCTAAAAGGCCATAGAAGGGAGAAACAATTTTGGACAATTTTACCCTCATATATTACAACTTTGGACTATTTTACCCCCTACATTAAATTAAAAAAATCTAAAATCCTTTCATCTCCCGAACTATTTTACCCCCTACATTAAATTTTACCCTCTTACATTAAATTAAAAAATCCAAAACTCTTTCATCTCCTGAACTATTTTACCCACCTACATTAAATTAAAAAATCCAAAACTCTTTCATCTCTCACCATTATTGAATAAAATGAGTTGTTTGGGACCTTTGGACAATTTATGTTCAGTGTTTTTTCCACTGCGGAATACAAATGATAGGTTCTAAAAGGGAGAAACAATTTTGGACGAATACGTTCTCATTAATATTTTATATTTCCTAAATTATCCTTCAATTAAAATTATAATTAAAATTTCAAAATAATATTTGTAACCACATTTAGTCATTGGAAGTTGAAAATGCTAAATCACCGTTTATTACATTTAATTACTGGATTTTGAAATATTTTTATCGAATTGTAACAATGAATTTGGTCAGTTACAAGATAATATTTATTTACCTTCCACCAACAATGTATTCAACTTATTTTAAGTTTAATTTGAAGTTTAAGGTTGCTTCATCTGAAAGTAATTATGTAGTTTGTGAAGTCCATAAAAAAATCATTTGAAATTTGTGTGTTGTGATTATGGTTTTTGTTACTTCACGTGAATAATCATTTTTGAGTGTTCTATTTTTTATTTTCTTTTTCTTTTTAACTTCAATAATTAATACGGGTCTCATTTCTATTATTCATTTTTATGTTTTATGTTTTTGAATTGAATTGTTAGCTATTGCTTAAACTAATTTTTCTTCACTATTTATGCCCCAGCATAAGTTGCTTAAATCGTTAGAATATTTAGTTTCAGTAATATTACTTTACTTCTCCATTACCATTTGGATAAGTTCACACGAAGACATGTGGGCACTGAATTGTGCAAATGAGATTGTTTAATTTTGTCAATTTTCTGATTTAAATGTTATTTTGTTTTATTTCATATACTGATTTATAAATCTACCTATAATTGCTAACTTGAGGTACTACGAGCCCAAATTACATGTGATATTTTGGGTTAAAGTCTGTTCATAGTTGAAAAGTTATACTAAATTACAAAGATTTGTTATAAGTCATTTGCCATTTTATAAAGTAAGAAGATTCAATGGGTTTGAGTGCTCGATATATTTAAGAACGTACACTATTTTTGAATCTTTCTGATTACATTATCTAATTGACATTATTTGACTATATTACAAATCTTAAACAATAGAACTTCATGCTCTCATTGGTTACATCATTGTAAAAAGTACTTTCTTTGTTTTGTTATGCATCTAAATAGAAATGAACGTATTGATTGGTAGTTAAAATAAATATTAATCATTATTACATAAGAACGTGCCGTATTTTTAATATCAGATTTTTGTATGTTAACGCAGTATTAAATTGAATATTTGAATATAAATTTAACTTACAATACCATTACTTATTGCACGTATTACATACTAGTTATTTGAAAAGTTACAAAACAACTCCTTAGATGCGTAGAATTCAGCCTAAAAAAGAAGCCGAAAAATCAACATTTGACATTTTTACTAACGTTGGAAAAATGTGAAACTTGAACCATTGGAGACCTTATATTTTTCTTATTTCTTTTTCATATATTAACATTTGAAAACTCAAATTGGCTTCGACAGTCTTGTACTATTATGAGAATCCCAAAAAAACTCCGAAAAAATTCAAAATAATTTCTAATATTCTCCTCCCACATTAGAAACATTATTTAAGACTTAAAAATTTATTTTCACCCTTCAAAATTCATCTCTAGGCAAAATGACAAATTTTCTTTTCGTGTCTGAAACATGTTGAACTTACTAAAAAACTCCTTTAATTCGTTCTTAAGGCTTATATACTTTCCATAACACTTATTATGACTTTCTGAAGTCTATTTGATTTAAATTGAGAAGTTTTACAAATTTGCATTTTGTTCCCTAAACTTTCAAATTTCTTATTTAGTACTTGATTTTCAGTTAAGCACAACAATATTTTTCTAACATATAATATAACATCTTGCATTTTCATACTATATTAAAATGTTAAAGGCTTAAAGAAACTTTGGGGTATTGAATTCACCCCCCCCCCCCTAAAGTAGAGCGTAGCAACATGAGTTTACGCTCTGCCCTTTTTGTACTTTTAGGTTATGGTGAGGGACAAAAAAGTTACCGTTGTTTTTATCATGTCAATTGAAAATTGTATGTCTCTCATTTTGTTGTGTTTCTTGAGTAAATTCTGTTTTTTTCTATTCTTGATAATTTTCACAACATGACTAGTCTTACCTAATTTGCATTGACCTATTCTTTGATGATACAGATAGTCCACCATTCTATACCCTATGTACTATCGATACTCCATGCACTATAGGTACAAATTCACCAACTCAAGATGTCTTTGATGTTCTCTATCGTTCTATGGCATCCGAAGCACCTCTCTGGCGGGTGGATCGTTGCAAGAGATTAGATAAAAGAGTAAATAAATACAAAGTTGAGGATTGGTATATAATAAATTCAAAATTGCAAAGTTAGGGCAATATTTTGAATTTTGGTGGATGAGACCATACTAGAGAAGATATATTTTAGAAAGGAAGATGTCACTTTTAAGAAAAAAATGGACCTATTCATTGATTTGTGGATGTTCCGTTAGGAATGGCAACGGGGTGGGACAGTTTTTTCTATCTCCATCCCGTCATAAATTTTTGATAAGTGGGTAAGAATTAAAATTTTTCATTTATTGTCTGTTTATTTTTTAACGATATTTTTTAAAAATATAATATAATTTAAAAAATATAAAAATAAAATAAAATAAAATAATTTGGGGTGTGTTTGGAGAATTCAAACCGAGGCCATATTCTCTATCTTCTCTTCGATTACCTAACGGGGCGGGACGAGATTAGAGTATTTTGACATCCCCTCGTTCCATGCTAATTTTCATCTCAGTGTTTTCAATTTTATTGAATCCCTTAAAGCACTTGTTTTCGTATTATAATCAAAATTTTATTGGACTTATTCTTCAATTTTTATTAATTTTTACGTTTTTTGTTCACTTCTATTTTCAAAACTTCATTTAAGATTCACATGCGTCTTATTTGATGAAGAAGATTTCATAACTAGGCAAAAGAAAAAGCACGAGAAAGGATCGGGAAAGATCAAATTGGTAACAAGAAAAAGAGCAATGTTATTTATCACTAGTATTGATCATCGTTAGTCTACATGGCATACTATGTCCACGTTTGTCCAACGTAGTTAGGATGCACTTTTATTAATTGAAGGTAGAATAAATACCGGTGGTGATAAATAGCATTCATCGAAAAAAAAATGCTCAGCTTTTTATATTCTTATTTGAATTTTTTTTTGGTAATTCATTTTTAAATTACGTTGGATCTTATTCGTGGCACGAGATAATATTTTTTTTCTATTTTTATTTTAATAATTTAATTTAAAATGGGGTTATAACCATCGTTTTCTTAAATCATGTATAATATATGAGATATGAGTGGTCAATTAATAAATTTTGTGAGGGAACTTAAAAGCTGATAAGGTAAAGAGCATGCGTTTAATCAATGTAGATTATTAAATTGAACAAAAACCAACATATTATTACTAAATACAAAAAATGATCGTGAGTGTCAAATTTATTTATAATAAATATTGTAAAAAGGTTATAGCGTGAACAGACATCCTAAATAAAATATTTTTACAATTTACTATGTGAAATTTAATTACATCATAGGAGAATATTAATAGAATTTTTATTTTCTTCAGCAATGTTTAATTTTTAAATTGATTGGTTTAAACAATTGTGATTTGTTGGAAATAGACAACAGAGATCACTTGGTGCATTGTATTAGATTTCAATAGAACTCAACTTTCTTGGTGCATTGTATTAGTTAGGTGCTAAATATAATTATTTTTCCCTTAAAATATAGTCTATTTTAATGAATTAATAGAATTGTGCATTTAATTAGGTATTGGTCAAAAAAATATTCGCCCTTAAAAGGGAATTCCTTTCAATGAATACTAGTGTGAAGCACGTGTAATACACGTGAGTTGTTTGTAATTATGCATTCAATAGTCACGTGTAATACACGTGAGTTGTTTGTAATTATGCATTCAATGGTATTGCTATATAGTATAAAACTATATAGTTAATTTGAATACAAAATATATAATTATTTTAAAATAAAAAAGAGGTGAATATTTTACATTTTCTACATATTGTTGTGCTTAAAACTTGGAGTAATATGCAAAGAGATTGTGATTCTTGTGTCTGTAAAAATAATAAGAATCTACAAACATGTTACCATCATATTTTAGTAAAACCTCCACGTCAGCAAGGGTCCCATGATTCTCGTAAACCTAGTGAGGGCCTTTCGTACTTATAAGAGTCTTGCAAGCCCAGTAACATCTTTGCGCTCAAGAGTCAAAATACGACGAAGCCCATTGGAAGCCTCACATCTTATAACCAATCTAGTGTGCTTCGCCGAGCTTCGTATCCTTCGTAATCTACAGGCAGCATAGTATTCCAGAATGAACAAAGACATGCTTAAGGAAAGACTGTGTTTGATTGACACATGGAATCTCATAAGGAAACTAAATCTCAATCACCTAAAGATTATGCAACGTGATCCATTCGAATAAGGACTAAAATTTGGGAGATTGCATTGATAGCCGATCATCCCTATCCCATAAAGAAGAGGAGTCTAGTCAGATTTCTAATTGATTGTTTTCCTAAATGGATTAGAACTCTTGCGTTATAAATACAATATCTTCGGTTATTCTAAGATACACACTTTTTACGTATTGTTCTCACCCTTAAACTCTGCTCAAATTTCTGCCTGCTTGTCTCTCTCACACCAAAATATTATTTCTCGTGTAATTTTATTTATTATATATACTGGCAGTTGATTTGATCGTCGGAGTACCGATGATCGCCGAACTCTTTTTCTCCGGTGATCTTGGTGCCTAACGGTAGTCCTAGTGTGCAGGTAACATATAGGTTGGCAGAGGAGTGACTGGAGATCTGTTGACACGTGGTTGGTGCGGAATCCAACATCAATAGATTGGAACCGTCTGTGGGAAACGAAAAATATTACACGACCAAAAGCTTGTGGTAAAAACGTGTTTTCTACCCAAAAGAGCATGGCAATAGAAAACTCTATGGAAGAAGAAGTGAAGTCCCATCATATTGACTTATGGCAGAAAAGCGTTCAAGACCTTCAAAATGTAACCCGCCGTAAGAGGAGAAGACAACAACAGAAGCGGACGGTCGAGTAGGAGAACCAAGACCTGAAGCTAGATAATGCCTGGATGAAGGCAGCGCTTGAACTGTTGGAGAACCAATCTCTTCAAAAAAGATCCAAGCATAGCCGTACCCGGTAAAGCCCTTCGAGGTCCGGTTCAATAGAGAGCCGTCGATCTCGGGATGACCTGCCAGTTTCAAATGGCAGGAACTCTCAGAATATAAATCTGAGACTCTTGCAAGATAATCAGAATGAGAGACTCCTTCTGGGGCGTGGAAACCAGTCGGCTCCTACTGCCGGCATGTTTGACAGGTTAGGGATGGGATCCTCTATAGCACCACCTCTACCAGCGCACAGCAGCATAGCGAGTGCAGCGAAGCCCCGTACAAAATGGAGGAAGGACCCAAAGTATGTCCCTACGAGGCTCGAGGATAAAAAGGAAATGATAGAATGCCAAGAAGATGACGACGACAAGAACCTCCTATTCACTAACTTCATAAAGGCCATGGAGCTTTTCATTAATTTCAGAATGCCCCCGATGGACAAGTATAACGGGAGAGGCGACTCCATGGATTACATCAACGTATATAAAACGAAACTTCAAGGTCACTCCCCCAAGGGGAAATGTTGAAATTTCCATACCATACTCACATCTGATGTGAAGAGGTAGTACAACAAACTGAAACCATAGAGCATCAGGAGCTGGCCCCAACTTAAATGGGAGTTTATCAATGCTTTCATTGGCAACCAGACAATGATAACCGACATTGCTCATCTTCACAACATTAGACAGAAAAAAGGAGAGTCGGTGAAGAGCTATTTCAGGAGATTCAGCGATGTCATCAACAAAATTGAGAACGTCACCGATGAAAAGGCTCTGGATGCACTAGTAACCAGGCTTTACATGCGCACCCCTTTCTAGAGAGATGTCCAAATTGTCAGCCCAAAGCCTACAGTCAGCTGGTAGACCTGATCCAGCGAGAAATCCGATCAGAGGAGACGATTGAGAACAAAGAAAGAGCAGAAAGAGACAGAGGAGATCGCTATCGAAGGGAGGGGCGGCGTTCCTTTGAACATCTCTTTAATCGCTTCCGAAGAAAGCATTCTCCCGAGCCGCAAAACAACCGTTACAAGAGATTCAACCAGACGGGGATGATTTCGGCCCCCCGTACTTCCACTTGTAGCGACTCCTCTATCCAAGTTCTATCGCATACATAGGATAGAGTGCATAACACTGAAGATTACCCCGATGTAAGGGAACTTATCAACCGTAGGAATCATAGGCAAGGAGAAGATAACCGACCGGCCCGAGAGCATTGAGGACTGCCCAACCAAGGGCGAATACCTCATTCCCAGTGCCAAGACGGTGGACCTCGCCGTAATAATGGAAGAAACGACAGAAACATGGGCCCGCCAAGGGCAGAGATGCCTGACAGAGCCCTCCGGTCTGAGAAATTAATACAATCATAGGAGGGCCCTATGTTGGAGGGCATATGATGAATTCGCAATGAAACTACGCAAAGGTAGCAAGAGAAGAACCGATGGAAAGTTGGCAGGTCCATGGGCATCAGCCCAAGGCCCCACAAATCACATTTACCAAAGAGGACGAGGCTGGTATACATTACTTGCATTGCGATGCCTTAGTAGTTCGTACCGTCGTAGCCAGGAACGGGCTAGGACAAATGTTGGTTGATGACGGAAGCACCGTGAACATCTTGTTTGGCAGTATCTTTGACCAAATAGATGTGGATCATAAATTGACGGCTATCTCAGAACTACTATTCAGTTTTACGGGAGATAGCCTCGTCCCACGAGGGAGGATCACCCTCGCAATGGACTTTGGAGAGCCCCCATGTCATTTGAGGAAATTCATGGAATTCTTAGTGGTTGATACTCGCTCTGCCTATTATGGAGTCCTCGGTAGGCCCACACTCAAGGATCTACAGGTGGTTACTTCCATCCATCACTTGACAATGAAGTTCCTGACGCCTGGAGGGGTCGCAAAGGTTCGTGGTAACCAGACAGAGGCGATGGCCTGTTATATGAACACGCTACGAAAGGCAGCAAAGCACGAAGATGTTACCTCCGTGGTAATAACGATACAAACAGAGCCGATGGATGTCGACCCTAAAAATATGGACGAGGAGATAATACTGGATAAAGGTCTGGACCCTCAGATTATAGGCTCGGATTCTCTGGCCTCTCCAGCGTAGGAGTTGGAAGCATTTCCTGTAAACCCTTTAGACCCAACCCAGATGTTGCAGGTGGGGCAGAAACTTGAGGAAAGGATGAAAGAAGGACCGAAGCAGTTCTTGCGAGAGAGCACTGACATCTTTGCACGGAAACATAGTGACATGGTAGGGAATGATCCATCTATGGCTTGTCACGCCCTAAAAGTGGATCCGAAGATGCATCCCAATATACAAAAGAGACAACCTTTGAGCACCGAGATGTATGACTCCTTGAAAGAAGAAGTTGACAAGCTGCTGGCTAACGGGTTCATAAGGGAGGCAGTCTACCCCCAATGGGTATCCAACCCCATACTAGTAAGGAAATGCACCAATAAGTGGAGGGTATGTATAGACTTCTCAGATTTGAATCAGGCGTGCCCCAAAGATAGCTTCTCGCTACCGCGCATCAACCAGTTGGTTGACACAACTGCTAGTCACAAGTTACTTAGCTTTATGGATGCCTACTCCGGCTACAACCAGATCTTGATGTTTGCGAGAGACGAGGAGCACACCTCGTTCATTACGGACTAGGGATTGTACTGCTACAAGATGATGCCATTCGGTCTAAAGAATGTCGAGGCCACATATGAGCATTTAGTGAACTGCATGTTCTCGAAATAGATTGGAAACACAATAGAGGTCTACATTGATGACATGCTAATGAAAAGCGTGAATGCTGAAGACCACATTAAGTACTTGAAGGAGATGTTCCATATTCTCCATAAATAGTGCATGAAGCTAAACCTCCTGAAATCCGCCTTCAGAGTTGCATCTGGGAAATTCTAGGCTACATGGTGAATCAACGTGGGATAGAGGCTAATTCCGAGAAGATTAAAGCGTTTGTCGATATGCGATCACCATCCTCTCCCAAGGAGGTCTAGAGTTTGAGAGGAAGATTGGCAGCCCTGAATCGATTCATATCAAAAGCAACCGACCATTGCCAACCATTCTTTCAGACTATCAAGGAAGGAAAATAGTTTGAAGGGACGGAAGAGTGTGAGAACGCCTTCTAGGAACTCAAAACCTTGCTCGGAAAGGCCCCTCTATTATCCAAACCTAAGAATGGAGAGACATTACTCATCTACCTCGCAATATCAGAGAATACGGTAAGCTCAGTCCTGATCCAAGAAGAAGGCCCAGTAAAGCTCCCCGTCTATTATGTGAGCAAGGCGCTGCAAGACGCAGAGACAATGTATTGATAAAATGCGTAATGACTATATAAATTATATTATTTCTTCATATTTCGATGATTACAGTTGCTTAAGTTTTGAATTTTGATTGCATTTTATGTTGTGTGGATTATATGAAGGAGTTGGATCGAGTTGGACTCAATTTCACAAGTTTTGGAGATGAGGATTGAAGCTCGAAAAGATGCACAATGCAGAAGTGAACCTTACTTAAGACATGGGAATGCTTGATTTTCCAGTTTTTACCAACAGAAGCAAACTTTGCGTAAGCTGTGGGCACGCCTTACTGACTCGAGCAGCCAAAGTCTACATGCATGAATTTTTGGAAAAAATTATAGGACGACTACAAAAAGAGATCATATTTGATTTACACATGAATATTTAAAGAGATTATTTTATGTAATTTAAGGAATTTTATAGTTTTGGTGAGAATTTATTATTTGTTGTGAGATCAAACTAATTTTCATTGTTCTTCTATTCTTTCTCTATTTATATATTTTCTGTGTTTCTTGAAATTATTGTTTTGATTGATTATGCAAAGTGTACGTTATTTGATTGTCAAAACGATATATCGCCAATTAGAAATCTAAACCCGTAATTGTTGAGAAATTCTAATATTAGTGGTAAAAATAACATAGTTGATTACAAATAGGATTTTCGATTTATGTTATGGAGATATATAACCTAGTTTAAATGAATCCTAAGACCGTGTCTAGAGTTGTTTATTGACAAGAGAAATAGTCAAAGAACGTCTCTTGATTATCGAGAAAGTAATAAGAGATAGGTTATTAGATCGTATCAATGACCATAACCAATTTGGTAAAAGAATAAAGGATTTTATTTTTGCATCAATGATCGATTCTCCAAATCAATTCTGAGATTATACATTGGGCTGAATATTTGACTAATATTGATCTTCTCTTTAATTTGCATTCTAGAAAAATTGTTTTAATTTAATTTGCTTTAATTCACAACAATCCAAAACACCCATTTCTTTTATTGTTTTAATTTTTTGAAGAATTAAATCTAACCAATCCCTGTGGATACGACCTTACTAACCGCTATCACAATTTATACTTTAAGAGCGAGAATTTATTATTTGTTGGATTTGACACCCATCGGTATCCATACATGGAGAAGCTCGCTTTATCTCTGATTATCGCGTTTAGAAAGCTCTGGCCATACTTCCAGTCGTACAGCATAGATGTCCTGACGAATCTTCCTTTGAGACAGATTCTACAGAAGCCAGATACTTCAGGAAGGTTGATGAAATGATTGATTATGCTTAGCCAATTTGATATTTCCTCCGTGAAGGTAGTGGCTTTAGCAGACTTTATGGCTAAATTTACACATATCCTGGAAGGCCTGCTTGAAGCCCAGCCCCAGGAGGTACCAACGTGGAAACTATATGTTGACAAATCCTTGGGTGAGGCCGGAGCCGGAGCTGGAGCCGGAGCCGGAGCCGGAGCCGGAGCCAGAGCCAGAGCCGGAGCCAGGATTTTATTGATCAGTCCCGATGGCCACAATCTCAACTGCGTGCTTAGCCTAGAATTCAAAGCCTCGAATAATGCTGTCGAATACAAGGCGCTCTTAGCAGGCTTGAGGTTGGCACAATAGATGAGGGCAAAGAAAATTTGGACCTACAATGAATCGCAACTAGTGGTTAGCAAAGTCAACGAAATTTACACCTCTCGGGAACCATCTATGGTGGCCTATCTAAAGAAGGCCAAAGATCTCCTATCCCACTTCGAGGTGTTCGAATTACTTCAGATTTCCAGGATTGAAAATGGTGTCGCAGATACTCTTTCCAAATTAGGAAGTAGTAGAGACTCCAATTTGATGAGAGCCATTCTAGTTGAAAAGCTCAATAAACCTTCCATTGACGAGGCCGTACCTCAGAATGTTATGGTGATCAATGAATCTCTCAAGTTGATGAAGGAGATCATCGCATACCTAACAGATCAGGCATCTCCTGATGGCAAGGAAGAAACTAGAAAACTCTGCAAGAGGGCTGCAAAATTCACCCTACACGATGGGATCCTATATAAGAGGGGTTTCAGCCACCCACTCCTACGCTACATTACACAAGATGAGGCTGATTACGTAATAAAGGAGATACACGAAGAAATCGACAAAAACCACTTGTAAGGGATAGCCCTAACACAGAAAGCCTTGAAGTAAGGATATTATTGGCCCACTATGAAGAAAGATTCACATGCTTAAGCAAAGAAATGTGACAAATGCCAGAAGTTCACTGTTGTACCGAAGCCCCTGGCTCAGAACCTCACACTAGTTACTAGTCCATGGCCTTTTGTCAAGTGGGGGATCAATTTCATAGGTCCTCCCAACTGGAAGAGGTGGGGTCAAGTTCGCGGTGGTAGTAGCGTAGACTATTTCATCCAGTGGTGCGAGGCTGAGCCTCTGGCAAAAATCACGAAAGAGAACACATGGAAGTGTGTCTGGAAAAACATCGTATGTCAATTCAGGATACCCTATTCCTTTGTTTCTGACAATGGTACGCAGTTCGCCAGGAGAAAATTCAACTAAAACTGCAAAGAGCTCGATATACAAAGAGGTTTCTCGACTCCATACTACCCCCAGTAAAATAGCCAAGTGGAAGCCATCAATAAAATCATCAAGTACACTCTGAAAAGAAAGTTGGAATCTTCCAAAGGGGGATAGGTCGAAGAACTACCCGAGACTCTAGGGCCATACAGGACCACCTCCCAGACAGCAACTGGCGAAACCCTATTTGCCATGGAGTTTGGGACCGAGGCAATGATTTCCGTCGAAGTAGGCATTCCTTTCCTTAGGCACTTGCATTTCGACGAGGTTACCAATGAGGATCTGCGTAGGACAAACCTCGATCTACAGGAAGATAGGCATGCAGATTCACAACTTCACTTGGTAGTTTATCAGAGGAAAATGGCCAGATACTACAACTCCAAAGTCTGAAATAGGACTTTTCACGTCAACGATTTCGTTCTCAAAAAGGTTTTTCTAGCAAATAAAGAAGTGGGGGCCGAAACTCTTCGACCCACTTGGGAAGGACCTTACAAAGTCATCGAAGAGATTCGACCGAGAACCTACAGGATAGAGGACTCAGAAGGAAAGGAGACGAAACACCCCTGGAACATCGCGTATCTGCGCTCATACTACCAGTAGTTTTCCATTAAGTTTTCCTTTTTATGTTAGCGCTAAGCTGAATGTTAGCATTTGTTTCGACTTTGTTCAACTGCTACGTCTTTCTGTTTTGTTTTAATAAAGTTCAGTACAAGTTATTATACACTCTGCATGATTTTGCAAGTAAAGGAATTTCAGCAGCGAGGGAGTGTGGTTCGCGACCAACTCTTTCAAATTGCTGGGTAAACAACATACACGTATCTAAAGAAACAAGCAAATGAAATTCAGCAGCGAGGGAGTGTGGTTCACAGTCGATTCTTTCAACTCACTGGGTAAACAACTTACGCGTATCTAAATAAGCAAGTACTGAAAATTCGGTAGTGATAAAATGCGGTTCACGGCCAACTTTTTCAACTCGTTGGGTAAACAACTTACGCGTATCTAAAGAAACAAGCAAAGGAAATTCGGCAGAGAAGGAGTGTGGTTCGTAGCTGACTCTTTCAACTCGCTGGGTAAACAACTTATATGCATCTAAACAAGCAAGTACTGAAAATTCAGCAGTGAGAGAGTGCGGTTCTCGGCCAACACTTTTAACTCACTGGGTAAACAACTTACGTGTGTCCAAAACAAGCAAATACGAGAAATTCGGCAGCGAGGGAGTGTGGTTTGCGGCCAACTCTTTTATCTCACTGGGTAAACGTCTAACGCGTATTCATATGAACAGCAAAAGAAGAACGTTAAACGACGGTACTCATAATAAAAGATGCAGTCTATAAAAACTTTACATTTGTGAAATTAGGGAAAACAACATTAACGTGTATTATAGAAGATTATGGTTCCTAAGTCCCAACTGAATCCTTGGGATCGGCATTACTAGGGACCCTAGGTTGGCCAACAGATCCTTGGCCTTCGATAACTCTGCCAAGGCTTCGGGCAAGCTCTCAGCTGCGACTCAGCCTACTTCTGAGCCTGTGCACACATCATTTGGATTGTTCCAGATTTGGTTACATCATATACAGTTCATGTTATCGCGTCTTCAGCAACAGTGAGCTACTCACGGAGGGCCTTATTCTCTGAAAGCAATGCGTCAATATTCTCTGCACCCACTACTTTAGAACGCAGCTCGTCAACCTTCATCGTAAAAATCATATATAATTCGTAATTAAGAACATGACTCCGGACGGTATTCATCTCCGCCATTTTTATCAATTCTAAAAAGTTCGCGCCTTCAATTGCGCTTGCCCAAACAGAGATCCAATATTTATGGACAGAGGCCACCACCGTAGCAGATGGAGGTGGTAACTTTTCCAAGATACCAGGGTCTAATTCATCCTGACGAGACCCAATGTTGATACGCTTCGTCTAGTAAGATGAATTAGGAAGAGGGTCCTACACCGCAATAGAGGAAGCAGGTACCGTATCTAAAGTATCTTGAGAGAGGCCATTCGACTCTTCTTGATTCTTCTAGAATCCGCGACAACATCTTCTCCTTCCAGGCCTCTTTTCGATGCTACCTTTCCTCTCTCACCTATGGCAACCCCCTTTTCTTTATCCCGATGTTAAACATCAATGGACGGACTCGTAGATGATTCGAGATGAGGAGATATTGAATCATCCCTAACCTCAATGATGATAGGGAGAGAAGGTGAAACACCTCCAACTACTTCTACCACCAAAAGAACAGTGGATACCGAATTAAGTAGAAGAACGATGGCCGCTGGAACAGGCGCTGTATTCAATGCGGGAGAAAAAGATGAAACATCCCCCACTGTTTCCACCTCTGGATGAACAGTGGACACCAGATTAGGCGCCACACTTGGCACCAAAAGTCTCAGAGGAAGGGTACGTCTTTCGTCCATGATCATTCTACCCCTTATCTTGAACACATGTATATGGAAAAAATAAAAACCTGCCATGACCAACAATGATTGAGTTCGGTTACTATGGAAAAGGAATGAGCTGAAAAGAATTAAGACAAGCTTTACAAACAAATATATAAGCAAGGAAGAATGCAAACCGTCAGATAGCAAACACGTACAGCATGGGAGGATGCACCTAAGAAAATCCTAGGAAAGTATAAAGGTTGCATGAATTGAACGCGCCTTGGAACTTGCACCATTTTGACGCAATGATGACGCTTTCAGTCTACATCACGAGTGGAAAAATTCTTGGAAACACTCAAGTCAAGAAGCCCCGCCTATGTTATGAAAATGTGCTGATCAAAAAGCCTCGTCTCAAAGGCGAGGGCATTTCGATCAAAAAGACTCATCATATCACGAGGGCTTATTGATACGAAGCCCTGCATCGAAGACGAACATTCTGATCAAAGAGCCTCGCATCAAAGGAAAACGAGGCTATTCTGATTAAATAGCTTCGCGTCACTCACAAAGGCTTCCTGAATACGAAACCCCGCGCTAAGTTTTTTAAGCTTCGTCGAAATAAACAAGTTATATTACAATTCAGGCGGGTTACTTATCATATCAAGAACTACATAATAGATAAAGATAAGCGAAGCTTGATTTTATTTTTCATATCACGGATTACAAGCCAAAGGAAGCAAAAACAGACATTATCCTACTGCTTAGCCGCCTCTCTAGGGTCAGCACAATGAAGGATTTATAACCTAACTAGTTATCAGCTTTCAAGACTACACACAAATGGTCATCAGGCATCGCCAACGAGCTGTTCAACTTGTCACTTCAAGAAAGATTTTTGCAATACACCTGGAGATGAGTTTCAACTTTTATCCTAGACCAATAGGTCATATTCTGCGAGATGAGCATGCCGAAGGTACATATCCAGAAACTCTTTACCACCTTTAGCTGTAAACTTCTTGTCTACCCAAAATGTCGGCTGCTCAAGTGCGACCTTCCATGCATACCTTCAATCACCATCTTCCATTTTTGAAGGATCATAATCGGGCTCAGCAAAAATCTCACCAACATCGTTGACACCTTCGACAGATGGTTGTCAGCCTCGTCATTCGAATCGGGATCATCAAAATTTCTATCATCGATATCCATTGTGGAGGTACTGTTTGAGAACTTCTCGCTAAGGCCATTGGGCCCACCTCCTTCAATGGTATCCACAGTCCCACATTGATCTAAAATTGGGACACTTGTATGGGCATATTTGGTCATCTGAGCACTGATCCTTGATTCCGTCTTTTACGAGGAACACAAATGATATGCTGGGACTAATTGAGCAAGATGCAAAGATACATTCTTTGCATCTTTTGCCGGGAGATGTTACAGCCATTGAAATAAATTAGGAGGATTTGTTAAAGTTATGAATGTATCAAAACCAAAATGATAAACCTAGGGCATTTATATAGGGAGTGCATGGGAAATCTGAGGCATAAATGCATGGAAAACGACAGGTATTACATAAATGTTATTAATTGAATAGCTATTTAATGGGAATTTGGAATGCCACAAGTCACGTGCGCCTTTCCACTTGCCTATAAATTAATGATATTGGCCTTAAAGCTTCTACAAAAGTCTGCTCAATTAATGCTTTGAATAGATGGCTTCTCAATTTTGGATAAAACTCTTCCCAAACAAGGAAGTCATCATCGGCAGAAAGATGAAGTAAGTATGAATAAGTCCCCGAATTTCAAATTATCCAAGGAAAAATAACAGAGGTTGAACTTCATTACTAATATTAGCGTGAGTACAAAAATAAAAAGCAAGTATTTGGAAATCCTAATGCCCCGCCGCCTCTGAAGGGTCGGCACATTGCGTGTCTTCTCCTATAGTAGGAGCGAGAGTTTGAGCCTCGCCAATACCTTGAGGTTCGGCAGAAAAGGAAACTTCGTCAGAAGGATACGTAAGGAACGACATGTCCCACTCAGGGTGGGTTTCTGCGATCCTCTTAACCAACTGCTCCCTTCTTGCTGTCATAAAATGATGAGCAAGGTCCTTATACTCGGGCATGTCCTCAAACCCATCTTGATACGCCGCCACCGTCCTAGCCTCGGCATCAGCATGATCTGCCTTAACTCTTTCTATCTCTTCTTTGACCTCGTCCAACAACTTGTCTTTCTCGGCAACTATGGCATTGAGGGTACTATTGGCAGTGGCCGCGACAGTTTCAGCAGCAAATGCTATTTCTTCGGCCAGTTTCTGGGCCTCTTCGGTGTGCTTCTAGGAAGCCTCGATAGTTTTTTATCCCTGACATCCTTCAAACACTCATTTGCGGCCTTGAGTTCGATCTCGTACTTGGCTTTCAGATCATTCTCCTTGGCCACCATCAAGTCCAGAAGGATTTGAAGAAATCTCTTATCCGACTCCAACTGAGCCTTCTCAATGCTCATTGCCTTCAAATCTTCGGATAACTTCTTCGAATTTACCTCCTCTTTACTGAGCTTTCCATCGAAGCCCTCAAGTGTGCTGTATACCTCATTGGTCAGGACTAGTCCACGAATCAGATTCATCTCTACCAGTTGCAAGAGATCGCTTATAGAGGCTTCTTTGGTAGCCTTCTCCCATGACTGGGTACAGTATTTGTACACACTCACCACCATTATCACGGGCGAAGCAGGAAGCAAATCCAACACGAAAGGATCCAACTCACTGTTTCGATGGGTGATGCGTACACGACCCTCAGAAGTAGAAGATTTCCCTGCCTCCCTATCCCTGCCAGCAGTGTTTGGCGAACCCCTGCGATGCTCATCAACCCGTCTGCTCTTACAGACATCCCTCATTATCTCATCCACAGGCCTAGGAGCTTTTCTCTTGTGTCTGGTACCCTCGCCCGCATCCTCTACAACATTATTTCCATTTTCTTTTGGGTTATCGTGTGAGGAGGAGGTAGAGGCTGAGGCGAAGGAGAAGCGGTCTGGACAGGGAGCTGGGCAGCAGAAGTCGATGGAAGAATAGTCCTCAATGGCACTGGGTCCAAAACCTTTTGAGGAGACGGTTCTTTTGGTGAATTCGGCTGTTCCTAGGAACGTAACTCTCCTCAGCCCCTCCTGATGTGGAATGATGGAACATCCTTAAATCTGAATACTGCTGCCACAATAACCAAAGTTTAGAGTAATTAATATGGTGCTTGACACAACACTTATACAACTCAAGTTACGGGACCTACCCATTAGCCCAAAACAGATTAACAAGTCGTCGTCCATGAGTAAGTTGCTAAGGCTTTGAAAGTCGCCATCTAGAGCGCGAACCTTCTCCCACTTCGTCCTCAAGTTGCCCTGATCCCTCTTCAAAATCGGCAGTTTTTCCCAATCTTTAAAGAGTAAATGGAGTATTAAGTCAGGGACGACGGTAAGAAAATCACACAAAGCAATAACAATATACCAAGCTCCCCAAACTGCCGAGGGATAGACACGTTAGGAAAGGGATTCTCCGGCATAAATTCCCAGCCCCCTCATACAAAAAAGAATCGCTCATTCCAGTTATGCACTTTGTTGGGACTGTTAGTGGCGGTCCCCCATTTCTGGCCAGGATGAGGCGATATATTAAACCAACCCGCTGACCAGCACAGTCGGTATATAGACTCAAATTTCCTTGGAGATAAATCTCCACCGACCTCAACAACCCTCCACAACAAGAAGGCCGTCACCATCTGACCCCAACCATTCGGGGTTATCTGGCATGGAGCAAGATTTCAATCTCGAGAACTTTTCAAAAAATGGATGCACTAGTAGGCGAAGGCCTTGTTGCATCGCCGGTTCATAAATGGAGACAAACCTTTCAGTAGGATCGTTGGCTCGCTCTTCAGGACCTGGAGCGCGGAGCGTCACTGAAGTCGGTATGTCGTAAGATAACCTAATATCTTCCAAATCTTCCTCTCTGATCTTCGAGCAAACCATAGAAGCCTCGGTGGCCAAGCGCTTCAATTCCTCATCGAGTTATTGGGTAGCAAGAGCATCCTTCTGGCCCAGTGAGCCCCTCATCTTAGGTACCCCAGCATCACCCATCTTCTTCTCTGCTTTCGCCTTGGGCAAGGCAACCGAATCTCCACCTCTTCCGCTCGTTGAAGTCAGAGGGAGATGAGCATCGGTAGGTCCCTGATTAACATCTTCCTGGCTCCCAACCGAAGACGAAGAAAGGGATGAAGACGAAGCTTCACCTATAACCTCCGGGTCAATACATGGTTTTGACTGGTTCTGGGAGTCATCATGTTCGGACGTTATCACTATTTCTCTCAACTCTGCTCAACAAAGCAATACCACAGTGGCCACAACCGCCAGGAAAGAAAAAAGATATGGTGTTGTATCCAAGAAACCATAAAACCACAACAACGATGCAAGAAAAAAAAAATGCAACAATCCGGTGATGTTTACCTCGAAAGCATGATTGAACTCTTTACTCTCTGAAGTCTCCTCAACTTCTTCGGTTTCGACGAAAAACTCTATGTAATGGAAAACACACGTAAAAGCGAGAAGGAGATAAGTGAAAGAGTGTACAAACTTAAATAGATTAGGCCCCCTTCATCTCCACCGTCCAGTTCAAACGACGCCATCTGAACTGTTCATTGGATGAACGAGTGTCGAAGGCAAAGCAAAAGGTGGAAAATGAACCCTAGGCATTTAATGAAGTAATATAATGTACCCCACGCGTACTCCCAATCATCCTGCATGAGCCAACAATATTTATGGTGCTGACTCCTCAACTCATCATTACTTGACCTTTGAGACAGCTTGATGGACACTTTGGACAAAATCACAACAACCGCGGACACGTCAGCAATCGAAGCCCTAACCCATTATAAATAAGTAGGCTTCGGACTTGGGAGACTAGACTGCATAGGTCAGTAAAAAATACACTAGTGATTGAACATTCTCAGTTAAGAAAAATATAAGGAATTGAGGTATACATGCATAGCAGAAATTAAATGTTCAATTCCTTTAAGTCGGATCAACCTTGTACTTAGTGAGAATTCGTGATAGAAGTTTACCTTTGATGAATATCGTGAAATATGATTTCTAATTAGTTGGAGGTGTGATCTTCAATACCACAGCTGTCCAATTGTCCAGTCTCCAATGGTAATCCACACAGCAAGAACAGATCTAGACTTCCACGATCAAGAATAGATGAAAGCGGAACTTTTGAGAAAAAATTGGTTGGGTTGTCTTTTACTTGTGCTAGCAAGTAATAGAAAACAACTCTAATGATTAATCTGCAATGGCCTTGTATATATAGGTAGGGCTAACCCTAGCCCTAGTTCTTGTCCAACTAGAACCCATCAACAAACGGGTCCAATTAATTAATCTAATTAATTAATTTAGTCCAATAAGTAATTAAGTCCGACCCAACTATTTAAACCTTGGACATTTATTCTTACAATCTTCCACTTAGACAAGGTCCAATTTCAGATGCTCAATTCTCACTTTATGTGTGTGACCCATTAGGTTCCCATTCACGATGGTAAACGTAATGATATTCTCATCGATTCACCGAGATCGATCAATTCACGTTGCCGTCCAAGATTGACATCTAGCAACGTGTCAAGGCAATCCATGTGAAGGAAAATGTCATGTGGTATGACAGAACCAATATATGTGCGGTTACCGTGGAAATATAATCCCTTCATCAATATAACCCAATTAGTTAAGAGATATGGATCAGCGTCAATCTCATTTCAACCAATTATGTTATTCACCTAAACTCTTCGTTGATCTAATCTAGTCATGATTGAAACATTTTTCAACTTATAACTCCACCCCGGCTGATGAAATTTATATCAACTTAAGTAGGCAAAATGCAGGTTATAAACTCCTACTTTCCAGGAGTGACGAATCCTCATATTGGACATTCACAACCTTCATATAATTCTCACTATACCCGTACGACGTCTTCCTAGTGACTCATAATCTACGAGTCCTATCAAACGCTCGTCAAAGTATAGTGGTCCTCACATAAGATTCTATGATGTCCTCAAATCAAAGGACCAAATCCACTACTGCACATTAGAGATTTACCACTGATGCTTGGATAGTTATCCATGTGGAATCTCTAGACGGATCATCCAATGTCATGTTCTCATAACAATGCATTCATGTGTTTATTCAGATGTCCCTCTACATCTTAACTCGTAAGATCAGCTACTTTCTTCAAAAGAAATGCAACACATGCTAGTCTATCCACAATAATGATATCCGTATCTCATTATTACTATGACTAGAAATATTCGAGAATAAGTTATTTATAACTTGTATCTCACAATCACAACACCTTGTGATTAACAAGTTACTATAAAATTTTCTTTAGACTCTATTATTTTAAATAATTAAATTTAAAAATAATAGATCTGCCATTTAAAAATGTAGACAATCATTTAATTAATCAATTTGTTAATATACTTCAATGTCTAACAAAGAGTATATCACAAAATATTCCATACAAACTAGATCCAATCACTTAGGTATCTTAATACCATCAAATTTAGCATGACCATCATGCTTGTGCTGGAACAACAACTTTGTCAAAGGACCTGCTACATTATCGTATGTTAGGACTAGTTCTATCTTTATATAATTTCTCAAGATTATCTCACTGATGAGATGATACTGCCTCAATATATATCTGAATCATTGATGAGACATGGGTTCCTTTGCTTGTGCGATGGCTCTATTGTTATTACAATACAAGTTATTGGATCAACAATTCTAAGAACTATTCCAAGTTCAGTAATGAACTTCTTGATCCAGACCGTTTTCTTTGCTACTTCTGAAGCAGCATATATTCGACTTCTGTTGTTGAATCAATAGTCGTTTCTTGTTTGGAACCTTTCCAACTGACTGCACCACCATTTAGAGTAAATGCATATCCAGATTTGGGATTTGCTATCGTCTTTATCAGACTGAAAGCTGGCATCGACATAACCTTGAACTCTAAGTTCATTTCCTCCATACACCAAGAACATGTCTTTAGTCCTTCTTAAGTACTTAAGGATGTTCTTGATTGCGATCCAATATTTCTCGCTAGGGTTCGCTTGGAACTTGCTTGTGACACTCAAAGCATGTGAAATATCCGGTCGAGTACATAGCATGGCATACATAATAGATCCTATTGCTGATGCATAAGGAATTCTATCCATGCGATCTCTTTCAATTTGTGTCTTTGGACACATCTCTTTTGAGATATTGATCCCATGCCCGATGGGATAGAGTCCTCTCTTGGACTCTTCCATGCTAAATCTTCTCAAGATTTTATCTATGTACATAGATTGAGATAGGCCAAGCATTCTTTTAGATCTATCTCTATAGATCTTTATACCGAGAATGTACGTTACCTCTTCCATATCCTTCATAAAGAAATTTTGGATAACCACAATTTTACTGATTTTTGGCATCGAAGACATCGTTTTTTAATAATAGTATGTCATCCACATACAAAATTAAAAACACGACTTTGCTCCTACTAACCTTTTATACACACATAGTTCATCTTCATTCTTGATAAAATCAAAAATTTTGATTGTCTTATCAAAACGAAGATTCCAGCTCTGAAAGACTTGCTTTAATCCATATATGGATTTCTGTAGTTTGCATACCTTGTTTGGCTCTGTGGATTCAAAACCTTCAGGTTGTGTCATGTACACATCATCGCTAAGATTCCCGTTAAGGAATGCAATCTTGATATCCATTTGCCAGATATCATAGTTATGGTATGCTACTATCACAAGCGGAATCCGAATTAACTTAAACAGGGCTACCAGTGAGAAGGTTTCGTCAAAGTCAATCTTTTGTCTTTACTTGTAACCCTTTGCAACCAATCTTACCTTATAAGTATGAACATTACCATCCATGTCGACCTTTTTAATGTAAACCAATTTACAGCCTATAGGTTTTACCCCTTCAGGCGGGTCAAGTAAGGTCCAAACCTTGTTTTCGTACATGGAGTTCATTTCGGATTCCATGGCTTCCTGCCATCTCTGTTAGTCAACATTTGACTTTGATTCTACATAAGTAGTAGGTTCATCTTCCTCGATTAGTAATACATTACTAGTAACCAGGAGATCGTATCTCAGAAGAAAATGAATGACTCTGCTTGACTTATGCGGAGCTGGTGTGTCCTTGAGAACTGGTGGTTCCCACTTTCTCAATCTGTGCTTCATCAGATGCAAGCTCAGCCATTGGAACATCTAATTGGTTAATTTTATTTGTGGTTTATTGAACCTCTTCAAGATCTACATTGCTCCCACTGTCTTCTCTAAGAATACAGCAAATCTCGATAGGATGACCTTCATCTCGATAGAATTGTAGAAATAGTATCCAACATTTTTTTTGGATACCCCACAAATAAATATTTATCAGATTTAACTCCTAACTTATCTGATTCAACGCGTTTCACACAAGCGTCGCATCCCTAAACCTTCATGTATGAAAGATTAGGTATTTTTTTCCCTTTCCATAACTCGTATGGAGTTTTATTGACCGATTTAGGTAGGACACGGATTAGTGTATAACACGCAGTGTTAAGCGCATATCTCTAAAATGATTTTGGAATAACTGCGCGACTCACCAATGATTACACCATATTAAGTAAGGTACAATTTCTCCTTTCAGATACACCATTTAGTTGTGGTGTATATGGTGGAGTCCACTGCGAGAGAATCTCATTCTCTTTTAGATAGTCTAAAAATTCACCCTTCAAATATTCTCCACCTCGATCAGATCTAAGTGTTAGAATATTTTTCCCAGTTTGCCTTTGTACTTCTTGCTTGAATTCTTTGAACTTTTCAAGGACTTCACTCTTGAATTCCATCAAGCATATAAAATCATATCTTGTAATGGTCATCGGTAAAGATGATGAAGTAAGAAAAGCCATATTTAGCATCTTTAGACATTTGTCCATATACATTAGTATGTACAAGACCCAAAATGTCTGTAACTCTGTCTCCCTTTTCAGAAAAGAGGCCCTAGGTCATTTTGCCCAACGGGCATGATTTACACTTATCAAATGATTCATAATCATTTGAATCCAAGTATTCATCCTTATGTAACTTGGTTATATGTTTTCATTTATATGACCAAGTCTGTAATGCCAAAGATTTGAGTTGTTAGTTTTATCTCTTTTATACCTTGTTATTCCTCTTCTAATGTCCTTTTGTTTTCACAGTGAAAATACGAATCATCAGACTTGGATTTGTCTTTGCTTAACTACTTTTCAACAGATTTAGCCTTCCTGGATCCTTTCTAAAAGGTCCATTTAGATTTCCTCTTAATGCTCTTAGAGGTATCAATGGCCAAAGTTTACCCATCTCCTTGGGCTTAACAGTTTTTAGCACGTTTAGCAGTTCGAGTAAGGTACCTTGAATCTTATTCATGTTGAAGTTCATAATGAACTGTGAAAAGCTATTAGGTAGAGACTACAGAACCAAGTCAACACTCAGCTCGTGGTCCATGGTAAAACTCAATTGGTTTAATTTTTCAATACAACCAATCATCTTCAGTCCATAAGCACCGACTGAAGATCTTTTTTTTTTTTACCATCATACCTCTAAATAACCATTTGGATGTCTCATACCTTTTAGTCTGTGACTGTACATCATTCAACTCCTTGAAAGGATATATATTGGTATAGATATCCATACCCTCATGCTGCTTTTCTAACTCAAGTGACATACTGCAAGCATCACATGTTGCAGTGTTACTGTTATCACTATGTTTTTTGTAAGGTTGCACGTTCTCCAACATAGCCTCCTCAGTAGGAGCTTTTGGCATTGGCTGCTCAATGACATATCCAATTTTTCTTTTTCATGCTTGAGAACAATTCTCAGATTGTGGTGCTAATCCAAAAATTTGGTCCGTTATGTTTGTTGGCATCCAATATGCTCTCAAACTTATATGGTTACTCATGATTCAACAATTAAATAATAAGATAGAACAATTAATTAAATACATAAAATTAATTTAATATGGACTTATATAAAATTAATTATACTCCCACTGTTTAAATTAAATTAATGACCCTCAAACATTAATCAATAGAATTGGTTAGATTCCAAGTGGGCTAGGATCCCTTTTGTTTTATTAGAACCTTGAGTGACTCAACAAATCCTAATAAAACATCCAGGTAGATACATCTATCAATCACATCTCTATGTGACTCCTAGATCATTAAGTAGACAACTTATTGTCGCACACATCTTATGTGTTCACTTGATTATGCTCCCAAAATTCTATTTCCTTGAGTGACTCAACAAAAAATAAAATTTTAGTTAAATTCGACCCATTGTTTAGAAATATCAAATATTTCATAGTGATAAACATATCCATGAGCGAGCAGCCTTGAGTGACTCAACAAACTGACATCGATAATGGACTCTAATTTTTCACTATAACAATAGAAGGCACCCTGTATTAACCATTTAATACAAATTTAATATTTTGATAAAAAGGGGTTTGTCTCATCATTTAACATCTATATGTAATATATATATATATATATATATATATATATATATATATATAATCTTCTTGAACCAAAAAGAAGATTAGTAGTTCAATTCCTAAGGAACGTTGCATTCGTTCATCGAATGCTAGATGCAAACATCTCCATCTCCTGCTGCAACTTGTATCCTATACTAGTTGCTTTATTGTGGCCCAACTGCAACATGTATCCTATACTAGTTGGCACACAGGCCCTGATAAATAGACACGCAGGCCCATAATAAATAAATAGTTCGAAAATCTAATTAAATAAATAATATGTTCACATGCCCATTTAATTAAATAATAGGCTTACAGGCTCGACCAACAATCAACAGGAATAATTAACCATACAACCAATCACATGGGTCGAGTCTATAATCATCCACTAAACATCTATTTTAATATCTAATATTAAAAAATATTAATTTCTAAATTTACAGTTTTGACAGTATAAGTCTAAACTTTTTAGACATTTTGGAACAGATTAGACGAAATTAAATAATTAATCTAATTAGTTACTTAATTTTTTAATAATAAAATTAATCAATTAATCCAACTAATCAATTAGTTTTATTCAAAAAGGGGATTTTTCAAAATTTATTTTATCTCCCAATTTAAAGTCACACTCTAATTGAAGATAAAATTTGTATAAGGTCAAAATTGTAATTTTATAAAGTGAAGTCAAAATTTAATTTGGTCAAAAATTCAAAATATTGTTTAAAAATGATTTTAATTAATTTTTGAATATTTGACCAACATTAAAAGAATTAATATTTACAATTTTCCAAAAAAAAATTAAAATTACATTTAAGACCTTAATTTTCATTTTAAAGTTTGAGGACTTGATGTGTAATTTCTAAAACTGCACGGTCAATCCATAAAAATTTAAAACAGTGGTCCTTCAACGCAATTTCACAAATTGCACAAAAAAAACCCTTTCTCTGAATTTTTAAAACAGTGGCCTTCTCATGCAATTTCGTAAATTACAGAGAGACCCTTTTTCTTTCCTTTTGAAATTAGAGAGCTTCTTATGCAATTTCAAAAATTGCACAAGAGCCCCCGTCTTCTTCAATCAACAGAAAGCTGAAAACGGTAGAAGGCAAAACCCTAAAGCAAGGTGGTGCCGTTTGTGCAAAAAATCAACCGGCAGTGGTCGTGCCGGTGTCTAACACCAGCAGCCACCGCCGTTTGTCGTCGAACAACAGCAAAATCTTCTATTCGAAAAAGGGAGCCGCCGCCGCTGCTATTTCTAGCAGCAGCCTACAGTTGTTCCGCCGTGAAATCAGCGGCGGCGACTGTTCGCTGCTTTCGTAAGGCAGCGCACCTGCACCTACGACGGTCGATTTCCTATCGCCGCCTACGACCACCTTGCCAAAAAGATTCGTTCCAAATAAAAATTAAAATCTAAAATCCAATTTCAGATTTTTGTTTCAAAATTCAAAATTTTATATTTTGTCTAAACTCAAATTAGATTAATATACCAATAACAATTATTGTTCAATTCATCAAGGCAGTATAACGAACTCTAACAAGTAACAAGGTAGGCTCTGATACCATTATAAGGAATTGAGGTATACATGCACAGAGAAAATTAAATGTTTAATTCCTTTAAGCAGTATCAACCTTGTACTTAGAGAGAATTCATAATAGAAGTTTACCTTTGATAAATATCGTGAAATCTGATTTTTGATTAGTTGGAGGTGTGATCTTCAATACCACAGCTGTCCAATTGTCCAGCCTCCAATTGTAATCCACACAGCAAGAACAGATCTAGACTTCTACGATCAAGAATAGATGAAAGCAGAACTTTTGGGAGAAAATTGGTTGGATTGTCTTTTGCTTGTGCTAGCAAGTAATGGAAAACAACTCTAATGATTAATCTGCAATGGCCTTGTATATATAGGTAGGGCTAACCCTAGCCCTAGTCTAGTCAAGTAATGGAAAACAACTCTAATGATTAATCTGCAATGACCTTGTATATATAGGTAGGGCTAACCCTAGCCCTAGTCTAGTCCAATTAGAACCCATCAACAAATGGGCCCAATTAATTAATCTAATTAATTAATTTGGTCAAATAAGTAATTAAGTCCGACCCAACTATTTGGATCTTGGACATTAATTCTTACCAAAAATGCCCATCGCAGTAAGAGCCCCATGATTCTTATAAAAGCCTAGAGGAGGCCCAGGTCAGGCCTCGCGAAAGCCTCGTAAACCTAGCGAGGGGCTTTCGTACTCATAAGAGTCTTGCGAGCCCAGTAACATTTTTGCACTCAAGAGTCAAAATTAGACGAAGCCCATTGGAAGCATCACATCTCTTGACCAATCTAGTGTGCTTCGCCGAGCTTCTTATCCTTCGAAATCTACAGGCAGCATAGTATTCCAGAATGACCAACGAAGTGCTTAAGGAAAGATTGTGTTTGATTGACACACAGACTCTCATAAGGAAACCAAATCCCAATCACCTAAAGATTATGCAACGTGATCTATTCGAATAATGGCTGAAATCTGGGAGATCGTATTGACAGCCGATCATCTCTATCCCATAAGGAAGGGGAGTCCAATCAGATTTCTAATTGATTATTTTTCTAAATCGATTAGAACTCTTGCGTTATAAATACAATGTCTCTGGTTATTCTAAGGTACGCACTTTTTACGTATTATTTTCACTCTTTAACTCTGCTCAAATCTCTGCCAGATTGTCTTTCCCACACCCAAATATTATTTTCCATGTATTGTTATTTATTCTATATACCGGCAGTTGACTTAATCGTCGGAGTACCAATTATCGCCGGACCCTTTTTCTCTGATGATCTTGGTGCTTAACGGTCGTCCTAGTATGCAGGTAACATACAGGTTGGTGGAGGAGTAACTGAAGATCTGTTGACATGTGGTTGGTACAGAATCCGACGTCAACAAAACATAAACAAAACTCTTCTTTGAACACTTATGGATGCATTCCAGATGTATATAAATTTTATTTTTAAGCTTAAGAATATTGTTCATAATTTGCTAGATTCTATACATTCATACATAACAATACCACAAAAGTGCTGAATTGTTTCGACAAATTTCAAAAAAGAAAACCCACGCAATTTTTAGTCAACAAAATAAAAAGCAATCTTGTTATTTTCAACAAGAAGATAATTTGTATATTGTTGATTGAGCTAATAGGGACTAATCCAACAAAGAATGTGAATACAAGAAGTAAAAAAGGCAACAAATAAAAATGTTAACAAAGAAATAAGTTCATCAAAATTCGCTTCTTCGGAACGATGTTTTAGTTGAGCCTTCTATTCATGGAATTGGATAAAGATTAGTATCGCTGGAGCCGCACTATTTTATTTTGTTCGTTGAAGCACTGATTTCTTTATGTTTCCTATCTTCAAGTTCTATTATTTCTCTTTGAAGTTGCAGTAAAGAGGAAAATATCATGCCTGATCAAAGTCAGTCGAAGTGATATATGATTGACTCCTTTAAATTCCAATATTGATCATGAAAGGGTTGAAAGCATGATAAAGTGGAACTAACCTGCATTAAGGAAATCGGATAAGTAAGGGCATGTTTATTTTGCGTTTCAGTTTTCAGTTTTGAGTTTTGAATTCATTTTCAGTTTTCAATTTGATAGTTTATTTTAAAATTGTTGAAAACGCGTTTGGTTTGTTATTCTGAAAAACTATTTCTGAAAATAGAAAACTGAAAAACATGATTTGTTTGAAATTTTGAGAAATAGTTTTATATAATTTTATTCAATAAATCTCGATAAAATAGAACAATTTTATGCTAATATATGATAAAATAATATATATACATTTTAAAGTCAGTAGATCTTACAATATTTTTGTTATACAAAAATAAAATACAAATAAATAATAAATTAACAAAATAGGAAATAAAAAACGTGGACTAAGAATTTTAATCAAATTTTATTTAAATTAATTTTTAATTTTTTTATTTAAATAACCAATAAGGGCTTGAATTATTTTTTTAGTATTTAGAATTTTCATTTTTATAGAATTTTCATTTTTTAGATTTTTTTTATAATTTTATAATATTTTTTTAGAATTTTTTTTTTGAATTTAGAACTTTATTTTTTAGAATTTTTTTTAGAATTTTATTAAAAAAAATTTCTTTAAATAATTTTTTTTTAAATACATTTTGTTTTCCTTAGTTTGAGTGTTTTAATGTCAAAAATGTGTTTTGAATTTGTATTGTAAATTTAAATGTGTCTTCTAATGATCTATTCTCTTTGTTATTTTCAAACTGTTTTCAATTTTCAATTTTGTAGAACACCAAAAACTTGTTTACTATGCTGTTTTGAAAATGTATTTTTTAAAACAAAGTTAAATTGTCACAAAACTCAAAACACATTTTTGACGTTTTAAGTGTCTTCAGTGAAAAAACCGAAAATACTCAAAACAATGAAAACTATTTGTTTAGATAAAAAATCTAAAAGATAAAATTCTAATTTCTAAAAAAATAAAATTCTAAAAAATAAAAAATAAAATTCTTAAAAATAACAAATAACAAAAATTCTACGAAAATAAAATTATGAAACTATAAAAAAAAAACTAAAAATAATAAAAAATTCTAAAATTCAAAAAAAAATAAAATCAAGCCCTCGTTGGTTATTTAATTAAAAAATTAAAAATTTATTTGAATGAAAACATATTGAAATTCTCAGTCCATGTCGTAAATTCTTTTTTTATTTCATATTTTGTCAATTTATTATTTGTTTGTATTTTATTTTGGTAACAAAAAAATTATAGGATCCACCAACTTTAAAAGGTATATATTAGTTGATATTATATTAGCATAAAATTGTTCTATTTTACTTAATAATTAAATTTATTGAATAAAATATTATAAAATAATTTCTCAAAATTTCATACAAAATGTGTTTTTCACTTTTCTGTTTTTAGAAATAGATTTTTAGAATGACAAATCAAACGAGTTTTCAGCAATTTTAAAATAGACTCTCAAAACAGAAAATATAAATGAATTTAAAACACAAAATTGAAAACTGAAACACGAAGAACATGCCCAAGTTTCCCCCATAACTCTCGACTTTTGACAATTTTCTTCCATAAGCATACAACGGCGATTACAACCATATGTCTACCAAATATTCCAGTATGTTTACAAGGAAAAATATTTGTAGGATCTCACAAAATTGACTATATGATTTTGGTGAGAAAAACAAAATTGCAACAAGATTCCAGAATGTAGCTGAAAGCAGAGATCTAAAAATTATGCGGATTCATTAGTAAAAAAAAGACTTTCTTTTCAGTAAAACCTATTTAATTTACTGATTTACGGACCACAAAATTCTAACAAAATCAATAAAAGGTTGATAAATACTAACCAATAAATTGTAAAAAATGTAGATCAATTAAAACTCAAATGAATTATCAACCATAAGTTACACGCACATATAATAAAAAATTGACAGTTAATTAAGATAAATTCGACAAAAAATTGGAAACGAAAGGAAAGGAAAACAACGAATTGAAATAAGAGTTAAAGAACATGATTTTAGCAATAGAATAGTCCATCGACACACACCCCAAATCAAGAAAATGGCATGCAGTTCTTGTAGTTTTGTATTTTAACATAACTTTATAGGAGCATCTCCAACAAACTCTTTAAACATAAATTACTCTTTAATTTAAAGAGTCAACTCTTAAAATTCTACTCAAATGGGCTCTCCAATTTAATATTTTACTTTAGAGAGTGGGTTTGTGGAGAGCCAAACTCACTCTCTATTATTAAATGTATTGAAATAATTTCAATTTTCAATACTTGATATGTTGATTTTAATTAAATAATATATACAAATTGGGAAGGAAATATATGATAAAAAAGAGATGAGAGAGAAATATATTAAATGCTTCTTGAAAAAAGTAAAATAAAGAGTATGGGAAAAAAGAGACTATTAGAATGTAAAAAAAAAAAAATTGTTCTTTAAATTTAATGATGCTCTTTAAAATGCTAAAAATGTTCTTTAAATATACATACGCTGTTGTAGATGCTCTAACACTCAGTGCCAAAAAATGCATACAAAAAAATAAAAATAATTATAGAAAAAACCAAATAATTAACCAAGCATCATATACTAATTTCTTCACTCAATTGAAGCACAATAACTGAAACATTATAAATACAAACACAAATCAAGCAAGACTAATATCATCTATCAATCAACATTGAATTCTTAAAAATCTGCAGTAAGTAATTTTTTGAAAAAAAATGAACAATATCTTACAATATTGACTTGTCCAAAAAAAAAAAAAAATCAATAAAACCCAAAAGCCAGAGCATAAATCCACAGGCCTAAAACAAAGAAAAATCAACGTACTTAGCATTCTCAAGGTTTATTTTTTGTGGATTTCTTGACTCAACAACCAAATAAAAATAGCAAATCAAAATCGAACACGAAAATAAAGAAAAATGGAAATTATGGTTATCTTTAATTAGAATCCCAAACCTTAAACAATGAAAATAGCCATTATTATAGATTGATAAATATAATTATATGTGTGTATATAAGCGCAGCTGCAGACAACTCATTTACTATAGTGATGTAATGTCCAAATAGTTTAGAAATCGAATTAAAAATTAATTTTTTGGAAATTCGATGGTGGAATTGTCAATTGAATATTGTTATGTTTTGACAAAGCGGGGGTGATTCGACAATGAATGACCTATATAATTGTTTCAAATGAAATTTGTGACTTCAAAAAAAGTTCATATTACTTCATAAAAGTCTAATAATGATGAATATGCAATGAAATCCTATTAAAAATACGTTTAAGACATCCAATGGTGATTATACTCTTGAATGATGTCAAATTTTAACCATAATTATTCATTATTGAAGAATGTATATGGTTTTTTCAAAACACATTTTTGGGACTCCAAACTAGTACACATGTCTTTGTAGGTGTGTTATGATGTTGATAACATTTGCAAATAGAATTAAAAATATGTTTCGGACATTTATTGGTGGATTTTACAATTGAATGTTGTTAATTTTTGACAAAAACGGTGGTGATTCGACAATGAACGGCTTATATGATTGTTTCAAATGTATTTTGTGACTCCAAACAAGTTTATATTACTTCATAAAGTGTAATGATGATGAATACGCAACGAAATCCTATTAAAATACGTTTAGGACATCCAACGGTGGTTATACTCTTGAATGGTTTCAAATTTGGATCAAAATTGTTCCTCATTGAAAAACGTATATGGTTGTTCAAAACGTATTTTTGTGACTCTAAAGTAATACATGTGTCTTTTTAGGTGCATCATCATGTCAAAAATGTTCGGAAATAGAATTAAAAATACATTTAGGACATTCAATGACGTAATTTATAATTGAATGTTATTAAATTTTGACAAAAACGGTGATTCAACAATGAACGCTCTATATGATTGTTCCATATATTTTTTTTTACTCCAAACAAGTTTATATTACTTTATAAAATAGTAATAATGATGAATACGCAACGAAATCTCATTAAATATACGTTTAGGAAATCAATCGGTGGGTTATACTCTTGAATTGTGTCAAATTTGTACCAAAATTTTTTGTCATTGAAAAACGTTTATGGTTGTTCAAAATGTATTTTTGTGACTCAAACTCATCCATATTTCTTCTTAGGTGTGTTGCGATGTCCAAATAGTTTGGAAATCGAATTAAAAATTAATTTTTGGACATTCAATGGTGGAATTTACATAATTGTTCTAAATATATTTTGTGATTCCAAACATATTTGTAATACTTCAAAAAAGTGTAATCATGATGAATACGCAATGATAATCCATTAAAGATACGTTTAGAACATCCAACGGTGATTATACTCTTGAATGGTTGGAAATTTCGACCAAAATTGTTTGAAAACCTATATGGCTGTTCATAACGTATTTTTGTAACTTCAAACTAGTACATATATTTTCATAGGTGTGTTATGATGTCGATAACATTTGGAACTAGAATTAAAAATATGTTTCAGACATTTAATGATTTACAATTGAATGTTATTAAATTTTGACAAAAACGGTGTTGATTTGACAATGAATGGCCTATGTGATTGTTTCAAATGCATTTTGTGATTCCAAACAAGTTTATATTGCTTCATAAAATTATAATGATAATGAATAAGCAACGAAATCCTACTGAAAATATGTTTATGATATCCAACAGTGGTTATACTCTTGAATGGTTTGAAATTTTGACAAAAAATGTTCATCATTGAAAAACGTATATGATTGTTCAAAACATATTTTTGTGACTCCAAACTAGTACATATGTCCTCATAGGTGTGTTATGATGTCTAAAAAGTTTGGTAATGGATTTAAAAAATGTTTTGGACATATAATGGTGGATTTTACAATTAAATATTGTCAAATTTCGACAAAAACGGTAGTGATTTTACATTGAACGACTTATGTGATTATTCCAAATGTATTTTGTGACTCCAAATGAGTTTGTATTGCTTCATAAAAGTGTAATCATGATGAATACGCAATGAAATCCCATTAAAAATACGTTTAGGATAGTCAACAATGGTTATGATCTTGAATGGTATCAATTTTCGACCAAAATTGTTCGTCATTGAAAAATGTATAATGTTGTTCAAAACGTATTTTTGGACTCACATATATCTTCAGTCTTAGAGCCAGAAATGCATACTTTTTGAATAAGCGTATCACATTTCAAGAAAATAAATTTGTTTGGGGCCAAAAAATACATTTGGAACAACCACATATGATGTTCAATGTCGAAACACTGTCTTTTTCGTCAAATTTTAACTACATTCAATTGTAAAATCTACCTTGAATGTCCCAAACGTATTTTAAATTTGATTTTCAAACTTTTTCGACATCGTGATACACCTACAAAGACATGTACAATTTTAGAGTAACAAAATATCATTTGAACAACTATATACGTTTTTTTAATGACAAACATTTTTTTGTCAAAATTTGACACCATTCTCTTTGTATAACAGCACCGTTGGATCTCCTAAACATAATTTTAATAGAATTTCATTACATATTCATCATCATAATACTTTTATGAAGCAATATAAACTTGTTTGGAGTCCCAAAATACATTTGGAACAACCATATAGGCCGTTCAATGTCAAATTATTACCGTTTTGTCAAAATTTAACATTCAAGTGCAAAATCCACTATTAAGTGTCCCACACGTATTTTTTTATTCAATTTCTAAACTTTTTTTGCCATCATAACACACTTAAGATGTCATATATGCTAGTTTGGAGTCCAAAAAATATATTCCAAATAACTATATATGTTTCAATGACGAACAATTTTGGTCGAAATTTGAAATAAAGCAAGAGTATAACCAACAGTTTGATGTCCTAAACATACTTTTAATAAGATTTTGTTGCGTATTCTTCATCATGCCAATTTTGAGAAGCAATTTAAAATTTTTGGGGTCATGAAAGTACATTTAGAACAACCATATATTTCGTTCAACATCGAATTACTATCGTTTTTGTCAAAATTTAACATTATTCAATTGTAAAATCCACTACTGAATGTCTGAAACGTATTTTTAATTCAATTTACAAAAATTTTCGGCATCTTAACATACCTATTAAGACATATGCACAAGTTTGGAGTCAAAAAATACACTTTGACCAACTATATACATTTTTCAATGCTGTAAAATTTCGGTCAAAATTTATCACCATTCACGAGTATACCTCAATGTGGGATGTACTAAGCGTATTTTTAATAGGATGTCATTAATTATTTATCGTCATAACACTTTTATCGAGAAAGATAATCTTGTTTGGCCGTTCAATGTTGAATCACCACCGTTTTGTCAAAATTTAACAACATTCAAGTGTGAAATCTACCATTGAATGTCCGTAATGTATTTTTTATTCATTTTCTAAACTCTTTTCACCATCATAACAAAATTACGAAGTCATATGTACTAGTTTATAGTATAACAAATACGTTTTGAACAACTATATATGTTGTTCAACAACAAATCATTTTGGTCCATTTGACACCATCCGAGAGTATGACTAACCGTTGGATGTCCTAAATGTACTTTTATTGGGATTTCATTACGTTTTAATCACCATAATAGCTTTAATGAAAAAAGGAAAACCTGTTTGGGGTCATAAAAATATATTTGGAACAACAATATAGGTCGTTCCAGAGGTGTCAAGACGGGCGGGCTGGCCGAACACGCATCGGCCCACCCATCTTGACCCGGAACTGCAGGACAGCCCGTGAACTGGGTGGGCCATTTATGGGCCGAGGAGGCTCAACCGCGGGCCAGCCTGTGAACTAGGCGGGCTGTTCAGCATTTCGCAGCTGGCCTATTTGAATTTTTTTTAATAAATGGCAGAGAGTCGTTTCAAGTGAAAGATGGACAGATGCGTGATGTTTTAGTCTTTAAATGTATAAAAAAATAGCAGTTGAATTAAAAATTTAAAAAATGTGAATATATCATTGTTATTTATTTTTTATTTAGTAATTTAACACATTCTTTGCTATATATGTAAACATTTTTTTAAATTACAATAGGTAACTAATTTTTTTTAGTAATTTCAAAAAAAAAAAAATTTATTCATACGGGTTGAACCGCAGCCCACATGGGCTCGACCCGGATGAGCCGATGGGTGGGCTGGGCTCGTATTCAATTTTTGTAGGCTGGATTGACCCGGCCCGCAACCCGCCATAGTGCAGGCTTTTTCTAATGCGGGCCGTCACCAGACTTCATCGGAGGCGGGCCAACCCGACCTGACCCTACTCGACCCGCTTGACCCGGATTGACAAGTCGTTCAATGTCGATTCACCACCGTTTTGTCAAAATTTAACAACTTTCAAGTGTAAAATTCACCATTAAATGTCCGACACAAATTTTTTATTCAATTTTTAAACTTTTTTGGCCATCATAACACTTATGAAGTCATATATACTAATTTGGAGTCCAAAAAATACGTTTCAAACAAACATATACATTGTTCAATGACGAATTATTTTGGTCAAAATTTGACACCATTAAGGAGTATAACCAACTGTTGGATGTCCTAAACATGCTTTTAATGGGATGTGGTTATATTAATCACCATAAAACTTTTATAAAGAAATTTAAACTTGTTTGGGGACATGAAAATACATTTCGAATTACCATATATGCCGTTCAATGTCGAATCACATTAGTTTTATTTGACAAACATTTAAGTGTAAAATCTACCATTAAATGTGTATTTTTTATTCAATTTCTAAACTTTTTTTTGCGATCATAACACACTTAAGAAGTCATATGTACTTGTTTGGAGTCCAAAAAATACGTTTCGAATAATCATATATGTTGTTCAATGATGAACCATTTTTGTTTAAATTTGACACCATTCAATAGTATAACCAACCATTGAATGTCCTGGATGTACTTTTAATGAGATTTCATTATATATTAATCACCATAAGACTTTTATGAAGCAATAAAAACTTGTTTGGGTCACAAAAGTACATTTGGAACAACCATATAGTTCCTTCAATGTCGAATCACCACCGTTTTGTCAAAATTTAAGTGTAAAATCCACCATTGAATGTTCGACACGTATTTTTTTTATTCAATTTCTAAATTTTTTTTGCCATCATAACACACACTTACGAAGTCATATGTACTAGTTCGGTGTCTCAAAAATATATTTCGAACAACTATATATGTTGTTCAATGACGAATTGTTTTGATCGAAATTTGACACCGTTCAATAGTATAACCAATAGTTGGATGTCCTAAATATATTTTTAATTAGATTTCATTACGTATTCATCACCATAACACTTTTATAAAAGAATATAAACTTGTTTGGGTTCAAGAAAATACATTAGGACAACCATATAGGTTGTTTAATGTCAAATCATCCTCGTTTTTGTCCAAATTTAACAACGTTCAATTGTAAAATCTACCATTAAATGTCCAAAACGTATTTTTAATTTGATTTTTAAACTTTTTCGACATCGTATAACTACGAAGTACTAGTTTGGAGTTACAAAAATACTTTTTGAAAAATCGTATGTGTTCTTCAATGACGTATAATTTCTGTCAAAATTTGATACCATTCAAAAATGTAACCCACGGTTGGATGTCCTAGATGTATTTTTAATTAGATTTCATTATGCATTCATTACCATAACACTTTAATGAAGCAATATAACTTTTTGGAGTCACAAATACATTTGGAACAACCATATAGATCATTCAATGTCAAATCACCACTGTTTTGTCAAAATTTAACAACATTCAAGTATAAAATCCACCACTGAATCTTCGAAACGTATTTTTTATTCAATTTGTTAAATTTTTTCGGCATCAAAACACCTTTACAAATTCATATGTACTAGTTTGGAGTCCAAAAAATATGTGTTGAACAAACATATGTGTTGTTCATTGATGAACTATTTTGGTTGAAATTTGACATGTTTCAATTGTATAACCAATTGTTGGATGTCCTAAACGTATTTTTAATACGATTTCATTAGATATTAATCACCATAAGACTTTTATGAAGTAGTATAAACTTATTTAGGGTCACGAAAATACATTTGTAACAACCATACATGCCTTTCAATGTCGAATCACCACCATTTTGTCATAATTTAACAACGATCAAGTGTAAAATCCAATATTGAATGTTCGAAATGTATTTTTTATTCAATTTCTAAACTTTTTTTTGTCATTATAATACACTTAAAAAGTCATATGTACTAGTTTGGCCTCCAAAAAATACGTTTCGAACAACCATATACATTGTTCAACAACAAACCATTTTGGTCAAAATTTGACAAATTCATAAGTATTACCAACTATTGGAGGTCCTAAATGGATTTTTAATGGGTTTTCATTAAATATTCATCACCATAAGTCTTTTATGAAGTAATATAAACTTATTTGGGGTTATGAAAATACATTTATAACAACCATATATGCCGTTCAATATCGAATTACCACTGTTTTTGTCAAAATTTAACAACATTCAATTGTTAAATCTACCATTAATTGTCCAAAACGTATTTTTAATCCGATTTCTAAACTTTTTTGACATCATAATATTACGATGGAGATATATGTACTAGTTTGGAGTAACAAAATACATTTTTGAACAACTGTATACATTTTTCGATGACGTACAATTTCAATCAAAATTTGACACAATTTAAGAGTATAATTGGCCGTTGGATGTCCTAAACGTACTTTTAATGGGATTTCACTACGTATTAATCACCAAAAATTTTTATGAATTAATATAAACTTGTTTGGAGTCACAAAAATATATTTGAAAAAGATATATGGGCCGTTCAATGTTGAATTATCGGCGTTTTGTCAAAATTTAACAACTTTCAATTGTAAAATCCACTATTGAATGTCTGAAACATATTATTAATTCGATTTCTAAACTTTTTCAGCATCATAATACACCTATGAAGACATAAGCACTAGTTTCGAGTAACCAAATGCCTTTTGACCAACCATATACGTTTTCAATGACTTTCGATCGCAATTTGACACCATTCAAGTATATAACCCACTGTTGGATGTCCTAAATATATTTTAATGGGATTTCATTAAGTATTCATCATCATAACACTTTATAAAGCAATATAAACTTGTTTGGAGTCAAAAAATACATATGAAAAAACTATATAGGCCGTTCAATATCTAATCACCACCTTGTTATCAAAATTTAACAACAATCAAGTGTAAAATCCACAATTGAATGTTCGGAATGTATTTTTTATTCAATTTCTAAACTTTTTGTGCCATCATAACACACATACTATGTCATAAATACTACTTTGGAATCTCAAAAATATGTTTCGAACAACCTTGTACATTGTTCAACGACGAACCATTTTGGTCGAAATTTAATACCATTCAAGAGTATAACCAACCATTACTTATTCATTACCATAACACTTATATGGTGGAATATGAACATGATTGGGGTCAATAAAATACATTTGGAAAAATTATTTAGGCCGTTCAATGTCGAAATAACATAGTTTTTATCAAAATTTAACAACATTTAATTGTGAAATCCACCATTAATGTCCGAAACGTATTTTTAATTTGATTTTCCAATTTTTTTGACATCGTAATACACCTACAAAGACATGTACAAGATTGGAGTAATAAAATACCCTTTAAATAACCATATACGTTTTTCAATGACGTACAATTTCTGTCCAAATTTGACACTATTCAAGAGTATAACCCACCATTGGATTTCTTAAACTATTTTTAATGGGATTTCATTATGTATTAATCACCATAACACTTCTATGAAGCAATATAAACTTTTTTGGAGTCACAAAATAGATTTGGAGCAACCATATATGCCGTTAAATTTTGAATCACCATTGTTTTGTCAAAATTTAACAAAATTCAACCGTTAACTATTTTGGTCGAAATTTGACACCTATCAAGAGTATATCCAAATTGCTGAACTGAGCGACCGCCCAGGCCAATTTCGGGAAAAGTTCAAATTTTTGTCTATTTTTGTTTCATTTTCCAATTAGAACTCTATTTTGTTAAGTTTTAGTTAATTTCCGAATTAGATTAGGATTTTACTACTTTTACTATATAAATACTTCTGATTGTAGACAATTTACAATTTTGATTTATTGAGAGATTCATATTAAGTGAGATCCACTTATTTCTTCCATTTTCTTAATTGAACTAACAAAAACTTATTAAAGATTTTGCAAATCTTTGTAGCGTTCAAACTTGGTTATTTGATTCAAGTAATCATCGGGTCAAGTCTTGTGGCTTAATTTTAGCTTTTCTTGGGGTTCATATCAATATTTACTGTGGGTTCCGAGATTCAATCTTCGCGGGTTCGCATCAGTTGGTTTCAGAGCTTTGAGTCTAAAATCAGGTTCTATCTTTTATTTTTTTTGTTTCCATCAGATTCATCTTGAATCATATCAAAAAATAAAAATCGTTATTCATCATATTTCATAAGAGTCATTTTATTTTTTTTGTTCAGATTCATCACATCGTAGAATCATACAAAAAAAATATATATTCTTTTCTTGTACAAAGAACATTCAAAAATTGTTTGGGCACCAAAGCTAATTCTTTTCTAGTTCTTGCTTTGTGATAATTTTTTTAGTTTCTTGCGTTGAATCGTAAAAGTTAAAAAAAACAAAAATTCAAGAAACGTAGTTCTTTGAGATTTTTGTGATACAATTGGCAAGAAACACTCATTCCAAATTTTTTATATCCTTATTTCTTGTTCTTGAACATTGCAGAGACCGAATTCTTGATTGAATTTAGTTAGTTCCTTAGAGAACTTGGCAAAAAAAATAGAGAGAGGTAAAAAAGGCAAGAGTGGTGAGATATTATTGAAAAAAATTCAAATAGAGTGAAACATGAGTGTAAACACGTGAGGTTAAATTTTTCTTTCAATACTAATTTCTATTTGATATCCCAAAATGTCTAATAATGAAGAAACAACACCTAGGAAAGAGAACAACCAATTCTTTTTGTTAAAAGCCACGCAACAACAATTTGACCAGATGAGGGATAGCAATAAAGAGGGGTCAGATGGACAGGCATGATACAGTGATTACAATATTACAAAGGAAACAACAACACGGGATCCCTAATGATAGGAGATGGGATAGGCGTGATCATAACTTTATGGCTGAATTTGAGGATGAAGATGATTATAATTATGTCGGTTAGATGGGTAGGATGAGGCGTAGAGGAGATAGGCATGAAAGGGCACCTAGAGGAGGAGACTATAGAGGACACGATGGGGTAGATAGAAACCTTGGGAATATAAAAATGAAAATATATTCTTTCCAAGATAGGAATAACCCCGAAGCCTATTTAGAGTGGGAAATAAAGTTAGAATTAATATTTGATTTCCATAGCTATTCGAAAGAAAAGAAGGTAAAATTAGCAGTAATTGAGTTCACTGACTATGCTATAATGTGGTGGGATCAATTGGTGACAAATAGGAGGAGAAATCACGAGAGGCCTGTAGAAACTTGGGGTGATTTAAAGGCTCTCATGAGGAGGAGTTTTGTACCCAGTCATTACTAAAGAGACCTCTATCAAAAATTGCAGAGTCTAACTCAAGGTTCACATAGTGTAGATGATTATTATAAAGAGATGGAAGTGGCTATGATTATGACTAATGTTGTAACGCCCCAAAATGTTAGAGTTTTATTTCGGGCTAAGTAAAATTCTTAGCAAATAATTGTGGCCACATGTCCGTCCAAAATCCAAATGGGGTCCAATAATAATAAACGACCCGAGTCCACTAGACAAAAGATCCAACAATTTTTTATATTTAATTAATTAATTAATTATATTTATTTATTTTCTAAAAGGGGGAAGAATGGTAAGATTTTTTAAAATTATGGTATTTTTACCATATCAAAACCTTACCAAAATTCAAAAAGGTAAGTGTTTGCAAGAGGATAGAATAAACCCTAAAAATCCTCAATTTTTCCCTTCACTCTTTCCCTTTCCCTTTCCCCTTCCCCTTCCCCTTCCCCCTAGAATTCGGCCCCCTCCCTCTTCTCTTCACCAAAAAGCCCCCTCTCCTTTAGTATACACACTTAAGCCATTTTTTACAAAGAAAGAAAAGAGAAGAAGAAGGAGGAAAGAAGAAATATATTTCAAAAAAGTTTTCATTCTTTTTCAAGAAGCAATGTAGGAATATTTTTATGCAAGTGATTTAAATCCCTTTATGTATTGTAATTATGTGTATGTTATGCTATATGATTTAATGTTTATGGCCATCCAGATATGAATGTAGTTTGTTCCTTTGGAATGAACAAGATATGATGTTCATCCTACTTTAGATGTAAATGAAGAATGTTTATGGTTTTAAATCATCTCGGATTAAACCTAAGAAAGAATGTTATTGGTTTTAAATCCTTCGGGATTAAACCTATGAAAGAATTTAGGGTTTTGACCCTTTGAGTGTAGCACCCTCTTTCAATCCCTAATATGTATATGTATATGTACTTGTAAAGAAACATTTTCACAACTAGGTGTACCTGTGTGTGAACAACTTTTTTTTTTTTACTACGAAAGATAATAACCAACTTTATGCACAAAATTTAGTATATTTTGAAAACCATTCTTAACATAATATATTGCATAAAGTACACATCAAACCATACTTATTTACAATAAGGTTACAAAAGTACTCTATTATAATATCGTCATTTAAAATTATAAAACAAAATACTTTAATAACCAAAACCACAACCTACAAAAGTAACCCAACATGTCATCATCTATGTACATTGAGCCTCGAATACCTTCAGGAGCTCCAACAGCCAGCCAAGTTATCTACTAGGCACTAGACTCCCCATGATCACCTACAATGTAAGAATTATATGAGCTAATGCCCAATAAGTAAAAACTATATATGCGATGAGTTTGAATGTAGGATGTACTGTTATTTCCGTTTGAAACATCCAACGGAAAATGTAATATATTCAAATATGCATAAAATGATCTCGAGAACATTTCTTTTAAAATATTGTTTTTTGCATTGGGCCCTTGACCCAGCTACTATGCACTGGAAAATAGCTCTGTGCAATATCAATATTAATAAGCAATAATCAAATAGCCAATATCATATCAATGCAGTTGAGTGGACCATCCTCTTGGGACCACCAGAAGCTCCCCCTATCTCTTCCTGTGATCACCCAAGAAGTATTCCACCCGCAACACCAATACTCAATCACAAGGATACAGTCAAGTGGACCATCTTCCCATGATCACCAAAGACTCTCCCTATCTCTCTTTGTGATCACTCGAGAAGTTTCCCACTTGCAGTACTAACAAATATCACATCAGCACGCTTCGCATGCCTCAGTGTACTAGTAGTGGTCAATAAAACATTTTTATCATGTAAATTCATTTCTCAATTTATATCGTGCATGCAATATTCTCAACTATACACATGACATGCATGCATGTGCAAATTCTCTCTCAAACTGGTATCCAATGTACTTTAAAAACAACTTCTCAATCGTCGTGACCAACATCAAATGTATAATAAACTCATCAAAAGGATATAGAAAGTGTCACGACAAGGGTCAATAGAAATTACTTCAAGGTATATTATGTCCTTGCATTGTAGTTGTAAATAGATTTTTACTTACTTTTCACCTCAATACGTGTCTTGTTCAAGGTGTAAATCGAGTCTTCCTCCCCCTTTCTAGGTGTTACACAACCTGTAATACCATTCAACATCAAACATTTCTCTCAACTTGGTAAGCTTAATACACACAATCCCATATTAAGACCTTTAGTACTAATATACACTAACTAGAAATAAAGCTTTTCAAGTTACAAAGTAGATCCTATAACAGCACCATAACTCTAACAATTTCCCATAAAATTGATATACTAGGACCCCAAATGGTAGCCAAGTAAATTCTTCAAGTATTAGAGTTCAATAACAACATGAAAGGGTTGGAAAAATACCAAATTTCTACTTGGGCAGATTTAGGTTTTTAGCATTCGGTTGTTGTCGAGTTGGATGTCATGAAGCCTTTCACACCCTTTTTCCATATTCAATCACTCCCAAACTTTCACCATACTTATATAACATACATGTGAAGATAATCATGTCATAAATGGTCTAAAATAATGTAATTACAGTAGCAAGATCAGCCCCTTAATAGAATATAGAACACTTGATACCTCTAAATGACTGTTATTGATCCAAAGTTTTGCACCAAAACTGGAACTATACACCTGTCCAGAATTCAGCTTCAAGTTATTGATTTTCACCTCCCTTTGCTTCATTTTTTCTTTTTCTTTCACTAGGAGTCACTTGGAGACAACTTGAGGAGGTCAAGATGAGATTTAAGAGGGTGAGATAAGGTCTGGAAATGGCTTATGGTCGTGATAAAGACTCAAAGGTTAAGAAAAGGGCTACAACATAAATGTTGGACAAGCATGATGTGTCAATTTGTAGTAAAAATCTGATTTTGATTCAGCCTTTGCAAGATAAAATCCGGTGTCCAAATCCTATTTTGAATCAAATACCAAATATATTAATTGCAAATAGATCCTATTTTAATTCCAAACAATAGATTTGATCCGCTCGTTTAACTTTCTTACCCGACTGTACCCGACTATACTTGATTCTCGCTCGGTCAGAAAAATTGCACTTTGATCATCACAAATCTCTATTATCCTTATCCTATAACCTCAAAATAATTCATATAATAAAATTTCTCTAAGATATGTTGATTATCCAACCAGGGTTTTGAGTCAATTTGATAAAACCGAGTTAAAAACGTGTAAGATTATCGATTATGTTTGTGGCATCTCCAACTCTGCCAACACTTATCCAATCAATATCCGACACTTATAACGTCAACACCATATACCTTAATCACCATATTCTTCCATATTTCAATAAAAAGTCATCACCTAAATAGGTAAAGGTTGACAATAACCACCATACAAGAATATAAAACAATCCACTTGTCATACTTGTGATAAGTAAGAACAAGTCATGTCATGACAATACAATGAAAATAACATATGAATGACATATAATGCATGAATTATATTGGCCAAGTGAGTAGTGTAAAGCTTGAGTATTACATCCTCCCCTCCTTATAAAAATTTCGTCCTCAAAATTTGCTTACTGAAAAAGTTCTGGATATTTATTCCACATTTGATCTTCCCTTTCCCAAGTTGCTTCTTCTATTGACTGATTGCGCCATAGTACTTTAACTAATGGAATTTTCTTGTTTCTGAGTTGCTTTATTTCCTTTTGAACAATTTCAACAAGCGTTTCTTCATAGCTCAAATCTGACTTTAACTCCATAGGTTCACTTTTTAGTACATGTGAGGACTTGCAATGTATTTTCTTAACATAGATACATGAAATACATTGTGTACTTGTGACAATGATGAAGATAGGTCCAATTTATAAGCAACATCTCCAATTCTCTCGATAATCTGAAATGGTCCAATGTACCTCAAGCTAAGTTTTTCCTTTTTTCTAAATCTCATAATACCTTTCATTGGTGCTACTTTTAAAAACACTTAATCCCCTACTAAAAATTCCAACGTTCTTCTCCTTCGATCTGCATAGTTCTTTTGTCGATTTTGGGCAGTTTGCATATGTTGACGTATTTGAGTCACAGCTTCTGTCATTTCTTGGACCATATCTGGGCCTAATAACCTTTTTTCTCCAACCTCATCCCAGTGAACTAGAGATCGAAATTTTCTACCATATCATGCTTCATAAAGAGCCATTCTAATTGTAGCATGATAGCTGTTGTTGTATGAAAATTCCACCAAAGGTAAAGATTTATTCCATTGACCTTGGAAATCTAACACACAAGCTTTGAGCATATCTTCTAATGTTTGTATTGTTCGCTCTAATTGCCCATCAGACTGGGGATGGTATGTTGTGCTAAAAGATAACTGTGTTCCCAAAGCCTTATGTAAACTCTTCCAAAAAGAAGATAGGAATCTGGAATCTCTATCCGATACAATATATAGTGGCACCCCATGAAGTCTGACCACTTCTTGTATATATAGTTGTGCATATCGATCCATTGAATAAGTGGAGCAGATTGGAAGGAAATGAGCAGATTTAGTTAACCTATCAACAATAACCCAAATAGCATCATATTCCTTAACAGTCTTTGGTAATTCTACCACAAAATCCATTGTAATTCTTTCCCATTTCCATTCTGGGACAAACAACGGTTGTAAAGTTCCCGCGGGTCTTTGATGTTCTTCTTTGATCTATTGGTAGGTTAAACATTGTTCCACATATTTACCTATGTCACCTTTCATGTTCGGCCACCAATAATGCATTTTCAAATCTCTGTACATTTTGGTAGCTCCTGGGTATACTGAATAAGGTGTCGCGTGTGCCTCAGCTAGAATATCATCTCGAATGTTTTCCACTAATGGCAAATACAACCGTCCTTTATATCGTAAAATGTTGTTCTTGAAAATATGTAGATTTCCCTGAATTTATATCTTCATTCACCTTTGAAAAATACTTATCTACTTGTTGACCTTGTTGAATTTTATCAATCAAGGTTGGCTGAAGTGTAAGAGCTGCAAATTTGGCCTCCAATGATCCTGGCAGTACAATTTCTATACCCATTCTCTGTAAATCAACTAATACTAATTTTTGAGTCACCACCATATTTATAGCACTTAATGTTGATTTTCTACTCAATGCATCAGCTACGACATTAGCCTTGCCAGGATGATAGTTGATAACACAACCATAACCTTTTACCAATTCTAACCACCTTCGTTGTCTCATATTCAATTCTTTTTGTGTGAAGAAGTACTTTAAGCTCTTATGATCAATGTACATCTCACATCGCTCACCATACAGATAATGTCTCCATATTTTAAGTGCAAAAACTACTGCAGCCAGTTCTAAATCACGTGTAGGGTAGTTCTTCTCGTACTCCTTGAGTTGCCTAGATGCATATGCAATCACTTTCCCATTTTGCATCAATACACATCCCAAACCACGTTTTGAAGCATCACTATAGACCACAAAACCTCTTGTACCTGATGGTATTGAAAGGATTGGAGCTGACGTTAACTTCTTCTTTAATTCTTGAAAACTTTGTTCACAAGCATCTGTCCATCTAAATGTCACATTTTTCTGCGTTAACTGTGTCAATAGAGTAGCTATTTTAGAAATCCCTCTACAAATATACGATAATATCCACCTAAGCCCATAAAACTTCGAACTTCTAAAGAGTTCTTAGCTCGTGGACAGTTGTTGACAACTTCTATTTTACTTAGATCAACTGATATCCCTTCTCCAGAAATTACATGTCCCAAGAATACTACTCAATCAAGCCAAAATTCACATTTCTTAAATTTAGCATATAACTACTTCTCTTTTAAAATTTGAAGTACCTTTCTCAAATGTTCAGTATGCTCTTCTTTAATACGAGAATAAATTAGGATATCATCAATAAATATAATAACAAACTTATCAAGGAAATCCTTAAATACCCGATTCATCAAATCCATAAAAGCTGCTGGGGCATTTGTTAATCCAAATGGCATCACCAAAAATTCATAATGTCCATATCTCGTACTAAATGCTATCTTGGGAACATCATTTTCTTTTATCTTTAGCTGATGATAATAACCAGATCGCAAATCAATCTTAGAAAATACAGCTGCACCTTGGAGTTGATCAAATAAGTCGTCAATTCTCGAAAGTGGATATTTATTCTTGATTGTGACCTTGTTCAACTCTCGATAGTCAATACACAACCTCATTGTACAATCATTCTTTCGAACAAAAAGTGCTGGTGCACCCCATGGAGAAAAGTTTGGTCTAATAAAACCTTTATCCAATAATTCTTGTAATTGAATCTTTTAACTCTTTCAATTTTGATGGGGCCATTCTATAAGGAGCTTTAGATATAGGTGAAGTACCTGGAACTATTTCAATTACAAACTCTATCTCACGATCAAGTGGTAACCCAGGTAGATCATCAGGAAATACCTCTGAAAATTCTTGTACTACAGGTACATCACTAGGGACCAAGGTCTGCTGTACTTCAGTATTCATAATACTAACCAAATATCCATCACAACCACTGTTTAACAAACGTTGTACTTTTAATGTTGATATGATTAGAACATTAAAGTCCTTTCTAACCCCAATATATGTGAAAACTTACTTCCCTGTAGGTTGAAATGTTATCGACCTTTCTTTACAGTTTATAGTAGCGTGATATTTTGATAATGAATCCATGCCCAAAATCACGTCAAAATCCTTCATTTTCAATACAATTAAATCAACATAGAGTTCACGATTTTCTATTCTAACACAAGCTCTCAATATTTGATTAGTTTGCTGCATATCTCCAGATGGAATAGTCACGTTATAATTAATTTCTTCAATATCAGGAGTCCTACCCAGCCTCTTCACATGCTCAGTAAATGCAAATGAATGCGTAGCTCCAGAGTCAAACAATACAAATGCTGGGATGCCAAAGACAAAATTTACCTGTTACCACAGCTGGATTTATCTCAGCATCAACTCTAGTGATAGTGAATACTCTAGCTGGCACTGTCTTCTATCCTGTAGTATTGGAATTATTGGTGCATGCCTTGGCCAGATACCCTACTTTTCCACATACATAACATGTCCTGGTCTCAATAGGGCAAGCTCCAGTATGCTGATCTCCACATCTAGGGCAAGAAGATGGCGTTGGTGCTTTACCTTGGTTAGCCTTGGGACGTTTGTTCTGATCCCATTGTTGTTGTCATTGTCTTGGCTGAAATTTAGGTTTTTGAACCTGGTCTTGAAATACTCTCTTCTTTTCATTTTTTCCTCAACGCTATCCCTGACCCTGTCTAAATTGTTGCTGATTCTCTCAAGTACGACTGATTCTTTGTTCTGCTTGTTCAGCTACTAGTGCCCTTTCAGCTATTTGGGAATAAGATACACCTTGGATTCCAACCATGTTCACGTCCTGATACAATTTAGCCCTTAACCCCTCGAGAAATCTTTCAACTTTCAATGCATCAGTGTTGACCATATGTGCAGCAAACCTAGAAAGTTGTTCAAATTTACGAATATATTCTCCAACTGTCATACCTCCATGTCGCAACTGTATGAATTCATTCATTTTCATAGTACGGACTGGGGCTCTGAAATACTTATTGCGGAACAACTCCTTAAATTTGTCCTAAGTCATGACATTAGTGTCTTCTATACTCTTTATAGTATCCCACCAGTGCCCAGCACTACCTCTAAGAATAAAAGATGTGCATATTACTTTTTCTTCTTCTGAAATTCTTGTATATCTGAACATGTTCTCCAGAGTTCTCAACCAATCATCTTCTGTAGGGTCTAATGCATCCACGAATATCAGTGGATTCAACTTTTGAAATCTTTCACCAACTGTTTCGAACTGCCTTTCTCTTTGTTGTGGTTGTACAAACTCAGTCCTATGTTGTTCTCCCATATTTCTGTGCTGCATAAGCTGTTGGATCTGTTGTGATTATGCTCAACAACCTCTGTAAGTCTAGTAATAACAACATCGTGATTATTATCTGGAATAGGTGCCTCTTGTCCTGGGGTTCTAGATCCACTACTAGTATTACCTCTTGTCCTCACCATGACTACAATACCTATTGCACAAATTGTAACAAAATTTTGGCCAATATTCTTCACAAGACATGCAATGAACAATTTTAACAAATAAAACCTACTGGCATGGTTGTGCTCCTTCATTTTTCGAGCTCATGTACATAGATAGTCTATAGAACCATTCAAACTATGCTCTGATACCACTCTCTGTAGCACCCTCTTTCAATCCCTAATATATATATGTACTTGTAGACAAACATTTTCACAATCAGGTGTACCTGTGTGATTTTTTTTTTTTTTACTACGAAAGATAATAACCAACTTTACGCACAAAATTTAGTATATTTTGAAAACCATACTTAACATAATATATTGCATAAAGTACACATCAAACCATACTTATTTACAATAAGGTTACAAAAGTACTCTATTATAATATTGTCATTTAAAATCATAAAACAAAATACTTTAATAACCAAAACAACAACCCACAAAAGTAACCCAACAGGTCATCATCCATGTACATTGAGCCTCGAAAACCTTCTGGAGCTCCAACAGCCAGCCAAGTTATCTACTAGGCACTAGACTCTCCATGATCACCTACAATGCAAGAACTATATGAGCTAATGCCCAATATGTAAAAACTATATATGCGATGAGTGTGAATGTAGGATGTACTGTTATTTCCGTTTGAAACATCCAACATAAATGTAATATATTTAAATATGCATAAAATGATCTCGAGAACATTTCTTTTAAAAGATTTTTTTTGCATTGGGCCCTTAACCCAGCTACTATGCACTTGAAAAGAGCTCTGCGCAATATCAATATTAATAAAAAATAATCAAATGGTCAATATCATATCAATACAGTCGAATGGACCATCCTCTTGGGACCACCAGAAGCTCCTCCTATCTCTTCCTGTGATCACCCAAGAAGTATCCCACCCGCGGCACCAATACTCATTCACAAGGATACATTCAAGTGGACCATCCTCCCATGATCACCAAAGACTCACCCTATCTCTCTTTGTATCACTCGAGAAGTCTCCCACTTGCAGTACTAACAAATATCACATCTGCACGCCTCGGATGCCTCAGTGCACTAGTAGTGGTCAATAAAACATTTTTATCATGTAAATTCATTTCTCAATTTACATCGTGCATGCAATATTCTCAACTATGCACATATGACATTCATGCATGTGCAAATTTTCTCTCAAACTGGTATTCAATGTACTTTAAAAACAACTTCTCAATCGTTGTGACCAACGTCAAATGTATAATAAACTCATCAAAAGGATATAGAAAGTGTCACGACAAGGGTCAATAGAAATTACTTCTAGATATATTATGTCCTTGCATTGTAGTTGTAAATAGATTTTTACTTACTTTTCACCTCAGTGCGTGTCTTGTTCAAGGTGTAAATCGAGTCTTCCCCCCCCCCCCCCTCTCCTATGTGTTACACAACCTGTAATACCATTCAACATCAAACATTTCTCTCAACTTGGTAAGCTTAATACACACAATCCCATATTAAGACCTTTAGTACTAAGATACACTAACTAGAAATCAAGCTTTTCAAGTTACAAAGTTGATCCTAAAACAGCACCATAACTCTAACAATTTTCCATAAAATTGATATACTAGGACCCCAAATGATAGCCAAGCAAATTCTTCAAGTATTAGAGTTCAATAACAACATGAAAAGGTTGGAAAAATGCCAAATTTCTACTTGGACAGATTTAGGTTTTTGGCATTCGGTTGCTGTTGAGTTGGATGTCATGAAGCCTTTCACACCCTTTTTTCATATTCAATCACTCGTAAAGTTTTACCATACTTATATAACATACATATGAAGATAATCATGTCATAAATGGTCTAAAATAATGTAATTACAGCAGCAAGATCGGCCCCTTAATTGAACATAGAACACTTGATACCTCTAAATGACTGTTATTGAGTTCCAATTGAATTAATACATCTAACTTAGGTATTTACCCATGGAAGATCATATCCAAATCTTTAACTCTTATATAAAATCATCCATGTTGATAAATATATGATTCATTTAAGATATTACCCAAAATTAAAGAATGAATAACTTAAATTCTGCAATCATCCAATTTCTGCCCTTGGTATTTCATTCAAGTTCTTATAGCTATATATCAAGTTTTTAATCATGATAACACCACCAACAACACCCCCAACATGTTTATAAAGAGTCCCAACGGTTTAATATATCATAAATTCTCAAAATCATCCAAAGTTTTGCACCAAAACTGAAACTATACACACCTGTCCAGAATTCAGCTTCAAGTTATTGATTTTCACTTCCCTTTGCTTCATTTTTTCATTTTCTTTCACTAGGAGTCACTTGGAGACAATTTGAGGAGGTCAAGATGAGATTTAAGAGGGTGAGATAAGGTTTGGAAATGGCTTATGGTCGTGATAATGACTTAAAGGTTAAGAAAAGGGCTACAAGATAAATGTTGGACAAGCATGTAGTGGTTTTTAAGCATGACGTGTCAACTTGTAGTAAAAATCTGATTTTGATTTAGCCTTTGCAAGATAAAATTCAGTGTCCACATCCTATTTTGACTCAAATACAACCTACATTAATTTCAAATAGATCCTATTTTAATTCCAAACAATAGATTTGATCCGCTCGTTTAACTTTCTTACCCGATTGCACCCGACTATACTTGATTCTCGCTCAGTCGGAAAAATTGCACTTTGATCATCACAAATCTATATTATCCTTACCCTATAACCTCAAAATAATTTATATAATAAAATTTCTCTAAGATATGTTGATTATCCACCTAGGATTTTGAGTCAATTTGATCAAATCGAGTTAAAAACGTGTAAGATTACCGATTATGTTTGTGGCATCTCCAACTCCGCCAACACTTATCCAATCAATATCTGACACTTATAACGTCAACACTATATACCTTAATCACCATATTCTTCCATATTCCGATAAAAAAATCACCACCTAAATAGGGAAAGATTGACAATAAACACCATACAAGAATATAAAACAATCAACTTGTTATACTTGTGATAAGTAAGAATGAGTCATGTCATGACAATGCAATGAAAATAACATATGAATGGCATGTAGTGCATGAATTATATTGGCCAAGTGAGTAGTGTGAAGCTTGATTATTACATTGACCTCACCGGAATATGAATGTTAGCATGGTTTACTTACATTTAATTTCGATATATAAATTGGGATTTGCATATTTATAAATGACGATATTCCTATTGAGTTTTCTCCAAACTAACCCTTCTCCCATTCTTAGATTGATTGTTGGGTTAGATGAAGGCTCGATGATGAAGGGATTGAGCCATAGGAAAAGAGATTTCAGTCAAGAAGAAGAATAAATGACAATTACGTTATATTGTTATGATTTGTGAATTTTATATGTTATAAGATGTTTTTGATATGATTGTTAATTTTTAATGTGGCATGAACTTTTTTGGAACCCTATGAAATGATAATTTTAAACTTGATGAATGTTAGAGGATGTTTAAAGGATATAAGGTTGACCGAGATGTAATTGTCCAGAATTTCCAGCTTGCAAGTCCAGTTTCAAATGGACGTCCTGAATGGTAGACTTTAGGTTTTGGGATGCAATTTGATGGGATTGATGAACTATCAATTTTAGTCTTTTGAAACTTAGAATCACCTCGTTTGGATGTCTGTAGAACAAGATATGCAAGTTTTGGTGATGATGGATAGTTCTAAGCGAGAATCTGCCTTCCATGTTTTAGAGGTTGATTTGGAGACCTTAAATATTTTATTAAATTCTGAATCTTGGATATGAGTTAATATATTATGTTATGTTTTATCCCTAAAAATATTAGAATTTTTCAAGGTCTTTTGATAGGGAAAATTTTGGAATTTAAAATGAGTCTGAAAGTTGTCTAGCTTCTGTTTCTCGTATACTTTGATTCCCTTTTGATGACCTTAGCTATTTCCTAAAATTGTGAAATTTTATTATGTATTAGAGGGATGAGTTATCATTATTTGGTTTAAACTTCATAAGCTTTTATGACCTTTAGGTTGCTCGTTTTACTGCATAAGAAATAAAAGGACAGTAAACTTAAGGTTAATTACACCAATGGTCCTCATTCTTTCAGGTTTGTAACGATTTCATCCCCATTCTTTTTTTTAGCAGATATCATCTACATTCTTCTATTTATTCTCACAGAGGGTTCCCATATCACTATGTTTCACTATTCTGACAATTCTATGACAATTTTATCCTTTGGCTTAAATAAATTAAAATAATAGAAAAAAAAAATCAAGGAAAACATTGCAATTAGGCCCTTAATCTTTTCAAAAGTACAAATAAATCGTAAACTATTTTATTTTGTACACGTAAGTGTTCTTCTCCAATAAAAAAAGAATCTATCTTTTCCTCCCTCCCCCTCCCCCTCCCCCTCCCCCTCCCCCTCACGCTTCATACTGCAAATCCTGCACACACCATATCAAAAGTAAGACAAAAAGTTTCCAAACATATATTGTTCTCAAACGGTACCCCCACTCCACTCCATCCCACCTAGTACCCTGCCATTTTTATCCCAATACCAAGGTGCTTTCCCTGCACCCAACCCCTGTTTGCATTCTCTCTCTTAAAAATGGCACCATATCATGCCAACCCCTGTTTGCACCCAACCCCTGTTTGCACACACCATATCAAAAGTAAGACAAAAAGTTTCCAAACATATATTGTTCTCAAACGATACCCCCACTCCACTCCATCCCATCCCACCTAGTACCCTGCCATTTTTATCCCAATACCAAGGTGCTTTCCCTGCACCCAACCCCTGTTTGCATTCTCTCTCTTAAACCCCTCTTCTTTTCTCTCTCTACATATATATACAGATATATCTGCATCTGTATGCATGGATCCTCATTGATTGCACCATAGGAAAACTATCGAACCTGAACCTACCGCCGCTGCCCACGTATCTCATACCGCTAACCCAACTCTGAATCGTGCATCGTCCCACGACCACCCACCATATTCTGAGGTACTGTGAAGTGTAAACAAAGAAACCCCATAGTGTAAACAAAGAAACAATGGTCAGATTGTCATGGTCAAGCACTCTTACAAGCTTCCTAGATCTACTCATGTGCCTATGTCTGGCAACGAAACTGTTAATGTCCCTTTTGATCTCAATTATGTTGGCTCCAAAAGAAGGCCCGGTCGCCCTCCTAAGCCTCAGCACGAGCCCGTTCAAAATGTTGTACCTTTTTTTGTTCATGGGGTGCAAAATTCCATGGCCACTGTTGTAGTGAGCCCACTGAATATGGCCGTTGGGCCGGGAGCTGTGTACGTTTCTGTTGGATCCGTTAATGGAGCTGCTTCTGCTACTGGTGTTGGGGTGAAAAGAGGTTGCAGGCGTAGGAGTTAGTACTGTCACATTTGATGCTAGTCCAGCTGTAAAAGTAGGTAGTGGCTGACCATTCGGTGGGTGTGGAGGAGAGAGAGGAGAGGAGCTTATATATGGTGGCGGAGCCATCTGCACAGGAAAATGAGACATGGTGGCTGAACCATCTGCACAAGAGAAGAAAAAGGAGAAGGAGAAGGAGAAGGAGAAGGAGAAGGTGGGGTTGGGGTTGGGGTTGGGGTTGGGGTGGGGTGGGGTGGGGTGGGGTGGGGGTGGGGAAAGATGATTTCTTTTGAGTTTGGGAAGAAACCTTATTTGAATAAAATAAAATTATTTAGGATTTATTTGTACTATTAAAAAAGTTAAAAGCTCAATTGCAATGCTTTCATTGTATTTAATATTCCTATCATTTTAATTTATTTAAGTCAATGGATAAAATTGTCATAGAATTATCATAATAGTAAAAAATAGTGATTTGGGGACCATCTGTGAGAATAAATAGAAGAATGGGGATTATATCTACTAAAAAAAGAATAGGGATGAAATCGTTACAAACCTGAAAGAATGGGGACCATTAGTGTAATTAACCCGTAAACTTATATTACAATCAGGCACACTAGAGATTTAGACTTTCAATAAAATCCTCTAAGGGTTGATAACCTCGACTTTAAAACCCATATAGTTTATAAGTTCATATTTGTAAATTATTTGAATAATATCTAGAATTCTGCAAAAATTTTAGTTTACTTTCGAGGCCTTAAAAGGTAAGAATATAAGAGACGCACCGAAGCCTCGTAAAGGAGATTTTGGGGCGTCACAACTTGGTATTAGAGACCAGAGTTTTAAATCGATTCTGTTGACTAAGAAAAGTTTAGGAACAAATAGAGAACAAAAAAAAAATTTGCCCTCGAGCGGGCATCTGTCCGCTCGAGTGAACACTGTTCATAAAAAAAATTCTCTTAATATGTATTTATTTAAGTACATGATGATTTCTTGTATTACCGAAATGTATTACATGATTACATTAAAGTTTGTATTCTATTTGTAATAAAAATAAAATAAAATGTAAAGATTCTCCATGGCTATCCTACTTTATCTGACGGCTACCATCCTCAAACCCTTAGTTATGATTTTAATTGGGACATGAAAGAATTATTTCAAAGTTTTGTAGCATTGATTTTTGCTAAGTTGAATTTCTTTAAGTTATAATTTTGCAAATAATAGAATGCTATGTATTTTGATATAAAGTTTTCTAAATTTATTTGGATTTATATTGGACTGGACTTAGGATAAGATGGCTAAAGTGAGACATACCGCTAGAAAGTCTACAAGTTTACCGCGTCACCTAAGACCAAAAGCCTTAGTACTATGAGCCTATGAGAACTTCGATTCCTACATGCCCATGCCTCAACACACTGAGAAATTCCTTCAATTGTAGGGAAATGCAACGATACATGGGAATAGAATTAGTAACATTGAAGATATCGACCACCTTTTGCTACCTTTACCCCATCTGGAGTAGAGATGGAAAATTTTATCAAGAACGAAATGTTGAAAGAAGACCCAAACCATATCAATGTCGAGACATATTGCTACATCCTAAATCACTGTCATGAAGATTATATGAATTGGAAATTTTCAAGTAACGAAGAAGACTCAGATACAGGATCAGAGACTTCCGTCAATCAACCAACGCCTAATCGGGAAGAAGATTCAGATTAGGCATCATTTACTTATTTTCCATTATGTTATTCCCATTCAGACTTTCATTGAAAGCACTCTCTAGATTTGCAGTTGTAACCTAATTTTGCTCTTACTACTTTTCGTATTATTATTCTCCTTCCAAACAATTGCAATTTTTCGACATTATGTCGAAGATTATTCTAATAATAAAAAATTCTAGCCTTTCCTTATGTCATTTGAGATAGTAGTTTTATTGATTCCTGATGGATAACCTTTATTTTGTCTAAAGAAAATGGCACCTCCAACTCAAAACAACCTTATCAGAGATCTGCTCAAAGTAGTGCAGAACCTGGCCAGACAAAGTCAGGCACCTCCACCTCCACCTCCACCTCCACCTCCACCTCCACCTCCACCTCCACCTCCTACCCAATCTCCAACTTCAACTATTGTAAATCATGCCACCATGATAGAACAGTTTCGTAAGCACAAACCCCCTACATTCGATGGCTCTTTAGGATCACTAGCATCAAAGGAGTGGCTGTGTAAGTTGGAGCGCATCTTTCGATTGCTAACAAGTACTGATGTGCAGAAAGTTAAGTGTGCGGAATTCATGTTTACCAGTGACGCCAGTCACTGTTGGGAATTTATGTCCCACACTAGGAGTGAGTTAGAGCATGATGCTCTAACTTGGAGTCAATTCAAGGAGGAACTGATGGAGAAATACTTCCTGCAGGCACTGAGGGACAACAAAGAAACTGAATTCTTACAGCTAAGGCAAGCCAGGATGTCACTACCAGAATATGAGCAGAAATTTGAACAATTATCTAAGTATGCACCTCACCTTGTTGATACTGAAACTAAGAAGATCAAAAGGTTTGAGCAAGGATTGAGCACATATATGAGCTTAATTCTCCTATCCCATAGCTTCACCTCTTATAGGGAGATGCTAGCTTGGGCCAAGACAATTTGGTACCGTAAAGCCAGTTCAGATCAGTCTGTCCCTCAAAATAAAGATTTTACAGGGAAGAGAAAGTGGGGGTAGACAAGACAAAGGAAAAGGAAAATGGCAAGAAAGGAAGCCGAATACCAGATCCAACAACGTCAAGCCATGAGCTTCTTCTCCATCCTGCCCAAAATGTAACAAGACTCATCTAGGAGAGTGCTTGTTTGGGAGAAACGTATGTTATCGATGTGGAAAGCCGGGCCATATGATCATGAATTGTCCAGAACTACCCGAAAGAAGATATGTGAAAGAGAAAGAGGAAGACAAACAAGAATAAGAATGGAAAGGGGCGAGTGTTTGCTCTTACCCAGCAAAAAGCAGACGAGAATCCTAACGTGATAGCAGGTACCCTTCTGTTGTCACATTTTCCTGCTTACGTGATTTTTGATTCTAGAGCAACGCATTCTTTCATCTCTGCATCTTTTATCACTAAGGCTAAGCTTGCGTGTGATAAATCAGCTAGTACACTAGAGGTTAGCATCCCTTCAGGTGAGTCACTTTTTACGAATCAACTAGCTAAATCAGTTAAGATAGAAAATGGAGAGAAAGTACTAGAAGCAGATTTGTATATCTTAGAAATGAGAGACTTTGACGTAATCCTAGGCATGGATTGGTTGGGACGTAACCATGCGTCTATCCAATGCCACGAAAAGGAGGTAGTACTTCAGAAACCAATAGGAGAGAAGTTTTGTTTCTCAGTGATGAAAGGGTCAGGTAAAGGAAAATCTTTTAATGCCTCAGCTAACTCCCAACCAGAGGTAACTGCTGAAGACGAAGATGTGATACGAGAATTTCTCGACGTGTTTCTTGAAGATCTAACAGGGATTCCACCAGACAGGCAACTGGAGTTCACGATTGACTTAGTTCCTGAAGCGGCACCGATGTCTGAAGCACCTTATAGAATGGCACCAAAGAAATTACAAGAACTAAAATCTCAACTTCAAGAATGGTTGGATATAGACTTTATCCGACCAAGTGTGTCACCATGGGGTACACCAGTTCTTTTTGTGAAGAAGAATGATGGATCGATGAGGATGTGCATTGACTTGTGTTTGTTTCAGTTGCAAATTTGTTGTACTTGTAAAAATATTCCCACAATCGAGTCCAAAAAACTTTTCGTTTTTGTTCATTTCCATGTAGTGCAACCAAACTAACATCGAGCCACTCTGATACAGAGAGAAGATCATCTTCCACAGTAAAGTTGACACCTCTTAATCTTTTAGAGTTGGGTTTTAATGGAGTATTTAACACAAGAAATTGATCATTAAAACTGGGATATTGGGTTGAAAACTGTGAGTTTTTATGTGATCCATTACATTGATTTTCATCCATACCAGTTTGAAAATCCACGTTGTAGAAAAAGGAAAAAAAATATGTAGAGTCTATTTATAGATCATATATGCCATGGATACATGGATAGAATGTGAAAATAACCATAGGAATGAAGTATTGAGATTTGTATATACTATTTAATTCCATTAATATAAGGGGTATTGAAAATTGGAATACTTTGAATGCATTTAATTATTTAAAAAGTTAATTTGGATAGTCTCTTAAAACATAATTTTAAAAATTAACTTTTTTAAACAGAAAGTATCTTATATTTAAAGAGCTTCTTGGAGATGCACTTTATGCCTTTAAATTTAAAAGTTGGGATAAGTCAAATTCCTAGTTCAATTCTTAGTGAAATCTTATCTTATCTTCAAAATTCTCTTTTATTTAGTATTTCTATGTCCCTTTTATTGATAGACAAAATTACTTGTTTAGGGGGTTGGTCATGGAGTGGGTATTTCGAACCTGGTTCACTAAAATCTAGTCCTTTTACATCTAAATGGGCTTAAAGTCATAAAATAATGCCACAAATTTAAGGAATTTTTACATAAATAAGCCACTATTTCAAAATAATTCCAAAAAACTATTTTTGTTTCATTTATTTTAAAAATACTGATTTAATTTAGGGTTAATTACACTAATGGTCCCCATTCTTTCAGGTTTGTAACGATTTCATCCACATCAATTTTTTGTAACGATTTCATCCCTATCTTTTAATTTATTCACCCAGAGGGTCCCCAAATGACTATTTTGACAATAAAAATATTACAATTGGGCCCTTAACTTTTTCAAAAGTACAAATAAATCTTAAACTATCTCATTTTATTCAGATAAGTGTTCTTCCCCAAAAAGGAATCATTTTTTTCAACCCACCCATCCCTGACCCCCCACCCCCACCACCACCACTACCACCACCACCACCACCACCACCAAATTGCGTCAAATTCCATGGAAACATAGGACAATACCTTTGGAGTTTGTTGAAGAGGTTAAACAAATGGAAAATTTTCTGTCAAAGCTAAAATCTGCAGCAAATCGAGAGAGTAGTGCAATTCTTGTCCTCCCAAGCCCTGATCACCACTTTCAAAGCCCTGTAAAAGGAATGTGGAACCACAAACGAAGAGAAATTGGGACACAAACATTTCTGTCTGGGTTCCTTCCATCGGTAGATTGAATGGACACAAAATTAGAAGCCAACTCTCCGCTTGTAGCAGTCCGAGTCACCGTGTTATCTGAGAGTAGTCCGCACGTGTTATTATTGCAGCCGGGCCTAGGTGGTGAAAAACACTCGCTGCAACCACTGGCCCGAGCAAGTGAGCATTGAGTAGATCGACAACGAGCAGGGTCATAGGTCGATGAGACATAGCCTTGGTACAAGTGGTGTCGTTTGATTGAATTGAGCAAGGTATTGGAGTGTTGAAGGGTGTTTTGTGACCTATTTGGCCGGCGATTTCCGTGGGAAAAGTGACTTTTCTAAGCTTAATTCTATGTTTCCACGGAATTGGACACAATTCGGTGGAGTTGAGGGTCAGGGATGGGTGGATTGAAAAAAATGATTCATTTTTAGTTGGAGAAGAACACCTATCTGTATAAAATAAAATAGTTTAGGATTTATTTGTACTTTTGAAAAGGTTAAGGGCCCAATTGCAATATTTTTTATTGTCAAAATAGTCATTTGGGGACCCTATATGCGAATAAATGAAAGAATGGGGATGGAATCGTTACAAAAAATTGAATGGGGATAAAATCGTTACAAACCTAAAAAAATAGAGACCATTATTGTAATTAACACTTTAATTTATTATATTAAATAATATGGTAACTGAATAAGTAAATTTGCTGTTTGAGTTCTTGATTATTTGTACGATAAGTCTTTCATCTTTATAATATCTCCACTTTAGTCCATATACTTCCTCTTTCATTTCAATTTCGTCCTTTTTTATTTGCAACTCAAATCCTTCAACTTTTGAATTTTTGTAAGTTGATCACCATATTTATACTTTTAAATCAATTTAGTCCTTTATAGTATAACTATTTGATACATATGTTACAAATGATATTGTGTATCAATGTTTGATACAAATGTTACAAATGATATTTTGTAACAATTTGTGTTACAAATTGAGATGTAAAATATCAGTGATACAAAATATCAATTAATGTAATGTGTGTTGTGTAAAATAACATAATATAATCTATAACATATTCAGTAATACAAAATATCATTTATAACATATGCATCAAACAGTGATACACAATATCATTTGTAACATATTTATCAGATCGCGATACTAAACAGAAACTGTTACAACTGTTACAACTATTACAACAGCAAAACCAAATCTAAACTTCAACAAGTTCATATTAATATACACATTGGACTCTAAAAACCTATTAATGCTGTGTAATATCAGTATGATATAGATATGTAACACAATGCCAAATTTAACAAATAAAATTATTGATTTCATCATTTGTAACATACGTAACATCAGTGATACAAAATACAAATTCATGTAACATGTCATGTGTAAAATAACATAATATAATCTGTAATATATTTAGTAACATATTCAGTGATACAAAATATCATTTGTAATATCAAACATTGATACACAATATTATTTGTAACATCTGTATCAAATAGTGATACTATAAAGGACTAAATTGATATAAAAATATAAATATGGGGACCATAATCTAAAAGTTGAAGGACTTGGGTTGCAAATAAAAGAGGACAAAATTGAAATGAAAAAGAAAGTACAGAAACTAAAATGGAGATATTATAAAGATAAAAGACTTATCGTGCAAATAATTAAGGACTCAAGCAGTAAATATGGGTAAAAGTTCTTTAGAATTCACGTGGGAATTCACGTGGAGGTATATATATGATTTTAATTTATTATTTTATTAATTAAAATTAATTTTAGGAATGTAGTATTTTTAAAATAAATTTGTTAAGTTGTTAGATTTGGAATTATTTTAAAATTGGTAAGTAGTGGGTGTAATATTCCCCAAATTTAAACCACTAAACCACCAATTAGAAATTATTTAACTCAAAAAATTCTAACTGTGCATTTTACTCCCTAAATTCCTACAAATTGCACAAAATGCTAAAACTTGATTTCTGGAAAAAAAAAACGAACTCCTAGTTATTGTTATTTACCCTATACGTGGTTATTTTTTTGCTAAATGCATTTTTTATAATTTGCTTTCAGTTTGCCCCAAAACTTTAAAACAAGTACTACTAAAATGAAAGATTGGGAAAGTAAGTGTTATGTTTTGAAGATTCCAAGATGCAACACATGTCAAAATTTTCTCTCATGTTATCTTCTCATGGAAAAATGATCCAACTATGTGGAGGCCCATCTATGACCCAACTATATCTCTATGAAGAATTCGAATAGATAAAGAACGCAACACAAAATTAGAAAACTACCAAAGATTGCACCAAGCATAGAAGTATATCCCTATCTCTTATTGGACTTAATGTCGTTTGTTATTTCAGCTAGACACATGTAGCACCTCTCGACATCAACACAAATCCCAAGAACTATCCTAAAATTGGCCAAATTTTAGGATAATATTAATTTAATAACAAATAATCAATAAAATCAAGAACTTAGATGCCTATATTAAAAATCAATGATCCAATTTTAATCAATAGCCTCTCTCGATGGTCAATCGATTATATACTTATATGTAAACATAATTATCTCTAATTAAATTTCGTACACATAAACATGCATTAATTCACAAAGATCATCACATAAAGATTTCATAGAGTATAATGACATAGACCATCAATTATAGGACTCTATGTTGCTTATTACCATGTGCTAATTTATACATAATCTCTCGAAATCAATATAAATCACAAACACATTTTCATAGTTTTCTTTGTTTCACATGAAAACATAGATGGTATTGAACTTCTTTGTGGATGGATACGGCATAAATGTTTATTCCATTCGTCTTGTTTGTATTGTGGTGTCTATTTTCATTTTTTTTTTATTTGCATTTATTTCTAGTTTAGGATTTTATTTTAATTATAATTTACTTGTCTAATTAATTATGTAAAAATATTATATTCTCATTAAAATAGACTAAAAAAAATTTCGGGAGCGCTGCCCCCGAACCCCTGTGTAAGGTTCCTCCTCCCGCTGCCCCTGGTGGTGCTACTTGGGTTTATTTTGTTACTGTGCTTATCCATGTGAGACTCTACTATTTTTTAGAACAATAGTCATGACGATCATTAGTTTTGGTTGGTTACATGGATATAATAGGCTGATAGAATTGTGGACCTAAGTTGTTAAAACCAAAACCACTAATTAAAAACTCGATCAATTAACCAATTGAAAGGATAGTTTGAAGTTGGTTGAGCCGGTGTGGGAGCTATTTATATAGGTGGTGACTCCGTGCATGTTTAATATTTGTGTGGAGTGTCTTTGGCTACCAAGTGGAATCTAAGCATTGACTGTATGTTCGGGGTCTGATCCCAACTACTCGTCCAAATAAAATGCATTGCATCAGTCATGGCAAAAGAGAAAAAGCTATCATGTCGTTATGAGCAAAAGCTAGGGAGATCCCAATGAGGACATTGGAGAGAAGAAACAGTAGAAATAAGAGGTCTGGCCAATGTAAAACCAATGTCCAGACTCGAGAAGCAGTAGAGGACAAGAGCAACTAGTACCATTAATCCCTCTTTAGCACAATGATACATAGAATGAACGAGCTTTATCAAGGTGGTGAAAGTATATAAATACTAAGGAGAATAAGTTGAAAAGATTAGTGAGTTTTGAAAATTTGAAGTTCAAGAATTTCATCAAGTATTGAATAGTTAATAGTGAATGGGACAAGTCTCAAAAACTGTATTCAATAATTATTTTGTTAACAAGAAAGCCTTAAGAATGCAAATCCTAATTAAAGACATAAATTTAAGAGCATTCAAATAATAAATTAGAGGCAAAAAAAGCGTGTCTACCATCTAAGTCAACTGCAAACCAAAGTGTTTGGGATTTGCTTCAAAATATGCCATTATAAATCATTTTATAGTACATAAGCAAGCAAAATCAAGAAATCTCTTGGATTCTTCAAGAAATGAAATTCCAACTTATTTCAATAGTAGAGAGCGAATAACACATAGTCATACCTAGAGGTGTCAAGACGGGCGGGTCGATCGAACCGACATCGGCCCACCCGCCTCGACCCGGAACCGCGGGCCGGCCCGTGAACCGGGCAGGCTGTTCACGGGCCGAGGAGGCCAACCCGCAGGCCGTTCACGGGCCGAAGAGGCCAACCCGCGGGCCGGCCCGTGAACCGCTTTGATTTTTTTTTTAAAAAAAATGGGCAGAAAATTCAAACTTTCATATTTGAAATGATATTTTAAAAAAAATAAAAAAACAAATGGCAGAGAGCCGTTTAAAGTGAAAGATATGACAGATGCGTTCACGTTTTAGTCTTTAAATATATAAATAAAAAATAGAAATTGAATTAAAAAATTAACAAATGTGAATTTATCATTGTTATTTATTTTTTATTTAGTAATTTAACACATTTTTTGTTATATATTTAAACATTTTTTTTTGAATTACAATAAGTAACTAAATTTTTTTAGTAATTTAAAAAAAATTAATTTTTTATTCATACGGACTGAACCGGGTCGAACCGCGGCCCACATGGGCTCGACCCGGATGGGCCAACGGGTGGGTCGGGCTTGCGTTCAATTTTTGTGGGCTGGGTTGACCCGGCCCGCAACCCGTCGTGGAGCGGGCTTTTTCTAATGCGGGCCGTCACCGGGCTTCATCAGAGGCGGGCCGACCCGGATTGACACCTCTAGTCATACCTTTGTTCTCACTATAGAGTCCAAACAAACTCAAATTTAAACAATGCAATTTTATCAAAATAAAGCGTTTGACTTTATTTACTGATCGTGAACAATTTTTTATTTTTTTAATCACATTATAAATTGTATCTTTCTATACTTAGCACAACTTATGTATATAATTTATTACTCCAAACGTGATAAAATATGCAAAATGCAAAAAAGAAAATCGTATTATTAATTAGAATATCGCTTAGTACAAAATGGTATTTTAAATTTTATCAACTTCAAAAATGTGCCGCAAAAATTATAAAATAAAAGAGAAGGGAGGTAGTTTTATGTAGAAGAAAGAAATAGAAAAAAAAAATGAGAAAGGAAACAAGAAAAACATGCAGTCTGCAAACATGGAAATGGCTTGTAACTTTGCTTGGACTTTTTCCTCTTTTCTTCTTTGTTTTGTTTGTCAATAATATTCTATGTTTCAAATACTCTTTCAATACAAACGTGCCACTTTGGAGATGGGTTTGTTTGAATTCTTAAAGATTTAACTTGTACATTGCATTGTAACCAGTGCTTAGCGATTAAGTTATTTAAAGAAGATCAAATATTCAACAAATCGAGTGATGTCATTGTTGGAAATTGGTTTAAATATGTCGAGAAATTAACTAAGTGTTAAAAATAATGTAAGTGACTCCGTGTCAACTTGACCAAATATACAAGACCCGACCCAATCCGTTTAGGCAAATTTGTTTGCCACTTCGACGCTTCGGGGGCAACGCCCCCGGAACGGGGATCGACCTGCCCGGTCAGGTCACGGAGTTCGATTTATCTGCATGTTTAAAGGGTATATTTGGCATCTCGAAACTAATATCGAATGAATGAGAAATTACGGAAAAGGACATTTTTGGGTCAAAATTTTGACCATGCGATCGCATAGGTATGTACACCTGCGATCGCAATATGCCTAAATTTTAAGCATAACGCTTTTGGGTCCTTCCATGCGATCGCAGGAGGAAAAGCCTTGCGATCGCATGGTTAAATCTGGATGAAGTTCTGTTCCAATTTTTGTACCTTGCGATCGCAGCTTGGTTAAACTATGCGATCGCATAGGTTTGCGTGAACAGACATGTCCTTTTGAAGTGTTGCACAATTTGGTTCATTCCTTTTCGTTTTCAACCGAATCTCCAACGTTAAAAAGGGAATGTGGACGTCCATTTGACAGAGAATTGATACAAAAGGATAAGCAAACACAAAGAACTCTTTTTCATCATTTCATAAACCAAGTTTCTTGCATTTGTTGCAGAAATTCTGGTTGTTCATTTTCATTCTTCATCCGTTGGAGTACAAAACCAATTTTGGTTCCCTGTACTTGAGTTTTTGAAGTGCTACAAAACTCAAGCGAAACCGTTGTATCTTGGGAGTCAATTGCCAAAGACCCAAGGCACCTTTGCGGGGCAATATTGACTTAAGGACAAAGAGTTCAACTCTTGCCTCGGTTTATTCATCCTTTCCATATTTTCGGTTTCTAGTTTCTACTGCTTCGGGTCATTTCCATAGAAATTCCGCCAACAGTCATGAAGCTCCAGAATCAAGCTATGTGGCTTCTCATCTTCAAAGGGTGAATGGTCAATGATGGGATTGTGTAAATACAAACTTAGTGCATTTTTTATTGTATTGAAATTATTTTTTAAGTATTTATAAATTGTGAGTCCTATGAAATGTGTAGATAATAAGTGAGTACAAAATTGTAAGTTCCACGAAATATGTTGATAAAAATTTTATTTAATCAGTTTGACAAACTTAAATTATAAATTAAACGTAACCAAACAATTAGTCACAAAATTTAATCCATTTGTACCCTTAAATTCAATTTGTAAATTTCTTTGGTATTCTAATACACCAGATTTGTTGAGTTCATTTCACATATCGTCATTGATATTTGTGCAAAATTTTAAGTTGGTCTTTTAAAATATTTTCTAACTTATTTAGTCACTAAAGTTATTCAATGTTACACCATAAGTCTATAATATTTTTTTGACCTATTTCGTTTCTAAAATTATTTAACGTTACACCACTGTTCACTCTATTACCGTAATTAATTTCTTAGGTTTTCCATAATGGATATTTTTCATTTTGAATATAACACGTGCTTTGTTTGGTGATTAGTGCCTCAACATCAACATTTAATGGGCCTCATGTCAAATTGTACATTGATGGACTTTAGTGTTAGATATTTTTCATTATTTATTTATTTATTTATTGTTGTTATGCAAATAGTTTGCCGCTTTGAGACGGAGATCGACCTGCCCAGTCAGGTAGCAAGGATCGGGGGCAACACCTCCGAAAGGAAATTTTGATTTTCATAATGTGAATATGTGTGTGTTGAAAAATTGTATCTGTTGAAAATCAACAGCTTTCTTCCAACACACACATTCATCCCAATGGACACATCTTCCTTATTTATTGAGTTTGTCGCCGTTTGCAGAAATAACATAACAATTTTCATTCTTTCTTCTTCTTTCGTTTTTCCTTGGCATCATCAGTTTCTATTATAGTATTTTCTTGGTTTGATCATACCCTCACAGTTTGAATCAAACATCTCTATTGTATCCTAAAAAGAAATTTTCATTAGAACCCCTCTGTGACTTCGTTGGATATGAGAGAAACATTCCTTAAAAGACAACGATTACGTGCCTTGGAGTTCATATTCAGATTATCAAATTTCCTATAGTTTTCTAAAAGTTTTAAGAAACATCTTCGTTTAAAGATTTGGCACTGAATGAATCTGTAGCATCCTCAATTCAAGTTATGAATCAGGACTTGATTCGTCTTGATCGTTTTGATGGGCAAAACTTCACTCGCTGGCAGGAGAAAGTTCTGTTTTTCTTGACAGCAATAAAATTATCTTATATCCTGGGTGATGATCTTGCACCAATTCTTAAAGATGAAACAAATGATTCAGAACAATGCAAAAAGGGATTGAAAGAGCAGAGGCAGAAACATAAGGATGATGATTTCCTGTGTCGAGGCCATATTCTGAATGCATTATCAGATACTGTTTACAGCGCACACATGACTATTGAAACGGCTAAAGAATTGTGGTTGGCACTAGACAACAAGTATCGCATCGAAGAAGCAAGCATCCAGAAATTCTTAATTGGTAATTATTTCGATTTCAAGATGAATGATGGTTAGTGTGTTCTCTCTCAAGTGCATGAACTGCAACTTATTGTTAGCAATCTTAAAAATGCTGAAATTATTTTGCCTGAGCCATTTCAAGTTGGAGCCATTATTGCTAAATTGCCTAATTCTTGGAATGGCTATAAAAAGAAACTTAAACATGAAGAGAACAAGCACTTCCTGGAATCCCTCATGCATCATTTGCGTATTGAAGAGGACTCTCGAAAACGAGAGAATGATGATCAAGAGGTAGGAAAAGCAAACATGGTTCAAGAGAACTAGAAGGGTAGTAAAAAAGTGGAAGATCTCAAAATTTAAAGGAGATCATGTAAAATCTTCTAAGAAAATGTTCAAAGGTGAATGCTACTACTGCAAGAAACCAGGTCACACCGTTTGAGAATGTCGACATCAGATAAATGATGATAAGACAAAGAAGGATCAAGTAAATGTGACTATTGGAAAGAATGATCCAAACTTTGTTGTCGTGGTGGAAGATGCCAACTCAATCGGAGTTGAAGAAGGATGGTGGCTAGATACAGGAGCTACAACAGTTCAAGACTTACAAAGAATGCACCGATGGCAGAGAGATCAAAATGGGTAATAATGTTCGTGCCAAAGTTGTTGGAATTGGAACAGTGGAATTGAAATTTACTTAAGAAAAGAATCTAACTTTGTCTGAAGTCCCGACAGTATTTTACTAAACTGATAGGCCCAGGGGAAAGAGAAAGGAAGGCTGATGAGGATGGGCCAGCCATAATTAGAACGGAACAGCAAACATACTATCCAGTTCCAATTAAACTTGATCTCCTTATCCTTATGAGGTCTGATCAAGAGGACGGTCTACGCAAGTGTATAAATAAGGTTCAGTGGTGGGGCTATCATCTGCAAGGAGTCCGTGTGAGTAGACTCTAAAAATAGAATCCCGATCCATGCAGTCAGGTAAAGCTAGAACGAAATCTATGTCCATGCGAAAGATTGATTGACATGCACATGATTAGGTGTCTCGAAATCATCTCAAAAATCCAAGAAGACTGAAAGGTCATCCGTTGTTGTAGCAGACCCCAAAGAGTACCACAGTTTGATTTCTTCTCGAATGAGACGACATACTTTTCTTGTGGTTTCATGCGGAAAAGTGTTAATCAAAGGAAAACTATTTTTGCATACAAAGAATGTTCTCCATGTACCTGAAATGACCAAGAATCTGATTTATGTAGATCGTCTTAACAAAGCAGGGTTTAAGCTTGTAATTGTGTCTGATAGTCTTATTGTATCCAAGAACAATGTGTTCGTTGGGAAGGGTTACTTTTGTAATGACATGTTCAAAATGAATTTAATAAAGGACAACTTTACTTATATTGTTGATTCTTTACCTTTATGGCATGCTAGATTAGGGCACATAAATTACAAATCTATTAGGAACATGCATAACTTAGGAATTATTTTTAAATGTAAACTGATAATGTTAAAAGTGTGATATATGTGTTCAAGGAAAGATAATGTGTAAACCATATAAATTTGTTATGCGTACATCTGAATTACTTGGTCTTATATATTCTGACGTATCTGATTTACATGGTAAAGTTTCACGTGGAGGGAATAAGTATTTTGTGACCTTCATAGATGATTTCTCGAAATATGCTTATGTATACTTACTAAAAATTAAGGATGAAGTCTTAAGTAAATTTCTAATCTATAAAAAAAAAATTTTAAAAATAATTGAATCTAAAAATTAAAATCCTATGTTCCGATAGAGGAGGAGAATACCAAGTAACAGAATTATCAAAATTTTGTGAATCTAATGGTATAATTCACGAGTTTAACCTCTAAACTCACCAGAATCAAATGGTGTAGTAGAAAGAAAAAAATAGGACTTTAATAGAGATGGTGAACTGCATGCTTATTAGATCTGGTTTACCTGATCATTGGTGGGGTCAGGCACTCTTAAGTGCATTTTATATCCTAAATAGGGTTCCTATGAAAAGGATTAACAAGACCCCATATGAATGTTGGTTTAAACGAAAACCTAATCTTAGTCGTCTCAAGGTGTGAGGATGTCTCGCATATGTGAGAAAACCAAATCCATAAATTACTAAATTGGGAAATAAAACATATAAATGTGTATTTATAGGTTATGCAAAGAACATTACTGCTTATAGGTTTCTAAAATTAGAATCCTATGATATTGTCGAATCAATTAATGCTTAATTTTTTGAACATATGTATAAGTTTTCCCTTATGCAAACTGGAAATAATATTACTCCTAGCTCTTCCAAGAGAGCTCATAAGGAATCTCTTGATGATATTTCAATTGAACCACATTCGAACATAGAACCTAGAAGGAGTAAGAGACAAATGAAAGAAAAATCCTTCGGTCATGAGTTTGTAACATATTTGCTAGAAGGTGATGTAAATAATATTACACACTAGACTAAGTTAACTATTAATGATGATAGTGATCCTGTAACATATTCAGAGGCTATCTCTTCTCGTGATGCTGTTTTCTGGAAAGAAGCAATTAATGATGAAATGAGATCTATTATGTCAAACCAGACATGGAAATTGGTTGCTTTACCTTATGGTTCTAAACCAATAGGTTGTAAATGGATTTTCAAGAAGAAATTAAATGCAGATGGTTCTATAAATAAATGCAAAGCTCGTTTAGTAGCTAAAGGGTTCAAACAATGTCACGGGATAGACTATTTTGATACTTGTGCTCGAGTAAATAGGATATTATGTATTCGGGTGTTATTATCTCTTGCTTCTATTCACAATCTTCTTGTTCATCAAATGGATGTAGAAACAGCTTTCCTAAATGGTGATTTGGAGGAAGAAATGTATGTGGAGCAACTTGAGAAGAAGGTTTGCAAATTAGTCAAGTCCCTTTATGGTCTAAAACAAGTCCCTATGCAATGGCATGAAAAGTTTAATAAAGTAATGTTATCTAACGGTTTCAAAGTTAATGAAGCTCATAAGTGTATCTATTCTACATCAGAAATGGTGCATGCATTCTAATTTGCTTATATGTAGATGACATGCTTATTCTTGGTCTTAACCTAGAATCTATAAAAGAGACTAAGCAATTATTAGAATCTAACTTTCATATGAAGGATTTGGGTGAAGCAAATGTGATCTTAGGAATTAAAATAATGAGAAAAGATGGATTTATATCACTAAGTCAATCTTATTATATTGAGTCGATTCTTAAAAGATATGGTCATATGGATCATAAATCCCTTTCTACCCCTATAGATCCTAGTATTAAGTTAATAAAAAATATTGGTAGATGCTATAACCAACTACGATATGCTAGTGTGATTGGAAATCGTATGTATGCTATGTATTGCACAAGACCAGATATTGCGTATGCAGTTGGTATATTATGTCGGTTCACTAGTAATAAAGTACATTGGAATGCAGTTTCAAGAGTTCTAAGATACTTGAAAGTAACCATTGATTATGGATTATATTTTCAAGGATATCCTGTTGTACTTGAAGGATACAGTGATGCTAGTTGGAATAATATAGAGTCAAATTCTAAATCCACTTTAGGCTGGATTTTTACTTTAGGAGGTGCAACTGTGTCTTGATGTCCTAAGAAACAAACTTGCATCTCAAATTCGACCATGTTGACAGAGTTTATTACATTGGCTGATGCATGTAAAGAAGGTGAGAAATTTTCTAATAGACATCCCTTTATGGAAGAAACCATATCTGATAATAAGGCTACTTTGTATAAGGTGGCAAACAAGACTTACAATAGTAAGCAACGACATATCAGTCTTTTCGAGGATTACTTAAGCAATGAGTAATCACCGTTGACTATATAAAATTGAAGAACAACCTAGCAGATCCTTTGACGAAAGGACTGGCTAGAGAGATGATTGCAAAAACATCGAAAGGAATAGAATTGAGGTCTACGTAACTTTAGTTAGCTTCAATAGGAACCCTACTTATGTTTTGAAATATAAACAGAGTTCAAAGGGTACTAACAAGTTAAAGTTTAACTTAGACGAGACATGAGAGTATTATATAATACACATTCATAAAATCTTTAGTGTGTGAATTCTGTATGTTAGAGGCTGGATTTAATTACTCAATAAGTTTGATTGAGAAAGAAAGTGAATTGCATAATAACTTTATGAACTTACCTATATGAGTGAGCAAGTCAGGCCGCTTTCTATGAGATTTAGACCATCTCTAAAAGCACTCATGAAATCGGGATATAACGCGTGACCATTAATGCGTTGGAACAAAAAACACTCTTTTGTTGGAAATAGTATGTGTGATGACTATTAGTCACAAAATAGGTTCCTTGGTTCAAGATTTATTCATCATAGCACATTGACAAAACTTTGAGTTATTTACACTAAGTGAAAGTTCAAAGTCAAAAGCTATCATTTATGTACATTTTTTCTACGATGGTGCATTTGTGTGTATTGCATGAACTACGGTGGCTTGATCTTGGTAAGGGTACATAGGCAATCACTTAGGTGATGCAGCCATTCTAATTGTATCATATTCTTTTTATCAAAATAAATTTTGGAGAAATAGGGGGGATATGTTAGATATTTTTCATAATTTATTTATTTATTGTTGTTATGCAAATGGTTTACCGCTTCGAAATGAGGATCGACCTGCCCGGTCAGGTCGCGGGATCGGGGACAACGCCCCCGAACGGGAATTTTGATTTTCGTATATGTGAATAGGTGTGTGTTGAAGAGTTGTATCTGTTGAAAATCAACAGCTTTCTTCCAACAGACACACCTATTCATCCCAATTGATACATCTACCTTATTTATTGAGTTTGTTGCCGTTTGCAGAAATAACATAACAATTTTCATTCTTTCTTCTTATTTTGTTTTTCCTTGGCATCATTGGTTTCTATTAGAGTGTTTTCTTGATTTGATCAAACCGTCACAGTTTGAATCAAACATCTCCATTGTATTCTGAAAAGAAATTTTCATTAGAACTCCTTTGTGACTTCATTGAATAGGGGAGAAACATTTCTTAAAAGATAACGATTATGTGCCTTAGAGTTCATATTCATATTATCAAATTTCCTATATTTTTCTAACATTTAGTGAAAATCAACAGCTTTCTTCCAACAGACACACCTATTCATCCCAATTGATACATCTTCCTTATTTATTGAGTTTGTTGCCGTTTGCAGAAATAATATAACAATTTTCATTCTTTCTTCTTATTTTGTTTTTCCTTGGCATCATTAGTTTTTATTAAAGTGTTTTCTTGGTTTGATCAAACCGTCACAGTTTGAATCAAACACCTCCATTGTATCATGAAAAGAAATTTTCATTAGAACCCTTTTGTGACTTCGTTGGATAGGGAAGAAACATTTCTTAAAAGATAACGATTACGTGCCTTAGAGTTCATATCCATATTATCAAATTCTCTATATTTTTTTCTAACATTTAGTGACTGCGTAAATCAAAAATTACATCAAAAACCAATAGCGAAGTACTTTGAGGACCGGTTACCAACTTGAGTTAGTATTCATGAAACTAACTAATGAGCATGTTTGGTTAAGCTTGAAAGATTACTTAAAAGAAAATAAATAATTCTTACTCTTTTCTTAACTACTAGTGAATACACGTGCGTTGCACGTGGTAGCGTACTAAATTTAACAATAATAAGTTCAATGCATAATTACCCCAAAATAATCATGCAAAGGAACTATTTCTTTGCAACTTCGACAAGTTATAATCATGTTTGTCCCGCATATCACTCACAATCGAGATCAATGAATCATGCTTACCATATGTTTCATCTACAAAAAGAAAGTGAAAGCACTGTGCATTCCACATGATTGAAGTCTTTTCTCCTATTGATTGTACTATCGGAAGTTAAATTGGCATACTCCTAAGGAAAAGATAACAAGATAGCTTGAAATTATTGAACGTTTAAATCATCAAAGAACTTTTTCTCCATCACTTCAGATATTTGAATAATGAATAACAGAAGAATAAAATTCTGTTTCATGTTGTCTACAGAATTTGTAAGTCAATAATTTTATCCAATAGAACATACCACGTATCATATGATGGTTATCAACAAGTTTTTCTGCTATATTATGGTGCATGACCACTTGTTATCACTTCAAGACATTTGATTGCAGTATGGACATGAACTCTTGTAAAGCAGCAATGAATCAAATGGAGGTAAGAAAAAGATTCACGACACTTCGAGTATAAAAGCTTAGTTTGTTTTTGTTTCTAGATCAAGGACACGAACAGTGCTAAAAGATCCTCAAAAAGAAAGAGGAATCTTCCAACATGAAATGGAAAGTTAAGAATCTATGGTACGATATATCAGATGCTATTACCTCCCAATTTAAACAAGTGTAACTAAATCTCACCTATTCGTAGTAGCTAAAAGGGAATAAACAACAATGGTCACAGAACTAAACCAGAGTACTGAATAAGTTGCAACATCAAGTTAATAAACTGCTAATCATCAACACAGAGGGAAAGAATGTAAAGAAATCATGTCGAGTTTACTTGCACATTTGGGCAACTATTTTTCAATGCAAAATTTACTAAATATATTAGACAATACTTCTTTAGCTTATTTGCCCGAGTGTTAAAGCAACTTCTCTTTTGTCAATTGTCCAAAAATCAGGGGCATCTCTTTGCTAATTGAGCCCTTCAACCTTATGAAAGCTTCTAGGGTCCAAACCAGTTGCTCACACTGATAATGGAGAAAAAAAAATCAAAATTAATGTGAACAAAATATCACCATCATTTGCACCTTCAACTACACTTTTAACAAAATACAAAGACATATGAGTGGGAAAATGTGTTTAAGTAAATGATGTTTAAACATGACAACATTTCACTCTTATGTAACCCAAGCTCAACCCAACAACATAGACGATAAATGTAAATCATATACTGAATAAAAATCATGAACACCTAGAGGCCAAGCCTCCACCCACCGAACGAAATAAACGATTCAATCCCCGGGATTAAGCGTCTAGCAAAAATCGCTAAAATCTCCAAAAGAGAGCAAACTCTCACCCAATAAATACGAACGGGATGATAAAAACTACAAGTGAATCAGCTCTCAGGTGAAATCTGCACATTAACAAACAAACTGCCCATAACTATCATGTAATTGAACTTTAATCATAAGTGTCAAACATTTATTAACACAAAATCATAACCTACCATGATGAAGTTGCCACAATGTGCTTCTATTCTATTAATAAATTCACGCCTTAATGTAAATGTCAGATCGTATAAAAAATAACCAAATTTTAGTAAAGAAAAGCTCGAAGTATGCATTAAAATTTTATATTTACAAAAAGGTAATCTTAAACTTGAGCAAATAATTTGCTGACTACCTAATATGAAAATTAACAAATAGAATCATAGAATTGAATGTAAGATTCAATCTTCAGCAAGAAATAGGTCTCACATTCGGCTAATAAAAAAGATGTAGTTCGATTCAGCGAAACATACACATAACTATGATCTGGTAGTAAACAATAAATTATCACATCACAGAAAAATGACTTGTAGAATGCATACATATGAAATTAAATTCAATGTCCTAACATTCACCAATCAGAATTTCAATCAAATACAAAGCAAATATTAATCAGATTCTTATTTTTCTGTGATCCAACAATTTTATAAGAGGTTAAAAAATAAAACCACAAAAAACCACCAGCTTTTTATGTCCAGAAATCAATTTCTTCACTTAATAATCATCTTATAATTACTATAGTAGGCAAATTGCAAGAAACGTATGCCAAATGCCAATAGGTGAAAAGGCCATTTTGTTTTAGTTAATATTAAAAAAGGGTTGAATAACTAACTTTCACAATCAATTATTATTGTACTTGTATCAAGGCTATTAGTACAACCTTAACATCTATAGCAACATGAGCCTTCCTAGTTTGTTTGACAAAGAAGCAAACAAAAAATTAAAATCTTTAATGGTGTGCCGATTAATCTCTAAGAACAACTTTTTGACAAATATGAATCAACCTAACCTCCCATGATGACTGTTTTACTGAACTTAATCTGGTTAAATTCTTCAGGTTGTGCCAAGAGGTAAATTTTTTACTTAATTACTTCTTAACCATACACTATCTTCTTTGATTTTTAATGATGTAGGTTGGTATCAGAAATTGTGGAGATTAATGTTTCAGAATATGTATGCAATTAGTTGATTGCCTATAAATTTTGGTTGGTTTGAAAGACAAAACCATGCGATCTCTTGTGCTTATGTGCTTCTCTAGCCCCTATCTCTATTCCCCTCCACCACACAATCTGCTTTAAAGAATTTCAATAGTTTCTATATCTATAAGCAGTCAACTTTTAGTAGACTACTATGTTAGTACTTTCTTTAGATGACTAATCCTTATCCTTGGCACGCATATGCACAAGGAGAACCTCATACTGATTATAGATTTTAAGGAAAGCTACACATTGAATAATTTATACTTTTGTATCCTAGTATTATTAGTTGTTGGAGACTCAATTATATGATATTAACATGATGCACTATATTTAATAATACCGAATCACTCTCTATATACCATTATGAATTATCCTTGTTGATGATTCGCCAAAAATGAGGACGTAATGGTAAGGACATGAAAACTCTTCATGACAAACTCATCAAAGTTCTTAATTTAGGATACATGCACATTACAAACCTTTCTCCTTTATTTTTATGGTAAATGATGTCCAATGTAATAGAAACTTTTCAAAATAAAAATTCAAACTCGTTTTGATGTTATCTGGAAACAAATATAACCCAGTTAATGTGCTATTTGCATCGCTTTGACAAAGCAAAATCTTCTCTTTACTCCGATCAATAAACATATCCCCACTTTTTCCAATCTTACTCTTCTCCATCAAATATGTTTCAAAATTGAAAATTAAGGTCCCAATTCAACTTCTGCCACCCCCCAAAATTACAAAATTTAAGGGAAGCAAAAAAAAATCCTCTATCACAAACTACATGCACTTACGGTTCTAATTTCTTGAAAATTTATTGCAAAATTCTCATTTTATTCACTAAAAAACTCATTAACCAAAAAACTAAGAATAGTGATATCAACGAGCTTTGGGTTTACCATCCATAAACAGCAAACCGATAGTCAATTACAACAGCCATTTGTGATGAGTTCAAAGTCTTCATTTTCAGTAGCCATTTGTATCTTCGTCTTAAAAATTTATATTTTAGAAGGAGAGTCCGATTAATGACAGAAGAATCAGTCCAACTGCATTGCTACACTATTTTGTTGTGAACATATTTTAACATCCAGATCCGAAACAGAACCTCTTTCATACCTTAAATTTGCATATATTTAACATTATTTACCATTGACTTTAAATTTGGTAATTAAAAATCCAAAAACCAGAAAATTGACAAAAATAGCACCAATGCCACAAAATTTTGACAAAATAGCATTTTCTTAAAATGGCGAAATTAAACCTCAAAATCCTTAACCTACACTTATACATTCAAAATCTAGTATTTAGTATCACATAAACACAATAAAATCAATTATTAGAGCTTTAATTTACAACCCATTTACAAATTTCCTCCATTTCTAACAACCTCAACATATCTTTTCTTCTTTCCAAATTTTTTTGAAATTAAAGCATAAATGATAAATTTACACTAAAAACATCTAAAATACAGTGTAAATGGGTTAAATCTATATTCAAATCTAAAAATTAAAAAATTTATTCAAAAAAATCATTTGAGAAAAAAATATCAAGTAACATACCTTAGTTTAGAATTGAGACAAAACTTGATGAGAGAGTCACAAAAGATGAGGTTGATTCTGGATTTGAACCTCCGCGGCTTTGTTTCCGACCCGAGAAGATGTCGTCAAAGTTCAGCAGTAATGAAATGGCACCACTCTTCAGCTTCCTCTGCACAGGCTCAAATGGGTTTGAAGAAGAAGCACGTACGTCTTAAGAAAATATATTGTGATTGTAAGGAAATACCAAAAAATACAAAATGAACGAAACAGCGTCGTATTGGTAATTGAGGACCACATCTTAGGAATAGTGACACCAGCATGGCTCTTTTAATATAGTGTAGATGTAGATGAGAGATGTTTTAATCAATTCTCTTTTGGAAGTATCATTAAATTATAATAGAACACATATCATGAAATCTTTAAGTATTTTTTTTTTTTTTTAAATATGAGAGGTTTTAATCAATTCTCTTCTCGAAGTACCATTAAATTATAATAGAACAAATAACATGAAATCTTGAAGTATCTATAGGCCCTGCTTATTTAACCTCCAGATAGCACAAAAGGTTCTCTTGGGCACATGGCATGTGCAAATTCAGCATTGTCATGGTGACCAGTCAGTACCTGCAAGAAATTGGGTAAGAAATTATCAAGTATTGTACTAATTATAATTAAGCAGGAAACAACAAAGAATGAAAGTTCTATATAACCAAAATGAAATCATGAAAGAATAAGGAAACAACTTGGAATGACAAAATGAAGAATATTCAAACAAGAGTGTGTAGTACAACAAGAGAGCTTCAATGCCCATTTAATGATGATACCAGTACTTAAAATGCTCATTCATAATAAATTGATGTCTACATTTCCTTGGATAACATACCAGATCTGGACGAGATGCTGAGGCACCTAAAACAGGGTGACGATTAGGCTGACTTTCAATCCCAAACGAGAACCTAGCCCAATTCAAAGACATTGAGCCGTATAAAAAATGTCCACAAAAACTGGAATATACCAAACCAAGAAATGAACACAAGGATTGATGAGAATGTATGCTATAATGTGCAGAAGTAAATGGTTACATCTGGACTGTCAGTTTGAGTGGCCACAATCTTTCTATTCTGTGGTAGTTTTCTGATTCGATTCACCTGCAATAAAAAAATCATCTCATACTATTAGATACCCAACACTGTAAAAAGTCAAGTTCCATGGTTCCACATTTTTCATTCCATTTTTCCCTCCTTGTTTGTAGATGTGTTGGAGTTCAATGTCTTTTCTTGTCCCTTTTTCCTGGGACTTTATTGGGGGTTTGGGGGAATTCGCAATCGCAATTATGTTCACAGTACAATCAAGTTTCAATGAACCTATACTGGATGGTACATACTTGGAAATGTTAAAAGGATATAAGGAATTCAGAATGGTTAGTGCTAGACGAACCAGTCATTTGCCTCAGATCAGGGAATTTTTTTTTTTTTTTTTGTTGAATCTGGATGACAATAATTCACCACTTAGTTGCTTTCATTTTTGTGCATGAGGGAATAAAGAGAATAATGCAGGCCACGAGGATACTTCTCACAAGAATTTGTCTTATACCACAGACTAATTTTTTCCTATTATACAATTATTTACTTAAAAGATTAAATTGTAAATAAGGTAAAGAACTGACATTCTGCATAGTCAAGTTCTGGAAGATGCAATAAAATTTTAAACACGTTTGAGCTACAAGTTATGTACAATATAAGCAAAAAGAAGTATCCAAACATTAAAAACATAAGCTGAACAATGGATTAAATTTTACAAAATAAAACAAGGAATATATGAGTGTTTATATCTAATTATTTTCTGTAATCGAATAAAACAATAAGAATTCAGATACCTGTCTAGTATAATGGTTTTCCACTTCTTGACAAATGGTGAGCGAGCTTCTTCGTTGAACTGAAATGACGATAATCGAAATACCAATTGGAAACGTAGTCAAAGTGAGATTCACTAAGAATAACCTATGAGGATAGAAATAAAAAATGAATAGTTTTATAAAAAAAATACATAACTACTTCATATTTGTGTAAATATATCACTTGTCCTATGTGCTCTGCTGCTGCAACCCTTGGTTTTACAATTCACAATTTGCAATGACAAGTGTATTAGGAACGCTACCATCAGTCTACATGAGGAAGGCAGCAAGAAGGGAGGAGAGGGGGGGGGGAGGATTTAAAACAGTCAATATTTGCATAACAAAAAAATTAATGATAAAACAAAAATTGTGCACATAAAGAATTAGCACAGTCCAGGCAAGCCTATCAATAAGACAGATGACAAATGCTATGGAGTATAATACTCTCATACGCCCCTGGCGCACACATAATTGTTGAAAGTGATATGAATAGGTAGGCAATGATGAAAAGGGTAGCAGCACATTCACGGATACAATAGGCCACTCACCCAAAGGGAAAACACTTTCTTTGAATAAGATGTTCAGCACGATGAAGAGCGACAATGATGATATACATACATAGAATCGGAAAAATTGATTATAACATTTTAATTACATCATTCAACATGACATAGTTTTCTAATCATTGTATGATCTTATTCCAATCATCACAAAAACCACAGTTTTCTTTGCTATGAATATGATTGATTAATATTGGTAGCCAGAGTTTAACAACACTCAAAGGCTAGCATGCACATTATAACTCTATTTATAGTTAATGTAGCAAATAGAATATTTAAAGTTTGCTTCTTTCATACTCAACCACTAAATCATATCGAAAAATTTATTCGCAATTCGAAGAGTCAACAGTTTATATCCAGCATCAATTGACTTATGCATTAGTTATAGGAACAAACTACAAGCAATTTTTATTTACCAAGTAGAACAATTAGATTGGGCACCAAGGATACTTTCAACAATCATGCCTTGGCATAGTATTTGGCTCAAAGAAGCCAGTTTTTTTAGACAATCCAAACATGTGCTGCCGAACACAAAAACACTAATTAGTTTTTGTCATTATCCTAAGATCCATTTTCAAAATCTGAGTTTTTTTTAGTAACTAAAGCAATAGTTGGTAAAATCTGCAAAAGAAAATAATAAAGAATGCATTTAACTTTGTAAACACCCGCTTAAAAATGAGATTAAATTTTCTACTCATCAATGAAGATTTTTCCAATTGAAAAGGAAGTTTTTACAAACAAACCACACAAATTCACCATAGTTATTTAGAAGACCAGACTGCCTAGGGAAAAAGTCACAAACTCAAACAAGTAACATTATTTCTCTCCGCGTGATTGAGTAAAAACTTGTATGATAGTGTCCAATGAAATGATTATTGGATTTCACATGTTCTGTCATCCACCAAAAATATGTAGGCCAATAATTTCCAATTAACTTGACAACATATGACGCTTACAAATTGTCCCCCTGTATAAAACACAAGTAAATACTACACGAAGAGCAAATAGACAGCTATTGACACTCCCTTCTAAAGTTCTGAAGTCTATCATTTCACAAATAAGGATTGAGTCTTGTGGATGGAGTCCAACAAAACACTGAATAAGTCGGTCAGCTGTTTTACACCAGAATTAAGGCCACAATTTTGGAGGGCAGGAAAAAGGTATCAAAGATTTAAAATTACTATCATAGATATAGCTAATACACATACATTATTTACACTAAGACAAGCCACCCAAAAAACCACAAACAAAATATTGAAGACATAAGACAGATTTAGGAATTTTCGGATCTTTGAAACCCAAAAATAGCAACATAATTAAACGTATGATTACAATAAAAAAAAGTAAACCACATAATATCAGCCATCTTACCTGCTTTGACTTTGAATTGAAAAGGAAGAAGATCCCAAGAGATGTTTAACAGTGAAAGCTCGCGCAAAACAAACGAACAGACGTCAGATTTGACTGGTCGGAGTGGATATTACAATCCTCACTCACAATATAGGCGAAGCAAAACCCTAGATAGACATTGGAGTACACAACAACGGTAAATGAAAAAAGCCCTAGAACCAGATTCGAGCATAGACCAATAGCAATCGAACAAAAACCCTAGAACAAAGCCTCGACTGACGCCAACATTGCTCAAATCGGAACAAACTGAAATACCCGAGACATTATCGTGAAGACGACGACTTTTGAACGCGGATGAGAGAACGATGTCGGGAGGAGAGAGTATTGGGGAGAGAAATGAATGGATTGAAGAAAGAATGAGAAAAATCAAGCCTCATACGACGTATTCGAGGACCATTTCTTATGAACAGTGTCGGCTTGAGGATGAGTGGCGGCTTGAGGACGACGGCTTATGAATAGTACCTTCATTCACTCTTATAATATAGTTTAGATTTAATTTAACACTACTGTATATATTGTCCAAAAAACTTCTAACGAATACTTATTAATGGGACTTGTAAATAATGTGATTTTTCACCATACACTACAAAATATAAAATAATTTAAAAAATACTATCTAACTTTTTTTATTGTAAAAATACTGTTTTTTTTGTAACACTTGTCGTTAATAACAAATATAACAAAAAGTATTATAAAAATTGAAAATAATATTTTTATAACAAAGAAAAGTATAACAGTATTTTAAGAAATATTTTATTTATTGTGGTTATTTGTGAAAAGATACCATTAAAAGGAGATTCTAAGTTCTTGATTTATTTAAACTTAGGAATTTGAGTTTTTTACTTGACGAAAACTGTAGACATTAATATTAGAATTACTTCCAATTTTCACTTGACTTAAAAGTAAAGAGTCAAATCTCAAACCGCTTAGTATATCTAAGTGAAAAGAATACTTTCTTCAAACTATAAATGAAAAGAATACTTTCTTCATTCGACAAAATATGTGAACAATTATGGGTTAATTTCACCAACGGTCACTGAAGTTCAAAAGTTTCAGTGGTGGACATTGAAGTTAAAAATCCTTTCATTAATGGTGACTTCATTAAATTTCTAATTTAAAATAGTGATGTGGCATGATGATGTGGTATTTATTTATTGCATGGTAGTCCATGTACTTTATATAATATTCATTTTAGTCCCTATATTTCAATTAAGTCCTTCAAAAATTACATCTTAGGTCCTTAATCTTTTACATATTTAGACTTTGGTCTCTAAATTTTTAATTATATTTTAGTTAAGTCTTCCAAAAATTGCATCTTAGGTCCTTCAACTTTTTACATCTTTACACTTTGGTCTCCAAATTTCAATTATCTTTCAGTTAAATCATCCAAAAATTGCATCTTATGTCTTTCAATTTTTATAACTTTACACTTTGGTCCCCAAATCTTTGATTTTAGTGGCCAAAATAAGTGTAATTTTAGTGGTCAAAATAAGTGTACTTTCAATTAAATCATTGACTTTACACTCGAATTTTCACCTAAACGAACAAAATAATATTATAGGATCTGACCACTAAAATGTCTATTTTTAGTGGTTAATTCTAAGTGATAAGTGCGAATTTTACACTTATTTTGACTACTAAATAGTTTATTATTTAATTATATTATTTTATTCGTTTAGGTGAAAATCCGAGTGTAAAGTCAAAGATTTAATTGAAAGTACACTTATTTTGACCACTAAAATTGTACTTATTTTAGCCACTAAAATCAAGGATTTGAGGGACCAAAGTTTGAAGATGTATAAAGTTGAAGGACCTAAAATACAATTTTTTAGAAGACTTAACAGAAAGATAATTAAAAATTTGGGGACTAAAGTGTAAAAATATAAAAAGTTGAAGGACCCAAGATATAATTTTTGGAGGACTTAAATGAAAGATAATTAAAATTTTGGAGATCAAAGTGTAAAGATGTAAAAGATTAAGGACCTAAAATGCAATTTTTGAAGAATTTAATTGAAACATAGGAACTAAAGTGAATATTATATAAAGTATATGGACTACCATGTAATAACTAAATGCCACATCACCATTTTAAATTAGAAATTTAATGGAGTGACCATTAGTGAAATGATTTATAACTTCAGTGACCCCCACTGAAAATTTTGAATTTCAGTGACTATTTTGTAATTTGAAGATAACTTCAATGACCGTTTGTGAAATTAACCCGAACAATTGCGTGCCTGCCCACCTAAATGATAGGTTAGAAAAAGATAGTCTTTTTTTTTTTTTTTTTAAATAGAAAGCTAAAAAGCAATTTAAATTAAGTAAATCATCATCATATAAGTTGTTAATCACTTATCAATAATTTCTACTGTCATGTAATCTTTGAGTATTGGGGAATTTTTGCTATGGAAGAAGAGCGAATCTTGTCTTTTTCCACTTGTAATATTATAATTTGAATGGACACTCGACACCCACTCTTATTTCCATTCAACACAGTACGACACCATGTTGTTTTCATAGGATCTCAAATGTGGACATTCATATATTTGAGGGTCTACATTTTTTTACATTTGACCGTCAAATAGAAAGATATTAATACATTTCTATATTGATGTTCTTTCATTTACCAAAAAAAAAAAAAAAAAAATGATATGTTGAAGTGTCAAAAATGTATTAGAGAAAAGTAAATTCAGAACAACCACAGTTAAATTACAAAGTTTAGTTGAGTGACTATAACGATTTGTGTAATTCTTTATGGCTATTTCATCATCGACCTTATTCTAATAGTTTTTCTTATATTGATCCTGGATGAGGATTTTTCTGATTATTTAAGGATTAATACACTTCTTCAATTATTGTTTAACGTTTTCAAAGTGCAATTTTTGTCTCTTTGCTTTATCTATCAAATGTCTCTTTCTATGTTGCAAAGTCAATTCAATCTTCTCTTGCTCAATCTTAAACCTTTGGGATGCTAAGTAGTCATTGGACGAGATTATGGCTATCAATATTCAAGTAATTAATCGCAACTCAAGTCTAAGATATATAGCCGTTAATTTGTAATCATGAAATATACCCAAATAAACATTTGCGAGACTTTAGTGCACACAAATTGCATCAAGGGGCCATTGCTACAATTTATATAAATGGTAAATTTTATCTCATAAATCGTAATTAAGTCACTAAATAGTATGTTTGGAGTGTTTATACTTATAAGTTTGCCAAATATCATTTTTATCAACATATTCTATAGAATCTATAACTTTTATTCATTTTTTATCTACACATTTTATAGGACACACTGTTTATAATCTACAAAAAATTTTATCAAGCAATTGTTAATTTATATCAATTAGTTTATCGGACTTCAATTTAGTTTTAAATTACATCACTCTGTCATATTTGTCACCTATTGTCCTCAATTGATGAAAATTACTTAGTGGACGATCATAGTATAATTGATTTTGCACGCAATCTTTACATGGTATAATGAAGCTTATGACAATGTTTTCATATTAAAAGGTTAAAAGACGTTTTTTTAGCACTTTTATGACGTGACGTGGTGGTAAGTTGGCATGCTACGCAGCGATTACATGGAAGATCTGTTTTGGTATGTTTAGCAATTTTCATCAATTTTAGAGATTGTATGTGATGTAGTTGTGGAATTTGAAATTAAAATTGAAGTTTAGATACTAAATTAAAGTTCAATAATCTAATTGAAACAAATTAATGTTTAATGAGCCAGTTGAGATTTTGTGCTAAAAGTTCAATTACCATAAAAGAAATTTATCCTTTAAAACTGGTGATTAAATTACGAACTCTCAGAAAGAGCAATAGAAAGAGCTGAAGAAAATTGCATTCGAAAGAGTTTTTGTCAAATATAATTTCGGGTTCAATAAATAGTACGAACTAGTGCTTTGTATTTATTTCAAATATTCAAGCTATTACTTTACGCGCTTAGTTAAAAAATGACAAAAATCAAGTATAATTCAGTTTGATCGAATTAATTGGATTGATCTACACGTGAACCTTTTAAAATCTTATCAAACTTGCGAGATTTCAAGTCAACTAGTAAATTAGGAAAAATCAACTTCAACGCATTAGAAGACAACCCCATTTACCAAAATAGTTAATGACAACCACACATGTTGCTGAGAACCCAGGTTGCAAAGTAACGAAAATGAAAATGAGAAACACAATGCCGCAAAACTCTTGTAAACAATTTTTGAAAAAAGTAAGACACGAAAAGGTGCGAGAACGTTGTACAAAATATTATAATTAATTTTTTAAAATTAAATATTTAATATTAATTTAAACTTTAATTACTTGTTAATTTTATTATAGTATAAAAATAAAGCTTGAAATTAAAAACTCAGAATTAATATAATTATTTGTTAAAGAGCACAAATATCCATTATAATGTGCAGTTCTTAACCAAAGTTTTCAAATATATTAATCAAAAAATTTCTACACGTTTCTATAAACTTTTCTAAATGTTTTGGAATTTTACTAAAAAAATAAAAACAATATGATTTACAAAATGTGTCCTGAACAGAAAAGTTTCTTAAAATTTCCGTCCAACCAAACAGGCAGAAGACTAAAAGTAAAAACAGAAAAATCTCATTGTCATTTTCCCCATTATTGAATGGTCACCTACACCCACATACACGTTCTTATTTATTTATGGTCAATTCATTGCCACGAGATGTGGCCATTCATATATTTTATATCATAACATAAACATACACTTAAATTGCAAAATTTAGTTGAGTTAATCATAGCGATTTCTGGTCCATTCATCGCCACGAGAGATGTGACCCTTGACCCATTGTCTTTTCTGGGTCGATAACCGATCCGATTTTCTAAACATTGCTAAAAACAGAAAAATCTCATTTTCGTTTCCCCATTATATTGAATGGACACCTACACCCACCTACACGTTCTTATTTATTTCTGGTCCATTCATTGCCACGAGATGTGGCCATTCATATATTTTATATCATAACATAAACATACACTTAAATTGCAAAATTTAGTTGAGTTAATCATAGCGATTTCTGGCCCATTCATTGCCACGAGATGTGACCCTTGACCCGTTGTCTTTTCCGAGTCGATGAACGATCCGATTTTCTGAAAATTGCTAAAAAAAGAAAAATCTCATTGTTGTTTCCCCATTATTTTGAATGGAGATCTACACCCACCTACATGTTCTTATTTATTTCTGGTCCATTCATTGCCACGAGATGTGGCCATTCATATATTTTATGTCACAACATAAACATACACTTAAATTGCAAAATTTAGTTGAGTTAATCATAGCGATTTCTGTAATTTCTTATGAATATTTTGTCATCAATCTTATTCAAATAATTCTTTTTCTATATTTCATGCTGAGATTAGAATTTTCTAATTATTTTATGATTTATTTGTTTAATGTTTCCTAATTGCACTTTGTCTTTTAATTTGCTTCTATCTGTAGGTTGTCTCTTTCCATGTTGCAAAATCAATTCAATCTTCTCTTGCTCATTCAAAATATGAAACCAGAAAGCAGTCTCTGTGCTATTAATGAAAGCGACTTGTGCTCAACATGGTCCAAATTTTATGCATTTTGTAGAATAGTTTTTTTTTTTTGGTCTGTGATTGGCTCGTGAATGTGCCAAAAAAAAAAAAAGCATCATGGAGTCTGTCACTATTAAAAACTCGTACGTACGTACTGATGTAAATTGCAGTGTTTATAAACTAGCTGTATTTATTATTTCTTTTGTTTCTAATTAGAGCCCTCTCCCTGCTGGAACTGGTTGAATAATTCAAATAACAGTGGGAAATTTGAGTTGGGGTTGGATCGAATGGATAAAAAAGAGAGCCTGCTGAAGAAGGATTACTATGAGGACTGCCCAGGATGTAAGATGGATCGGCATAAAGAGTTGCAGCGCGGTCTGCCCATCAAGCAAGTCCTTACTATATGGATAATTGTGCTTGCAACAGGTAAAATTACATCTAAATGTTTGATTGAATGCCAATGCTGCATTTTCTTTTCCTTTTTTAGAATTAGATCCTCACAACACACATACACATACACATACACATACACATACTATGCTGTGCTATGTGATTGTACCTAGGTTTTGAGGTTGAGATTGAGACGAAAACAACTTATGAAATTTGAGATTATCAATTACAGAAGAAAGTGCATAATCGAGATTGGTAGATATAAGAATAGTCTACAAGTATCAAAAAAAGAATTTTGTTCACAAGTTCAGTTGTTATTCAACCAATCATTTACCTCTTAATTAGTTTATGGATTAGTTTTCAAAACATATTTAGAAATAAATTGAGGGGAATATTCTTTCCACATAAAACGTCCATGAGTACAGTTTTTGAACTGTTTGCAGTGACTTTTATATTTGTTGAATTATAATTTAAGTATTTTTTGAATGACAAAAAAGTCAATTGTTTTCGTGGGCTGAAGATTACAGTCAAAGCACAGGTTACATCTTAGCATTTGCCACCGCCAGTTTTATTTCTTCTCTTTCTAATGTAAAATTTATATTAGTCATAATGTAAGTAATTATTTGCAACGATTATGACATCATCTGGTGTTCTACAGTTCATGTCATGTACCCTTAGTTACTCAACTTCTACGAGCAATAGTGATAATTGACACTAAATTTGTATCTTGTTCATACTTGCAGCTTTGACAATATCATCTCTCTTTCCATTCCTTTATTTCATGGTGAGTACTTCCTCATTGCTCTGAACTTTACTTTGCACTATGAGATATGTAAGACATAATTGATAGAGGAAATTGTTCTCTTCTTTGTACATGTGTGTGTTAGTAATCTATAGATTTCATGTTAACATATTACTATATATAAATCTAATTTTATCATCTTTTCTTATAACAACAAATAAAAGAGGAAGAGGTTTTTTCTGGTCGCTGTGTACAATTTCTCAACAGATTCGATCTTGATTTTGCAAAGTCCAAACCAGCTCAAGCCCTTGACAAACCAATCTAATCGGTCACCTTAGGTTTTCTACTAATCTCTCTGGATGGTGGAGTCCAAACAATATTAAAAAGTAAACCGATTCTCTTTGTTGGACTGAGTTTTTTCCAGATTAAAGGAAGCTCAGAATACTTGGTTAGGCTCTAAACAAAATTGACTGTCCAAAAGCAACTAGACATCTCCATAGCAGGATATTTGGTGCACGTATACCACCTTGAACGTGGCAAATGTTGGTGAATTATTGATATGTAGGACATTTTGACCCTTGTGTCCAATTTTATGTGGCCTTCTTCTCCATGTATTACACAACTCACACATACAAACTTGCATTGTAAATTTCATCCTACATCTGTTTAGCAGTAAGAATAGCTTATAAATGACCATTAAATCCATCAATTTTTGAACAAAAAAGAAGTTAGAGATTAACTTCACCGCTTAATGCTTGAGGAACTACACCATTGCTTTAGAGCCTGTCTGGTTGATCTTTTTCATATATATAAATCTACATTATTTGACAGTATCAGCAGATAAACAACATTTTATCACTCTCATTTAGGAATAGATGTGAGATGGGCGGACCATATAATATTTGAGAATGATGATACAATACATTCACCTTAAGGGCGTAAGATCTTTCATGGGATATATATCTTCTTGCTTTTTATTCTAATTCTGGAAATTTGCATGTTAAAACAATGCCAAGATATAACCGACCCAACTTGTCCTTCATTAGTAACAAGAACTTCTTATATGTATGTTGTAGTTCAAAATTTGCGTTAGCACAATCTTGGATAGTTCTCCGGCTTTCCAGTAGTTCTATTGAGTTTTCCTTTCTCTCTCAACAATGCTAAATTCATTTACCAAGTCCTGGAAAATAATGGTTAAAACGAAATGTTGCTTAATTAATAATCAGGGAAAAGAATGAAGTAAAGACATGTGCGTGGGTATTTATGCTTGGTAGTTTGCTTGTTTCCATTAGTATTGAAACATTACATTTGTTGCAGATAAGAGATTTTCACATTGCAAAAAGAGAAGAGGATATCGGTTACTATGCTGGTTATATAGGTAGTCTTGTCGTGTTCATGTGCTATAATGTTGTTGGTATGTGCCAACTAATAAATTTATCGTTGTACTCAAGATTATGTTACAAATTGATGAAGGTTCTTCATACATGCTTGGAAGAGCTTTGACGTCTGTCATGTGGGGAGCCATTGCTGATAGATTTGGTCGAAAACCTGTGATAATTATAGGCAGTGGCACAGTGTTAGTGATCACTTATGCTTTTTTGCTCTTAAATATGCTTATTTTGAATGTCAAAGGACTTGTTATTGGTCACTTCTGTGCTAATCAGCTGTGTGTAATTCACCTTCAGGGTTGTTTTCAACACTCTCTTTGGACTTAGTACAAACTTTTGGATGGCCATCTCCATGAGGTTTCTTCTTGGGAGTTTGAATGGTTTATTAGGACCAATAAAGGTATTATATAAACATATTGCAAGTATGTTGAATAAAATTAATATATAGTACTACCCTTCATCAATGGTAACTCGTTTACCTTTGATTTTTATTTTATATTCTGGGATGGGCATATCAATTTTTTAGCAATTTTTTTACCTGACCAGGCATATGCAAGTGAAGTAGTTCGGGAAGAATACCAATCTGTAGGACTTTCAGCAGTAAGCATTTGTATTATGATATTATTTTTAATATCTTTACGATATATTGTTTGACAACTTATCATGAAGGGACTTAATACGGGATACTAGACTATGTACACCAAAACTATGCAGAAAAACATCATTGTCTACATGTTCCACTCAAAATTGGGTGGATTGGAAATATTGAGTACTTAGAAAGCTTTCGGAACTCTTTAAAGCTCAGATTCATCAACCCGTAAAAAAAGACAAGTTGTATCCTTTATCTTATTTATCCCTTCTCCAACTGTTGGATGCCACTGCTGAAAAGTCAGCTTCTAGCTATCTGCTCTTGCCATTTCATATCGATATAAATGTTTTAGTTTCTTCAGTCTCAGCAATATGATGATTTATCAGCACAGAGATATATCAAAAACTTGAGGATGTAAATATTCAGGAATTACTTTTGTAAAACATAAAAACAAAGAACTTCATGAATAGATGATTTTAGCTGTCCAGAAAAATTTTAAGTTAAAAAACAGAGTTCATATACAGGGGAGAGAGGGAGAGCGGTGGTGGTACCTATCACCTGTGGTGAGTTTGGTTCCATTTAAACCATTTCCTTTTGCCATTGCCTGACTCTGCCAAGATAATTAAACACAATTGCCTTGAAATTCGTGCAACCACCCTCTAACAATAGCTTCGTATCTTTGTCCCATCTAGAAAAGAATTTCCCACTTGTTGGATGTGTAAAAATGCAATTCGCAAGAAGATGAAAATCCTACTAGCCATTGCTATAATTACAGATAAAAAAAAGAAAAGAATAAAGAAAAAGAAAAAAGGGTTAGGTCAGCAAACATCAAAGTTCAAATAATTAGCAGTTAATACTTGTGCATCTTTGAATCTATCCCAGGAATGAGAGTATTACAAATATCCGCTTCGTTAGGTTTGCTAACAACCCAAGCTTACCTGTCACTAAGAAAATTACCTTTATCTTGCATAGATTGCCTTCACTATTAAAGTGTTATTATTTCTAGGTTATGTCACATCACATACAAGGTTCTGACAAGTTTAATTTCCTTTATTTCAGGTTAGTACAGCATGGGGCACAGGATTAATCATTGGTCCAGCTTTAGGAGGATTCCTTGCTCAGGTACTTGCATAATACACTCATTTTTTTTTGTGTGTGTCTGGGTGGAACACAGCTGTGAGTTATCAGTTTTTTACTCTTTTGCTCAGTTGTTATAATATACATTATAGCTAGAGGATGGGTCAACCATAGAACAACTGTTGTATAAAACTCCATATAATCAAATAGAGATTACGAGTTAAATTACAAGTGGTTGTAAATAATCCCTTCTTATTTTTCCCACCTCAAGGACAAGTTATATCATTTCCCAAAAAGCAAAAACAGAACCTAAATGGAGACTATAAATGACAAACACCACTTTAGAAACAGAAAGGAGGGTACAAACCTCATCACTAGCTCACTAAGTGTGGTAGATGACTTCAAATTTCAGACTAGTAATGACTGAATTCCTGTTCCTCATTTTAACGAGCATTTGAGAAGCCAAGTATGGATCAATGGAGTTTGTCAGTAAGACTGCAAGAATAATTTTGCTAGCATTCTTTTCCCCTTGTTCTTCTTTGGAAAAGGAAACATTATTAACTTCAAGTAGGACTAGCCAGGTAGCCATCCTAAAGATTAGGACTTATTGTCTTTTGAATTGCGAAGTTTGACCTTCTTTTGTGTAACTTTTCTTTCTAAGGGATTAAAAAGGAGAAAGAAATTTCAATAATTATTTCATGTAACTTTTGATATTTTCACTGTTCTTACTTTTATTGTTTGTACTAAGCCCGCGGAGAAATATCCTGCCATCTTTGCGTCAGATTCTATATTTGGAAGGTAATTTTTCTTCTTTCATTACCTTTTTGCCTAATCATCTTATAAATTCTTCTTTTGTTACCTCTAACACATGAACCTTTATGCAGATTCCCATATTTCTTGCCCTGCCTGATTATATCACTCTTTGCATTGCTTGTCACTATTGCTTGCTTTTGGATCCCGGTATGTTTCTTGTACTTCTTCTTCTTCACGTTAGATGTGTCCTCCAATTTAACATCACGATATCAGATTTATTTTACTTGTTTTTTTTTTCATTAAATATTTGTAGTAGAGTTCTTTTTAACGAGAATGTCCACAGACGCACAGTTATATTATTAATAAATCCAACTGAAAAATATCCCAAAATGTTGTCCGGAAGTATCCAATACTTCCAGATTAAGTTGATGGAAATTATCCTACGTCACATAGAACATTTAAGGTTCATTAGGGAAAGAAGAAGGGGACATGAGTGTTGCATGAGGATGCCAGCATTTTAATGTGTTTAAGATTGTGGTGTGAATTCCAGAAAACTACAATATAGCCATGCAATTTGCGGTTCTAAGAAAATTTATCATGTCTTCTTAGAAAGTTAGTGTTTTTGCTGCATTTTTCTTCGAATACCTTCTTGCCCTGAATTGTAGCATGAAGATTTAGTTTAAAAATCTGTGATCTGCAGGAAACTTTGCATACACACAACTCAGAGAAGATATCATCTCAAATTTCATACGATGCTCTGGAGTCTGCATCTCTGAGGTCTAATGATAAGGTGGACCTGAAGGAAGGAAGTGAAAAAACTTGTAAAGAAAGTCTCATCAAGAACTGGCCCCTCATGTCATCCATCCTAGTATACTGTGTTTTCTCCCTTCATGACATGGCTTACACTGAGGTAAAGTAAATATGACAGTCCAGTGGTCTAAAGTTTGCTTACATTGGGTCCTAGGTATATTTGTTACTGAACGCTCAATTCTATTTAGTTGGTTTGTATTTCAGTAACAGGTGCATACTTTCTAACGCATATATAGTTAAGTAAACATCATTGCTTCCTCAACTAAATAGGAACTTTTTCCCGAACCATGCATGTAAAATATTTTATGCTGAAAATTTTCTGTTTCAATATTCATTTACAAGAGGCGGAGTGGATTATTCTGTGCATGATTAAGCACAATAGTTTACCTTTTTAAATCCCACTAGTATTTGTTTTTCTTATTAAGCTTAAGTCCCTTGTTGCTTTCTTCTACAATATCAAACTTTGTATGAAAATTTTTCCAGATCAATGATAATGTTTTAAGATAATAGTTGCTAAATTATTTTTTTCCTAAGTAACTGACCAATCATAGTTGACTTAAGGTGAATAATGGTTTTTTTTTTTTATTTCCAATTTTCTTAATTCATGATATTTATTATTCAATTTAAGCACAATAACCCATATCTTTTTGCCATGTGGAAGGTCAAATTCTAAGAGTCAACTATAAATGGATAACTTTTAAACAACTTAGGATATCCAAAGGAAATAAGTGGTTAACTTCCTATAATTCAAATTAGTTAAACAATTATATCCATGTTGACATGCAGATACAAATTCTTTAATTATTCCATTTTGATGCTATTGTAGTTTCTTATGATGGAATCAATATTTAGGCTTTCCCTAGTGAAATTGTCACAAATCATACAATGCTCTATTATTTTGTTCTTGACTGATCACGACAGGCCTATTTGCTTCAACAGATATTCTCGTTATGGGCAGTGAGTCCCAAAAAGCTTGGAGGATTAAGTTATTCAACTCAAGATGTTGGTGAAGTTCTTGCAATTTCAGGTTAAAGTGCTATTACATATAGCCACTTGCAAGACATATTTCTTACTAATTCTATTGAATTTCGTCCCATGTTCTTTCACAATCAGAACCAATGATAACTGATTTATATAAAAGAAACTTGTGTTGCAACTGTCAAACCTTTAATGATATTAGCACATTAGATGGTAGCATAGGCTCACGAAGAAGTTTTCACTAACATGTTAAATTTCAAGTATCCGATTAAAACTAATAGCGTGGCTGTAAATAGGCCACCTATCCACGTGTATTAGTTTGGTAAGTCTGGGTTTGTCATACTATAAAACTCCCTTGTTGCAATTTCAGGTTAAAGTACTATAAAATATTTGTTCTCTTATCATAATTCTTCAGTTTCATAAATTACTAACTAGTTTTCTGATGACGACTTGTAAATTTTCAGGTTTGGGCCTTTTAGTCTTCCAATCTTCTTTATATCCACTCGTGGAGAAAATTATTGGACCTATCATGGTTTCTCGAATTGCAGGAGTAAGCGCTAGAATCTTGCTTGCAGGAGATATGGGCAATATATACGTTTATATTTATAGATGCAACTTATAATTTTATTACTAATTTGACTAATATGCTGCTTGCAGATTGTGTCAATCCCATTACTGACAAGTTATCACTATATAGGAATGCTCTCAGGAATAGCCCTATCAGTAGTGTTAAATTGTGCATCACTGGTGAAGAATGTTCTATCTGTAAGTGGTTTGTTCTAGTTTGTTGCCACTCATCAAGTCATCGTTTTAATTTACACTTAGAACTACATAATACATGTGATTGCTGGAAATCCAGGGATTAGAACTAAAAGAGCTCTGAAAGAAATATTTGATACATCAGCACAGGTCAAAGATGCATGTCTAGTTTGCTTCAAGGCCTTATTTGAAGAAAAATCTAGCTTAGGATCTATACAATTTCAGAATGTGAAATCGGCAACCATTACTTTAATGACCTCTTGAAAATGGGAAAGCATAAAAATTGTAAACTAAAGAGCTGAAGATAATAATCTTTTCTAGAATTATTTGCTCATTGGATTTAACGTGGCCCATAACATTTTAACTTTTTCTAAAACCTTTTTCTGATCTTGGTAGTCTCCTAGAGTGTAATGTTTGACGATTGATTTGACTTGTATACTCAGAACTAGGTTCTCCACAAGTTGTAAAATTAAATCAAATATTGGGGAGAGAGTCAAAGGCCATTTTTGTTAATGTAACTTACGTTTCAATTCCTTCACATATATTGGGTGAGTGCATCTGAACACAGTAATGGATATCTCCTTGAATACTCATTTTACTAAGAGAAGATATTTTATGTGTAAAACTAAAAGTTGAAAATGAAAGAATGCATTTATTAGTATACTCATCTTATCTAATTATGTTTAATGGAAGCATGAGCAAATCTCTTTTCATATTTTAAGTCTCAATATTAACCATCTTCATTTTCATCAGATCTCCATCGTAACTGGTTTGTTCATATTGCAAAATAGAGCTGTGGTAATTTTCTTCATGGATTGATCTTACAAAGCTTCTAGTTCTATACGATTATGTATTTATTTCACAATATGTACCTTAATTGGATTTTTCTTACAGGAACAACATCAACGAGGAGCTGCAAATGGTATTGCAATGACCTTGATGTCACTTTTCAAAGCTGCAGGTCCAGCAGGAGGAGGAGCACTGTGAGTTGCTTTTACACCCCTAGATTCATCTTTCAAAATCTTTGAGTTATAGTCGATTCAAAACAAAAGAATCATTATAGTGAGCTTCTAGTGGTGATTTATTTATAGCATGCAAAATTATTGCCCAAGGCCCTAAGATAAAATACACAAATCAAATTGACTGGAGAATAGTAAGAACTTGTGGCATCTCCTAAGCCTGCAGACCAGAAAAACAGACAGACTCTTATGTCCTTCAATCAAGAATAATTGCGCGAACTGAATTTGTGTTGTATGTACTCCATTCAAGATACAAGATTTTACGTGCTAATCTGTCCTTATTTTACGGCTAATGCAGCTTTTCCTGGGCAGAGAAGCGTGAGGGTGCTCACTTCCTTCCAGGTACACCTACTTTGTTTTTTGTCAAACTCTTTTAGTTTTATTATTTTCACCATCCCAGGGAGGACGATGTCATTTAAGTGGTTCTTCCATCACATTCAAAAAAGACTATGTCCAAATTACAGTAAGCTTCTTTTTGGTGGAGTTTAAAAGTAGTTTTTTAAGAGATTTTGATAAAAAATGATGAAACATGTGGTTAAAATGTTGATAAAAATTGTGGGTCCCATGAAATATGTAGTTGAAAATGAATGTGAGAAAAAAAGAGTTTATTTTAAACTCTACCAAACATGTGCTAAATTTACTTAAAATTCCTTTCATATAATACTGTGATTTAAGTTGTGTAAACCAATATTTTCAAATCTGACCCCGACATTGAATCGGTAAAGGTAAAGGGTCAAAGAGTTAACCGGGATCAAACCAGGAGTCTAATTAATTAATCAATTACAAATACATACATTGCCGATTATCCATTTCCCCGTTGAACAGACCGATTCACCAGGTTTCATCTTGGTTTTTAAGGCGTGTCTTTTACACTATAATTGCAACATGGAATACTTGATATAATCAATTTACTAATAGAATTGGTTGGGTAGAAAAAATGCCTAGCCCTGTTGCCTTGGAAAAAGTGAGGTAATCTTTTAATCTTAAAAGACTAACCGACTAAAACAATCTCCTAATAAAAATAATTAACATACTCCTACTAGAAATCCTACTATTCAACAAAATAAGAATAACAGAATCCTAATAACTAGGAAATTCCAAATATTAACCTCCTTGAAAGTAAAACCAACTCACCTTTTTTCCTTTCTACAAAGGGTCGTCTAGTCAAATACGATTCCTCTATGATCAACCAAAACTAGAGGGCCTGGAATTCTTCCTGAAGGAATGCTCTGTTAAATCTCTGTTTCCGCAATTGATAGGGCTAAAAGGGATAGCAAAACTATGCAATTTGTAGTCTTGATTCCAAAATAGAGGTATGGCAAGCGAAGGTGTTATTATGGATAATATGAGATTTTATTTTTTTGGAGGAGAAGAAGATAAAGTTAATTATGGCTTACTTGAGCTAAAAAAAACATAGGCAAGCAACAAGCTTTTGCAAATTGATAATGGGAAAGGGGGTGTGTAATCGAAAAGACAATGGAGGAACAATGTTGGGAAGTTCCTAGCTGAACAATGTTGGTAAGTTTCTTTGTTCAGTCGTCCACACTAACGATAATGGTTCTCCATATCCTTTTTTGAATTAGGTAGACATAGTTTTCGGTTCATTAATTAAGAAAGGCTCGAAGTATTTATCGAGTCCAAAACTCCCTATGGAAAGCTTGAAAATCATATAGTCATGGGCGGAGTCAGGGTTTTTTGGATGGGGTAATACTACTTAAAAAAAAAAAATTGTACTCCAAGACAAGACTGGGCTATTAATTTGCACTTCAAAAATTAATTTTTTCCGAAGCGGGATGGCACTACGTGTAGTCCCATCTCGCCCTTGATTATAGTGTTAATTAGTTAACGGATGGGTGAAAATGATATTACCTATAATCAAAACAATAAAATGAAATTCGTTTTTTAGGAGAGTATTGTCGTTGCTATAAACTTTGTACGTTTCTTTATTTACAACATCAATAAAATGGAGAAGACTATTCTGTATGAGAGTGAAACGAATGACTAGACCATCAATTTTATTATTATATTAACTGTATGTCTAGCATTTGATTATTAAAGAATATGTGCAAAGTTTATATCGGAATGATAGTTGAGAAAATGTTTTTAAAATTTGGCAGCTTGGGTCATGCTCTACTTACCTTCCAATAAATTATATTGTGAAACTTCTGTTTTTCTGTTTGCTTGAAAGCTAAGTAGCATGGTTGATGGCTTGCAGGTGATCAAATGGTGTTCTTTGTGTTGAACATAATTGAGTTAGTCGGAGTTCTGACGACATTCAAACCATTTTTAGTTGAACGGAGACAACGATAACTTCACTTCAACTGCAAGATGCCGATTATTAGTGTGGTTTACTCATTGTTTTGCATAGCTGATTTCCCACAACCACTAGTTCAATCCATCTTCATATCAGAAGTAATTTTCTTAAAATCATTGTAATATTGAATTTTGGGCTTTAATTGTGAGATGGAATCATACTCATCAGCCTACAAGTATATGTAGTCAATATGGTTCTTCAGAATAGCTATGCTACAAGTGTTGTGCCATCGAAATAATGGATTAAGTTCCTAGAGAAATCTTCTTGAATAACATGGCCTATAAATGCTACAACTTTTTGTTTTGTGGGGGAAATTACGATGAAAATTTGATGTAAGACCGATTATGTAGTCGATTATAAAAATAAAGGAACTGGTATAGTATAAAAATATAATGATTTGTCCACGAAACAACAACACAATTGAATTTTTGTGTCGCTCTGCACTATAGCTATATAGTTATTTTTGGCCAACATGATTTTTTGTAGCAATAAAATAGAAGAATGTTATTAATGTAGAATGAGAAATATAAAGAGATTGAAACTTCTACTTAGCATTCGTAGATGGATAGAAGGATACAATCTACATGATAAAGCAACACAATAGCTCCATTGAAGATTGTCTAAATAAATGAAGACAACATCAAAGGTTTTGTCTCATGTGTTTGTACGTGATATTTTGATAATAACGAATTTAATTAATTAAATCAATGTACATTGGATACATAGCTATTGATTGAGAATTGTAACAATTACTTTTTCTTCTATCAATATATCAAGTGTGCAAATGGGTTAATTACATTTTTTTGTCACTAAACTTTTAGGTAAATCTCAATTGGACAAGACTTTCAATGTTAGTAACTCTGTCCGCCTTGTTACTTGGAGTCCTTTTGGTACATGCTCAATGGTTAAAAATCATTGATAAAATTTGTCTTAACCTATTTAAGTAGAATTGATGTCTGGATATATTTTATCCGGGTAATAATTTAAGAAAAAAATGAAGATATGTTTTGTCCTCGGAAAGAGAAGGACATGTTTTTTTTATCTGGATAATGATTCACTCATTTTTTCTAAAAGACGAACGTACCCTATAGAACAATTCTGTTTTTGAACGTTCATACTCTAGGATAATCGTCGCCGCCTGCCCACTGCCTTTGCCACGGCCAACACTCGCCCGTCACAACCCTCTGTTGCTCCACCTATTTTTTTCTCTTTTAATTTTTTTTAAATCTAATTTTTTCGTTTAATTAAAAAAAAGGGTATAATTATTATTTTTATATAAAAAAACGACTTTTTAATAGTGACTTTTTCTATTCTTATACCTAACTGAACGAAATAGAATACTAATAAACCTGTTATCTAGCCAGATAATAGTTTTATCCACAAACCAAACCGGGTCTTGATGTGTTGTGTTTCTAGGTATATATGCCACCGAATTATGTTGTGGTGGTAAAATTTGAAAATAATTCTTGTTTAAAAATCGACAGTAGTTTTTGAGAGAGCATACACGGAGCTCTATCCATCCTCAATTTCAAGATTTTGTCGTAGGAAATCTAATTAAGGGTTTGTTTGATTTCATTTAAATTTTGGCTAAAAAGTTGAAGTCGAAATCAACAAATAATTTTAACCACAAATTTCATAGGACCTACAATTTTTTATAACTTTTCAACCACATCACTCATCAACTTTTCCACAAAATTTGATTTTAATAAAAATCAAACACACCCTAAGAACAATCGGTGCGAATAAATGGTGAAATAAAAAATGGATCACAAGTGACCCAATCAAAATCGATTGGGAAGTAGTAGCAAAAGATTCAAGATGGTGGAATACTGAATTCCAATATCTACGTACAAAGCAACAAGAGCCACATCCTACATTCTCGAATAGTGCTAGAATATCTAACAAAATTGAACCATTCGGAGCAAAATCACAATTAGACTGTACAATATGGACAACGCTTAATACATCACAAAGCCAATCGGCGGATGAGCAAGGATTTTGTACTTCTCATTTACTGTAGTCAGGTGAGCGATGGCTTGGTGCACGACCTGCAGACCAGTAATGAAGTCCTTGGAATTGCCATGTAAATGCTTCTTGCTATGCAATGACAACAAATCCAACTATCCCCGAAGGAAGCACACTACACATTCTGGAATGGACTGAACCCCGTAATCCAATTGGTTGTCTTATTGAAAATAAATTTACCTTGAAGAAGGCATTGGTCCCATGATTTCAAGTGCATAGTGCGCAAGAAATTAGAGCACGAATGATTAATAACTTTGGTTTTCCTGTCCATTTGGGGATGATATGCGCGACTAAAATTCAAATGAGTGTTTGCCATTTTCCACAAGCTATGCGAAAAGTGGCTGAAAAATCGAGTATCGTGGTTAGAAACAATCGAGCAAGGTAGACCATAGATGCGGTAAATGTCACGAAAGAAGAGGAGTACAACACTACCATCATTTCTAGTCTTTTTACAATGTATATAATGAGCCATTCTGAAGAACATGTCGATCGTGACAAAAATGGAATTAAAGCCTCATTGAGTCAGAGGAAGGCCTAACATGGAGTCCATACTATCAGCCCAATGCTAAGTGGGAATGGGTAAAGGTTATAATCCAATGTTCGATCTAATCCCTTTGTGAGTTGGAAAATCCAATGTCGCGCCACAAAGCGCACAACCTCCTTTGAAGAGAGGGCGATAAACGCTGTTGATACCAATGCAAACATTCTATCATGCCCAGCTGTCCTTCGACATGAAGCTCTAGGATTATTTTAAGGCACTATGGAACACATAAATACATCCATTTGAACAAAAACGCGCCATCCATAACATAATCCGTACGCTCACCAGCCAGAAGATGAGTGATATTTGGTCTAAAGAAATTGTCCACCCGCACCTGGTTGCGAATAGACTCCAACTGGGGGACAAAAATGTAACTTTACCAGCAACGTTTGGTGCCGGCTGAGGACCAATTGGAAACTCCCGACTTATGTTTTATAACAAATGTGTACTGCTGCAAATATGCAGCCCAAGAGGGATGTTGAGCGAAAATATTTTCTTGGTTGGACAAGTGGCACAAATCCTTGTGATTAGTACAAAGAATGAACTATCACTAAAATAGATAATGACATTGTTGACGGACTGCTTGAACCGCTTCAAAAAACTCCACATCACGTGTATTATCACAAGAGTTTGGAACCGATAACTTTTGGCTAACATATGTGATTGCATGGCTAGTCTAAGGACAGGGCTAACACCATAATCGACGCATCAAAATGCAATTTGAAGGGAAGAGTGAAATCCGACAAGACTAAAATGGTACTAGAGTTAACATATCCTTAATGGAGAGAAAATTTGCCTCGACATCTAGAATCTAAATGAATTGCCCTCATGAATACAGTCAATTATAGGTGCCATGACACTGCTAAAATGAAGAATAAAATGCCTATAGTACGAACATTAGTAATACTCTTCGAAGGTAGCCATGCCGTCATGGCTTCAACTTTACATATCTATTGCCAGCTCGTCTCGCGAAATCACATAACTCAGGAATGATACACTATCTGTAAGTGTTATAATTTTGTCACCCCAACACATGAACATTGAAATGCCTAACGCAAGCAGAAACGAAACAACACCAAGGATTTAGTCCCCTAAGGGTCAGGTTCACCAAACCTTTGGCTACTTCCTATTGAAGGTCCACTTAGAGTCGATATAGTGTCGATGCATTAAAAAATCATCAAAAAACAGCCCAGTAACTTGTATAGAGAACACAAAGAATCATAAATACAAGGAGCCCTAACCATTAAGAACGTCGATGGCAATTGACTTCTCACAGCTAACATATCACCTAGACTTTAATCACAAAGAGTACAAAACTATAAGGATTACAATATTTCACACTAAGTAGAAGATGAATGAGAGACACAGAGTGCGACTTTTGTGAGAGAATAAGATATTATGGGTTTGTTTGTTTGTTTGTTTTTTTTTTTTTTTGGTCTTTCCTCAATTGAGAAGAGTTTACATTTTATGCTTCCATTCAACGGCTCAAATTAACCTTGAAGATCAATGGCTCAAATCACTTCAGTTATAAAAAAGTGTGTTTCTTCAAATGCGACTTATAAAAGATAAGACAGGTCTTTGACTCGAAACAACCAATGACTTGTATCATAAAACAATAATCTCGACCTTGATGCAATATACTGTTTCTTGATATAGTTTTCTAATGCACCTCCACACCATTGCACTTCTAAATTTCTTAGCCTCTCTACATGTAAGAAAACATATTAAGTTAGTAACTATTCTAAACATTAAGTATAAAATTAAAACTCAATTAACCTGCAGCAATATTCAGCAAACTTAGAATATGTTTGGTAAAGTTTTTTGCAGATTATAAGCAGTGGTGTTCTACAGAATGTGTAAATAAAAAATGGATAAAATTTGTGGGTCTTACGAATATGTGGATAAAAATAATGATTGATCAGCTTATAAATACTTATAAGCACTAACAAACATGCTCTAAGCAACTCTTAAATTTGCTTAAGGTCAAGATCTTTGTTCACATATCTGCAGGGTTATATTAAGAAGGAATCTTCTCCAATTTTACCAAGTCTTTAGCTACAATATCTCTTATGAAATGTAGCTTCACGTCTTCATGTTTGGTTCTTTCATGGAAAAACATGGTTTTAACAACTAAATAGATGATTGAATATCACAATATACAGCATGAGAATCATTTTCATATCCTACTTCACTTAACATTTTCAACTACAAGGTCTTTTTAATGGCCTCAGTAATGGCTACATATTCAGATAGTGTAGTTGATAGAGTCACAATATGTTGTAATTAAAACTTCCAACTAATGCAAATATCACAAATGGTAAACACATAAGATGTTATAGATTTCATATTGTCTTATCACTTGCAAATCAACATCCATACGACCCTCAAGCTTCACTCTTTCACGGCTATGCTTAAAAGTTAAAAGTCAGCCCATATGAGTTGAACCTTCTAAGCATCTCAATAACCGTTTTAAGACTTTCCAATGTGGTGGGCCAGGATTAGCCATGTGCCTGCTTAACACACTTATAGAATGAGCAACATCGGGTGTGGTGCAAACTATAGTATACATGACGGATCCAACCCTAAAATTCTTTTGGCATTTCCCAAGTCCTTCATGTCATATTTAAAGCAAGTCAAATTTTAATTACTTAATTTGTTTTACACATGAACAAATAAGAAACATATTATCCACATACAAGAGCAGATATACACTAACTTTATTTTATGTTTCAGATTTATAGTACAAGTAATGATAATACTCATTTCTTTTAAAATTTAAAGACAATACAAAGCATTAAACCTTTTGTACAATTGTCTAAGAGATTGCTTTAAACCATATAAAGATTTATTTTTTAAAAACACACACATAATCAGGTTTTGAATTATCAATAAAGTCTAAAGACAACTTTATGTAAACCTTTTCATCTAATTCATCATGTAAAAATGCTGTTTTCACATCAAGTTGTTCGAGTTCACAATTAAAATGTGAAACTAATGAAAGCATTACTATTATGGTGGTATACTTAACAACATGATAGAAGATTTCATTATTATCAATACATCCCTTTGTGTGAAACCCTTAGCCACTAATCTGGCTTTGAACTTAACCTCTCTCTCTTTAACTTTGTAAATCCACTTACAATCTACAAAGGACTTATTCTTAGCTTTAAGAATTAATTCCCATGTTTTTTTTTCTTTAAAGAGTTCATTACTTCAATAATTTTCTCTTCACAATCTTTAGAATACTTACTAGGCATTGTTTCATCATAAGACTTAGTCTCTTTATCACATAGATCCCGATACCTAAAAAGGTAAAGAAACACTATCTTCAAAACTTAATCTTTGTGGTTCCTTTATGTTTCTTCTAATTCTGTTCCTAGCTAATTGATAAATCATTAGATTATCTTTATTAGGGGCATTTTCTTCTTACCTTCTCTCTCACTATCTGGTAATATCTAATTTCAATCAAATTCTACAGAATCTATTTGGTTAGGCTGATTGGCTAGTTTCACCTCAATCTGAGTAGGTAGAGTAGATTCACTCATGTTTCTATTGTCTAAAATTAAAATGAATTCTCTAGATTCTTTTTCACTTCTTTCTTTTCCAGATTTAGCATCTAAATATGGCATTTCATTCTCATTGGATGTGACATATCTGCTTATAATAATCTTGACTCCACCTTGACCTCTAGCCCATAACATATAGAGAGACCTTAACCCCCTTGAGGATATGCTAAGAAAACACATTTTTTAGCCATGGGTTCAAGTTTTTCCTCATTTTGATGATAGTAGGCAGTTTAACAAAAAGTTTTCAAATGTGAGTAATCAACAGGAGAGTTATTCCACATTTCAGGAGAGATCATATTATCAAGTATACCTTTAGGCTTATGGGTCCCAACTTTAAAATGTTGTTTATGATGCTTTCCCAAAATGCAAGTCAAAAACTCTATCTTTTCCAAACATACATTTCTAGTTCAAAAGTTTAAGACCAACATGAGCAAGTCTATTGTGTCATTTTAGTGTGTGATTGTGATCAACAATAGTGGCAAGAGTAGAGTTAGTTCTAGATAATGCATTGGCTTTAATGACAAAAATATCATTCTGCTTTACACCCTTAAAAACAACATTGAGCCCTTTAAGACTTCCAACATGTCATTCTCAATTTTACCTGAATAATTCACATCATCAAGCACACCAAAAGAAATTAGTTTTTTTTTCATTTCAGGAACATATCTCATACTGTCTAAGTTGCACATATAACCATTTTCAAAATTTAGTGAGGCATCATCAATTCCAGCAATTTTACTAGTGATATCGGTTCTCACAAAACAAATTTTTTTTTTCAAGTAGATTTGAAATCCATTCCCTTTTAGAGGTCATATGAAAAAAAAAACACCCTGAATCCAAGACTCATTCACCCTCTAAATCAATTTTATAAGTCAGGTTTAGTTCTGCTGTGAAAGAGATTTGACTAATTACCACATAAACTTCAACCACGCCAGAATTTGAGAAGGGGGCAACATTTTCTTCTTCCTTGCCCTTATCTTTTTTCCTATTCCTCCTTTTATAACAATCTTTGATAAAATGTCCTACTTAGGGACAGATCCAGACATTTAACATTGTGGGGTCAAAAATAATTTTTTTAAAGTAACATAATGTAAATAAAAATAAGTCAATACATTACTACAATTGTAGCCTTCGTATTTTTATACTTTGAAAACATCGTTTAATTACATCTTTATGAATATTGTCAAATACATCATTCTCAATATATGCCACAAAACTATCACTCAACCATTGATCTCCCATTCGATTACATAATCGATTCTCGACAATCTTCATTGAATAAAATATTCTTTCCACTGTAGCAGTAGCAACGAGAAGAATTAACGCTAATGTTACGAGCTTGTAAACTAATGGGTACACCTCATTTGTTTTCGTCACGACCAACTTTTCTGCAAGATCATTAAGGCCTTGTAACCCTTCAAAATATTCGTGAGTGCGCATATCAATAATATATGTCTGAATTTGCTCATCAAGTGCCAAGATATCTACTGGTTTAAAGTCTTTGGGATAATACTCACACAGTCGAATTAACTTAGAAAATGAATTATCCAGACACAAACATGCAACACAAAGAAGTAAGTCGCTATTTACCTCGGAGAAACGATCATTCAACTCTTGATGTTGCATATCAATGATGGCATAAAAGAAATTCACACGAAAGTGATTCATATTTGTTATTCCTTGAGTGTTATGCCACGAACGACCTAGAGGTATGAGCATATCATCAATGTTGGGAACATAAATGTCATACCTTTCACAAAAATAAGAAACTGTTTTAAAAAATTCTTCCCATTCATTATACCTTGTTGCTTGGAGTCGTTCTTTACATATTTTCACCAATCACATGGCATTGGCAATATCTTGATCTTTCCTTTGTAACGCTTTTGACAATTCATCTGAAATACCCAATACCTTTTTCATGAGATGTAGATTGAATGCAAAATCAAATGTCAGCATTGAACCCAACAAAATATGTGCCTCTTTTTCCACAGCTAGTATCATCAATAGAAATTATCTCTACGACATCAACTCCAGCAGAAAACATGATAATCAAGTTAAGTAAAGAACTACAGTGAGAGCCCTAACAAATATCACCAGTTCGCTGAAGAGTAGTTTCTTGATTAAGGCCCCGTCCACTTGGGAGTTCACTGAGATTTAGTGATTGAACAACTTCAAGCCTCTTTTTCTCTCGAAGAAGATCACAACTCTTAGCTGATCCTCCAACAACATTCACTACTTTAGTAACTAAAGTAAAGAATGTTTCAATATCTACATGTTTATTTGTCACAACTACAACTACAAGAGCTAGTTGAAGTTGATGAGTAAAATAATGAATGTAGAAAGCACTCGGACTTTCTTTCAAAATAAGTGCTTTGAGGCCATTATACTCACTTCGCATATTACTTGCTCCATCATGACCTTGACCTCTTAAAATGGATATACTTAGGTTAAATCTACAGAATAAGTGATCAATAGCAGTTTTAAGTGAGAGAGCCGTGGTACTCGAAACATGTTCAACACCAATAAAATGTTCCATTTCTTGCCCCTTCTTGTTCACATAACGTAAAAAATTGACATTTGTTCCTTCACTAAAATGTCACGAGATCATAAAAAAGAATAGAAAACAATCTTTCACCAATATCCTTTATAATAACATTGAATGTTTCAAATGAAATAGCACTTACAATATTCTTTTGAATACTAGGAGATGTTAATTGGATATTTTCAGGTGCATGAATCTCATCATTATGATTGTACAATCACTGTAATAATTCAAGAAAATTCCTTTGATTTCTTGAATTTGCTGATTCATCATGTCCACGAAATGAAAGCCATTGTCTTAGAAGAAATCAAACTCAATCAATTGACACATTTAGTAGAGCCCGGTACTCATCTTTTGTTTGTTTCGACTTCTTGAAAAGAGTAGTCTCAATATTTTGTTTCTGATTTACAAAAGTCTCATACATAATCCGCACTTAGTTGTGTGCACTACCAATTTTCTCAACATGCATTCTAAGTCTTCTTTTCTTTTTCCAATTTGAAAACCCTCCATCAACAAAAGAACCACCACCACCATGTTCCTCACTATTTGATTTGAAAAGATAACAATTAAAGCAAAATACAGCATCTTTTGAAATACTGTATTCCAACCAGTCGGGAAAGTCATTAAAGAAGATTTAAATCGTCTTAATGATGAATCTCCAAATTCTTGCGGACACTTGTGATTTCGAGACTGACATGGACCCCTTTGTACATATGCTCTTCGAATTTCATCTTGAATATTAATATCATAATTCATAGTTGGAGTTCTTAATCTAGGATCCGAAAGAAGTTGTGCTAAATTAATTCTATCGTTATCACCTCTTTTATCCCGACTACTTGATTCTTCACAAACATCTATTTTATTTTGAAGCTAAACACTTGTTTCATCAATGTTTTGCTCTTCACTTGAAAATACAGATTTCTGTTTAAAGTATTTCTTCATAACTGCTACAAATTCAAATTCAACAAAACACATAAGTCAAAATAAACAAAAATATACATGAATCAAATCAACAAAATACATGACTCAAAATCAACCAATACATGAATCAAATTCAACAAAAGCCCTAAAGCAGTAAAGCCCTAAAGCAATGGCTAAATTCAAATAATGGCTAGAGCATTAAAACCCTAAAGAAGTAAAGCCCTTTCAAATTTCAATCAATCTAAAAATCAATTCAATGTAAATAAACTTCTATTTATGATTTTATTCCATTTAAATAAATAAAAATCCATTTCTTCCCCAAATAATCAATGTAAAATTCGATTCAATGTCACTTTACCTCAAATGTTAGGTTTGGAGTTGGAAGCAAGAAAAAAATGACGGACCAATCAATTAATTTGACAGATGAAGGAGGAAGAAGTTGGTCCGACTGGCTGAAAATGGAGTGAATACGTAGTCTCTGCTCTCCGTCTCACTCTGCCGTCTATTTGATAATTGAAAGGGAAATTGGCGCAAATGGTCCCTAACGTATGACATTAGTGCGCAAATGGTCCATAACCTTTCATTTTTGGCGGAATGGTCCTTAACCTATCCATTTAGATGCGCAGTTGGTCCTTTTTTGATGGATTCCGTTAAAATTCTGTTACACAACTTTTCATTTAGGTGCGCAAATGGTCCCTCTCATTGTTTTTGTCTTTATTAATAGGAATAAAATTGTCAAGTTATATTTTTTTTTCAACTTTTTTATTGGCGCAAATGGTCCCTAACCTTACTTTTAATTAAAGAAATTTGTAATTGGATTCCTAATTTTTAAAAAAGTGAAAATGAGTCCGATACTTTAATTTTTTTTTATTATAAATTAAAAGAAAAACTAACAAATTGATAATATACTAAATTATTTTGTATATTTTATGAACTATTATAAAATAACCAAAATTGAAATTCATAATTATTAATACAAATGTGTTAATTAAAATTATTTTATTATTATTAAGTAATCATATTATTTAAAATTCAAACTTTAATTTTATCATTACAACATAAAAAGAAAAAGAAATTTGTCACAAATAAAAGTTTTAATTATGCTCAACCCAGCTCGATTTTTTACGGTCTCATATTTACTGAGTTAATTCAACCCGCTTTTGAACTACAAGGCTACTGGACTAGTCTTATTTTAAATTTTAATTTATTTTTGTATTTAAAAAAAAAGTTTCACCATTTTCCCATATATTAAAGGTTTCATTATGAATTGCGTGGAAGCGAAGGCGGGGCCGAACGCCATAACTCTGAAACGGTGCGCCGGCAGTGGCCATTCTTCGCCAACCGCCGAAGTCGCCCGATCCAAATACCACAAGTAGTCCACACAAACGAAACAACCAGGAAAATTTTGGTACAATCGTATTTTATTCACCATAATTCGGAGTACAAGGCAGAAACAAATAAGCATGATTATTATCCTACTACCCCGCTGCCTCTTTGGGCCAGCACATGTTGGAATATTGGATCTACTAAGTCTATACAATGGTCTTCGTCACCCCAAGCCTCATCAGGGGGTGGAGATCTGGTTCTACCATGATCGAGAGTCTCCCAAAATCAATACGAGTTGATTTGGTGACTAATTAGGCCATACTGCTCAAAAAATACTGTTGACACCTTTTGGCAGATGGCTCCCAGCCCCATCACCCGAATCAAGGACGCGCCGTTCGGGGCGCGGTCGGGCTAAGGCTACTAAGTCCAACCCCCCCGTACGTTTGGTCCTCTCAACGTTTATTAGGTGGACATTTGGTCCTCTGAATGTTGATTTTCCAATTGGTAGGCATTCTGGACGCCGTTTCTTTATTCATACCTCCATAAGCATGTTTGATACGAGAGGTATGGTCACATGACTTAAGAAAAATTATGACGCTGGAAGCTAATTCACGTAATTTACTGGAGTGGCACGTGCGTGAGGAACACGATGAAAGGCCCTCAATTTTTTTTATATATAGAGGCTGCATGGGAACTTGACATAAGGTAATAAATACAACTGTCCCAGGGGTATTTAGAACGCCGCACAACCGCGCTGCCTCTCCCCTCACCGGGACATTACAGACGCTAACTCTTCAGATTCTGCAAAAAGTTAGCGCTGTTAATGCCCAAGAGAATGATTCTTAAATTTCAGGAGTTACTCCCCATGCCTAGTGGGCACAATCATTCATAAAATTAAATGCTGGAACAAAGATACGCTAGGAAAACAAATTTGATAGCTAACTCTGGAACATGCGTAAAAAAGAGAGACAAAATGACAAAATTCTAAGTTCAGATGCCCCGCCGCCTCTCTAAGGGTTGGCACATTGCGGGCCTTCCTCCACAACAGGTGGGGAGATTTGATCATCGGCCTTTCCTGGAATGCTGTCTGTCGTCAGGGCCTCGGTAGGAGCCTGTCAAAGGAATAAAATATCCCACTCTAGATGGGTTTCTGCGATCCGCTCTACCAACTGCTCACCACCAATGGTCATCAAGCGATGGGCGAGGTCCTGATCCACGAATGCGTCCACGAACGCGTCCTGATACGCCTCTACCGCCTTGACCTCGGCATCTGCACGTTCGGCCCTGACCCTCTCCAACTCCTGCTTCACTGTGGCCAGCAACTTATCCTTCTCCGTTGCAACGGTCTCTAGACTGCTGTTCGCGTTGCCTAGCGAAGTCTCAGCTGCGAGGGTCCAGTCTTCGGCCAACTTCTGAGCCTCCTCGGCACGCTTCTGAGAAGCTTCGGCAGCCTTCTTCTGATCTCGAGCCTGTTTCAAACTTTCTTTGGCAGCCTTCAACTCGATTTCATACTTGGCCCTCATGTCGACCTCCTTCGTCACAACCAAGTCCAGCTTGAACTGGAGGGCCCTCTTCTCGGACTCCACCTATGCCTTCTCGAGACCCACGGCCTTCAGGTCTTCAGAAAGCTTCCTAGACTTGGCCTCTCATTCGCTGCACTGGCCATCAAAGCTTTCCAGGGTGCTGAATAACTCTTTGGTCATTATCAATCCCTGTATCAAGTTCATCTCCGCCATCTGCAACCGCTCGCGTACAGTGGCTTCCTTAGCCACTTTTTCCACTTTTGGGTCCAGTATTTGTACACGCTCACCGCCATCATCGCAGGGTGCACATGGAGCATTTCCATCACGGAGGTTTCTAGTTCTCCCTTGCGCTGGGAAATGTGGACATGACTCCCCTGCCCAGCCGAGGAGCCAGAATTCTCTACACCCTCAGCCCCTCCGCCAGGGCGCGGTGAAGACCGGGCCTTTCCTCAGCCCGCCTCGTCTTGCACGTATCCCTCATAAACCTCCCCGCGGCCGCGGGAGCTTTCCTCTTCCGGGCGGCCGCGTCACCCGTGTCCATGGAAATTCTCTTTTCTTTATCCTTGGGAGAAACGGAGTCAGGTGGAGGATGGGAAGACGAAGGCGAAGGCGAAGGCGAAGGCAGGGGCAGGGGCAGGGGTGGGGGCGGGGGCGGGGGCGGGGGCGGAAGAGGAACAGTCTGCCCGAGGCCTGGAACATCAGAGGCCGAAGGATGGACATTCCTTAATGGCGTAGCATCCTGGACCTCCTGCGACGGACAAGACGCCTCCTGCGGAGGAGCCTGGGCCAAGAAACCCTCTCCACTGGTGGGACGGACGAGGCAGAGTGCAAGAATCCCCTTGAACCTGAAAGCTGTCGACACACACACCAAGATACAATTCATTAAGGAAACTCTTAACAGAAAAACCAGTATATCACAACTTACGAGACTCACCCATCAATCCGCAGCAGGTCAATAAGTTGTTATCCTTCAACAAGTTGCTGAGACTCCTGAAGTGACTGTTGAGCGCTCGCACCTTATTCTACTTCGACCTCAACTCTCATTGGTCTCTCGTCGGGATTGGTGGCTTCCCGCAGTCTGTAAATGTAAGCAAGACATTAAGTCAGGAACTATGGTCAAAATCTACACAAATGCAGCAATATATACCAAGTTCCCTGAATTGGCGAGGAATAGACACGTGGAGAATAGGGTCGTCCGGCATAAATTCCCAGTCCCCTGCCTACAAAGATGAACCTCTCCTTCCAGTTATGCACTTTGTTGGGACTGTCAGTGGCCGTCCCCCATTTCTGGCCTAGTCAAGGAGAGATGTTGTACCAGCCCGCAGATCAGTAGGGCCGGTATATAGACTCAAACTCCCTCGGGGTCAGGTTTCTTCCCGCTTCGGCAATGTTCCACAATAGGTACGAGGCCACCATCTGTCCCAAGCCATTCGGTGTTATCTGGAAAGGGGCCAGATTCCAGTCTTTCAGAACCTCGCGGAAGAAATGATGCATGGATAGGCGAAGGCCCTGCTGCATCACAGGTTCGTAAATCGTGACGAATCCTTCAGGTGGGTCGTCGGCGCGTTCCTCTAGGCCCAGAACCCTAAGTGTTACGGATGCAGAAATGTCATAGGATAACCGCATGTCCTCCAATTCCCCCTCAGCGATCCTCGAACGAGCCATGGACTCTTCGGTGGCCGACCGCTTGAGCTCTTCATCAAGCGCCTTGGCTGCCGGGACATCCTTCTTATCGAGCAATCCCCTCATCTCAGGTACCCCAGCGTCTGACCCTCTTTTCTCTACAGTCTCTTTCAATGGTGCGGTTGGGCAAGCCCCCCTCCCACTTGTAGACGGGGTCGACGGGTGTGCGGTTGAAGGTGCTTGATTCACTTCTCCTACGACCTCAGATGATGAAGATGATGAGGCGGATGATGGTGACTCACCCCGAATACTAGGGTTTGTCCGAACGTCCGATTGTCCTGAAGCCCTCACCCGTCATAAATGTTCAGCTTCGGACTTGGGGAACTATACTGGGTAAGTTCAATTCATAATTCAATATTGTGAAGACCACACTCTGCAGAATTTGCTGAATTCGAATTTTTTGTCCAAAATTTCTTCCCTTACTCTTAAAGTCCCACGCCTATTATAAATAATAGGCTTGGACTTTGGAGACTATTGTTACCACCCAATTTTGATAGGGCCTCCACGTCAGCAAATGCCCAACGAGAGCCCCATATAGGCCCAGCGAGGGCCTCGTAAATTCTAAGAAGGCCTCGAAGCCCATTAGACATCTTAGCATTCTTGAACTAGAATATCGCGAGGCCCATGGAGGGCCTCGACATTCATGGTCGACCCATAGGGCCTTGCCGGGCTTCGCATCTAGTATAACCAACAGACAGCACAGTATTTTAGAATGACCAGAGAGATAATTGAAGGTAGATTGCGTTGGATTGGCTCACGGATCCTCACAAGGAAACCAAATCATAATCTCCTAAAAATTAGGCAACGTGATAAACTCAAATAAAGTAAATAATCTTGGAGATTGCCCTGACAATCAATCATCCCTATCCCATAAGGAAGGAGGATAAATCAATTAGGGCTCTTGTGCTATAAATACAACGTCTCCGGTTGTTCTAAGGTACGCTCTTTTTGTACTCAAATTTCACCCTAAACTTTGCTCAAATCTCTGCCTGCTTGTCTCTCCCATACCCAATTACTTTCACCCCCCGTGCATTATTTTTGTACCAGTAGTTGACTTGATCGTCGGAGTACCAACGATCGCCGGACCCTTTTTCTCCAGAGATCTTGGTGTCTAACGATTGTCCGAGTGTGCAGGTAACATTCAAGTTGGCAGAAGAGTGACTAGAGATCTGTTGACACGTGGACGTTATAGGTTCCGTCGTTCCGACGTCAACAATAATAGTTCATAAAATATACAAAATAATTTAGTATATTATCAATTTGTTAGTTTTTCTTTTAATTTATAATAAAAAAATTAAAGTATCAGACTCATTTTCACTTTTTTAAAAGTTAGGAATCCAATTGCAAATTTCTTTAATTAAAAGTAAGGTTAGGGATCATTTGCGCCAATTAAAAAGTTGAAAAAAAATGTAATTTGACAATTTTACCCATACTAATAAAGACAAAAACAATGAGAGGGGACCATTTGCGCACCTAAATGAAAGGTTGTGTAACAGAATTTTAATGGAATCCGTAAAAAATGACCAACTGCGCACCTAAATGGATAGGTTAGGGACCATTCTGTCAAAAATGAAAGGTTAGGGACCATTTACGTACTAATGTCATACGTTAGGGACCATTTGCGCCAATTTCCCTAATTGAAATGGTATGATGTATGTAAATGTAATGGATGTGGTTGTGGTTTGGGTCATAATGGGCAAGGATCTTTTAGGGCTTGGAGCCCAATTTTTAATTCTCAAACAATCAAAAATTGTTTTAGGTGTTTGGTAAATTTTTAAAAAGTGATTCTAAGAGAATCTGTATCATCTGACAGCAGATTTTGAGAAGCAGCAAAAGTGTAGCTTTTCAGATTCTTTTTTTAGCTTTTCTATCTATCTATTATTAAAATACCAATTTTGACCTTAATTAATTAATGTAATTTTTTTTTATGTTACATATTTATTACTCCCCCCGTCCCACAAAAATAGACCCACTTTTTTTTCACACAGATTAAGAAAACTCATTTAATGTAATTGAAATTATAAAAATTTCACACAATTCTCCCATTATACCCCTATTTAAGTTAAATAGAAATAAAAAAATAGATATGTATATATATATATATATATATAGAGAGAGAGAGAGAGAGAGAGAGAGAGAGAGAGAGAGAATTACACGGGAAAAAAAAGCATTAATGAAAGTTTAGAGAGAGAAAGTTATATAGATAGAGAGAAAATTACGTTGAAAAAAAGAAAAAAGTAAATGAAAATTTAGAGAGATATATATTTTGGTTGATAACAATGTAAATTAAATATGGGTATATTAGAAAAAATTAAAATTTAATATATCCTGTATAAAGTAAGTAGCCTATAATTTGAGACAGATAAATAAGGAAAACAGGTCTTTCTTTGTGGGACGGAGGGAGTAGTATTCTAATTATAATACATCTCTACAAATAATTTAAATTTAATTGATTTTTGTACAATATTAGTATACTTTTATTTTTTAATATTTTAAAATTTTAAAATTAATAGATATATATTATTTTTATTTTAAAATAATTATGATAAATGCATTATCTTGAAAAACTATTTGATAATATTACATATTGTTATATAAATTTTACAATACTACTCATGACAATAATAATAATTTAAAATAATATTATAATAATCAATATCTATTTTAGTAATTTTATACAATATAATCACAACAATAAATCACTTTTGTTACAAACGATTAGACACTGATTTTGAAACATACATCAATTATGAAACAAAAGTTTACCAAACACTTATTTGATTCTTTCCATAGCTAATTCTTTCTACAGCACAGTAAAAGCTGATTTTCTTAAAAGCACATCAATACCAAACCAAGCATTAATTGGCCCTTTGGCCTTAAGGCTTGGTTGTGGGCCACTAGACCATTTTGAGTTTTGAGATTGCCATTTTCATATCATATTGTAATTTATTATTATTTTTCATTAGCCCATTAAAGAAATGTATTTAAAAAAATTTAAAAAAAAAATTCTAGAAAAATCTATACAACTAACCCCAAGTGGGTCTGCCCCTAGTCCTAATTTACCACAACTATAACATTTCTTTCCCTTAACTCTTGATTTAGATCTAGATTTTCTTTCATTTTTCTTTTTTATTTTCACTCTGATTCTTGTCATAATTTCCATTTTTGTCAGTAGTGGATCTACCTCTCAAATTCAACTCAGACCCTAACAGATTCTAATTTTTGCTATTGTGTATCCAAATTTTTGGTTCTAAGAGAATTTACTACAATTTCATTAGTTAAATAGTATCTGCCATACTCAATGACATTTCTCACATCTTTACAAGTTTCAGGCAAAGAATTTAACAGAATAATGACCTGATGTTCATAAAAAAAAAATTCACCACAAGTAACCAAATCATGAGTCAAATTTGAAAATTTATCATGTTCTATCTCCAGATCCATATGAGGATCCATTTTGTAATTAATAGATAAATTTTGTTGTGGAGGATTTAGTGCGATAAAGAGTTTCAAGTTTGTTCTAAATGGTGAGAATGGTTTTACAATCACTTACTTTTCTCATGACATTATTAGGCAAATGCAAGATAATAGCACTGTGATCTAATTCTTCAAATTCCATCAATTTTACAACCACTTAATTTGTCTTCTACAGAATGATGCATTTGTTATGTCTTCAAGGAAATAACCATCTATAGGAGGGTGTATTTAATATAAACTTTTAAAGACTTTGAATTTCATTAATTTTTATTGTCTTTTATAGATTTCAATAGACTTCCATAAACTTTTATAGATTTTTATTTTGGAGGCTTTTTTTGGACTTTCATAGACTTTTTTGGACTTTTATTGTGGCGCCCTCAAAGCAGCTGAAAATTCGGTAAGAATTTTTTTTTTTTTAATAAATAGGTGGGTATTAATACCTTAGACACATTGGGTACTAATGCCCTAAATAATTTAGCGACTTTGATTACGCCACTCAACTAACATTTGAAAAGAAAACCTCAAATTGTTGTAACAAAGTAAAATCAATTTATCATCCTTTCCATCTTTTGCTGTTGATCTCCTGCCCCTTTGTGGGCAGTTGATGTAAAAACTGTTTATTACATATATCCTGCCCACAAAGGGGCAGGAGATCAGGGGTGTCCCATCTTTTAACACGTAAAATTTGAAGTTCGAGTTTTGCATAAACATATTGTTTACAGCAGAATTAAAATCTTGAATGATGGGTGTTTATACCTTAAAAAGGGATAATAGTATCCTTTAAAATAGAGGCGATACCACCCAAAAGAGTTTATATGTCGGGTAATATCTTAAAGCATGATAATAATACCTTAGGAAAAGAAAGGTAATGTTTCCCAAAAACCGACTTTAAAATACTTTATGCTATATTTTACAAATAATAAAATAGTGAGTCGAGTAATAAAATATTGGCAGATAAAATAATTAAACAAAGAGATAACCAAGCTCATAAAGTTCATATATGACGAGTTGTGTAGTGATGAAGTTCATTTACATTTTAATACATCCAGTTTAAGTAAATGAACGTTCTAGGCTTTAACCATAAAAAAACGACATAGACATGAGATAAAATTATACAAAAGATCTCGCGGCTAAAAGTAACATCTTTACAAAAAAAAAAATGTAAACTGCTCAAATATTTAAAGTAGCTTGGTTGACAATTTTCTAGTATCGAAATGTCACGGTCCATTTGCAACTAAAATTTTGGGCATCATAGTACTCCACCATATCCTCTTACTTTTAATACAATGGTATAAACCAGGATGGTTCCATCGATAGGACCATACATCCGTCTTGATGATACTCTCGCCAATCTTCTAACACTCTCAATCTCTGCCCAACAATCTCAAAATTATCGCGCTCTATATTCTGAAAGAAAATCATGATACGACTATGAATATTAACATTCAGTGAGATAATTTTGGTGTTCGTGTCATAATTGCACATAATTCTATTTTTATCTTTTAGGCGCCAATGCTTTAAATAGCCTTTGTACACCGAGCGTTCTACTTAAATAAGGTGCATCTGCGCATGAAGCTGGTCGTACCCTTTGGGTACGAGGGAATTGCTGTTCCAATACAGAGGCTGTATCCTCCGGGACTCTCTCGTCTCATAGCCTTATCATCATTTTTGCTATGGGTTGTGTACCAATCTTTTAAAGAATTCTGTGATCTTTTACAAAATTTGGGATTTTAACTTTGCTATAACACCTCAAAATGGGCAATCACATAACTTGTATCCCAAAATACTTTCACATAGAATGCCTAATAATCACTTACAAATGATCATCACATTGAAGGCATACTACAAGTAAACAAGATAATGACAAGTTTACCATTCATCACATGCACGTCACAAAAGTAATGAATATACCTTATTCATATTTGTGAAAAATTAAGGCGGTGTTCTCTTTGTGTTTCAGTTTTGTATTTTGAGTTTTGAATTCATGTCGAGTTTTGTGCTTTGAGTGTCTCTTTTCAGATTTATGAAAATACGTTCTTTTTGTCATTTTTGAAAACTATTTCTCAAAACAGAAAAATTGGAAAACACGTTTACTTTGAAATTTTGAGAAATTATTTTGTATAATATTTTATTGAAACAATTATTGATTAAAAACTTGGAATTAAAACAATTAAAAACAATTATGTTTGGAATTAAAAACAATTAAAATTTGGAATTATTTGGAATTAAAAACAATTATTTTTGGAATTAAAAATAAATAAAAACTTGGAATTATTTGGAATTAAAAACAATTATTTTTGGAATTATTTGAAATTAAAAACAATTACATACTTGGCATTGAAAAAAGGGGCCGTATGCTGGACTCGAACCCCTGACATCCAACTTTCAAAGTGCGCATTCTGGCCGTTTTAGAAAGGAGCTGCGTACCGACCAACTCACACCAACCCGATCGATTTAGGTCGGGTTTTGGCTTAGTTGGGTTGGTCGGTATGAGAATGGAATAGTTGAAATTCATTATGCTATTTCATACTTGTGAAACTCGGGTTTCATAGGTATGAAACATGTTCATTTAGTTATATGAGGAAATGCAAAAAATAAGTTATAACTACAAATCAACAAGTTTCATAAGTATGAAATAGCAGCATTGAAAAGAGGGGCCGTATGCTGGACTCGAACCCCTGACCTCCGATCCAACTTCCAAAGCGCGCATTCTGACCGTTTTGGAAAGGAGCCGCGTTTTGTAAAGAAAAAGTGGAAAATGATTAAATCAACATTTTCTATGCCCAGCATAAAATGGAAAAAAAAAAAAACCGGAAGCTGGACTCGAAACGCGGACCTCCAACACCAAAACGTGCGTTTTGGCCGTTTTGGAAAAGTCCGTGTTTTGTAAAGAAAATGCCCAAAACGAAGAAATTGTCGTTTTTCATTTCCTTATTCATTGTAATTTAACAAACATAAAGTCATGTAATAAAATTTTATTTGCAACTAGTTAAGTAATTTCTATTTTGCCATGATTTTAAATAGATTACAAGAATGACAAAATACATGTTTTAACTTTAAAAATTTTGTCCTACTTTAAAACTTTCAAGAAATTAATTAGTGCAACGAACTTAAAAATTCACCTAACTTTATAAAAATAAAATCATGAAGTTTGGTGCTTCATGGTTCGGTTTTTAAACTCTTCCAAACATGATTTAAAAATTGACCAACAATAAATATTTGGGAACTTTAAAATTTGTCATAAAATATATAACATTTATTGGACCAAAAATTGTTCATGAAAGTCGTCTCTTTAATTCACTTAATTTGTATGAGACAATACCTTATCTCAATGTAATCCAAAATTACATCCCTATGTGACATGTAATGTATATATATAATGTCACATATTTAGCCATATAAAACAACCCAAAATTATCCAATGAAATCTCATGCATTCCAACATTTCTTGTGCCAAATTTTCAGCTAGTAGACGTCCCCATCACCATACTTATCCAACCATTGTCTTGTAATTCATATCTTATTAATTTATGTCACAATTTTGTAAGAAATTATTTATTCACGCAAGCAAGCAAGCACAAAATTCCATTTACTACAATCCAAAATTTTGCCTCTACCACATTAATTAATCCAATCCTCCTACTTGTGCTCCAACCGGCCACTTCAAGCAAAAGTCCAAAGTTAAAATTGCTTATTTTCATTTTCTTTTCACAAGTGAAAAAGTGAGATTTTCAAAATAAGTTTTCGTCCATAAATTTCGTTTGAAATAATTTTAGCAAGATCGTGGCACATGCTTTTCAATGAATTTTGAATCGTAAAAAACGGATAATCGTATCTTCTAAAAATTGCATCCAACGAAAACACATGTTTTGGAAATAAAATATTGCAACCAAAATTTTCATAACAATGTTACTACATTATCCACTATATTTACAAATATAATAATGTATTTTTTTTTTTAATGATACCTATTTTTATGTTGGTGCTAACACCTTTTGGTAATTATTGACGCGCGTTGAATATTACTAACCTATTTTTAGGTATTACCATCCTACTCACAGGAAATTTTTCGTAAAGTGTTGCCTTGAATTTTCAGGGCGTTACATTTATAGACTTTTATTTTTTTTAATTAAATCTTGAATATATAAATATTATGTCCCCACAATTAAAAAATTTGTCGCATAAAAAATAAATTTAGCAATAATTTATTTTATTACAATATTATTAAATTCATAAAAAAAACTTTGAATTTATATTATTCTATTTATTTGTTGCAAGTAAACTACATCAAATATCAATGACATAAATTATTAGTTCACTCTCTTTTTTCTTTTAAAAATTCAAAAGATATGGTATGCGATTCCTTTTTAAAAATATTTTTTTCAAAAAAGTGAATAGAGAAAAAAATATTGGTAATTAATCATGGCTATAAAGTTCGTAGAATAAAAAATGATTAGGAAAATATGGAAGAGAAAAAAATACATTGAAGAAAGAGAAAATATTACTATTTTTGGGATAAATTACACTCATAGTTCTCATTCTTTCAACTTCATAACAATATCACCCCATTTAATTTTATTAGCAAATATTGTCCTCATTATTTCAATAATTTGTATAGATGGTTACCAAATTGTCATTTTTGACAATTTTTTTAGCTTAAATAAATTAAAATAAGAATATATATATATAATAGAAAAATTGCAATCAGAGACTCTAACATTTTTAAAAGTGCAAATAAATTCTAAATCTTTTTTATACAGATTTTCACTTAAAATAATAAAAAACGTGTCATCAAGTCTCAAACTTTCTAATTATGTTTACTAAAAGAACATTTGAAGTCTGGACAAATTTTATCTAGAGGTCCGTTAATTGACAAAAAATCAAACACATGATCTAAATTTGACCAATTTAATAAGGATAAAATAGTCTATTACATTCTATTGTTTTAAAAAATTAAAAAAAGAAGAAAAAGATTAAATATAAAATAAAAATGGTCAGCTTCCACCCCACCCCACCCCACCCCACCCCACCCCACAAGCAGTTTGGACTGACAACTGAGGAGGTAAGGGGGAAGGGAAAACTCCCACCCAGTCGCACGAACGAAAGAAGATATCTCTCTGATTTTCAGTCGTGAATGGCGGAAGAGAGGGATGGCTTCCCCCAGTTGTGACTGTAGGGTAGGGGATGAGAGTTTGGTGAGGGGTGGGTTGATGGCCATTTTCCTTTTTATTTTATTTTATTTTTATTTTTAAAAATAAAAGATTTATGATTTTTTTTATTTTTAAAAAGGTTAGGACCTCAACTGCAATTTTTATATTTTATTTTCTCTTTAATTTTAAGTCAGGGGAAAAATTATCCAAATGGACCATTTGCGCGAATTACTGAAAGGATAATGACGATATTTGCAAATAAAATTGAATTTGGATGATATTGTTACAAATATAAAAGAATGAGGATTGTGAGTGTAATGTACTATTTTTTTAAAAAAATGTTGGTAATTAATATTAACTTTTAGAGTCTGAAGAGAAAAAAAAAAAAAAAGAAATATTGCATAAAGAGAAAAAAAAAATCATAGAATGAACGATTTTTTTTTTCCCCGAAAATCTTTCAAAGTCTTGGAGATGAATGATATAGAAATTATGATTTACTTTATTGATACATTGTACTTTAAAATTAGTTTATAGAAAAATTTATAAAAAGTCATTTAAAGTTACATTTTGAATATGTCTGAATTTCGTAGAATTTTAAAATATCTAAATTGAATATCGCACAACTTTTAAAGACTTTTAAAAAATATTTAAAAGTCTATATTGAATACACAAAAAATTTTATATAGTTTAAAAAATTTGTATTAAATACGCTTAGACTTTTAAACTCCAAAAAAGTCTTACAAAGTTTTAATTAAATATACCCCCTCCCCCCCTAAACAATTTTTGTTGAATCAAATGTGCCCTCATCTTTTGTTGTCAAATAGAAAAGTCTCCACTCCCATCAATCATCTCAATATCAAACTTAATGGTATCCATAATTTTACATAGAAAAATATATGTCTCAGATTTCATAATTTATACAAAATATATACAAAATCTTTAAGACACAAATGAGGAACAAGATTTGGCAGACTTGAAAAGAAACACTTCAGAAGATTAAAGTGTGCATATCAAGAAGCACCCTGCAACATGCGGTGTATTAAAAAAATACTATTGTTACAATTTATACTATGTTTAGAGATTTCTAGGATTCCAAGAGAATCTTGTTCTCATGTCAAGGGTTTCAACCAAACATGAAGCCGGGGGGGGGGGGGGGGGGGGGGGGGGGTGAACTTAAATAGAATTTAAAAGACAAGGCTACAAACTCAAGAAAACTTTATCTTATTCACTAAGAACAGATAATCAACAAACGAATCACTTGAGTCAGAACAAATTAACACACAAACATCACATAGATCAAAGAAATAACACGCAGTCAACTTTCAACTACATATCTATTTCATAAAAACCAAATAGGAAAATTTTGTGCAATAAAATCAAGATGGGTTTTAGAACACCGGGCGAAAATCCAAAATTCGTGAGATGCGACTCCACATCCAACAAACGGTCTCCAGATTCAAGAGAACTGTTTCCTAGGCTTTACAATTTTCACCCAAACGGAACTTTATTGAGTTTTTTTTCTTAGGGCTTACGTTTTTCACTCTAAGAATTAAGAAAAGAATCCTTTGTCATTTAAGAAGCACCACCAGAGTAAAATCTCAAGCATCAGTGCCCCAAAATGCTCTGAAACCAATGTTATAATTTTGTCATCCCAATGCATGAACATACAAATGACCCAACACAAGAAGAACGAAACAACACCAATGATTTATTCCCGTAAGGGCCCGAGTTCGTCCAATCTTTGGCTACTTCACGTTGAAGCTCCACTTAGAGTGGATACGACTTCGATATATTAGAAAAATCATCAAGAGCAGCATAACGACTTGTTTTGCACACAAAGAATCACAAATACAAGGCACCTAACCATTAAGAACATCAATCGCATTTGACTTCTCATAGCCAACAAATCTCCTTGCCTTTACTCACAAAAAGTACAAAATTATAAGGATTAAAATATTTTGCTTGATTTTGTTATGTATTAACCGTCAAAACAGTTTTAAGAAACTCTAAATACCAATTTGGAGTCACGAAAACATATTTTGAAATATCATATTAGCTGTTAAATGTAGAATCGTAAACGTTTTTGTCAAAATTGTACAATATTCATGCGTAAAATCTATTGTTTAATATCTAAAACGTACTTTTGATTCGATTTTCAAATTTTATCTATAACATAATACACATACGAATCCAAATGTACTTGTTTGGAATCACAAAAATTTATTTTGAATAACCATATAGGTTGTTCAATACCGATCTATTTAGGTCGTAATTTGAGAAAATTCATGAGTATAACCCTCCGTAGGATGTTCTAAATGCATTTTAGATTGATTTTTTATGTATTAACCATTGATTTCATTAAGTATTAACCATCAAAACACTTTTAAGAAATTATAAATACCAATTTGGAGTCACGAAAATACATTTTGAACGACCATATTGGGTGTTCAATGTCGAATCATAAACGTTTTTGACAAAATTATAAAATATTCACGCGAAAAATCTAATGTTTAATGTCTGAAACATACTTTTAATTCAATTTCCTCACTTTTCTATGTCATAATACACATACGAAGTCATATGTACTAGTTTGGAATCACACAAACTCATGTTGAACAACAATATAGGTTGTTCAATGTTGAACAATTTAGATAATAGTTTGAGTCTTTGAGAAATTTCACGAGTATAACCCACTGTTGGATGTTCTAAACGCATTTTTATATTGATTTCATTATGTATTAACTATCAAAACACTTTTATGATGCCGAAAAACAATTGAAAATCGATTTACAAACATGTTTTGGACATTCAATGTCGGATTTTGCAATTGAATGTTGTTAACCCAACGTTGGATGTTCTAAATGTGGTTTTGATTGACTGTGTTATGTATTAACCTTAAAAAACTTTTAGATACTCTAAATACCTATTTGGAGTTACCAAAACAAATTTCGAAAGATCGTATTGTTTGTTCTATGTATAATCCTAAACGTTTTTGACAAAACGTACTTTTGGTTCGATTTCCAAATATTTTCTATAACATAATACACATACACATACAAATCCAAATATTCTTGTTTGGAATCAAAAAAATATATTTTGAACAACCATATATTGGTTGTTCAATATCGAACATTTTGGGTCCTAATTTAAGAAAATTAACGAGTAGAACCAACAATTGGATGTTCTAAACGTATTTTTAGATTGATTTTGTTATGTATTAACCTTCAAAACCCTTTAAAGAAACTCTTAATATCAATTTGGAGTCATAAAAATATATTTTGAAAGATGATATTGGCTATTCAATGTCGAATCGTAAATATTTTTGTCAAAATTGTACAATATTCATGCGTAAAATCAGCTGTTTAATGTCTAAAATATATTTTTAATTCGATTTTCAAACTTTTTCTATAACATAATACACATACGAAGCCAAATGTACTGGTATGGAATCACAAAAATATATTTTGAATAACCCTATAAGTTGTTTACTATCGAACAATTTATATCAAAATTTGAGAAAATTCATGAGTATAACCCATCGTTGTATATTCTAAATACATTTTAGATTGATTTTGTTATGTATTAACCATAAAAACACTTTTAAGAAACTCTAAATACTAATTTTGAGTCACAAAAGCACATTTTGAAAGATCGTTTAAAATTCACTGTTTAATGTCTGAAACGTACTTTTGATTCAATTTCAATAGTTTTTCTATAACATAGTACACACACAAAGCCAGATGTACTTGTTTGTAATCACAAAAATATATTTTTAACCACCATATAGGTTGTTCAATGTCGAATAATTTAGGTCGTAATTTGAGAAAGTTCTTAATTATAACCCACCGTTGGATGTTATAAATGCATTTTAGATTGATTTCGTTACGTATTAACCATCAAAACACATTTAAGAAACTCTAAATCCCAATTTGGAGTCACGAAAATATATTTTGGAAGATCGTATTGGTTGTTCAATATCGAGTCGTAAATATCTTTGTCAAAATTGAACAATATTCATGTGTAAAATCTACTATTTAATGTCTGAAACGTATTTTTGATTCGATTTTCAAACTTTTTTCTATAATATAACACACATACGAAGCCAATCGTACTCGTTTGGAATTACAAAAATATAATTTTAATAACCTTATAGGTTGTTTAATATCGAAAAATTTGGGTCGTAATTTGAGAAAGTTCGTGAGAATAACCTACTATTGGATGTTCTAAATGCATATTAGATTGATTTTTTTATGTATGTTACATCAAAACACTTTTAAGAAACTCTAAATACCAATTCGAAGTCACGAAAACAAATTTTGAAAGATCGTATTGGCTGTTAAATGTATAATCGTAAACTTTTTTGTCCAAATTCTACAATATTCATTCATACAATCCACTGTTTAATATCTGATACATAGTTTTGATTCGTTTTATAAACTTTTTCTATAACATAATACACATATGAAGCCAAATGTACATGCTTGGAATCCCAAAAATATATTTTCAACAACCATATAGTTTGTTCAATATCGAATAATTTAGGTCGTAATTCGAGAAAATTCATGAGTATAACTCACCATTGGATGTTCTAATTGTATTTTAGATTGATTTTGTTATGTATTAACCATCAAAACACTTTTAAGAAACCCTAAATACTAATTTTGAGTCACGAAAGCACATTTTGAAAGATCGTTTAAAATCTATTGTTTAATGTCTAAAACATACTTTTGATTCGATTTCTAAGCTTTTTCTATAACATAACACACATAAAAAACCAAATGTACTTGTTTGTAATCACAAAAATATATTCTAAACAACCATATATGTTGTTCAATATCGAACAATTTAGGCCATTATTAGAAAAAGTCATGAGTGTAACCCACTTTTGGATGTTCTAAATACATTTTAGATTGATTTCGTTACGTATTAATCATCAAACACACTTTTAAAAAACTCTAAATACACATTTGAAGTCACGAAAATATATTTTGAAAGATTGTATTGACTGTTCAATGTCGAATCGTAAATATTTTTGTCAAAATTGTAAAAATTCATGCCTAAAATCCATTATTTAATGTCTGAAACGTACTTTTTATTTGATTTCCAACCTTTTTCTACAACATAACATACATACAAAGCCAAATGTACTTGTTTGTAATCACAAAAATATATTTTGAGCAACCATATATGTTGTTCAATATCGACCAATTTATGTCGTTATTTGAGAAAGTTCATGAGTATAACTCAATGTTGGATTTTCTATATGTATTTTAGATTGATTTCGTTACGTATTAACTATCAAAACACTTTTACGAAACTCAAAATACCAATTTAGAGTCACGAAAACAGATTTTCAATGATCGTATTGGCTGTTCAATGTCGAATCGTAAACATTTTTGTCAAAATTGTTCAATATTCATGGATAAAATCCATTGCTTATTGTCCGAAACGTACATTTGATTCGATTTCCTAACTTTTTCTATAACATAATACCTATATGATGTCAAATGTACATGTTTGGAATCCCAAAAATGTATTTTCAACAACAATATAGGTTGTACAATATCGAACATTTAGGTCGTAATTTGAGAAAATTCAAGAGTATCACCCGGCGTTGGATGTTTTAATTGCATTTTAGATTGATTTTGTTATGTATTATCCATCAATACACTTTTATGAAACTCAAAATACCAACTTAGAGTCATGAAAACACATTTTGAAAGATCGTATTTGTTGTTCATTGTCGAATCGTAAACGTTATTTTTCAAAATTGTACAATATTCATGCGTAAAATGTACAGTTTAATATATAAAACACACTTTTGATTCGATATAAATTTTTTTTGTATAACATAATACACATACGAAGCTAAATGTACTTGTTTGGATTCACAAAAATATATTTTGAATAACCATATAGGTTGTTCAACATCGACCAATTTAGGACGTAATTTGAAAAAATTCATTAGTATAACCCACCATTGGATGTTCTAATTGCACTTTAGATTGATTTTGTTATATATTAACCATCAAAAAAGTTTTAGGAAACCCTAAATAAAAATTTGGATTTACGAAAACACATTTTAAAAAAATCGTATTTGCTGTTAATTGTCGAATCGTAAACGTTTTTGTCAAAATTGTAAAATATTTATGCGTAAAATCCAATGTTTAATGTTTGAAACATATTTTTGATTCGATTTCCAAAATTTTTCTATAATATAACACACATACAAAGTCAAATGTACTTGTTTGGAATCACAAAAATATATTTTGAATAACCATATAAATTGTTCAATATCGAACAATATAGGTCGTAATTTGAGAAAGTTCATAAGTATTACCCACCATTGGATTTTCTAAATGCATTTTAGATTGATTTTTTATGTATTAGCTTTCAAAACACTTTTAAAAAAAATCTAAATATCAATTTGGAGTCACAAAAATGAATTTTGAAAGATCTTGTTGGCCGTTCAATGTATTATCGTAAACGTTTTTGTTAAAAATTTTCAATATTCATGCCTAAAATCCACTGTTTAGTGTCTGAAACATACTTTTGATTCAATTTCTAGACTTTTTCTATAACATAATACACATATGAAGCCAAATGTACTTGTTTGGAAATCACAAAATATATTTTGAATAACTATATAAGTTGTTCAATATTGAAAAATTTAGGTCGTAATTTTAGAAAATTCATGAGTATTACCCACCGTTGGATGTTCTAATTGCAATTTAGGTTGTAATTGGAGAAACTCACCCAATTGGTACCAATATTCAACTTAAGTGCCTCATATTTAGAGGTCTTGGATTCGAATCATTAGGGACGCGAAAGAAATTAGTGTGAGGTTAAGAGAGCTCCAGCCCTCCCAAACTGGACAGTATGGATAAGTGCGGCTGAAGTTAAGATCTCGACTAGAGGGATCTTGGTCGTTACCAAAAAATGCATGTTTTTTTGTGACAACCGAGATCCTTCTAGTCGGGATCTTAACTCCAGCCGTATTCATCCATACTGTCTGCTTCGGGAGGATATGAGCCCTCTTAACCCCCCTCACGGATTTTTTTCACGTCTCCAGTGATTCGAACCCAAGACCTCTACTTATGAGGTTCTTAAGTTGAATACTGCTACTAATTGGGTGACTAGCTATGACGCCCCAAAACCTCTTCTACGTGGCCCCAACACGTCTCTCATATTCTTACCTTTTTAGAGCCCGAAAGTAAACTAAAAATACATAATTCTAGATGTTATTCTAAAAGTTTACAAATGTGACTTATCAACTATAAGGACTTTAAAGTTGAGGTTAAGAAACATTAATGGTTTTTTCTTAAAGCCAAAACTTCTAGTTAACTTAAACGTGACATAAGTTTACTGCCCTTTTATCACTTATGCATGGAAATAAGCAACCTAACGATCACAAAAACTTATGAAGCTTTAGCCAAATTATCATTACTTATCCTTCTAATACATACTAAAATTTCACAATTTTAGGAAATAGTTAAGGTCATCAAAAGGGAATACAAAGTATACGAAAAACAGGTACTAGACAGCTTTCAATACTCATTTTTAATCCCAAATTTTTCCTATCAAAAGACATTGAAAAATTCTAATATTTTCATAGATAAAACACCACATAATTATTAATTCATATCCAAAATTCAGAATTTAATAAAATTCGTAGAGTCTCCAAATTAACCTCTAAAATATGGAAGAGAAATTCTCGAGTAGAACTATCCATCATTACCAAAACTCGCATATCTTGCTCTACAGACATCCGAACAAGGTGATTCTAAGTTTCAAACGACCGAAATTGATAGGCCATCATTCCTACCAAATTTTATCCCAAAACTAAAGTATACCATTCAGGACATTCACTTGCAACTGGACTTACAAGCTGAAAATTCTGGACAGTTTACATCTCGGTCAACATTAAACTATTTAAATATCCTCTAATACTCAACAAGGTTAAATTCATCATTTCATAGAGTTCCGAGAAAGTTTATGCCAAATTAACAATTAACATTCATATCATAACATATAAAATTTAGAAATTCATAACATCATAAAGCAACTGCCATTTATTCATCTTCATAACCGAAGTCACTTTTCCCATGGCTCAATGCCTTCATAATCGAGCCTCCATCCAACCATACAATCTATCTATGAATGGAAGAAGGGTGAGTTTGGTAAAACTCACTAGGAAAATCATCATTTATAAATATGCAAATCTTGATTTATATATTAAAATTTAAATGTAAATAAAACATGCAAACTTCAATTTTCGGCGCGCTCAAGGGTCGAAACCCCAAATTTTTTCATAGGTTTAATCCCAAAGGATTTAAAAACCATAAACATTTTTTCTTAGGTTTAATCCCAATGGATTTAAAACCATAAACATTCTTCATTTACATCCAAAGTAGGATGAACATCATTTCTTGTTCATTCCAAAGGAATAAACTACATTCATATCTGGATGGCCACAAATATTAAATCATTTAGCGTAGAATACACATAACTACAATACATAAAAGAGATTTAAATAACTTGCATATAAATATTCCTACCTTGTTTTCTTGAAAAAAGGGGTGAAAAGCTTTTGAAAACAAAACCTCTCTTCTATTTCTTCATTCTTCATTCTTCTTCTTCTCTTTTCTCATTTTCTTTTCTTCTTCTGTTCTTTCCTTCTTCTTTTCTTTCTTTGTAAAAAAAATGGCTTTAGTGTGTGTATTAGAGGAGAGAAGGACGTTTTTGTGAAGGGAAGGGGAGGGGGCCGAATTTGACGGAGAAAGGAAAATGAGGAAGGAAAAAATTGAAGATTTTTTGTGTTTATTCCATCATCCTGCATGCACTTACTTATTTGGAATTTGGTAAGTTTTTGATATGGTGAAATTACAATAAATTTAAAATATCTTACAAATCTTGTCTTTTACAGAAAAATAATTATAATTAATTAATTAAAAAAATCGTTGGATATGTTTTTTTTCTAATGGACTCGGGTCGTTTATTATTATTGAACCCCGTTTGGACTTTTGGACGGACATGTGGCTACAAATACTTGTTAAGAATTTTACTTAACCCGAAATAAAATTCTAAATTTTTGCGGCGTTACATCCTCTACTCCTTATAAACATTTCGTCCTCGAAATTTACCTTATGATGAAAATAACGAGGCGTCCTTGGCTTTGTTCTCTTCTTCTTTCTCCCAAGTGGCCTCGACCACTCTATGATTTTGCCATTGAACTTTGACTAACGGCACTTTTCAGTTTCTCAAAACATGAACTTTTCTGTCTGAAATATAGATTGGTGTCTCCTCATAGGTTAGATCCTTTTGCATTTCCAAAGACTGGTAGTCTACCATGTGTCCGGAGTCATGGACATATTTTTTGATCATAGACACATGAAAGACGTTATGCACCGCTGAGAGTTCTGGAGGCAAAGCGAGACGGAAAGTGACATTACCAATTCTCTCAAGTATTTCAAAAGGTCCGACGAACCTAGGTCTTAACTTTCCTTTCTTACCGAAACGGAGAACGCCTTTCATTGGTGCTACTTTGAGAAAACCTTTTTCGCCAACTTCGAATTCCAAATCTTTCTTTCTTTTATCTGTATAAATTTTTTGTCAGTTCTGGGCAGATTTTATTCTAGCTCTTATTGTATGAATAGCCTGAATTGTTCGTTCAATGATTTCAGGGCCTAACACTCTCTTTTCTTCAACTTCATCTCAATGTACTAGAGATCTACATTTTATGCTATAAAGTGCCTCGTAAGGAGCCATCCCTATCGTAGCTTGAAAGCTGTTGTTGTAAGCAAACTCCACTAATGGTAAGTTGGACTCCGAGTTGCCGCCTAAGTCCAAAACACATTCCCGAAGCATGTCTTCTAAAATTTGAATAGTTCGCTGGGACTGTCCATCTGTCTGAAGAAGATATGCCGTACTAAAGTTAAGCTTGATGCCTAAGGCTGTCTACAAACTCTTGATGTGAACCTTGGATCTTTATCCGACACTACTAATAAGGGGGTTCTGTGCAACCTGACAACCTCTCTAAGGTACAGTTGCGCTAATAGATCCATGTTGAAAGTCATCTTTACTGGTAAGAAATGGGCCGACTTGGTCAATTAGTTCACTATTACCCAAATGGGATTGTGATCTCTTGCTGAGTTTGGAAAACCTACTACGAAGTCCATGTTTATGTGTTCCCACTTCTATTCTGGTATTTCTAATGGATTCAACGTCCCTGATGGCCTTTGATGTTTTGCCTTGACTTGTTGACAAACTAAGCATTTTTTCACAAACAACCCTATACCTGTCTTCATGTTTCTCTACCAAAAGGTGTCTCGGAGGTCACGTTACATATTCGTTCCTCCAGGATGTATGTAAGGGATTGAGTGAGCTTATTCCAAAATTTCTTTTCTCAATTTCTCATCCTTGGGTGTCTGTATTCAAATTAAAATCCTTGCGTTTATCTGTACCAACTTCGGCCTTGATCTTTTGCAGAAAAGGGTCCTTATCTTGTGCCTCTCGAATTCGATCTCTAAGAGTGGGTCGAATCATCAAGGACGTTATTCTTGTAGTAACTTTACTCGATGGTGCTAAAACTTTTAGATGTAGTCTCTCGATGTCCCTTACTAGTTGTTCGTGTACTGTAATTATCGATGTCAACTGCCCTACTGTCTTCTGCTTAAGGCATCAGCCACGACGTTGGCTTTACCTGGGTGATAATGGATTGCACAGTCATAGTCCTTCACTAACTCCAACCATCTTCGTTGTCTCATATTCAACTCTTTGTAGGTGAAGAAATACTTGAGACTCTTATGGTCCGTATAAATATCACACTTGCCACCATACAGATAGTAACGCCATATCTTCAAGGCGTGAACTACTGCAGCCAATTCTAGGTCGTGGGTTGGATAATTTTGTTCATAGGATTTCAGTTGTCTCGAAGCATAGGCGATCAATTTTCCATGCTGCATAAGCACACATCCCAAACCTAGTTTGGATGCATCACTGTAAATGACAAAACATTCTGATCTTTCTGGTACTCCAGTACTGGAGATGTGATTAAACGTTGTTTAAGTTCTTGAAAACTTTGTTCACATTTGTCATCCCAATGACACTTTACTCATTTTCTAGTTAACTGATCAACGATCTAGTAATTTTAGAGAAACTTTCTATAAATCTTCGATAATAACTGGCTAACCCTAAAAAACTACGCACTTCTCTAGCATTGGTCAGTTCCAATTCATTACTACTTCCACTTTGGCCGGGTTGACTTCAATTCCTTGGGCCGTAACTACGTGTCGAAGAAAACCTACTCGATCTAGCCAAAATTCACATTTCTTGAATTTGGTGTACAAGTTCTCATTTCTTAATATCTCCAATACTATTCTGAGGTGTTCTTCATGTTGTTCATTATTCTCAGGGCATACCAAGATGTCATCGATCAAGACTATGACGAACTTGTCCAAGAATTCATGAAATACTCTGTTCATTAGGTCCATGAACACTACTCGTGCATTAGTTAAGCCGAAAGGCATAACCACAAATTCGTAATGCCCATAACGAGTTCGAAAAGCTGTTTTCTGTATGTCACTAGTCTTAATCTTCAATTGATGGTATCCGGATCTCAAGTCAATCTTAGAGAAAACCTTTGATCCTATCAGTTGATCAAACAAATCTTCAATCCTTAGAAGATGGTACTTATTCTTTATCGTCAACTGATTTAATTTCGATAGTCAATGCACATTCTCATCGATCCATCTTTCTTCTTTACAAAAAGAACTGGTGCATCCCATAATGACACACTTGGTTGGATAAAGCCTATATCCAACAATTCTTGAAGTTGAGACTTTAGTTCTTGTAATTCCTTCGGTGATATTCTATAAGGTGCTTTAGACATCGGTGTCGCTCCAAGAACTACGTCAATCGTGAACTCCAGTTGCCTGTCTGGCAAAATTCCTGGTAGATCTTCAAGAAACACGTTGAGAAATTCCCGTATCACCTCTACATCTTCAACAGTTACCTTTGGTTGTGATTTACTTGAGGCATTGAAAAATTTTCTTTTACCTGACATTTTTGTCCCTGAGAAACAAAACATCTCTTCTCCTGGTTTCTGAAGTGCTACCTCCTTTTTGTGGCATTGGATAAATGCATGGTTACGTCTTAACCAATCTATGCTTAGGATTACGTCAAAGTCTCTCATTTCTAAGATGTACAAATCTGCTTCTAGTACTTTCCTTCGAATTTATTTCATAACTGATTTAGCTAGTTGATTCGTAAGAAGTGACTCGGCTGAAGAGATGCTAACCTCTAGTGTACTAGCCGATTTATCACACGCAAGCCTAACCTTAGTGATAAAAGATGCAGAGAGAAAAGAATGTGTTGTTCCAGAATCAAAAAGCACGTAAGCAGGTAAATGTGACAAGGGTACCTGCTATCATGTTGACATTCTCGTATGCTTCTTATTAGGTAAGGGTAAACACTTGCCCTTTTCCATTCTTATTCTTGTTTCTATCTCTCTCTTTCTCATTCTCATATTTTAGCTTCAGTATCAACAAGGTGAGGAGCATACTTTGATAACTGTTCAAATTTCTACTCGTATTAGCAAAATGTCTCGACGTCGATAAGGTTTGGCTTATCCTTCAACATTTCTTTCTTAATTATGCTACTCATATGTACTCCAAACGGGGTAAAGGTACGCAAAAGGTGATCGATAGCCTAAGCATTACAAATTCTATTCCCATAACTCGTTGCCTTTCGCCACAAAAGAAGGAATTTCTCAATGTGTTGAGGTAGGGAAATGTCTAAATCAAAGTTATCACAGGCTTGTTTCGCTAAAGCTCATAGTCCTAGGTGATGTGGTAAACTGATAGACTTTCTAGCAGTATACCTCATTCTAGCCATTCTGTCCTAAGTCCAATCCAACATAAGTCCAAACAAAATTTAAGAAACTTTCAATCAAAATAAATAGCATAATTTGCAAAAAAATATAACTGTATGCAATTCAACTTAGCAAAAATCAATGCTAGAAGACTTTGAAATAATTATTTCACGTCTCAAATAAAATCATACATGAGGGTTTGAAGATGGTAGCCGTAAGATGAAATAGGATAGCCATGGGAAACCTTTACATCTTCAACTTTTTCAATTACCGATAGAATATAAACTTTTATGTAATCATGAAACATTTATCGGTAAATCATGAAATCATCATACATTTCATTAAATACACATTAGGAATTTTTTTTATAGTGAATAGTGTTCGCTCAAGCAGACAGAGGCCTGCTCGAGGGAAAAAAAATTTATTTTATTTTTTTGACTTGATTTATTCTCTATTGGTTTCTAAACTTTTCTTAGTTTACAGAACTGATTTAAAACTCTGGGCTCTGATCCCAAAACCTCCTTTACGAGGCCCCGACACGCCTATCCTATTTTTACCATTTTAAAGCCCGAAAGTAAACTAAAAATGCAGAATTCTAGATGTTATTCTAAAAGTTTACAAATGTGACTTATCAACTATAAGGACTTTAAAGTTGAGGTTAAGAAACATTAATGGTTTTTTCTTAAAGCCGAAACTTCTAGTTAACTTAATTATGACATAAGTTTACTGCCCTTTTATCACTTTTGCATGGAAACGAGCAACCTAACGGTCACAAAAACTTATGAAGCTTTAACCAAATAATCATAACTTATCCTTCTAATATATACTAAAATTTCACAATTTTAGGAAATAGTTAAAGTCATTAGGGGTGTGTTTGATTTTGATTAAGATAAGATTTTTTGTAAAAGTTGATAAAAGTTGGTAAAATGTGTGGTTCAAAAGTTATGGGCCCATGAAATGTGTGGTTAAAATTAAATGTTGACTTTGATTTTAGCTTTTTAGCAAAAATTTAATTGTTTACAAACAAAGCATAAAAGAGAATACAAAGTATACGAAAAATAGAAACTAGACAACTTGCAATACTCATTTTTAACCCCAAATTTTTCCTATCAAAAGATCTTGAAAAATTCTAATATTTTTAGAGATAAAACATCACATAATATATTAACTCATATCCAAAATTTAGAATTTAATAAAATTCGTACAGTCTCCAAATTAACCTCTAAAATATGGAAGGCAGATTCTTGAGTAGAACTGTCCATCATTACTAAAACTCGGATATCTTGCTCTACAGACATCTGAACGAGGTGATTTTAAGTTTCAAATGACCGAAATTGATAGGTCATCAATACCTGAAGTCTACCATTCAGACCGTCCATTTGAAACTGGACTTACAAGTTGAAAATTCTGGACAGTTTACATCTTGGTCAACATTAAACCATTTAAACATCATCTAATACTCAACAAGGTTAAAATCATCATTTCATATAGTTCTAAGCAAGTTTATGCCAAATTAACAATTAATATTCATATCATAATATATAAAAATTCAGAAATTCATAACATCATAAAGCAACTGCCATTTATTCATCTTCATAACCGAAGTCTCTTTTTCCATGGCTCAATCTTTTCATCATCGTGCCTCCATCCAACCCTACAATCAATCTATGAATGGGAGAAGGGTGAGTTTGAGAAAACTCAATAGGAAAATCATCATTAATAAATATGCAAACCCCAATTTATATATTGCAATTTAAATGTAAATAAAACATGTAAACTTCAATTTCCGGTGAGCTCAAGGGTCGAAACTCCAAATTCTTTCATAGGTTTAATCTTGAAGGATTTAAAAACCATAAACATTATTTCTTAGGTTTAATCCAAAGGGATTTAAAACCATAAATATTCTTTATTTACATTCAAAGTAGAATGAACATTATTTCTTGTTCATTCCGAAGGAATGAACTACAATCATATCCAAATGGTCACAAATATTAAATCATTTAGCATAGAATGCACATAAGTACAATACACAAAAGGTTTTTAAATCACACACATATAAATATTTCTACCTTGCCTACTTAAAAAATGGGGTGAAAAGCTTTTGAAAACAAAACCTCTATTTTATCTCCTTCTTCTTCTCTTTTCTCCTTTTCTTTGCCTTTTCTTCTTTTCTTTCCTTCTCCTTTTCTTTATTCGTAAAAAAAAAGGCTTAAGTGTGTGTATTGGAGGGGAGACGGAGGTGGACATTGTTGTGAAGGAAAGAGGGAGGGGGCCGAATTTGAGGGAGGAAGGGAAAAATTGAGAATTTTTTGTGTTTATTCCATCCTCTTGCATGCACTTACCTATTTGGAGTTTGGTAAGTTTTTGATGCAGTGAAATTACCATAAATTTAAAATATCTTACAAATCTTACCTTTTATAGAAAAATAATTATAATTAATTAATTAATCTCAAAAATTGTTGGATATATTTTTTTTCTAGTGGACTCGGGTCGTTTATTGTTATTGGATCCCGTTTGGACTTTGGACGGACATGTGGCCACAAATACTTACTAAGAATTTTATTTAGCCCGAAATATCGAACAATTTAGGTCGTTATTTGAGAAAGTTCATAAGTATAACCCATTGTTGGATGTTCTAAATGTATTTTAGATTGATTTTGTTATCTATTAATCATCAAAATACTTTTAAGAAACTTTAAATACCAATTTGGAGTCACGAAAAAGTATTTTGTAAGATCGTATTGGCTTTTCAATGTCGAATTCTAAATATTTTTGGCAAAATTGTACAATATTCATACGTAAAATCTATTGTTTAATGTCTTAAACGTACTTTTGATTCTATTTCTAAACGTTTTCTATAATATAACACAAATACAAAGCCAAATGTACTTATTTGGAATCATTAAAATATATTTTGAACAAGCATATAGGTTGTTCAATATCAAACAATTTTGATCGCAATTTAAGAAAGTTCATGAGTATAACCCACTGTTGGATGTTCTAAATGCATTTTAGATTGATTTGATTACGTATTAACCATCAAACCACTTTGAATAAACTCTAAATACCAATTTAGAGTCACGAAAACACATTTTGAAAGATCGTGTTGGCTGTTTAATGTCGAATCGTAAATATTTTTGTCAAAATTGTACAATATTCATGCGTAAAATCTATTGTTTAATGTCTGGAACGTACTTTTGATTCGATTTTAAAACTTTTTCAATAACATAACACACATACAAAGCCAAATGAACTTCTTTGTAATCACAAAAATATATTTTGAACACCCATATAGGTTGTTCAATATTGAACCATTTGTGTTGTAATTTGAGAAAGTTCATGAGTATAATCGACTGTTGTATTTTCTAAGTACCTTTTGGACTGATTTTTTATGTATTAACCATCAAAACACTTTTAAGAAACTCTAAATACCAAATTGGAGTCACGAAAATAAATTTTGAAAGATTGTGTTAGTTGTTCAATGTATAATCGTAAACGTTTATGTTAAAATTATATAATATTCATACGTAAAATCCATTGTTTAATGTCTGAAACATACTTTTTATTCAATTTCCAAAAATTTTCTATAACATAACACACATACGAAGCCAAATGTACTTTGGAATCACAAAAATAAATTTTAAGCAACCATATAGGTTGTTCAATATCGAATATTTTAGGTCCTAATTAGAGAAAATTCACATGTAGAACCCACCGTTGGATGTTATAAATGTATTTTTATACTTATTTTGTTATGTATTAACATTCAAAGATCGTATTGGCTATTCAATGTCAAATCGTAAATTTTTTTGTCAAAATTGTATAATATTCACGCATAAAATCCATTGTTTAATGTCTTACACTTACTTTTGATTCGATTTCCAAACTTTTCCTATAATTGTTTGGAATCACAAAAATATATTTTGAAAAACCATATAGGTTATTAAATATCAAACAATTTAGGTCGAATTTGAGAAAATTTCATGAGTATAACCCACCGTTGGATGTTCTAAATGCATTTGAGATTGATTTTGTTATGTATTAACCATCAAAATACTTTCTCTAAATACTAATTTGAAGTCACGAAACACATTTTGAAAGATTGTATTGGCTATTCAATTTTGAACCGTAAATATTTTTGTCAAAATTATACAATATTCATGTGTAAAATCCACTGTTTAATGTCTAAAACGTACTTTTGATTCGATTCCCCAACATTTTCTATGACATATTACACATACGAAGTCAAATGTACATGTTTGAAATCCCAAAAATATATTTTCAACAACCATATATGTTGTTCAATATCGAACAATTTAGATCGTAATTTCAGAAAATTCATAAGTATAACTCACCTTTGGATGTTCTAAATGCATTTAACATTGTTTTTGTTATGTATTAACCATCAAAACGATTTTAAGAAACTCTAAATACAATTTTTGATTCATGAAAGTACATTTTGAAAGGTGGTATTGGCTATTTAATGTCGAATCGTAAATGTTTTTGTCAAATCTGTACAATATTCATGCGTAAAATCCACTGTTAATGTCTGAAACGTACTTTTGATTCGATTTCCAAGTATTTTCTATAACAAAATACCCATACGAAGCCAAATGTACATGTTTGGAATCCCAAAAATATATTTTCAATAACCATATTGGTTGTTCAATATTGAACAATTTAGGTCCGAATTTGAGAAAATTTGAGTACAACCCACCGTTGGATGTTCTAATTACATTTTAGTTTGATTTTGTTATGTATTAACCATCAAAACAGTTTTAGAAAACTCTAAATACTAATTTTGAGTCACGAAAACACATTTTGAAAGATCGTGTTGATTGTTCATTGTCGAATCGTAAACAATTTTATCAAAATTGTACAATATTCATGCATAAAATCTATTGTTTAATGTCTGAAACGTATTTTTGATTTGATTTCTAAACTTTTTCTTTAACATAACACAAATACAAAGCCAAATGTAATTGTTTGGAATCACAAAAATATATTTTGAACAAGAATATAGATTGTTCAATATCGAACAATATAGGTCGTAATTTAAGAAAAATTCATGACTATAACCCACCGTTGGATGTTACAAATGCATTTGAGATTGATTTTGTTATGATTTAACCATAAAACACTTTTACGAAACTCTAAATACCAATTTGGAATAACGAAAACACATTTTGTAAGATCGTATTGGCTACTCAATGTCGAATCGTAAATGTTTTTGTCAAAACTGTACAATATTCATGCGTAAAATCCATTGTTTAATGTCTGAAACGTACTTTTGGTTCAATTTCCAAGCATTTTCCATAACATAATACACATACGAAACCAAATGTACATGTTTGGAATCCCAAAAATATATTTTCAACAACCATATTGGTTGTTCAATATTGAACAATTTAGGTCCGAATTTGAGAAAATTTGAGTACAACCCACCGTTGGATGTTCTAATTACATTTTAGTTTGATTTTGTTATGTATTAACCATCAAAACAGCTTTAGGAAACTCTACACAACAATTTGAAGTCACGAAAAAACATTTTGAAAGATTGTATTGGCTGTTCATTGTCGTATCGTTAACGTTTTTGTCAAAACTGTACAATATTTATGCGTAAAATCCACTATTTAATGTCTGAAACGTACTTTGATTCGATATCCATACTTTTTCTATAACATAACAGACATACAAAGCCAAATGTACTATTTTGTATTCACAAAAATATATTTTGAACAACCATATCGATCAATTTAGGTTGTTATTTGAGAAAGTTCATGACTATAACCCAAAGTTGGATGTTATAAATGCATTTTTGATTTATTTAGTTATGTATTAACCATCAAATTTTTTTTAAGAAACTCTAAATACAAATTTTGAGTCACAAAAATATATTTTGAAAGATCGTATTCGCTGTTCAATGTCGAATAGTAAACGTTTTTGTCAAAATTGTATAATATACATGTGTAAAATCTATTGTTTAATGTCTAAAGCATACTTTTGATTCGATTTTCAAACTTTTTCTATAACATAACACAGATACGAAGCCAAATGTACTTGTTTGAAATCACGAAAATATATTTTTAGCAACCATATAGGTTGTTTAAAATCGAACATTTTAGGTCCTAATTTGAGAAAAAATCATGAGTACATTTGATTCGATTTTCAAACTTTTTCTATAACATAATATACATACAAAGCCAAATGTACTTGTTTGGATTCACAAAATTATATCTTCAACAACCATATATATTGTTCAATATCGAACAATTTAGGTCGTAATTTAAGAAAGTTCATGAGTATAACCTACTGTTGGATGTTCTAAATGTATTTTAGATTGATTTCGTTATGTATTAACAATCAAAACACTTTTAAGAAACTCTAAATACTAATTTAGAATCAGAAAACATATTTTGTAAGATCGTATTTCCTGTTCAATGTCGAATCGTAAACGTTTTTGTCAAAATTGTGCAATATTCATACGTACAATCCAAAGTTTAATGTCTGAAACATACTCTTGATTTAATTTCCAAACTTTTTCTATAACATAACACAAATACAAAACCAAATGTACTTGTTTGGAATCACAAAAATATATTTTGAACTACCATGTAGGTTGTTCAATATTGAGCAATTTAGGTCATAATTTGAGAAAGTTAATAAGTATAACCCAACGTTAGTTGTTCTACATGCATTTTAGATTTATTTTGTTATACATTTTAAGAAACTCTAAATATCAATTTGGAGTCAGAATTTTTTTTTTTGAAAGAACGAAACGCCTGTTCAATGTATGATCGTAAACGTTTTTGTCAAAATTGTATAATATTCACGCGTAAAATCCACTATTTAATGTCTGAAACGCACTTTTGATTTGATTTCCAAATATTTTATATAACATATACACATACGAAGCCAAATTTACTTGTTTGAAATCACAAAAATATATTTTGAATGACCATATACGTTGTTCAATGCCGAATAATTTAGGTCGTAATTTGAGAAAAAATATGAGTATAACCCACCAATGGATGTTCTCAATGCATTTTATATTTATTTGGTTATGTATTAACCATCAAAATACTTTTAAAAAAACTCTAAGTACTAATTTGGAGTCACGAAAGTACATTTTGAAATATCATATCAGCCATTCAATGTCAAATCGTAAACGTTTTTGTCAAAACTCTACAATATTCATACGTAAAATCCACCGTTAACGTACTTTTGATTAGATTACCAAACTTCTTCTATAACATAATATACATATGAAGCCCAATGTATTTGTTTGGAATCGCAAAAATATATTTTGAATAACCTTATAGGTTGTTCAATATCGAATAATTTAAGTCGTAATTTGAGAAAATTTATGAGTATAACCCACCGTTCGATGTTCTAAATGTATTTTATAGTTATTTTGTTATGTATCGTAAAATTCACTGTTAATGTACTTTTGATTCGATTTCCAAAAATTTTCTATAGCATAATATACATACGAAGACAAATGTACTTCTTTGGAGTCACAAAAATATATTTTCAACAACCATATATGTTGTTCAATATCGAACAATTTATGTCGTAATTTGAGAAAGTTCATGAGTATAACCTACTATTGGATGTTCTAAATACATTTTAGATTGATTTCGTTATGGATTAATAATCAAAACACTTCTAAGAAACTCGAAATACTAATATGGAGTCAGAAAACACATTTTGTAAGAACGTATTTGCTGTTCAATGTCGAATCGTAAACGTTTTTGCCAAAATTGTACAATATTCATTCGTAAAATCTACTGTTTAATGTCTGAAACATACTTTTGATTTGATTTTCAAACTTTTTCTATAACATTATACACATACGAAGCCAAATGTACTTGTTTGGAATCACAAAATTAAAATTTGAACTACCATGTAGGTTATTCAATATCGAACAAATTTACTATAACATAATACACATACGGATCCAAATTTACTTGTTTGAATCACAAAAATATATTTTGAATAACCATATATGTCGTTCAATACCGAATAATATCGGTCGTAATTTGAGAAAACTCATGAGTATAACCCACCGTTGGATTTCCTAAATGCATTTTATATTTATTTTGTTGTGTATTAACCATCAAAACACTTTTAAAAAACTCTAAATACTAATTTGGAGTCACGAATCGTAAACATTTTTGTCAAAATTGTACAATATTCATGCATAAAATCTACTATTTTATGTCTGAAACATACTTTTGATTTGATTTCCAAACTTTTTCTATAACATAACACAAATACAAAACCAAATGTACTTGTTTGGAATCACAAAAGTATATTTTGAACTACCATGTAGGTTGTTCAAATCGAACAATTTAGGTCGTAATTTGAGAATGTTCATGAGTATAACCACTGTTGGATGTTCTAAATATATTTTAGATTGATTTTGTTATGTATAAACAATCAAAACACTTTAAGAAACTCTAAATACATATTTGGAGTAACGAAAACAAATTTTGAAAGATCGTATTAGCTGTTCAATGTCGAATCATAAATATTTTTATCAAAATTGAACAATATTCATGCGTAAAATCCACTGTTTAAAGTCTGAAACGTACTTTTGATTCAATTTCCTAACTTTTTCTATAAGATAACATACATACAAAGCTAAATGTAGTTGTTTGGAATCACTAAAACACACATGCAGAGCCATTATCGAACAATTTGGGTCGTTATTTGAGAAAATTCATGAGTATAACCCACCGTTTGAGTATTTTGAATCAAATTCAAATATTTTTCAGCTTTCTGCCTTTCATTAAAAATCTTGAGGTTGGATAGCCACACGAGTTTTCTATCCACAAAACTTTGAATCATGTTAATTCGACGTCTGTAGAATTAATTATTGCATTTTTAGTATGCTTCGAAAATAGAAATGGAACATGTTGACATCGAAATCTGCACTATCTACGTGTCAACACATCTCCAGTCAATCTTCTGCCAACCTGTATATTACCTGCACACTAGGTTGACTGTTAGGCACCAAGATCATCGGTGAAAAAGGGTCCGACGATCGTTGGTACGCCAACGATCAAGTCAACTGCCAATATATGGAATAATATACGGGGAATGAAAATAATTGGATTGGGAGGGAAAAGCATAAAGAGATTTGAGCAGAGTTTTAGGGTGAGAATAATGCGTACCTTAAAACAACTGAAAATATTGTATTTATAACCTCATAGTCCTAATTGATTTAGGAAAACAATCAATTAGATATCTGATTTGATACTCCTTCCTTATGAGATAAGAATGATTGGCTGTCAATGCAATCGCCTAGGTTTTAGCCATTATTTGATTTGATTTCCCTTATCATGTTGCCTAATTTTTAGGAGATTGATATTTGGTTTCCTTATGAGAATCCGTGTGCCAATCAAACTCAATTTTTCTTTAAACATTTCTCTGGTCATTCTGGAATATTGTGCTACCTGCTAATTACAATAAATATGAAGCCCGGTGAGGCTCCCTAGGTCGGCTATGAGTGTCGATGTAACGCCTCAGATTTTCTCAATCTGGAAGGTCACTAAAATAAATCTTTAAATAGATATGACGACTCTAAATAAAATTTCCCATGCCCTTGAGGTTTTAAAAAAATGAAATTTGTTGCGGAAAATAACAAGCACACAAGATGAGGAATTTACTTCAAAATTTTATAGTTTGATCTATACCGTTACGGGTGTCGCCATAATTTATTTGACTATTTAAAAGAACTCCAAAAATTATGAAATTGGAACTGTACATACGTGGGACTACGTACTACAACATGTTAAAATTTTGAACTTTAGCTACATCATTTAGTAGGTGAAAAAGATAGCCAAAGATGTTTGAAAAACTGTTCCAGGTGCCTTAAGGCAGCCCGTTCAAACATCCATAATAAATTCATCCGATGGAATTTTTAAGTGATTCCAATTTCTGTTGTTAGACAACATATTGGGCTTTACATAGCAACTTACAGTAAGCTGAAAATTTTGAAAATGAAACTAAGAAATTTCTAATTTAAAACTTTGAACCGCAATTAAACCAAGATCATATCTTCCGTACATATTACATCATTAAATACTGAATCAAATACTTAAAATATAGTAATTACATCATAATTAACTCAATCATTTCGACGTTAAAACATAAACTAAATAAGACTTTCCATGACAAGCTTGTTAGCCTACCGCCATCTCATCAACGTCGATCAGTTCAATCTGAAAATTTATTCATTTTTGGGTGAATATTTCATAAAAAACACTCAGTAGGAATACTTATAACATGTGGAAATTTTTACTTAAAAATGAATTCGACATGCCATGATTTTTGAAATGTACATAATAACACAAACATTGGTAGCCGGCACCACATAACCTCATACGTGATTACCTTCAATCACTATAATAATTTCCTTCATAAATGAGTTTGCATGGCATTCATATAATATCATAATTTCTCAAAACTTCATTAAAAAATCACAGTAAAAATATTAAGTAAAACTACCTTGAAAACGAGTTTTCGGTTGAAGTTTTGATGAAGAAAAATGGTTTCTGCAACTTTCCAAACCAAGACCCGTACACTATATATATATATATATATATATATATAAGGGACTTTTTTGAATTAAAATCAAGGTGAAGGCCCTCTTACTACTGGACAAAAATCTGGACCGAAAGTGAAGAAAAGTGTTGGAAAATGCTCACTGTTGGACCGAAAATTGTAGGAAAAGTGCTAGGAATTTGGGACTGCATTTGCCGAAAGTTGAAGAGAGGATATAGGAGTTTTTGCTAAGTATTTTAGTGCCAAGTTTTGGGAGATGAATGAGGGGGATGTTGAAATAAGAAGAAATAAAACAATAAATGGCTGGAGCTTGAAGCCGAAATTTGAAGAGGGAAAAAGAGAGCTTTTGCTTAACTTAGGAACTGATTTTTCTGGGCTGCTGTGTGGACAAATTTGGGGTGGATTTGGAGGGAGAAATATGTTTTATTGAGTGCTAAAAAAATGAGGAAAAGTGGGGGGAAGAAAGTGGGGAGAAGAAAGTGGGAAGTTGTGGAGCAGTTAGCTGATCATGAAGGCTGCTGGTTTTGGCTGAAAACTAGGAGAAATATCCACACTGCAGGGACATTTTGTTGTCTGATTTGGGAAAGAACCGTGACCTTATGATAGGCTAATGAGGTGGAGAAATTTTATTACTTGGTGATGGGAGAGTGAGGGAGGAAATGGAATGAACATGGCTACGAAAGGGGCTGCTGGACGGTTTCTTCATGTCATGGGAGGCGGTTTTTTTTTTTGTTTTTTTTGTAGGGGCTGTTTGTTTGATGGTAAATGGCGTGATTTAAGGGGTTGTTTGGGGTTAATTATGGGTGAACTTTTTGTGCTAAAATTTTACAAATTTTGACATAATAAGGGGCGGTTTTCTTTGTTGAAAATTGGACTAGCATAGACCGAAATAAAAGTTAAATGTTTTGCTTAGTTTTTTTTTTTTTACTTTAATCGGTTGGCTTGAATTAAATCAAGAAATTAAACCAAGAACATTTATTCGATCTAAGAAAAATTAACGAAGCTCGGTGATAAATTAATACTTCATTTTTGTCAAATTAAAATATAAAGCAAACACGAGCAATATTTAACGTGGCAAAAATATTTAAAATGAACTATAAGGTTTGAAACGACGCCAAGTGTAATATAAAATATTTACTTGAAATTAAAAATGCAAAAAAAGTTCGGTTGTTATAGTCGAGGCCGTTCATGAGCTTCGTTATACTTTGATTCAGGAATGCTAATATATTACTGGGCCTCAAACGTATCCACGAGGCCCTCACCAGGTATCTGAGGCCTTTATTAATCTGGAAGGCCCTCACTAGGCCTAACTTAGGCCTATATGGGGCCTTTAATGGGCATTTGCTGATATGGAGGCCTTATCAAAATCTGGTGATAACAATAGTCTCCCAAGTCCAAGCCTATTATTTATGATAGGCGTGGGACTTTGCAATCAAGTAAAAAATTTCCTACGTATTAACCATCAAAACACTTTTAAGAAACTCAAAATACTAATTTGGAGTCACGAAAGCACATTTTGAAATACCATATTGGCCATTCAACGTCGTATCATAAACGTTTTTGTCAAAAGTGTACAATATTCATGCGTAAAATCCACTGTTTAATGTCTGAAACATACTTTTGATTCGATTTTTAAACTTTTTCTATAACATAATACACATACGAAGCCAAATGTACTTGTTTCGTGTCACCAAAATATATTTTCAACAACCATATAGGTTGTTCAATATCGAACAATTTAGGTCGTAATTAGAGAAAGTTCATGAGTATAAACCACCGATGGATGTTCTAAACGTATTTTAGATTGATTTTGTGATATATTAATTGTCAACAAAATTTTAGAAAACTCTAAATTTCAATTTGGAGCCTCAAAAATACATTTTGAAAGATCGTATTGGTTGTTCAATGTTGAATAGTAAACTTTTTTGTCAAAATTGTCCAATATTCATGCGTAAAAGCAACTGTTTAATGTCTGAAACATACTTTTGATTTGATTTCCAAAAAAATTCTATAACATAACACACATACAAAGCCAAATATACTTTTTTGGAATGACAAAAATATATTTCGAACTACCATACAGATGGTTTAATATCGAACAATTTAGATAGTAATTTGAGAATGTACATGAGTATAACCCATTGTTAAATGTTTCACATGCATTTTAGATTGATTTTGTGATGTATTAACTATCAAAACTCTTTTAGAAAACTCTAAATACCAATTTGGAGTCACGAAAACACATTTTGAAATATCGTATTGGCTGTTCAATGTAGAATCATAAATATTTTTGCCAAAATTGTACAATATTAATGCGTAAAATCTACTATTTAATGTCTAAAACAGACTTTTGATTCAATTTCTAAACTTTTTATATAACATAACATATAACGCCAAATGAACTTATTTGGAATCTCAAAAATATATATTGAACAACCACATAGGTTGGTCAATATCTAAATAATTTAGGTAATAATTTGAGAAAGTTCATGAGTGTAACCAACCGTGGGATGTTCTAAATGCATTTGAGATTGAATTTCTTACGAATTTACCATCAAAACACTTTTTAAAAACTCTATATACCAATTTGGAGTCACTAAATCAAACTTTGAAAGATCGTATTGGTTGTTTAATGTCGAATCGTAAATGTTTTTGCCAAAACTGTACAATATTCATGCATAAAATCCATTATTTAATGTCTGAAATGAACTTTTGATTCGATTTTCAAACTTTTTTTTATAATATAACACACATACGAAGCCAAATGTACTAGTTTGGAATCACATAAATACATTTTGAACAACAATATCGGTTGTTTAATATTGAGAAAAATATTGAGATAAACCACCGTTGGATGTTCTATATGCATTTAAGATTGATTTCGTTATGTATTAACTATTAAAACACTTTTAAGAAAATTCTAAATACCAATTTGGAGTCACGAAAATACATTTTGAAAGATTGCATTGCCTGTTCAACGTTGAATCGTAAATATTTTTGTCAAAATTGTACAATATTCATGCGTAAAATCTATTGTTTAATGTCTGAAACATACTTTTGATTTGATATCCAAACTTTTTCTAAGACATAACACACATACTAAGCCAAATGTACTTGTTTGAAATCACTTAAATATATTTTGAACAACCATATAGGTTGTTTGTTATCGAACAATCTATGTTGTAATTAGAGAAAGTTCATGAGTATATAACACCAATGGATGTTCTAAATGCATTAAATATTGATTTTTTTTTTATGTATTAACTGTCAAAACAATTTTAGAAAACTCTAAATTCCAATTTGGAGTCTCAAAAATACAATTTGAAAGATCGTATTGGCTGTTCAATATTGAATCGTAAATCTTTTTGTCAAAATTGTACAATATTCATGCGTAAAAGCTATTGTTTAATGTCTGAAACATGCTTTTGATTTGATTTCCAAACTTTTTCTATAACATAACACACATACAATACCAAATGTACTTGTTTGGAATCACAAAAATATATTTTAAACTACTGTATAGGTGGTTTAATATAGAACAATCTAGATCGTAATTTGAGAATGTACATGAATATAACCCATTGTTGGATGTTCCAAATGCATTTTAGATTGATTTTGTGTTGTATTAACTATCAAAACACTTTTAAAAAACTCTAAATACCAATTTGGAGTCACGAAAACATATTTTGAAATATCATATTGGCTGTTCAATGTCAAATCGTAAACATTTTTGCCAAAATTGTACAATATTAGTGCGTAAAATCCACTGTTTAATGTCTAAAACAGACTTTTGATTCAATTTCCAAAATTTTATATAACATAACATACATATAAAACCAAATGTACTTGTTTGGAATCTCAAAAATATATTTTGAACAACCACATAGGTTGTTCAATATCAAAATAATTTAGGTAACAATTCGAGAAAGTTCATGAGTGTAACCAACCGTTGGATGTTCTAAATGTATTTTCGATTAAATTTTTTACGTATTTACCATAAAAAACTTTTAAAAAACTCTATATACCAATTTAAAGTCACGAAATCGAATTTTGAAAGATCATATTGGTTGTTCAAGGTCGAATCGTAAACGTTTTTGCAAAAATTGTACAATATTCATGCATAAAATCCACTGTTTAATGTCAGAAACGGATTTTTGATTCGATTTCCAAACTTTTTTTTAATAATATAACAAACATACGAAGCCAAATGTAAACGTTTGGAATCACATAAATACATTTTGAACAACAATATCGGTTGTTTAATGTTGAACAATTTAGGTCGTAATTTGAGAAATATATTGAGTATAAACCACCGTTGGAAGTTCTAAATGCATTTAAGATTGATTTCGTTATGTATAAACTATCAAAACAATTTTAAAAAAACTCTAAATACCAATTTGGAATCACGAAAACACATTTTGAAAGATCGTATTGGCTGTTCAATGTTGAATCGTGAACTTTTTTTTATCAAAATTGTAAAGTATTCAAACGTAAAAGCTAATGTTTAATGTCTGAAACATACTTCTGATTTGATTTCCAAACGTTTCCTATAACATAACACACATACAAAGCCAAATGTACTTATTTGGAATCACATAAATATAATTTGAACTACCATATAGGTGGTTTACAAACTCTAAATGCCTATTTGGAGTCACCAAAACACATTTTGAAAGATCGTATTGGCTATTCAATGTCGAATCATAAACGTTTTTGTAAAAATTGTACAACATTCATGAGTAAATTATACTCTTTAATATTCGAAACGTACTTTTGATATGATTTTCAAACTTTTTCTACAACATAATACACATACGAAGCCAAATGTACTTATTTAGAATTACAAAATATATTTTAAACAATCATATATGTTGTTCAATATCAAACAATTTAGATCATAATTAAACAAAATTCACGAGTATAACCCACTGTTGGATGTTCTAAACGCAGTTTAGATTGATTTAATTTTGTATTAACCACCATAACACTTTTAAAAAACTCTAAATACCTATTTGGAGTCAACAAAACACATTTTAAAAGATCGTATTAGTTATTCAATGTCGAATCGTAAATGTTTTTATAAAAATTGTACAATATTTTTGTGTAAAATATACTGTTTATTGTTCGAAACATACTATTGATATGATTTCCAAACTTTTTCTATAACATAATACACATACAAAGCCAAATGTACTTATTTAGAATCACAAAAATATATTTTGAACAACCATATAAGTTGTTCAATAACGAACAATTTATGTCATAATTTAAGAAAATTCAAGAGTATAACCCACCGTTGGATGTTCTAAACGTATTTTATATTGATTTTATTTTGTATTAACCATCAAAACACTTTTAACGAACTCTAAATTCATATTTGGAGTCACATAAACAAATTTTGAAAGATCGTATTGACTATTCAATGTCAAATCATAAGCGTTTTTTTAGAAATTGTACAATATTCATGCATAAAATCTACTGTTTAATGTTCGAAACATACTTTTGATGTGAATAACAAACTTTTTCTACAATATAATACACATACAAAAAATAATGTACATATTCAGAATCACAAAAATATATTTTGAACAACCATATATGTTGTTCAATATCGAAATATTTAGATCATAATTTGAGAAAATTCATGAGTATAACCGCCGTTAGATGTTCTAAACATATTTTAGATAGATTTTGTTTTGTATTAACTATCAAAACACTTTTAACAAACTCTAACTGCCTATTTGGAGTCACCAAAAGAAATTTTGAAAGATCGTATTGGCTATTTAATGTCGAATCATAAACGTTTTTGTAAAATTTTTACAATATTCATGCGTAAAATCTACTGTTTAATGTTCGAAACATACTTTTGATATGATTTACAAACTTTTTCTTCAGCATAATACACATACGAAGCCGAATGTACTTATTTGAAAACACAAAAATATATTTTAAACAAATATATATGTTGTTCAATATCGAACAATTTATGTCATAATATGAGAAAATTCTAGAATATAACTCACCGTTGGATGTTCTAAACGTATTTTAGATTGATTTTGTTTTATATTAACTATCAAAACACTTTTAACAAACTCTAAATACTAATTTGGAGTCACCAAAACACATTTTGAAATATCATATTGGCTATTCAATGTCGAATCGTAAACATTTTTGTAAAAATTGTACAATATTTTTTTTGTAAAATATACTGTTTATTGTTCGAAACATACTTTTGATATGATTTCCAAACGTTTTCTATAACATAATAAACATAAAAATCTAAATGTACTTATTTAGAAAGACAAAAATATATTTTGAACAACCATATAAGTTGTTCAATATCGAACAATTTAGGTCATAATTTGAGAAAATTCAAAAGTATAAACCCCCGTTGGATTTTCCAAACGTATTTTAGATTAATTTTGTTTTGTATTAACCATCAAAACACGTTTAAAAAACTCTAAATACCTATACACATACGAAGCCAAATGTACTTATTCAGAATCACAAAAATATATTTTGAACAACCATACAGGTTGTCCAATATCGAACAATTTAGGTCATAATTTTAGAAAATTCAAGAGTATAAGGCACCGTTGGATGTTCTAAATGCATTCTGTATTGATTTCATTTGGTATTAACCATCAAAACACTTTTAAAAAACTCTAAATACTAATTTGGAGTCACCAAAACACATTTTGAAATATCATATTGGCTATTCAATGTCGAATCGTAAACGTTTTTGTAAAAATTGTATAATATTTTTATTGTAAAATATACTGTTTATTGTTCGAAATATACTTTTGATATGATTTTCGAACTTTTTCTATGACATAATACACGTACGAAGTCAAATGTACTTATTTGGAATCACAAAAATATATTTTGAACAACCATATAGATTGTTCAATATTGTACAATTTAGGTCATAATTTAAGAAAATTCAAGAGAATAATCCATTGTTGGATGTTCTAAACATATTTTAGATTGATTTTATTTTGTATTAACCATCAAAACACTTTTAACAAACTCTAAATACCTATTTGGAGTCACGAAAACAAATTTTGAAATATCGTATTAGCTATTCAATGTCGAATCGTAAATGTTTTTGTAGAAATTGTACAATATTCATGTGTAATATCTACTGTTTAATGTTCAAAACGTACATTTGATATGGTTTCCAAACATTCTCTACAACATAATACACATACGAAGCCAAATGTACTTATTTGGAATCACAAAAATATATTTTAAATAACCATATATGTTGTTCAATATCGAACAATTTAGGTCATAATTTGAGAAAATTTATGAGTATTACCCACCGTTGGATGTTCTAAACGCATTTCATATTGATTTTGTTTGGTATTAACCATCAAAACACTTTTAGCAAACTCTAAATACCTATTTGGAGTCACCAAAACATATTTTAAAAGATCATATTGGTTATTCAATGTCGAATCGTAAACGTTTTTGTAAAAATTATACAATATTTTTGCGTAAAATATACTGTTTACTGTTCAAAACATAATTTTGGTATGATTTCTGCACATTTTCTACAACATAATACACATACAAAGTCAAATGTTCTTATTTGGAATTACAAAAATATATTTTGAACAACCATATAGTTTGTTCAATATCAAAATATTTTGATCAAAATTTGAGAAAATTCATAAGTATAACCACCGTTAGATATTCTAAATGTATTTTATATTAATTTTGTATGATATTAACCATCAAAACACTTTTAACAAATTCTAAATACCTATTTGGAGTTACTAAAACACATATTGAAAGATCTTATTGACTATTCAATGTCGAATCGTAAACCTTTTTGTAGAAATTGTACAATATTCTTGCGTAAAATATATTGTTTATTATTCTAAACGTACTTTTGATATGATTTTCAAACTTTTTCTACAACATAATACACATACAAAGCCAAATGTACTTATTTAGAATCGCAAAAATATATTTTGAACAAACATACAGGTTGTTGAATATCGAACAATTTAGGACATAATTTAAGAAAATTCAAGAGTATAACCCACCGTTGGATATTCAAAACGTATTTTAGATTGATTTTCTTTTGTATTAATCATCAAAACACGTTTAACAAACTCTAAATACCTATTTGGAGTCACGTAATTTTTTTTTGAAAGAACGTACTGGCTATTCAATGTCGAATCATAAACGTTTTTGTAGAAATTGTACATATTCATGCGTAAAATCTATTGTTTAATGTTCGAAACGTACTTTTGATATGATTTGTAAACTTTGTCTAAAACATAATACACATACGAAGCCAAATGTGCTTAATTGGAATCATAAAAATATATTTTAAATGACCATATATGTTGTTCAATATCGAACAATTTAGGTCATAATTTGAGAAAATTAACGAGTATAGCCCACCGTTGGATGTTTTAAACGCATTTTATATTGATTTTGTTTGGTATTAACCATCAAAACACTCTTAACAAACTCTAAATACCAATTAAGAGTCACGTAAACAAAATTTGAAAGATTGTATTGGCTATTCAATGTCGAATCGTAAACGTTTTTGTAGAAATTGTACAATATTCGTGAGTAAAATTTGCTGTTTAATGTTCAAAATATACATTTGATATGATTTCCAAACTTTTTTCTACAATATAATACACATATGAAGCCAAATGTATTTATTCGGAATCACAAAAATATGTTTAAACAACCATATATGTTGTTCCATATCGAAAAATTTATGTATTAATTAGACAAAATTCACTAGTATGAACCACCGTTGGATGTTCTAAACGTATTTTAGATTGATTTTGTTTTGTATTAACCATGAAAACACCTTTAACAAGCTCTAAATACCTATTTGGAGTCACGTAAATTTTTTTTGATGGAACGTATTAGCTATTCAATGTCGAATCATAAACGTTTTTGTAGAAATTGTACAATATTCATGCGTAAAATCTATTGTTTAACGTTCGAAACGTACTTTTGATATGATTTCCAAACTTTGCCTAAAACATAATACACATACGAAGCCAAATGTACTTATTTGGAATGATAAAAATATATTTTAAATGACCATATATGTTGTTCAACATCGAACAATTTAGGTCATAATTTGAGAAAATTAACGAGTATAATCCACCGTTGGATGTTTTAAACGCATTTTATATTGATTTTGTTTGGTATTAACCATCAAAACACTCTTAACAAACTCTAAATACCTATTTGGAGTAACCAAAACATATTTTGAATGATCATATTGGTTATTCAACGTCGAATCGTAAACGTTTTTTTAAAAATTGTACAATTTTTTTTTTGTAAAATATACTGTTTATTGTTCAAAATATACTATTGATATGATTTTCTAAATTTTTTTTATAACATAATACACATAAAAATCCAAATGTACTTATTTAGAATGACAAAAATATATTTTGAACAACCATATATGTTGTTCAATATCAAACAATTTAGGTCATAATTTGAGAAAATTCAAGAGGAGAACCCGCCGTTGGATGTTCTAAACGTATTTTAGAATAATTTTGTTTTGTATTAACCTTCAAAACACATTGAACAAACTCTAAATACCTATTTGGAGTCACGTAAAAAAATTTTGAAAGATCGTATTGGCTATTCAATGTCGAATCAAAAACATTTTTGTAGAAATTGTACAATATTCGTGCGTAAAATTTACTGTTTAATGTTCAAAACATACATTGGATATGATTTCCAATCTTTTTCCACAACATAATACACATATGAAGTCAAATGTATTTATTTGGAAGTACAAAAATATGTTTTAAACAACCATATATGTTGTTCAATATCAAACAGTTTAGGTCATAATTAGACAAAATTCAAGAGTATAACCCACTGTTGAATGTTCTAAACGTATTTTAGATCGATTTTGTTTTGTATTAACCATCAAAACACTTTTAAAAAACTCTAAATACCTATTTGGATCCACGTAAATAAGTTTTGAAATAACGTATTGGCTATTCAATGTCGAATCAAAAACGTTTTTGTAGAAATTGTACAATATTCATGCGTAAAATCTATTGTTTAATGTTCGAAACGTACTTTTGATATGATTTCCATACTTTGTCTAAAACATAATATACATACAAAGCCAAATGTACTTATTTGGAATCATAAAAATACATTTTAAATTATCATAGAAGTTGTTCAATATCGAACAATTTAGGTCATAATTTAAGAAAATTAACGAGTATAACTCACCGTTGAATGTTCTAAATGCATTTTATATTGATTTTGTTTGGTATTAACCATCAAAACACTCTTAACAAACTCTAAATACCTATTTGGAGTCACCAAAAAATATTTTGAATGATCATATTGGTTATTCAATGTCGAATCGTAAACGTTTTTGTGAAAATTGTACAATTATTTTTTTTGCAAAATATACTGTTTATTTTTCTAAATATACTATTGATATGATTTTTAAACTTTTTCTATAATATAATACACGTAAAAATGCAAATATACTTATTTGGAATGACAAAAATATATTTTGAACAACCATATAGGTTGTTCAATATCGAACAGTTTATGTCATAATTTGAGAAAATTCAAGAGTAGAACCCTCCGTTGGATGTTCTAAACGTATTTTAGAATAATTTTGTTTTGTATTAACCATCAAAACACGTTTAACAAACACTAAATACCAATTAAGAGTCACGTAAACAAATTTTGAAAGATCGTATTGGCTATTCAATGTCGAATCACAAACATTTTTGTAGAAATTGTACAATATTCGTGAGTAAAATTTACTGTTTAATGTTCAAAACATACATTTGATATGATTTCAAAATTTTTTCTACAACATAATACACATATGAAACCAAATGTATTTATTTGGAATCACAAAAATATGTTTAAACAACCATATATGTTGTTCAATATCGAAAAATTTATGTATTAATTAGACAAAATTGACTAGTATGAACCACCGTTGGATGTTCTAAACGTATTTTAGATTGATTTTGTTTTGTGTTAACCATCAAAACACCTTTAACAAGCTCTAAATACCTATTTGGAGTCACGTAAATTTTTTTTGATGGAACGTATTAGCTATTCAATGTCGAATCATAAACGTTTTTGTAGAAATTGTACAATTTTTTTTTTCAAAATATACTGTTTATTTTTCTAAATATACTATTGATATGATTTTTAAACTTTTTCTATAACATAATACACGTAAAAATCCAAATGTAATTATTTAGAATGACAAAAATATATTTTGAACAACCATATAGGTTGTTCAATATCGAACAGTTTAGGTCATAATTTGAGAAAATTCGAGAGTAGAACCCTCCGTTGGACGTTCTAAACGTATTTTAGAATAATTTTGTTTTGTATTAACCATCAAAACACGTTGAACAAACACTAAATACCAATTAAGAGTCACGTAAACAAATTTTGAAAGATCGTATTGGCTATTCAATGTCGAATCGTAAACGTTTTTGTAGAAATTGTACAATATTCGTGAGTAAAATTTGCTGTTTAATGTTCAAAACATACATTTGATACGATTTCCAAACCTTTTTCAAAAATATAATACACATATGAAGCCAAATGTATTTATTCGGAATCACAAAAATATGTTTAAACAACCATATATGTTGTTCCATATCGAAAAATTTATGTATTAATTAGACAAAATTCACTAGTATGAACCACCGTTGGATGTTCTAAACGTATTTTATATTGATTTTGTTTTGTATTAACCATGAAAACACCTTTAACAAGCTCTAAATACCTATTTGGAGTCACGTAAATTTTTTTTGATGGAACGTATTAGCTATTCAATGTCGAATCATAAACGTTTTTGTAGAAATTGTACAATATTAATGCTTAAAATCTATTGTTTAAAGTTCGAAACGTACTTTTGATATGATTTCCAAACTTTTCCTAAAACATAATACACATACGAAGCCAAATGTACTTATATGGAATGATAAAAATATATTTTAAATGACCATATATGTTGTTCAATATCGAACAATTTAGGTCATAATTTGAGAAAATCAACGAGTTTAACCCACCGTTGGATGTTCTAAACGCATTTTATATTGATTTGTTTGGTATTAACCATCAAAACGCTCTTAACAAAGTCTAAATACCTATTTGGAGTCACCAAAACACATTTTGAATGATCATATTGGTTATTCAATGTCAAATCGTAAACGTTTTTTTAAAAATTGTACAATATTTTTTTTTGCAAAATATACTGTTTATTGTTCAAAATATACTATTGATATGATTTTCTAACTTTTTCTATAACAAAATACACATAAAAATCCAAATGTAATTATTTAGAATGACAAAAATATATTTTGAACAACCATATATGTTGTTCAATATCGAACAATTTAGGTCATAATTTGAGAAAATTCAAGAGTAGAACCCCCCGTTGGATGTTCTAAACGTATTTTAGAATAATTTAGTTTTGTATTAACCTTCAAAACACGTTTAACAAACTCCAAATACCTATTTGGAGTCACGTAAACAAATTTTGAAAGATCGTATTGTCTATTCAATGTCGAATCGTAAACATTTTTATAGAAATTGTACAATATTCGTGCGTAAAATATACTGTTTAATGTTCAAAACATACATTTGATATGATTTCCAAACTTTTTTCTACAATATAATACACATATGAAGCCAAATGTACTTATTCGGAATCACAAAAATATGTTTAAACAACCATATATGTTGTTCAATATCGAAATTTTTTTGTATTAATTAGACAAAATTCACTAGTATGAACCACCGTTGGATGTTCTAAACGTATTTTAGATTGATTTTGTTTTGTATTAACCATGAAAACACCTTTAACAACCTCTAAATACCTATTTGGAGTCACGTAAATTTTTTTGATGGAACGTATTAGCTATTCAATGTCGAATCATAAACGTTTTTGTAGAAATTGTACAATATTCATGCGTAAAATCTATTGTTTAAAGTTCGAAACGTACTTTTGATATGATTGCCAAACTTTGCCTAAAAACATAATACACATACGAAGCCAAATGTAGTTATTTGGAATGATGAAAATATATTTTAAATGACCATATATGTTGTTCAATATCGAACAATTTAGGTCATAATTTGAGAAAATCAACGAGTTTAACCCACCGTTGGATGTTCTAAACGCATTTTATATTGATTTTGTTTGGTATTAACCATCAAAACACTCTTAACAAACTCTAAATACCTATTTGGAGTCACCAAAACACATTTTGAATGATCATATTGGTTATTCAATGTCAAATGGTAAACGTTTTTTTAAAAATTGTTCAATATTTTTTTTTGCAAAATATACTGTTTATTGTTCTAAATATACTATTGATATGATTTTTAAACTTTTTCAATAACATAATACACGTAAAAATCCAAATGTACTTATTTAGAATGACAAAAATATATTTTGAACAACCATATAGGTTGTTCAATATCGAACATTTTAGGTCATAAATTGAGAAAATTCAAGAGTAGAACCCTCCGTTGGATGTTCTAAACGTATTTTATATTGATTTTGTTTTGTATTAACCATCAAAACACTTTTAAAAAACTCTAAATACCGATTTGGAGTCACGTAAACAAATTTTGAAAGATCGTATTGGCTATTCAATGTCGAATCATAAACTTTTTTGTGGAAACTGTACAATATTCGTGAGTAAAATTTATTGTTTAATGTTCAAAACATACATTTGATATGATTTCCAAACTTTTTCTACAACATAATTTACATATGAAGCCAAATGTATTTATTTCGAATCACAAAAATATGTTTAAACAACCATATATGTTGTTCAATATCGAAAAATTTATGTATTAATTAGACAAAATTCACGAGTATGAACTACCGTTGGATGTTCTAAACGTATTGTAGATTGATTTTGTTTTGTATTAACCATCAAAACACTTTTAACAAACTCTAAATACCTATTTGGAGTCACGTAAATTTTTTTTGATGGAACGTATTAGCTATTCAATGTCGAATCATAAACGTTTTTGTAAAAATTGTACAATATTCATGTGTAAAATCTATTGTTTAATGTTCGAAACGTACTTTTGATATGATTTCCAAACTTTTCCTAAAACATAATACACATACGAAGCCAAATGAACTTATTTGGAATCATAAAAATATATTTTAAATGACCATATATGTTGTTCAATATCGAACAATTTAGGTCATAATTTGAGAAAATCAACGAGTTTAACCCACCGTTGGATGTTCTAACGCATTTTATATTGATTTTGTTTGGTATTAACCATCAAAACGCTCTTAACAAACTCTAAATACCTATTTGGAGTCACCAAAACACATTTTGAATGATCATATTGGTTATTCAATGTCAAATCGTAAAAGTTTTTTTAAAAATTGTACAATATTTTTTTTTGCAAAATATACTGTTTATTGTTCAAAATATACTATTGATATGATTTTCTAACTTTTTCTATAACAAAATACACATAAAAATCCAAATGTAATTATTTAGAATGACAAAAATATATTTTGAACAACCATATATGTTGTTCAATATCGAACAATTTAGGTCATAATTTGAGAAAATTCAAGAGTAGAACCCCCCGTTGGATGTTCTAAACGTATTTTAGAATAATTTAGTTTTGTATTAACCTTCAAAACACGTTTAACAAACTCTAAATACCTATTTGGAGTCACGTAAACAAATTTTGAAAGATCGTATTGTCTATTCAATGTCGAATCGTAAACATTTTTATAGAAATTGTACAATATTCGTGCGTAAAATATACTGTTTAATGTTCAAAACATACATTTGATATGATTTCCAAACTTTTTTCTACAATATAATACACATATGAAGCCAAATGTACTTATTCGGAATCACAAAAATATGTTTAAACAACCATATATGTTGTTCAATATCGAAAATTTTTTGTATTAATTAGACAAAATTCACTAGTATGAACCACCGTTGGATGTTCTAAACGTATTTTAGATTGATTTTGTTTTGTATTAACCATGAAAACACCTTTAACAAGCTCTAAATACCTATTTGGAGTCACATAAATTTTTTTGATGGAACGTATTAGCTATTCAATGTCGAATCATAAACGTTTTTGTAGAAATTGTACAATATTCATGCGTAAAATCTATTGTTTAAAGTTCGAAACGTACTTTTGATATGATTGCCAAACTTTGCCTAAAACATAATACACATACGAAGCCAAATGTACTTATTTGGAATGATGAAAATATATTTTAAATGACCATATATGTTGTTCAATATCGAACAATTTAGGTCATAATTTGAGAAAATCAACGAGTTTAACCCACCGTTGGATGTTCTAAACGCATTTTATATTGATTTTGTTTGGTATTAACCATCAAAACACTCTTAACAAACTCTAAATACCTATTTGGAGTCACCAAAACACATTTTGAATGATCATATTGGTTATTCAATGTCAAATGGTAAACGTTTTTTTAAAAATTGTTCAATATTTTTTTTTGCAAAATATACTGTTTATTGTTCTAAATATACTATTGATATGATTTTTAAACTTTTTCAATAACATAATACACGTAAAAATCCAAATGTACTTATTTAGAATGACAATAATATATTTTGAACAACCATATAGGTTGTTCAATATCGAACAGTTTAGGTCATAAATTGAGAAAATTCAAGAGTAGAACCGTCCGTTGGATGTTCTAAACGTATTTTAGATTGATTTTGTTTTGTATTAACCATCAAAACACTTTTAAAAAACTATAAATACCTATTTAGAGTCACGTAAATAAATTTTGAAAGATCGTATTGGCTATTCAATGTCGAATCATAAACTTTTTTGTGGAAACTGTACAATATTCGTGAGTAAAATTTATTGTTTAATGTTCAAAACATACATTTGATATGATTTCCAAACTTTTTCTAAAACATAATATACATATGAAGCCAAATGTATTTATTTCGAATCACAAAAATATGTTTAAACAACCATATATGTTGTTCAATATCGAAAAATTTATGTATTAATTAGACAAAATTCACGAGTATGAACCACCGTTGGATGTTCTAAACGTATTGTAGATTGATTTTGTTTTGTATTAACCATCAAAACACTTTTAACAAACTCTAAATACCTATTTGGAGTCACGTAAATTTTTTTTGATGGAACATATTGGCTATTCAATGTCTAATCATAAACGTTTTTGTAAAAATTGTACAATATTCATGTGTAAAATCTATTGTTTAATGTTCGAAACGTACTTTTGATATGATTTCCAAACTTTTCCTAAAACATAATATACATACGAAGCCAAATGTACTTATTTGGAATCATAAAAATATATTTTAAATGACCATATATGTTGTTCAATATCGAACAATTTAGATCATAATTTGAAAATATTAACGAGTATAACCCACCGTTGAATGTTCTAAACGCATTTTATATTGATTTTGTTTGGTATTAACCATCAAAACACTCATAAAATACTCTAAATACCTACTTGGAGTCACCAAAACACATTTTGAATGATCATATTGGTCATTCAACGCCAAATCGTAAACGTTTTTTTAAAAATTGTAAGATATTTTTTTTTTGTAAAATATATTGTTTATTGTTCAAAATATACTATTCATATGATTTTCGAACTTTTTCTATAACAAAAGACACATAAAAATCCAAATGTACTTATTTAGAATGACAAAAATATATTTTGAACAACCATATATGTTGTTCAATATCGAACAATTTAGGTCATAATTTGAGAAAATTCAAGAGTAGAACCCCCCGTTGGATGTTCTAAACGTATTTTAGAATAATTTATTTTGTATTAACCTTCAAAACACGTTTAACAAACTCTAAATACCTATTTGGAGTCACGTAAACAAATTTTGAAAGATCGTATTGTCTATTCAATGTCGAATCATAAACATTTTTGTAGAAATTGTACAATATTCGTGCGTAAAATATACTGTTTAATGTTCAAAACATACATTTGATATGATTTCCAAACTTTTTCTACAACATAATATACATATGAAGCCAAATGTATTTATTTGGAAGTACAAAAATATGTTTTAAACAACCATATATGTTGTTCAATATCGAACAATTTAGGTCATAATTAGACAAAATTGACGAGTATAATCCACCGTTCAATGTTCTAAACGTATTTTAGATTAATTTTGTTTTGTATTAACCATCAAAACACTTTTAAAAAACTCTAAATACCTATTTGGAGTCACGTAAATAAGTTTTGAAATAACGTATTGGCTATTCAATGTCGAATCATAAACGTTTTTGTAGAAATTGTACAATATTCATGCGTAAAATCTATTGTTTAATGTTCGAAACGTACTTTTGATGTGATTTCCATACCTTGTCTGAAATATAATACACATACGAAGCCAAATGTACTTATTTGGAATCATAAAAATATATTTTAAATGATCATATATGTTGTTCAATATCGAACAATTTAGGTCATAATTTAAGAAAATTAACGAGTATAACTCACCGTTGAATGTTCTAAACGCATTTTATATTGATTTTCTTTGGTATTAACCATCAAAACACTCTTAACAAACTCTAAATACCTATTTGGAGTTACCAAAAAATATTTTGAATGATCATATTGGTTATTCAATGTCGAATCGTAAACGTTTTTGTGAAAATTGTACAATTTTTTTTTTTTTGCAAAATATACTGTTCATTTTTCTAAATATACTATTGATATGATTTTTAAACTTTTTTCTATAACATAATACACGTAAAAATCCAAATGTACTTATTTAGAATGACAAAAATATATTTCGAACAACCATATAGGTTGTTCAATATCGAACAGTATAGGTCATAATTTGAAAAAATTCAAGAGTAGTACCCTCCGTTGGATGTTCTAAACGTATTTTAGAATAATTTTGTTTTGTATTAACTATCAAAACACGTTGAACAAACACTAAATACCAATTAAGAGTCATGTAAACAAATTTTGAAAGATCGTATTGGCTATTCAATGTCGAATCGTAAACGTTTTTGTAGAAATTGTACAATATTCGTGAGTAAAATTTACTGTTTAATGTTCAAAACATACATTTGATATGATTTCCAAACTTTTTTCTACAACATAATACACATATGAAACCAAATGTATTTATTTGGAATCACAAAAATATGTTTAAACAACCATATATGTTGTTCAATATCGAAATTTTTTTGTATTAGTTAGACAAAATTCACTAGTATGAACCACCGTTGGATGTTCTAAACGTATTTTAGATTGATTTTGTTTTATATTAACCATCAAAACACCTTTAACAAACTCTAAATACCTATTTGGAGTCACGTAAATTTTTTTTGATGGAACGTATTAGCTATTCAATGTCGAATCATAAACGTTTTTGTAGAAATTGTACAATATTCATGCGTAAAATCTATTGTTTATAGTTCGAAACGTACTTTTGATATGATTTCCAAACTTTGCCTAAAACATAATACACATACGAAGCCAAATGTACTTATTTGGAATCATAAAAATATATTTTAAATGACCATATATGTTGTTCAATATCGAACAATTTAGGTCATAATTTGAGAAAATCAACGAGTTTAACCCACCGTTGGATGTTCTAAACGCATTTTATATTGATTTTGTTTGGTATTAACCATCAAAACGCTCTTAACAAACTCTAAATACCTATTTGGAGTCACCAAAACACATTTTGAATGATCTTATTGGTTATTCAATGTCAAATCGTAAACGTTTTTTTAAAAATTGTACAATATTTTTTTTTGCAAAATATACTGTTTATTGTTCTAAATATACTATTGATATGATGTTTAAACTTTTTCTATAACATAATACACGTAAAAATCCAAACGTACTTATTTAGAATGACAAAAATATATTTTGAACAACCATATATGTTGTTCAATATCGAACAGTTAAGGTCATAATTTGAGAAAATTCAAGAGTAGAACCCTCCGTTGGATGTTCTAAACATATTTTAGATTGATTTTGTTTTGTATTAACCATCAAAACACTTTTAAAAAACTCAAAATACCTATTTGGAGTCACGTGAACAAATTTTGAAAGATCATATTGGCTATTCAATGTCGAATCATAAACTTTTTTGTAGAAATTGTACAATATTCGTGCGTAAAATTTACTGTTTAATGTTCAAAACTTACATTTGATATGATTTCCAAACTTTTTCTACAACATAATATACATATGAAGCCAAATGTATTTATTTGAAAGTACAAAAATATGTTTTAAACGACCATATATGTTGTTCAATATCGAACAATTTAAGTCATAATTAGACAAAATTTACGAGTATAACCCACCGTTGAATGTTCTAAACATATTTTAGATTGATTTTGTTTTGTATTAACCATCAAAACACTTTTAAAAAACTCTAAATACCTATTTGGAGTCACGTAAATATGTTTCGAAAGAACGTATTGGCTATTCAATGTCGAATCATAAACGTTTTTGTAGAAATTGTACAATATTCATGCGTAAAATCTATTGTTTAATGTTCGTAACGTACTTTTGATATGATTTCCATACTTTGTCGAAAACATAATACACATACGAAGCCAAATATACGTATTTAGAATCATAAAAATATATTTTAAATGATCATATATGTTGTTCAATATCGAACAATTTAGTTCATAATTTGAGAAAATTAACGAGTATAACTCTTCGTTGGATGTTCTAAACGCATTTTATATTGATTTTGTTTGGTATTAACCAACAAAACACTCTTAACAAACTCTAAATACCTATTTGCAGTCACCAAAAAATATTTTGAATGATCATATTAGTTATTCAATGTCGAATCGTAAACGTTTTTGTAAAAATTGTACAATTTTTTTTTTTGTGCAAAATATACTGTTTATTGTTCTAAATATACTATTGATATGATTTTTAAACTTTTTCTATAACATAATACACGTAAAAATCCAAATGTACTTATTTAGAATGACAAAAATATATTTTGAACAACCATATAGGTTGTTCAATATCGAACAGTTTAGGTCATAATTTGAGAAAATTCAAGAGTAGAACCCTCCGTTGGATGTTCTTAACGTATTTTAGAATAATTTAGTTTTGTATTAACCATCAAAACACGTTTAACAAACACTAAATACCAATTAAGAGTCACGTAAACAAATTTTGAAAGATCGTATTGGCTATTCAATATCGAATCATAAACGTTTTTGTAGAAATTGTACAATATTCGCGAGTAAAATTTACTGTTTAATGTTCAAAACATACATTTGATATGATTTCCAAATTTTTTCTGCAACATAATACACATATGAAACCAAATGTATTTATTTGGAATCACAAAAATATGTTTAAACAACCATATATGTTGTTCAATATCGAAAAATTTATGTATTAATTAGACAAAATTCACAAGTATGAACCACCGTTAGATGTTATAAACGTATTTTAGATTAATTTTGTTTTGTATTAACCATCAAAACACTTTTAACAAATTCTAAATACCTATTTGGAGTCACGTAAATTTTTTTTGATGGAACGTATTGGCTATTCAATGTCGAATCATAAACGTTTTAGTAGAAATTGTACAATATTCATGTGTAAAATCTATTGTTTAATATTCGAAACGTACTTTGTATATGATTTCCAAACTTTGTCTAAAACATAATACACACACGAAGCCAAATGTACTTATTTGGAATCATAAAAATATATTTTAAATGATCATATATGTTGTTCAATATCGAACAATTTAGGTCATAATTTGAGAAAATCAACGAGTATAACTCACCGTTGGATGTTCTAAACGCATTTTATATTGATTTTGTTTGGTATTAACCATCAAAACGATCTTAACAAACTCTAAATACTTATTTGGAGTCACCAAAACACATTTTGAATGATCATATTGGTTATTCAATGTCAAATCGTAAACGTTTTTTTAAAAATTGTACAATATTTTTTTTTGTAAAATATACTGTTTATTGTTCAAAATATACTATTGATATGATTTTCTAAATTTTTCTATAACATAATACACATAAAAATCCAAATGTACTTATTTAGAATGACAAAAATATATTTTGAACAACCATATATGTTGTTCAATATCGAACAATTTATGTCATAATTTCAGAAAATTCAAGAGTAGAACTCCCCGTTGGATGTTCAAAATGTATTTTAGAATAATTTTGTATTGTATTAACCTTTAAAACATGTTTAAAAAACTCTAAATTCCTATTTGGAGTCACGTAAACAAATTTTGAAAGATAGTATTGGCTATTCAATGTCGAATCATAAACATTTTTATAGAAATTGTACAATATTCGTGCGTAAAATTTACTGTTTAATGTTCAAAACATACATTTGATATGATTTCCAAACTTTTTCTACAATATAATACACATATGAAGCCAAATGTATTTATTTGGAATCACAAAAATATGTTTTAAACAACCATATATGTTGTTCAATATCGCACAATTTATTTCATAATTAGACAAAATTCACGAGTAAAACCCACCGTTGAATGTTCTAAACATAATTTAGATTGATTTTGTTTGTATTAACCATCAAAACACTTTTAAACAACTCTAAATACCTATTTGGAGTCACATAAATATGTTTTGAAAGAACGTATTGGCTATTCAATGTCGAATCATAAACGTTTTTGTAGAAATTGTACAATATTCATGCGTAAAATCTATTGTTTAATGTTCGAAACGTACTTTTGATATGATTTCCATACTTTGTCTAAAACATAATACACATACGAAGCCAAATATACTTATTTGGAATCATAAAAATATATTTTAAATGATCATATATGTTGTTCAATATCGAACAATTTAGTTCATAATTTGAGAAAATTAACGAGTATAACTCATCGTTGGATGTTCTAAACGCATTTTATATTGATTTTGTTTGGTATTAACCATCAAAACACTCTTAACAAACTCTAAATACCTATTTGGAGTCACCAAAAAATATTTTGAATGATCATATTGGCTAGTCAATGTCGAATCGTAAACGTTTTTGTAAAAAATGTAGAATTTTTTTTTTGCAAAATATACTGTTTATTGTTCTAAATATACTATTGATATGATTTTTAAACTTCTTCTATAACATAATACACGTAAAAATCCAAATGTACTTATTTAGAATGACAAAAATATATTTTGAACAACCATATAGGTTGTTCAATATCGAACAGTTTAGGGCATAATTTGAGAAAATTCAAGAGTAGAACCCTCCGTTGGATGTTCTAAATGTATTTGAGAATAATTTTGTATTGTATTAACCTTTAAAACATGTTTAAAAAGCTCTAAATTCCTATTTGGAGTCACGTAAACAAATTTTGAAAGATAGTATTGGCTATTCAATGTCGAATCATAAACATTTTTATAGAAATTGTACAATATTCGTGCGTAAAATTTACTGTTTAATGTTCAAAACATACATTTGATATGATTTCCAAACTTTTTCTACAACATAATACACATATGAAGCCAAATGTATTTATTTGGAATCACAAAAATATGTTTTAAACAACCATATATGTTGTTCAATATCGAACAATTTATGTCATAATTAGACAAAATTCACGAGTAAAACCCACCGTTGAATGTTCTAAACATAATTTAGATTGATTTTGTTTTGTATTAACCATCAAAACACTTTTAAACAACTCTAAATACCTATTTAGAGTCACATAAATATGTTTTGAAAGAACGTATTGGCTATTCAATGTCGAATCATAAACGTTTTTGTAGAAATTGTACAATATTCATGCGTAAAATCTATTGTTTAATGTTCGAAACGTACTTTTGATATGATTTCCATACTTTGTCTAAAACATAATACACATACGAAGCCAAATATACTTATTTGGAATCATTAAAATATATGTTAAATGATCATATATGTTGTTCAATATCGAACAATTTAGTTCATAATTTGAGAAAATTAACGAGTATAACTCATCGTTGGATGTTCTAAACGCATTTTATATTGATTTTGTTTGGTATTAACCATCAAAACACTCTTAACAAACTCTAAATACCTATTTAGAGTCACCAAAAAATATTTTGAATGATCATATTGGCTA